>CM033625.1:27735938-28335938 GCA_019453435.1 Rhinogobius similis
TACACACACACACACCCAGACCAGACATGGCTTCAATATACGTCGTCGTTCAAGCAATTCAGGGCTTCCCCGATTCCATTGTTAATGTAATATAATATTTTTTAAAGCCAGGTTACACGTGGATACGCCTAGGGAGTCACATTTTCAAGCTATATAAACCAATTATTACATTTAATCTAGTTTTCTTGTTCCTTTAGTGGTTGTAATTTGTAGAATAGGGTTGGTAAATATTTGTTCAAGACATAGCGGTCGTGATATTGCATTGTTGGAACACTGCTGTAACCTGAAGCCTGGCAATATAGAGCTTAGTGTATTCATTTGTTGCAAGTTGCCTGTCAGTGTTTGTCATGATTTAATTTGAAATGTGAATCATGTTTTACAAAGTAGTTAAACTTTTCAAACGCAGCTTTGGGGATTATTATATATTCACTGAAAACCCTACATTTGTAAAAGTATTTGAGTTTTTTTGGGTTGAAATTTGAATTCTAACTTCTTACTATAGTGCCACCTTGTGTTGATGTACCGAAGGATTCTTGATGCTATATATATTGCAGCACATACACTAACCACTTTAACCACAAGATGAATCAGCAAACAAATGTGCAACTAAAACCATTTCAAAATGTGTCACTCTTGAATAGGGCTGCATAATTGATTGAAATCTAAATCACAAAGGCTGCAATTTTTGACATGGCATAATTTCCTCCACAAACAATAAAATATCCAGTTTTATTCTGCATGAAAACAGCTTACCCTGTAGTTTGGATCTGTTCTGAAATACATTTGATTATTGTAGTGGTTTATCAGTTCATATTTTTGTCAACTCTCCTGGATGTGTTTAAATTTGAATTGAATCCTTTTATTAAAGCATAAAACGCAAATCTAAAAAAAAAAAATCGCACATAAATATTTTTCCCAAATCGAACAGTTTATTCGGTAAATCGATAATCGTCATTATTCAGGTCACAATATAATAGGGCTGCAACAAGTTCATTGATTCATCGCAACTAATCGGCAACTAATTCGGTAATCGAATGATCTACAACTGATGTATACATAGGTGAGCTAAGAAAGGACATTTTATGACACAAATTGAGCAGCAATTGCATGAAAATGATGCTGAAAATGTGTGTAAATTTAGTGTATTTCATGAAAATACACATTTGTCCATAAACGTACTCCACCGGGGTCTCAAACGGCTTCACTTCAGTTCCATCTGGTCTAATTTAGTAAAAATCCATTCATCACCTGACTTGCGTTCTAAGCAACTTATTTATTGAAAGAATAATCGCTACACTAATTGATTAGCAAAATGTTAGTTTTGCTAATTAGTTGCAGCCCTACAATATAATGGTAAGAACTAAAAATAATAATCATAGCAACACTATTCTGCATGAATCTTCCTCAGTATGGTATTTAACATATTCATTTATATGTAGGCCTGTCACAGCAAATTTTTTAAGTGTGAAATATTGTTAGAGAAAACATCTCGTTAAACAAAAATCCCAAACATAATGTGAAATATGGTTAAAAACAGGAGCTACAATACAGTCATAGCCGAAAGTGTTGGCACCCCTGGATTTTTTTTCCAGAAAATGCACCATTTCTCCCAGAAAAATATTACAATTACACATTTTTTACTATACACATGTTTATTTCCTTGGTGTGCATTGGAATAACACAAAAAACAGGGGGGAAAAAGCCAAAACTGATTAAATTTTACACACAAAATTCCAAAAATGGGCTGGACAAAATGAATAGCACCCTTACCTTAAAATTTGGTTTTACACTCTTTAGAAGAAAATAACTGAAATCGGTTGCATTCTTTCCTTCATTTCATCATTAAGCTTCTTACACCTCTCAACCAGAAATTTGGACCACTCTTTCTTTGCACACTGCTCCAGGTCTCTCATATTGGAAGGGCGCCTTTTCACAACGGCAAGTTTAAGCTCTCTCCACAGGGGTTCAGTGGGATTGAGATCTGGACTTATTACTGGCCACTCCAGAGCTCTCCAGCGCTTTGTTGCCGTCCATTTCTGGGTGGTTTTTCAAGTATGTTTGGGATCATTGTCCTGCTGGAAGAACCATGATCTCGGACACAAACCCAGCTTTCTGAAACTGGGCCCTACATTGCGACCCAAAATCCTTTGGTAATCCTCAGATTTCATGATGCCTTGCTCACAGTCAAGACACCCAGTGCCAGAGGCTGTAGGTACTGTGTTCTTTTCTTTGTAGGCCTCATTCAGTTGTTGGTAAACCGTAGAATGTTGTGCTTTACCAAAAAGCTCTATCTTGGTCTCTACTGTTCACAAGACGTTTTCCCAGAAAGATTATGGCTTACTCACATATATTTTGGCAAACTGCAGTCTTGCTTTTTTATGTCTCTGTGTCAATAAGGGGTCCACATGGGTGTCCTGCCGTAGCGGTTCATTTCATTCAAATTTCGACTGATGGTTGGCGCTGACATTAATGGACCCTGAGCCTGCAGGACAGCTTGAATTTCTTTGGAACTTGTTTGGGGCTTATCCACCATCTGACTATTTTTGCAACCTTTCATCAATTTTTCTCTTCTGTCCACGGACAGGGAGATTAGCTACAGAGCCATGGGTTGCAAACTTCTTGATTATGCTGCGCATTGTGGACAAAGGACCATCAAGATCTCTGGAGATGGACTTGTAACCTTGAGAATGTTGAGACTTTCCCACAATTTTAGTTCTCAAGTCCTCAGACAGTTCTCTTCTCCTCTTTCTGTTCTCCATGCTTAGTGTGGCACCTTTTTCCCCCCCTGTTTTATGAAAACACGTAAACATGTGTATAGCAAAACGTGTAATTTCAATACTTTGGAAATATTTCAGGGGTGCCAACACTTTTGGGCATGACTGTAAATAATTAGCAGAATGAAACACAAGTTGGTGCTGTCATAAAAGTTCCGCATTTCAATCTTGGAAATCCAAAGCTTATCAAAAACCAAGAAAAAGTTCTCCAAAGTGCATTCAAAAGGTACACACAATGAATACTGAGTTGCAAAATATTGTTCTTTCGATCACACGTTAAATGATAAGTGGATATATTAATTGTTATGACAGGCCCATCTCTATGGACACCACTATCTAACACGATAAGAGAACAGAAGTACCACAACTAAAAGGAAGTCAAACTAAAACCACTATCGCAAACCACTGCAGATGATGTCACAGTTTGCCTTTTGACTTTAGAGAAAGCACAAATTTGTCCATTAACTTGACTTTGCCTGTAAAGTTATTATTGATGACTTTTAGATCTAATTTAACCTTTCACAGTGTAATAAACTTGTTTTTTCTATATTCTAAGCTGACCTCTTGGGGAACATGTGTCGCTATGAATGGACACATACTTCCTTTTACTTGAGGTCAGCTGTCTGTGTTTCCGTTTTACTCAAACTGATTTGTTTTTGTTTTTCAGCCGGATCGTCCTGCCCATCTCAGTGGAAGAGGTAAGCCTACATTGTGTGAACTTTTTTTCTCCTCCAAAAGATCCAAATATCCACAGATACGCCTCAATTTGCAATAGAGGCGTTTTGTTTCATTTTTGTCACTTTTGGCTGCCGTTTTGTCACTTAGCCGCATTTCTGTCACTTTAGTCATATTCTTTCTCACTTTTGGATGTGTTTTGTTGCATTTTTGTTGCTTTCATATTTTATTTTATTTTATTTTTTATTTTATTTCATTCATATCAAAATAAAAAGTGACATATCAAAAACAAAACAAAAAATTAATGAAAAGGAGTAAGAATAAGAGCAATCTTATGTTATCTGCCCCTTTTTATAACCTGTCCTTAACACTGATGGTTTAATAACACCGAGTTGCATTTCTGTCACTTTTAGGGTTAGCAGTTTTCATGCAGAATAAAAAAGATACTTTGTTTGAGAATTTCCGTACAGAATACAGATTTTTGGGGATAGTTCTGGTTTACTTCGTTAAGGGGAAGATATTTTTGCATTTTTTTGTATTTTTATTAGCCTTTAAACCTGCTCTCGAGTGTCATCTCATGTTGAAGCAAAAAAAAAAAAATGTTGTATTGATCATATGACATGCTGTTGTCAGCCACTATGAGATTACTGCACTGCACTGAGTGCATCCAGTCAGCAGATGGCGCCTGTGCTGTATACTATATAGTGAAGTATTTTGTCAACAAACATTAGCTGCAGGTGAGCAGCAGCAGTTATCGTGTTTAGACGGCAGAAATGCTCAGAACGAGTGATAATTTAAGGACTTAAAACAGCGGAATATTCTCGGATATGTGACGTAAGAAGTCTGAAAATATGTCCTGGATATCGGGAGCTCACAGGAAGTGTGTCTGACTCAAAACAACTGAATGCTACTTCAGGTATGCTAGGTATGTTTTTGGTGATGGAACATTGTTAGAACATGGTTAAAAGAGAGAAAAAGTCACTGTAGCAGAATATGTTCCCTTTAAAGCAATTTTTACTCTTGTGGATAAATAAAGCTAGTCAGTAAGCAAATTTAGACTCAATTAAAGATGTGCATTGAATCAAATTTTAATCGAGATTGACTAAATAAATTCAACGTCGACACACATATTGAGAACAATATTTGAAGTGCAATAATTTCCTCCATAAACTAAATATCCTGTTTTATTCTGCATAAAAACTGCTAACCCTAGTTTAGATTTGCTAAAATAAATTCTGAAACAGAAACAAGACTAAAAGTGACAGAAACAGAACTTAGGGTGACTTAAGTGACTAAAAGTGACAAAAATGTGTCTTAAAGCGACTAAGAGTGACAAAATTAAGACTAAAGGTAACACAATTGTGAGTAAAAATGATAAAAGCATGACTTAAACGGACAAAAACAAAACTAAAGCTGACTAAAACTGACAAAAACATTCTGAAAAACATGATTGTACTTATGCTTGTCGGTTTTGCCAATTCTCCGGGATGCGCTGCAAATCCTAATATTAAAACATATTATCATAACATAAATTGCTAATCTAATCGCAAAACTGATCTGAAAAATTGCAATTGGAGATTTTTCCCCAATCGTGCAGCTCTTACTGCAATTAGATTTACTATTATGTTTTAATAATTGGATTCTGTTACATTTTTAGATTTAAACAACACAGTCACATGCATCAAGGGGAATAGACAAAAAGACTCCAGACTAATTTTGTTGTTTGTGGCGGAAATCACAGAACTTAAAACATTTGCAGCCTTTGCGATTTGCTAATTACTTACTACCATTAAAATTGCGATTTGGATTCGATTGCGGTTAATCCTGCTGCCCGAGTCGTAAGCTCTCAAAACTATATTCAGTTTCTCTTGGATCTCGCCTGGCCTCTGACCCAAACTCCACTCACAAGACACAATAATGATTAGAAAAATATGCTGCATTCTGTGGTTCATAGAAATCCTTATAATCCCAGTCAAGTAAAGTGGTTAATACAAATGTTGATTCCATCGACTAAACAACTGAAGGCCTCGTCCTAGAAAATAAGAATGACTTAATAAAGGGCTGGACCTTCTCCACATAAAGGAAATGAAAGAAATAACTTGGCTTTAACCTAAGCTGTTATTTATCTGAAAAAGCATCAGCTGCAGTGGCATACGATATAAAGCTTGACCAAAGCACCACATTATCCCCTGATGTAGGGCTGTCCTTAACCATTATTTTAGTAGTCGACTGGACAGTGACTCATTTTTCAATTAGTTAAATTGTCAAACAATTATTTCTATTGTATATTTAGACTTTTAAAATACATTATCAGCCAAATAAAAGTTGAAATATAGCGACTGAAGGCTTCTACATGGAGAATATTCATGAATGAAGTGTATCCATTAATAATCTTTTTGACATTTTGAGGTTATAATGTCACGGTCTTTGTTAAAAAAGGTCTTTTGACATGTTTTAAAGTCTGTATAGTTCAACGATTATGATGATACATTTTTATAGTCGACCAGTCAGGATTACTTGGGGGTTAAACTGCAAGAATTGTTGAAATTAGGTTTTTATAGCTGCTCAAAATAACTCTAATATCGCAAAATCTTCACCAGAATGCTGTTTTGATCAGTGTTTATAGTGACCACACTTCAATTAGATTTTGAATGTTTTTGCTATGATATGATTAATGATTTCATTTTGTTTAATTATCCCTCTGTATTGACCTAAGGCTGTGTTTGCAAGATATATCATACTTGTTATTTAAGTAACATCATTTCCTCTGCAAACTACAAGACATCCTGTCTTATATTTGGAAAAACCTGCTAATCCTACAGTTTAGACTTCTACAAACATGATCTGAAACTCTTGGATTAGTTGAGCAGTTTGTATTTTTGTCTCAATGTTATTTCCCTTGGCCTCGTTTGGAATGTGAACTTTAGACTGAATCCTACCATATTAAAACACACAAATTGCAAATCTAATCGTGATTGCAATGCTTGTTTTAGAGCGGCACGATTTGTGACAAATATCTAATTGGGATGTTTCTGAACAGTATTGCGATTACGATTAGATTTGCTATTTGTGTTTTGATTCTGTTCAAAGTTCACATTTTAAACACAACCAGGAGAATCAACAAAAAGATTGAAATATGAACTGACAAACTAATAAAAGAATCATGTGTTTCAGAACATTTTTTTGCCACAAATATGTTGCTTTTAGTTCTGTTTTTGTCGCTTTTAGTCACATTTTAGTTACTCTTAGGCACATTTTTGTCGCTTTTAGTCACTCTTTGACACATTTTTGTTGCATTTTTAGTTACTGTTTTGTCATTCAGTCACATTTTTGTCACTTTTAGATGCGCTTTTCTTGCATTTTTGATGCTTTTTGTCACAGTTTTGTCCCTCTTGGACGCGGATTTTGTCACCTTAGTCGTGTTTTTGTGGCTCGTTTCAGAACATGTTTTAACATTTCTAAACTACAGGGTGAATAGTTTTTTATGGAGAATTAAGCAGGATATTTTGTCTGTGGTTTTTTGCACCGATTGTTTGGGATTGTTCTGGTTTAGCTGCTCAAAGTTATTACTCTTGTGTATAAATAAAGTTTATCAGTAAGTTAAACATTTTTAATTGTCTTTGGTTTTAATGGAAAGTTTTAGAGTCAATCCTCTTGTCAGTACACACATGTGGCTTGGAGCAGACACAGTATATTGTTTATTTTAAGGAAATCAGGGTTTTAATCCTGTAGTCGTTAAGTCGATGGTGTCTTCATCGATAAACATTTTTATTAGTCAATTACTTCTATCTATATTTAAAAGGATTTATCTGGCAAAAACAAGATATGACTAAAGATTTTGGAGTGAATCATGAGTTTAATCTAACTTGCATACATCTGAAATATAATACTCTGTTTCCTTGTACTTTTCTTTTTTGCCTGACCTCCTGTGCAGTTGTGGTTTGCAGATTGGGTCTGATACATGGAGATACTTCAGTTTTGACCCTTTTAGTCGACTAATCAGTCAGGCAGGTCTTTAGTCGACTGCAGCCCTAAAGGAAATCCGTATTGAACATATATTTATATTTTTTATATAAAGACAAAATAAAATGGAATCAAAAATCATCATTAATCAAAATAGATTAATGATGACCCAATGTAATCTGGTTTGACCTCTTGATTATGTTTTGGTTCAGTTTCGAAGGGCTATCACTAACAATTTTTTAGTAGTCGGTTATTATTTTATTTATTTTAAAGTCTTCATAATCCATATAACGATTATCTTTTTATTCATAATCAATTTGTCACGATTAGTCAATTACTTTAGACATTTTTAGTTATGTTTTGGTGTTTGTTGTATTTCAAAGTTCCAAAAGCACATTCGCTGCCCGTTGACCTCCTCCACATGCCTTTGCTCTGGCTCTTGACTTTATCTGCCCGTGTGCTCTTGAGCAGCTTACCTTTCCCCTGCTTTCCCTCGCCGCCTCACACCGCGCTTTACTTCCTGATTAGTTTCTCCGGCTACAGTTGAACCCACGTCTCTCCACACTGGTCCCTTTGTCCATGCCATTGCTTCACTAAACCCCACTAAACCATTTGCTGTGTGACCGGCTTTTCTGGTGATCCTTTCAGACGTTGTGCAAGTCCAATACACTTTATTATTAGAGATGGAAGTCACGGAAACTTTTGATGTAAACCAATCCTTTTTATAACAGATTTCTTCTTGAGAATGACACTGAATTTGGCACAGATCGAGAACTGGTTCATGTTAAACTCTTTACATCAGTCACATGTATCACTCACTTTCAATGCAGTCCCAGCATCCTCACATCACATATGAGTTTATAAGCACTTTTTACCAGTCTCGGAGCGAGTTTTGCTGTCACCGTGTAAAGCTAACAAACATTAGCATGCTAACACTGCACTTTCTGCTTCTCGTAGAATAAAACACTGTATAAATAGATGCAGAGAAAGCGCTGTGGTCTCATTTTCACCTGAATAGATGCATTTACAATATATCTGAGGCTGAGGCAACACAGATTTTACTTTGCTGCATGCAAAGGGTACATGAACTAGTGCTGTTTTTCACGTTGCAAAACCGTAAAAATCAGATACAGTGCCTTTAAAGCGTACATATTGTGCTTTGAGCTTTTAACCATGTTAGAATGGCAAAATAAAATTACTTTCTGCCATCTAGGTGAAAGTTTTGTAGCTTCTAACAGAACGTTTGTGGCATCAGTGCTCAAAAATGTCTTCCTTACAGTCCCCACCTTGTACACACTTGCAGTTTTTTATTAATCATACATAAACTTTTGTTCAAAAATGTTGCAAATATAAAATGTTTAGAATAACAATACAAAAATACATTATATTTTTGCTTTAAATCATTTCAGATTGATATTGCGGTTTACAATGATGAAAATGTAAAATCCTGATGTATGTATTAGGGCTGGGCAATAACTTCGACAAAAATGAATATCTCTCTTTTTTACATTGTCTCAACAAAGATATTCAAACAATCTTTTAACAATGCATTGGAAACATACTAAATGTGTCTGTAAATGTCTTGGTCGAGGTTTTGTACAAAAATATGAATGAACCTTGAAAGGTTAGAAATAGCACTCTTGTTTGGAAGGTTACACTGGATGTTTCTGTCTTAATTTTTATTATAGACAATACAATTGATAATCAAAATTTTATATATATTGCCAAAACAGCAAACATGATATTATACCCTTTTTTAATGTATATCTCCCACCTCTACTATGTATGTTAATTAAATTATTCTAGCGATTTATTCTTTTGATGAATCGATTGATTGTTTAGATTGCAGACAAAGCTAATCTTGAGTATACGTGCAGACAATATAGATTTTTCATCAGAAACACGAAATGTAACCGTTTCCTTTGTCATTCTGATGTAATTCTTGCCTTGTCTGAGCCATAAAATGTCTTTTTATAGCACATGGCAAGATTGTGAATAATCATTATTCGATTTCTTAATTAGTTGACGATCTAAATAATCGTTTTGTGATTAGTTGATTAACTTGTTTCAGTCCTCAGTTTTTAGTGGAATATTCTCCCAACTGTAGTAAATCTCATCCGCACCACACTAGGGCTGTCACTAGCGATTATTTCAGTACTCGACGTGTCAGCGATGATTTCTTTTGTATATTTAAACTTTTAAACACATTATCAGCTAAATTAAGGTTGAAATATTGTGACTGAAGGCTTTCCGATCGAGAATATTTATGAATAAAGTGTATTATTGAGGAAAATCAGCGATAATCTATTATTTTTTGGAAATTGGATGTATTAATGTTATAGGTCTTTTGACATGTGTTTTAGAGCCTGTATAGTTCAGTTACCAATTACTGAATTGTCACTTTGTATAGTCAGTTATTTTGTATAGTGCACTACACAATTGGTCGACTAATAGTTGCAGCCCATTACCACACCTTGACTCAAACTACTTCTTCTTCTCTTCGGTTTGACTTTGTCTCGACACGTTGCTCTGTCCATAATTGGTCACCTTTTTAGTGCAGACTCTTTGTGCCGAGGCCTGTTCTTAAAGTCGCGTTTCTTCGACAAACTGCGACAGGCCGAGACGCACCGGTCCAACCTGGAGAGCCACATTCCTTCAGACTCACTGTCACAAACCTGAGCCTCGACAAAAACCAGAGCAGGTGCCTGCTCAATTAATATCCCCTTCTGTCGATGATTTTGTTGCTTCCTGAAACAATTAGCAAATTATTAACTATTCACCACCAACTTAATGGCATATTTTATTAGAAACAATAAGTTTTCCCTCTAAAAATCGTGTTAAAAGGTCAGCTTTAAGTGCAGACAAATAGACTAAGTTCTCAGTGGGTGCTTTGTGTAACTTTTTGATTTTACTGTTAATTCTTAGTGCTTTTGTCATACTTCTGCCATATTGGCAAAAAAAGTAATCTGCACATCTTGTAGGTTATGTATATATATATATATATATATATATATATATATATATATATATATATGTGTGTGTATATATATATATATAGAATATTTAATAGATTTTTCCATGTTTAAGTTCAATGTAAAAGTTTTTTTTTTTTTTTTTTTTTTTAAATTTTGTAATTGTCCAGTCCTTGATCGTCTGCTTCATCCTTTTCAACCCCACACTTTTTCTTTTTTTTTTTTTTTTGCCTTTTTTTTGTCCCTTTTTTGTTGCCCCCAAAAGTACCAGCTAAAATTTCAAGGAAAAACATTCTTTATTCAATGCAGCGTATTGGTACTTTAATATTACCATGTTTAAACTAGTTCTGACTAAGACTGTGTAGTGTAGACTTGGTTTTAGTCTTGTTCTACTCCTGGTCTAATTTTGATTTAGTCCCAGGTTTAGTCCCTGTTTTGTTGTGGTCTCAGTGCAAGTGTGAATGCACCCTAAAACTACACAGGTGTAATTTGGTCCTGTTTTTGTGGGGGTTTTTTGTTCAGTATCGACCCTAACCCTTGTTCACATGAGTATGTATTGTGTATACTTTTTGTATTTTTGTTGTCTTTTTAGTACCAGTTATATTTGGGTATGACTACTGCTGACTACTGCTGACTAGTTAAAAATCTCTTAAATTAATTAATGATGTCTTTTCTTGTGATTATTATTTAGGGCTGCACGGTATTGGAAATTAGTGCCATATGCAATTTGGCAATCAAGTATTATTGGAATATTTTCCCTCATTTGCATATATTTTCATTTCTTTTCCAGGTATAAAGGATAAATACTCAACTCTTACTCTGAAATAGTAGCTTAGGTACAAATACACACACATTGGAGACCTTTTAGAGTTGCTTTGTCCATTACACTGCAAACTATAAAAATACATTTTAAACATTTCAGACATTTTATTCACCTTCTTTTATGTGTATGAAATAGTGAAAAAATGTATGAGGATTTTGAAGCAAGAGCTTTAACAATAAAACACTTAAACTTCTGTTTCGGTTCTTGGCAAAACGGCGCTTTTGGGGGTGAACATTTAAGCATCTGATTGGTCAAAAGTAAAAACAAGCTCAAACAAGAAACACAAGGTTAATTTAATCATTTTAACCAATAGAAATTGTCCTTCATCTTTGGATACACGTTTTTTCGATAATAAGTGCGATAACAATATTTTTTCGATATATTGTGCAGCCCTAATATTATTACCCTTTTGACTGCTGATGCTAATTCAGATTCTCCTAGATCAAGCTTCTTCATTTGTTAAAAATCTTGACTTGTTTGAATGGCCTTGTTTGACCACGGTGGCAGTTTTTGAGTCACTTTTTCCGTTGTCAAAGGAAAAGAGGACCAGCCCAAACAGCTGACTCAGAAAAACGCTCATGTGGACTCAACTGTGGAACTAAACCTGTTTGTCTTGAGAGTCGACCGATTGTGTAGAGTTCAGTGTTATTAAGAGGGATGAAATTAGAGGGTTAGGGTTAAATTTGTAGTTAGTAAAAAATCCTACAATAAGAGCTGTCATGTTGAAGTCATGTTGTAAACTGTGATATATCTGCTCTTTTGTTTTGCTATTCGAATCAGTTACGTTATTCTAGTTTAAAAAAAAAAAAAAATGCTACTTCCAATCACTGCTGAGGTATCAGCTGATATTAGGAGATACTTAAAGCACAAGTATCAAAATGGATATCGGATCTAATGTTTATATGGTCAAAAAAGTAGTTTCTTATCTGTAAAGTATGCTATAGCTGTTCAGTTTGTTTACTTGTCATTTTCAACAGATTTTAAAATTTTTCCCCACATACAGATACTAGATTGGTTTAAAACTATAATTTATATTTACAACCGGTATTAATACACTATATAAAGTCACAATCTAATCTCAAGTGCGTCAACTGTCATAAACCACAATAATCCATAGAAGAATTAAGCGTTTGTTCCCCTGTGTCTGTGTTCAGTACCAAGTGGGGCAGCTGTACGCCGTTGCCGAGGCCAGTAAAGGAGAGACCGGAGGAGGAGAGGGGGTGGAGGTCCTGAAGAATGAACCCTACAAGAACGGAGACGAGGAGGGACAGTACACCCACAAGATCTACCACCTACAGAGGTATCGGCACATTCACAAGCTTTCAAAAGTGCATTAGGCTCAGCTGAAATGGTGCTTACAAGACAGAAGCCGAAGGTATTTAAAATAGAACTATGGAAATGTTTTATCTGATTTGTCTGATGTTGTGTTTATGGTGTCACAATATCAAATTTTAGTGTTTAGATTATTCTGAGAAGCAACTTAAACAATTCGATGAGTTTTTTACTACATGCTCAAGACATTTTTAGGACTTACACACTCCATTACATATTACCTCGTGCCATTACATCTGTACGAACACAATCACAATCCAGAGTAAATCAAAACATCACAATTATTAGTCACTATTACTGACACCCAGGCCAAACCACAGTAAAATACTTCAAATAGATCACAATTCCTCTAATCTGTGACTCCTCTAATCAGCTTTATAAAATCAAATTTTCTGAACGATAAAGTCAATTTAAGAGTAAACTTATAATAATATACAAGTTAACTTAAACAGACAGGTATAAATCAAACTAAAATATTTTTCTTTCTTCTAAAACGGCCTCGTATCAATCCAAATAATAATGATTACTGACTAATTGAATAATCTAGACATTTCAACATTAATATAAATCTAAATAAATCCAAATCAATAAATCTAAATCTATAAATGCATTTTCAGATTACTTCCCTCTGCCCTCCAATGTCTAAGCTCCCTCTTATAGCAATAAAGAAGAAATCTTATGTATTTTGTGGCTTTAGTGAGAATATAATGGTGTTATATTTTAGTTTCAACATCAAAATCCTTCCAGGGATAAAATACACTTCATTGACACATCTGTAATCTGTGTTTAGGCCTGTCACGATAACAAACCAAAAAAAAAAAAAACATATAAAAAACAATACATTTTCATACTGAAACTATTAATATGTCTAAACTATAACCTTAATTACAGTAGGATAATTACACTAAACCCTTTTCCAAATATACAACATACAATCAATAAAAAGCCGAATAAAACCCTTTTGTACTTAAAGGTAACAATTAGTCATAGAAGTTACTTTTTCAACTCTACATCGACCTTCCTATCATACTGCAATAAATTAACAAAAAAATCTCTATTTGTGCAAAGGAGAGGGGGACACAAGAAATATTTTGCCCCAAAAAATTGTTCAATTTTTCATTTATTGAACGATAAGTCGACGAGAACCCATTTGTGTCCAGCAGAGGGCGTCAGACTTTTTAAAACATTCCTGGAAAAATGAAACCCAAGTAATTCATTTCCCACTAATGTGTCAACAAAGAAATCTGGACAAAGCACAATATAGAACTGAAATATGTTTTATTCATGTGTTTTATGAAATTGCACTGTCCCCTTTTGGAAATAAACTAAACTCAAACTCAAATATAAAGATGTTGTTAGTGCTCAATTCGTTTTTATAATTGTTGCTAATGGTGTTTTTCACTTTGGGTTCACAGTAAAGTCCCTGGTTGGATTCGAGCACTGGCTCCAAAAGGCTCTTTAGAGATCCACGAAGAGGCCTGGAACGCTTACCCATATTGTAAAACAGGTAAGACACTCAAGGAAAATTAGATAAACTAATTTACGTTTACAGTATGTTTAACTATCATTGTCCATTTCTGTTGCATGTTGCTTCTTCCGCTGTGATCCTCTGCTCTTCGACAGTTCTAAAAGTAAGATTTATTTTTGTATTTCTTGTGAGGGACTTAGACATCTTGCTTTAAAAAAGTAATATACAAATACACTTGACTTGTTCAAATCAGATATTGCTTTTACTGAGAACACGGCGATGTAGTCCCTCATTCGTCCAGGTGTGCTTCATCGTAGAAAAGGTTTCAGGGGATGTCATCCAGTTGACAATGACTTTTGGATAAAAGTCGAAACGTCTCAGTCTTCAAACAGCATCCGGATGACAACCCCTGAAACCTTTTTTTTAATTGAAAACAGTTGTAATGTTTTAATGATTTATTCTTAATTGTCAAAAACATTGACATAATGGCCCTACATTTAAAGCTCCTTTGTGTAACATTTCTTATTATTTCAGTCAGTATATAGACTGTAAAACACTACACACATTAAAACCCAACACTTTAAATTGCCAAATTTGATCTAAAAGAATAAAAACAACAACTTTATTTTCTCTTTCTAGAATCCGTACATGGGAGAGCGCTTCACGATTGAGATCATCACGTGGCACAAACCCGACATGGGCACCACAGAAAATGTGAGTCACAAACAGTAAAAACTGTACAGTATAAAACACACTATAGAAAATGTCGTATTGTCAGATGTGTACAGTTTGCAGAAAGGGCTATTACACAACTAAAATAATGTATGGGCAGAAACAGTTCATGTAATACCTTCTTATTTGACGCCATTAACAAAAAGCCTTCCTGAGCCTGTCATGATGACTATGTCAATGTCAATGTGCACCTTTTGAACATTTTTGTTGTAGGCCATGTTGACATTTGAGCTAGAGAGGGTCAATTTTTAACATATATGACTCATTATAGATACTAACTGCAAAGTGTCACACTATTTCTCTATCGCAGCTCTTGTTCTTTTTATGATGTGAATCATTCTGAAAAACGTTCATTATCCTTTTTTTTTTTTTTTTTCAAAATGTGTATTTATTTAGTTTTATTTCTATGTACTGTATTCATTATTTTAAACTTATTTCTCTTTACAGGTACACGGTTTAGATGAAGCAGCGTGGAAAAACTGTAAAGTTGTGGACATTGACATTGCTGCACAGTTAGATGAACCCAAGGTATTGCAACCTTAAATTTAAACTTTATATGTAAAATGTATTGAAATGGTGGAACTTTTTTTTTTTTCAGGACTACAAAGAAGATGAAGATCCAACAATTTTCAAGTCAGAAAAAACAGGCCGGGGGCCACTGTCGCCTGGTTGGCAGAAAACTCTGGAGTCTGACAAAAAGGTGCCGCACATGTGCGCCTACAAACTGGTCAAGGCTGAATTCAAAATGTTTGCGCTTCAAGGCAAAGTAGAGAGCACTATTCAGAAGGTGAGTGTACTTAGTCCTCAAATGGAAATCGTCTTTATTTAACTAGGCTGGAAAAAAAATAAAAATAATTTTGTACATAGACACAAAGTTGCCACTAGAGGGCACTAACCCAAATGTTCTGTACAGTCTGAGATGCCATAAGTATTTTCAAAGAAAGTAGTATTTTATACTTGCAGATTAACATAATAAATAGATTTTCAAAGCCCTCCTTATAGAAGACTGTCCTGTGATTTCAGATGGAGAAGCGGTTGTTCACAAACTTCCACAGAAAGCTCTTCTGTTCCCTCGACAGTTGGCACGGGATGACCATGGATGACATCCGAGAGATGGAGGAGAGGACCAAGGCCGAGCTCGATGAGGTCAGTTCAACCACAGCTTCTGTTCAATAAGAATGTCTTTACTTGAAAGGTGTGCCCCCAAAAGCTATCAGGCCAAATCTATTATTATTAGAATATTTTTGTAATATTTTATTGCAAAGCTAAATGCAGACAGATTATAACCTTAAACAGATTAAGGTTATTGATTCTAAATCCATGTTTGACAAATAACGACTAATGATACAGAATGATATCTGTAGCAATATTTTTCAGGCGCCCTCTAGAGACGTGTTTTACCAAGTCATAAAAGCCAAGAACACACTTCAAAATAAATTGCCTGATTTAGGCCCTGATTTGCCTCTTCCTGACTTTGGAGAGGTGTGAACTGACTTTGGACTCTCGTGAGCGATTTTTAAGCCACGCCCTCTTTATGTTTGTGGTGTCAGCGTGATATCTGTGATATGATGACCATAAAACATCATCGCTGGAGCAGCCAATAAATCTGAACGTTAGGAACAAATGGAGTGGTAAACTCACGAAGTGGGATTTTATTTTTTTGTCTCACGTTTAGACATTTTTAAGACTCAAAAATTCTCTAGTGTGTTCTGGCCTTTAGACAACACTACAACCTTATTCAGAAAATTTTAACTTAAAATACAGCTCAGTTTTGCTTTTCCACACAGTGATGTTGTATAATATAAAGCTACTTGTTTTCCCACTTCTAACTGACTTTAACTTTGCAGCTGAGGATAAAAGGAGCTGTCCAAGGCACAAAAGCTGACAAATAACTTCACTCAAAGCCTCCCAGTTCTCCCTCAAACATCGTTGGTCTGCACCGCTCTCAATAACACCAAACTGCAACTGACACTAATAAACCCTTCTTTTGTAATGTATTTGTGTATTTTTGCAACAAATACTAATGCATCCTCATCAAATATTGATCAAATTATTTACCTTCAACAGCATTTGAGATCAGGGAGTATCACTGTTAACTCTTAAATAAACATTTTGTTTTTATTGTCTTTTCCTTTTTATGTTTTTTTTTTTTCTTTTTTCTGTGATGTATTAAGTTTACAAAACAGAGTAGTCTCAGTCAGGAGTTAGATACAGTTTGATGGAGACTAAGTTATGCTTAATGCTAAAACATTTTCTGTAAGGCCACCAGCCATTATCTAGAGTATAAACTTGGATGCTTGATGTTTTGTCTTGTGAGGTTGAGTTGTGATTGTTTAAAAAATGCAAACTTTGTTTTTTTTTGTTGGTATTTAATTAAATTCTGGTGATTTTATTGTGATTTACAATAATGTGTTCTGTATATTCATGAGAATTCTGCTCAAACATGCATCATATCTCTGTAAATGAATTAGTCGAGGTTGAGCCTGTGAACTGTATCTCCCAAACTCAGCGTTCATACACAGAAAATGCCCACTTCTCAATCTCGAGAGAGCAATAGTTGCTTTGATAATAAAACCTTAAGTGCTTTTATTATTATTAAAAAAAGTGTGATTTTTGATGCACCCAACACATTTACTACACACCTACAATTACAGGTCAAGTTTTCTCTTTTGAAAGCTTGGGGGAAAAAAACTATCAATATAACAAAAACTCTTTACTAAAGGATTCTACGGTATTTAACTTTTCTTGTGAAAGGGCCTTACTGTGAACAGGGTTATCCCTTCACAGATCTGACCTGTAACTTGGTCTGACTCTAGACAAGCAGGTGGCAGACATGCCACCTGAAAAGTTACATTTTGCACCTATTCTTGTCATAGACCTATCCTTCAGTGCAGCTGGGGGAACTTGTCATGACATAATCCTTTTGTTCATATTGCAGGACATAATTATTTATAGTGCCAACTATAAAAGGCAATATGTATCACCTACATTGGTTCCCAAATAAAGGTCAAAATCAGATTTACATCATTTATGTGTTTAAATAATTCATTAGGTTTACACATTCATATTTGTTTGAACGTAGTGGAGGGATCCTCGGTTGGAAAAGGGGCCACAAAGCTGGAAAGTTGAGGAATGGCTGGCCAACAGTGGATAAACTATACAGTTAAAAATAACAGTAAATGTCAAAGGACAAATGAACTGTAGCAAAAGTGATAGCAGCCTTTGTTAACTTTTGTTTTTAATCATATTTTTTTCTTTTTTCGTTTTCCTATTCAAAATATATATTTAGTTTTACCTTGGAAACACTATTGCAACAGTCATAGTTTCTTAGCATTCTGAAACCAATCGATTTGCTTCTCAAAATTTACTCTGGCACTCTGCTTTAATTTTTCGACACTTAACTGAACAAAATACACATTAATTGAGCATCAGTCCATTTTGGTTACAGCCAAATAGAGATCCATGTCAAATACTCGTAATCGTTGAGTCTTATTTTGAAAAATTGTGGATTTGGCCTGTTCCGGTGAAGGGGCGTGACACCGGAAGCACAACATTCGCCGCAGACAGACGCTTCTCCGCAGCTGCGCTCGTGTTTTTACTGTACATTTGTTGACTGAAAAGGAAACGACCAAAACGGCCCGCACAGCCACGAACTCATCTATTAGAAGGTAAAACTAGGATAGTGTTGTCCCTCATCACAATGCGGTTTTAGTTTAACTACTTGGGATATACTTTAAACATTAAAAAGTTACCTGTTATCTAACGACAGTATTAGCCCACGATATTATCAGAATTAGCTTTTGGTGCCGCTAGTGGTAGTTTGTCCAGTAGTGTTTTTCTCACAAATCCTCTTAAACATACAGAGCAAAAATAATGGTGAAGTTACTGTTAATTGGTTATAATAATGCATTTATTACAGTAGCTACTCAACCCTAACCATAAAAAGACGTCCACTGCTCTTTGAGACTTTAAACTGAAACTTCAACTCGCTCAACTTTTTGATCAGTTTTTAATGTCTTCAATTCAGTTCTAAAGCTACTACATTCAGCTGCACTCTGTAATTGTGAAGTGGATTCTATACTGGTTATGACCTATGTAAGGTAAACATAGAAGTTGTACAAAATCTTTTAACCCCGTCATAACGTTGTTCCCTTTTCATTACTTCAATCTTGCAGAATTTGAATTCTGGTTGACCCTTATGTATGTATGTCTGTATTGTCCTGCATTCGAGACTTGAGTGCTCAGAAATGTACTATTTTCACCTACCCCCTATTCCCCCGCCTCATCCCTGGATTTAGATGTGATTATTTGAATAAATAAGACACACTTGTAGAGTTCTATGATTCAAATAGCCACTTTTCAAAAGTGAAAACATACAAATGAAAATCCAGCATGGCCTTTCTTTTCTGCAGTCAGGGACAGGAAGTCAGTGGACTTGTTTCAATTATTAATAGAAATTGAATCTTGTATCAATATTTTAGTTCACATTTATCAAAATGTAAAATGATGATCTACTTATGTTACACTTCAATACTAAGTACCTGATTAGGAGATTACAAGAGATTATAAGATTACTTTATTTGTCCCGGAGGAAATTTGTCTTGGTCACACAGGCTGTAGAACATGACACTAGAATATTACATGTAAAACAATCAGCATTTTGCTCTATGGCCTCAGTTTCACTGATATAGGGAGGAAAATGTCTTCTTTAAATTAATTTCATTCATTGCCGTGTTTGTTTGTTTTTTCAGGTTCAATGGAGGAGTCAGAGGAGCAGTCAGATGACACTCCAAAGAATCATGAAACAGAAACCTTCAGGTAAAGTGACTCTTACTAGGGTTGAACCAGTTAATGACCATTGAAATATTTTCTACCTAAATTGTATATTAACAAACTTTAGCAAGCACTGGGATTTCTCTCACTATCACTATTACGATATATTACTACCACTTCTCCAAACCTGGTTCAAATCTAGAAACTTTGGAATGTGAGCATACTTGCCTACAGGACAACATGAATTTAATCATTGTTTAATTTTATGACAAAATTATAATTAATCACCCTCCCTGTTTTATCCTTATAATAAAAGCTGGAATGACGACAGCAGAGTTAAACTATGCCATGTCAAATAATCATTTTCATGTGCAGCTTGATTCTTGCATGGTGTATTTCAGAGAATAGTAAGCCACTTTGTGAAGTAATAAAATGTAGAATTATATCTGATGTCTGTAGTACAGTTCATCCATTTATAGACGTTCTGTTTTCTATATAATCCTTTATTTACCTTCGCGATTGGTGGATCGCTATAATAAGGCTGCAAGATTCAATGGTAATAGTTTGAATATATACAAATCATAAAGGTTGAATGCAAAATGGTCTTTGCAAATAATCAGAATCACAGTTTAAAGAGTTTTAAAGCCATTGTTGGTGAACAAAATTCACAAACTAGGATTTTGCATTAGCGATTATGGTGCAATATAAAGCAGTGAATAATAATAGTAAAAAATATAAACAATATTTAAAAAAAGTCTTTGAATAAAATAAAGTCAAAAAAGTCAAATACAATGACAAAACTATTGTGCAAAACTAGCAATGCAAATATGTTTAATAATTTGGCAATATAAAAGACAAAACAGTTTCATCTTTTTTTTTTTTTTTTTTAAGTTATCAGTTACAGCTAGTAGGCTTCATTGTTCAAAAGGGTGTAAAATTAGTAATCTAAGCTATGTAAAAAAAGGTTGATTTTTAATTGCACTCTTGTGGAAATAGCACAAGGACCTCATTAGTAGGGCTCTTATTGTCTTATAATGCGTGCCTTTATATTAAATGTGCATTTCTAAACCATCTTCACTAAGCATGTCTTATATAATGTTGGGGCATAACTGGAGGACTTATGATTGTGACATCAATAATTGTCGAAATAACTGAATTGACCCTATGGCTCACCTCCATTCTGGTCGCAGGATTAGATTTCTCAACAAAAAAAAAATGCTAATGCGGATTGAAATAATGTTGTGCCACTTTGCCCAGAGAGAGACGTTTTCTTTGACCACTGCACCGCGATTTCCCAATTTTTCTCTTTTTTTTTCTAACACTGAGACATTTTACAATACAATAGGATTACGGGATTTTTGAACGCACAAAGAAAACTTGTAGACAAATTAACCAATTCCCTAATCACTCAGAGTTGGCTAATTACAAATCCTACACCTACAGTACAATCTCACTTCCATTCTTCACGCGGCTGCAAAACATCAGCTCGTTGCACTCTTGCGCCTGCTTTTTCTCAATTTTCTACTTTCTCAATTATTTTGCTTGACTGTAAAGAAGATATAAACAATAAAATGGATGAGATTAATCGCATTTTTGGGACGATTGGGCGCGTGCGATCGGAGAGCATGGCCAGCGATGCCACTCAGTCGACCGGCAGCAGACTGGTGCTGAGACAGAGGCTGCACCAGCTCCTCACCTGTGTGGAAGACCTCCACCCCAAAGATGAGCTCAAAGTGGCCAAAACTCTGGATAATGCCTTTTTGGTTTGTGGCAAAAGAGCAAACAGACCTAAAAAAGCCAGATTCAGGTAGAACTTACTGGTGCTACTATGTAAACTGAAGTGAAGTGACTGTTTGGAAATTATTTTGCAAGAATGTTTAGCAGTGTCTTGTTGAAAATTATTGTTTGTTTTATTATGTGCATTAGTGTCACGGTTATAAAATTTCAAACTCTATTTTGATACTAAGGAATAGGCTCGACACTAGATAACGATGTCATTACTACATGATGACAATAAATGCCCTTGTTTTTGAGAACAATTTTCTTCTCAAAATAACAGTACTTTCTTTATGGTACCATGTGCTTTTATACTAGTCTTAGTAAAGCTCAAGATCATTCTAAAACTTTTCAGGAAAGGTCAAATTTTGTCCCCTTTATGGGATATTTTTAATATAGATCTTCAACCAAGTCAAGCAAAAGCTTTTCTAAACTTTTGACAAGCATTAATGTATATTGCATACAGTTACTTATAAATGTACCTAATTCTCTTTCCCCAAGTTGCATTTTAATTTAATGAAGCTCAATATTCAGTCATCTCTAATTGCCATTAATCAGCTTGAATCCACAGCTGACTTATTTGTCAGTAAATGTGGTTTGACGTTCAGACTTTGGAGGAAGAAATTTGATTGTTTTTTTGTGTAAGTGGCAACAATTAAAAGTATTGTTTATGTTCTGGAAAGTAAGATTGACAGCCATTTTTATACAGGAAAAGAAAACAGTATCATTGTTTTTCTGTCATATCACACAAATGATTGCACATAATTTGTTTCCATCCATTGGGTCTGTTTCGGTGTGAAATGCTGATGCTGAATAAGGCAGTAATTTAATTGTAGTAATTACATTTGATACTTGTTTTGATGGGATTTGCATGACTTCTGGTTTGGCCAAATTTGTTGTTTTGTTTTGTCTTGCACTTTTAATCGTTATAGTTGTAGTTGCTGATATTTTAACACTACATAGTCCGTGGATACTTATTTCTATTTGGAACTTTATTTGTTTGTTCATGTATTTTTTACAAGATTCAACATCCAAGCCACGGTTCTACACAAACAGGGAAATTGATTAAAAAGACAAACTCGTGAATTTTGATATTGCTTGTTTTTGCCATCCTGCTGGTCAAAAGCTGAGTTGTTTTGCAAACAATCGTGCATTCATTCATTGTAAATTTAAAAAAAGAGTGCTTTTGACTGGTAGTGATGGTTAGTAATTGGCTTTATTGCGTTGTGTGAAAGATGCTGCTGTTTCTTGTCAAACGTTGCATTGTTTAAACTCACAGACCATAAATAATCAATTTAATCTGTTTCAGTTTGGGTGCAGGGGAACAAACGTTTGTATGTTTAATCCCAGGAGTTTGCTTCTTAATCCCAAGTGTCCATAGTGCATTTGAAGTCACGGTAATCTGATGTTTTAAAATGTGTTTGTGTTGTGTCGCTGCAGGCTGCACATGGTGACGTGGAATGTGGCCACCGCCGACCCTCCTGACGATGTGTCCTCACTTCTTCATTTGAATTCCCCAAAGAGTCCAGACCTCTATGTCATTGGGTGAGCGGACACACTGTACATCTGTCCACGAATAGTGATATGAAGGGCGCTGTACCTGATTTTTACTGTTTTGAATCGTGAAAAACGGAATTAGTAGTAGTTTTAAAGTCTTTACATCAGTCACATATGTCGTTCACTTTCCTAACACAGTCCCAGCATCCTAAATATTCACCGTGATGAGTTTTGAAGCACTTTTCACCAGTCTCTGAGTTCAGAGCGAGTTTGTTGTCCCAGGAAAAGCTAACAAACATGAGCATGCTAATGGCGCACTTCCTGCTTCTCGTAGAATAAAACACTATAAACAGACGCAGAGAAAGCGCTGTGCTCTCATCTTTACTCAAATAGATGCTTTTACAATATATCTGTGCTGGGGCAACACAGATTTTACTTTAGTATGTGCTGTTTTTCACGATTCAAAACATAAAAATCAGGTACAGCCCCTTTAATAGATAGAGGTGAATATTATTGTTTTAGAATGGTCTCTAAACCAGCAACAGGTATAACACTGCAGACGATTTGAGTACACATGGGTTTCGAAGTAATGAAAAAGACATCGAGGCATTCTAAGAGTTAAACAAACTCAGCTGGACTTACTTAGTTTCCTTCTCGCTTGTTTCATTAATCCTGTTAAAGAGGTTATCTTCTCTGAGCCTCAGAAAAAACGCTTGTTTCAAATTGTCCATATTTGTATTAAAGGTAGAGCGCTGAGATCTTGAACAGAACACATTGAACAGAATAGAACAAGGCCAGAGAGACAACAACAGACAAAAAAAAGGCGACAAAAGACATCCCAAAAACTTTTAATACATACAGTATGTTGGCCAAAGTTCAGGTCCCTTCTGTTCTTCTGTTTGTATTTATTTATTTATTTTTTAATCTTTATGCTTTAGATTTTGCCACCTGCAGCTCACTGTTCACTGCCTGATCTTTAAGGATGTATTCATTTTTGTGTGACTCTGAAAAAACCCAGTGAGATAGAGGTGGAAAGGAAGTACTCAGTAATACAATGACCTAGCCATTTTAAAATGAATAGCTAACTGAAATTCCGTGCACAGAGCTTATTAGTGCTGTGTAATTGAATATGTTTGAAGCTGTTGAATAATACATGGTGTGTCAGTCTGCAGGAGGTGTACTCGGGGCCGCTCAGATTCATGTCAGATTCTGTGTTTGACGATCCGTGGAGTCAGCTCTTCATGTCCACTCTGGCCCCTCACAAATATGTCAAGGTACAACTCTGATTATATATTAATATGACAAATGAGCCTTAACTTAAGCATGTAACAACACCATTCAATATCAGTTTGACTGAGAGTTTTCCGCGGTAGAAACATAGAAATGCAGTTCCGTTTTAGTTAGGGCTGCACAATATATCGCAAATGTATCAAAATCGCAACAAACTAAATACATTGAAATGACACCAAGGTTCTCAATTTGACAGAAATGTACTATTGTTAAAATGAAAATGTTGATTTTTTTGTATTTCCAGTCAAAATTGTTTTGTCTCTTCTTTCAGTTCAGGATTTTCCCAATTAATGAATGAGACATTTTACTGACTGTTGTTGGTCCTGAACGTTTATTTATACTGGGTTTGAATAATGCATTATTCAAACCCATTGGTTTGACATTTTGTTAAAAAATATATTCAAATATCGCAATAATATTGATTAGCAGTACTTGTAGCCATTTTGCAGTAATTTCCAGTTTTATTCATGATCTTCTAAATTTAGAGCTAATTAAGCAATGTTTTGGTCCTTTTTTGTGTTGAATAAGTTTGGAGCTGGACACACGCAATTTTACTAGTTTTTGTTTTAAATTATTTACACTAAACTTTATGTTAAAATATCGCAGTATCATAATAGTTATCAAATTTTTTCCCATGTAATGTTCTGTCCTAATCCCAAAACAAATAATTCCTTCTTTGAGACAGGCTTCAAAACTGTAAAAAGTACACTTAGTGTAATATTTCTGTCCATACTTCTTGTGTTACAGATCGCCTCTATCCGAATGCAGGGGCTTTTATTGCTGTTCTTCTCCAAATTGGAGCATGTCCCGTTCATCAGAGACATCCGGACCACATACACAAGAACCGGCCTGTTTGGTTACTGGGTACATATCTACTACTCCTGTATTTGCCTGCAATCGTTGACACCACATTTAAAGGACACTTATTATGCAAAATGTACTTTTTTGAGCTTTTAATGTTAAAACATAGTTCCCTCATCTAAAACACAGTTTAGAGTTTCTTCAGTCACGCTTATTGAGCTATTTTTAAGTTCATAGATCATCACTTGCTGAGCATTTCTGCCATCAAGTTAGTCTGGGCAATAACATCTCCAACAGTAAAGTTACATAGTGTACCTTTAATTGCATTTTTATAACCTAATGTGTTAATTCTTTATTGTATAATGAGCTATGAGCCATAATGTAACAAAGATGGTTTTAAATAAAATAATGTAATACATTTTAATGCAACAGCCAGGTATTGAAAATAAAAATAAGTTTAAGGCTAAATCTGGGAAAAAATACACTCTTAAATAAGATAATAAGTGATTAATTGCTTAAATAAAGTAGTATTTATCTTTATATGTTTTTTGACTTTCTCAAAATAAGAAAATACATTTTCTCACTTGGACAGAGCAAAATAGCCACTGCACTTGAAATAAAAATAAATGTAAAACTTGCTCCATCGGCAAATCTTATTTTGAAACATTAAAAATCTACTAAAATAAGATGAATAGGACTTAATCTGAGCAATTATTCACACATTATTCATTAGAGTTGCGTGCTTATCATGTGCTGTAATCATGTCGGGGCAATAACATCTCCAAAAGAAAAGTTACATAGTACTTTTATAATGTAGTGTGTTGAGTAATGAGCTATGAGTCTGTAATAAAGCTGATTTTAAATAAAATAATGTAATATAACGAATTGTAACAGCCATTAAAATTGGTCTGGTAAAATGGGTCAAATGTCTTGCTAAATACACTGTTTGTTTCAGGGTAACAAAGGAGCTGTGTCGGTTCGTCTCTCTTTTTACGGCCACACGTTGTGCTTCGTCAACTGCCATTTGGCCGCTCACATGAAGTACGCCACAGCGAGAGTCAACGAGTTTGAATACATCATGGACACGCAGACGTTTGAGTGTAAAAAAGCCCCCAGTGTCCTTGACCACCGGTAAATACAAACACAAACACAAGTAAAGTACAGTCGTAGTTTTACAGTCGATGCATATGTTTGCATTACTGTTGCTTCCTCTTTTGTTGTAGGTTAGTATTTTGGTTTGGCGACCTCAACTTCCGCATTCAGGACCACGGCATGCACTTTGTCCGCTCCTGCATCAATTCCCAGAAGTACAACTTACTCTGGAGCAATGATCAGGTTAGAGCACATTAAGGCTGTCAATGTTAACGCATTAACTCATGCGATTAATCCTAAAAATGAACACATTAAGACTCAAACGCGTTGTTTTAGATTAGGCAGGAGGCTTTACCAGAAAGAATGAGGAAGGTTCAGGGGCAGCGCTGAAATCAGGTTAATTTTACTCATAAAATCCATCAGGCCTCAGGTTTACGAGTGCAGTCACTCAGCGGCTGATGTTTACAGTCGCCATAAATTCGTCGAGCTGAGCGACGCGTGCTCCGCGATGAAAATAAAGGTTGTGTGAGCAAAAATAAAATGAGTAATGTGGGCCAAATATTGTAGCAAACTACCACAAGAAACTGGAAGATGTTTTATGGACTGAAAACAACCAGGATATGGACATTAGTCACCGCTGAGCTGCTTAGCACTAATTAGGTTTAATGAACTTAATTTTTTATTGTTTTCAGTTGATGATGATGAAGAAGAAAGTGGAGGCTCTGCAGGAGTTTGAGGAGGGGCCCCTGGACTTTCAGCCCACGTACAAGTTTGACCTGAACTCAGACACTTACGACAGCAGGTAAACTCTTCTATACATTTAATACAGAATAACATTTTAAATTAAATCTGAAATCAAAGGACGCATTGCTTTGTCTGGTTTCAGGAGCTACAGGACATGGTTTTTCTTTAAGTAAGAAAGACAAATAAAACTAACCAAAGATAACTAACACATGCACTTTACACTTAGTGCAAGCTGAGTATCTGCTGAGTTAGCAATACTCACTACAATATAGTACTGCCTGTAAACATGTATTTGAAGCATGTATCATCCGCCAAATGGATTTAAACATTTAAAGTATGTTTAAGTTATAGCATGCATTGATTCTGTCTCAAACAACAGAGAGTGATAAATATTCCACTTTTAGATTGTACTCAGTTGTAAGTTACAGATAATCGATAGCTCACAAAATTACAATATTAATTTTGTGAATTTTGTAATTGTTAAGTGTGTACAGAATATTTCATTTAAACGACAATAACTTGCCTGGCACTAAATCAATTTACAAAATAAATCATCTCAATCAATCTAAAAAGTGCTACATTCATTCTTTGGTGTATGTTACTGATAGTTTGTGCTTCAAATACAGTTTGAAGATGAAAGTGGCGACTTTTATCACGGTCTGGCAGAGTTTAGTATTCATGTTTTCATGTTTGTATTAAGATAAATGTTTCTAATTATAATATTTGTGTTTTAACCAGCATTTAACAGGAGCATTATGCTTTCAATGTTTGCCTCTTTCAGCAACGATGCATGAATAACTGCTTTTTAAAGTGGATTGCCAGTATGTCTGTCTGCTGATAGAACAGATTTAGTTAAAAAAAAGTCAAAAAGGACACATATTATGCAAAATTTACTTGAGTTAAATTAACTTATATTTAATATGAGCTATTACCATCATATTATGGCATAATTCCTTAATTAAAAACATATCTGGATTTGTATTTAGTTTCATTCACGCTTTCGTTATTCTTTCCCCTCAGACCCTCAAAAAAACATTCCATTCAAATGTTCTTGTTTTTTTTTTACTTCAAAGTTGGAGCTTTGGGGTCTCCTGTGCTGTTTTTACGTTCACAAATCTTCGCAAAATTACGTTCATTATAACAGCATGCTAACATTAGTGTGTTTGGGGCAAGCTAGTTGTGTTTTTCACCCCTTTGTAATTCCCTCTGCAGCCAGTAGATGGAGCGCTAACTCAAGGATATGACATAATAGGTACTTTTTACTGACACACATTATCAGTTGTAAAACATGTAAAAGTAAAAGTACTCAAGCGAAAGTTTAAAGGCCACTAACAATACAAATAATGCATGATATGTGACTTCTAACTACACTGGTGACAGATCCACACACAACCTACATCTGTCTCCTTTTTGTCCTTAAATTTAAACCTGTTGTTGTCAGTGGTAAGAAGAGGAAGCCTGCCTGGACGGACAGGATCCTGTGGCGGCAGCGTCCCAAACCTGCTTTGCCGCCTGAGGACGAGGACAGTGACAACGGGGTAAAGATGACCTCGGCTCTGGTGAAGCAGATGGAGGAGGTCACCGAGTATCCACTGAAGATCAAACAGGAGCTGTACTGCAGCCTGATGGAGTACGGCATCAGCGACCACAAACCTGTCATCGGGCTCTTCAGTCTGGAAGTGAGAGCTTTCACTTCACACTAAAACACATTACTCACTCACATCCTATACATAATTAGTCACTAATTTATTTAGATATTTATATTTCTTATAGCCTTACACTTTTGTTTCTTAAAGGGCTACATCTGATTTTTACTGTTTTGAAACATGAAAAACAGAACTAGTTAATGTGCCCGATTTTTTTTGCATGTAATAAAGTATATAGATATTATATGAAAGCACCTATTCTGGTGAAAATGAGACCACAGCGCTTTCTCTGCATCTATTTATAGAGAGTTTTATTCTACAAGAATCAGCAAATGTGGCCTTAGCGTGCTTATGTTTGTTAGCTTTACCCTCGCTCTGGGCTCAGAGACTTGAAAAGTGCTTATAAACTCATCGCGGTGAATATTTAGGATGCTGGGACTGCATTAGGAAAGTGAGTGATACATGTGACTGATGTAAAGACTTTAAAATGAACTAGCTGTTTTTCACGTTTCAAAACTGTAAAAATCAGGTGCAGCGCCTTTAAATTGTATTTTATTCTCTCAAATATTGAGAGAACTGTGAGTTTGCCCTAGTCCACCACACATTGACTCAGCAGCGGACTGCATACAGTCTTTTAATGAGCTCAGTGACTTTTACATTGTTAGCAGCATTTCTTCACATATTGTAATATTTTTCATGGTCTTTTGTTGCAGCTGAGGAAAATGCACGACACTCCTCTGGTGTGTTTGAGGGCAGAGGGAGACTGGAGCGCTGACATTGATTCTGTCGTCCTTTACAGCCCACAGCAGCCCTTCCCCTCCAGCCCCTGGGACTGGATCGGCCTCTACAAGGTGAGTACTGGTGAAGCATTCAAATTAGAGATGCACTGATATTGATATTGATTTGGATGCTAATCCTGTAAAATGTATTATATTTAACTTCTGGTTTTACAATTTGGTTCGGGGATAGACCAGTTAGTTAATGTGATAAGACTATTTGCCAGGGTGTTTTTATATTGTTTGAACTAGAACAGATGATAATATCGCAATTGTTGTTAAAGAGATATATTGAAAATTTGAATATTGAGTGTTTCGGCTATAATTAAAACTATTAAAAATAAGATAAGATCAAAAAGGGACTGAAGCGTCTAATTGAATAACTCAAACAAGGGTATAAAGTGATAATTCTATTCTTTTGAGGTTATGTTTAAGGTTCATCCACGTTTTTTTGCGATACATGAACCACAACCGAGACATTTACTGGCACATTATGTATTTATGATGTTTGAATCTCTGATGCAAATATAGATCAAGATATTCATTTTTGCCAGTAGTGCCCTCCTCTGGTTTAAACTTTTTTATGCTATAGTTATAGTTGACAGTTACTTATTTGCACAACATTATTCGTAAGGAAAGGAAAATGTACCTTCAGAGTCCTTTTTTTTAGCCTTTGCCAAAATAACAACATCAGTATTGCAACTGAAAATACTGGATTGGTGCACATCTATCCAAATGCATACACTATTTGTTATGTATATTTTATGTTTAATTACCCCAGTAGTTTAATATTATCCTTCTAGGTTGCCATTTCACAAGTTACAGTTGCAGAAACCCCTCCTCAAAGTCAGGACTAGAACAGGACCAAACCAAGTCTACATCAGGACTAAAGTGGGCTCAGACCAGGACCAAATTTAATGTCATTTCAATTTAAGATATTTTCCTGTGCTTAAGATGCAGAGAAAGCAGCTGTTCTCCTTATTTGTGTATTCCCCAATGGTCTCAACAAATGTTTCGATAATTATTACTTTTTTCACTGAATGTGCAAGTTTATGGTCATATTGGTGTATAATTTTCCTTAAACTTGTCTTTGCTCAGGTCGGCTTCACCAGTGTGTCCAACTACATCACTTACACTTGGGTCAAAGACAACGAAGCGGTTTTCAATGACGAGCACATGCAGGTACAGACCCTCAGCCCTTTTTTAGGAGACAACAAGCTCACATGTAATTATATGTTAATGGTACTTTTGTGTTTCAGGTTTTCATCAGTAAAGAGGAGATCCCTGTCCGAGGAGGAGACTGTGTTCTGTGTTATTACTCCAGTACATTACAGAGCATTATAGGGATCAGTGAACCATTCAAGGTAAACAGGAACTAGAACTGTTTTTGTATTTAAGATGATGAAAGAATGAATGGTAGATAAAACGCAGGCCGCTCAAGTGATGGCCATGAAACGTAAATGTTTGTGTCACATCTTCTTAAAGGAGACATATGATGCTTTTTTTAAGGTACTTAGTATAGAGCAATGACGTAAGTATATCATCATTTTACATTTTTGTCCTCTAAACCACAATATTGATCTAAAACAGCTAAATTATGAGTGACTGTCATATGAGTGAGTGTCATAACTGCAGAACTGATAAATCCCACCTCTTCATAGTGACAAATCACCGAAACAAGCAGCAGAATGTCATTTACATGTTTTAAAATTTAAATTAAATGTATATGTTTGAAAAGTGACCACGTTACATTTTAAAATCTGTCATGTCTTTAATAATCGGAACTAAGTCCAAGGATGTAGGCAGAGATAGGGAGAAGGTGAAAATAGGATTATTCTGAGCACTTAATCAAAACAGGATTAACTCAAACATTCAGGAATCAATCAAAATACTACTTTGAGGAAACATTGTTGTAACACGCTTATAGTAAGGTCAAGGGTCAGTGATATGGAGCAGGGTTTGAACGGCCCATTTTCAATATAGTTGGAAAATGCATCTACCAACAATATTAATGTGATGTTTCTTCCTACTCTGAAGCTGGTCTAATGATTCTGTGTCGTACATTATTAGTTGTGTCCCGTGCTAATCCTTATTATCTTTATGTTGCAGGTCCATGAGTCCAAAGTGGCTCTGGAAGAAGGATTGATGCCTGAAAAACTCAATGGACTCGACCAAATTGTGGCTGATGAGTTTTGGAAATGATCAGGTTTGTTTTCGCCGCAGCTTGGACCAGAAGATCTGCCAAAACAAATATAGGAAAGATAATGAAGATATTTGAAGACTTTTCTTTTCAGAACTTTGACTGAGTAATGACCCGTACTGTTGTTTATTTGTGGATTTGGGACACGACATGACTGAATGATTTTGAAAGTGAAAGAAGTTACTAAAGAGAAAATATTAACCATTTGCTGACCATGAAAAGCCCCTTTTAAATTATTTATCTCTCGTTACTGTTGCTTCTTTATTGCTGGAAAAAGTAAAGTGTTTGGGCGGCTAACCACACATTACACCTGGTTTGTAATGTTTGAAAGGTCACAGAAAGGATCATAGGCAAAGGGAGTTGAACATAAGAATATAAATGGGTGTCTGGAATAGTTATGAAAATGCATTTGTATTGAACCATAATCTGCTTGCAGTGCGGTCTGAGGCCCAAGTATATGTTTATCTTCCTTCAGTTTTATAAAGGATACATGTTATACAATGTTGACTTTAACTTTAACCATGTTGTCTGTGTTCTCTCATCATCAGCTTACTTACTTTAATTTGGATTCTCCCGCCCACAACTGTGTATTTAGTTGCAATTGTTGAAAAAGTCACACACAGACGGTTCAAAAATGGACTGCAGCCTTTTTTAGCTGCACGCTACAGTGAAATCTCGTCATGAAGATCAGTTCTGCCTGATCTAAAACATAAAAAGTGCTATGTAAAGTAAAAGAAACAAGGCTAAAAGCAGCTGAATATATCACTGTGTTAATGACTTGTTTTAGTGTTAATAAATCTATTTTTGAAAAAGTTAAATATTGAATATACACTTCATGTAGGAAGACAAAATCTCCAGACGTATTTAGTTTGTTGCTGGATCAACTTCTATTCTTTTATTTTAAAATGATATATGTCTCTGTATTTTACTTTTTTTCCAGTGCACAGTTTTCCCTTATAAACTGCTCTCACAAAACTACAAGTGGCAGTGATTTTATTTCTTCGTCTATTTTCATCTTGTTTTCTTGCTGTGTCGGTTTATGCCAAAGTACGCCACATATCGGGAAGCTGCAAGTGTTTCTTTCAACTTTTCCATTTTGTACATGCAAACCTGTTCACAGTACACACCACACACTAACAAAGGCAGGGCAGTCAGTGCAGATCTCAAACAGCTTTTCCAGGACTTTACACAAACTTTTAACGGGCAAAGACTGTGAAGGTAAACACTAAACGTAACATAAAAACGTAATTAATACACACACATTAATTAGCACACTGGACGTTTCAGACACAATTGAGTCGGTGGAATCCCTCTTTCGTGATTTTTTTCTGATTCACCAGCAGTGTCTCGCCTCAATGTACTTTATGCTGCTCAAACTTGGAGCAATGCAATTATTCTTTGTATTTTAGTGTTTTACCAGCAATCCAGAAAATTCACAACTTTGCAGAAAAAGAAACTGAACAGTCCCAAATGATGTTTTTTGTTGATTTATTTCCACTTCTTTGTAACCACGTCTTTACCAAATGAATACAGTTTCAATTAAAAGCCCTGCACCAAAACTATCAGTGTTACTGTCTGTCCATCATCGTCATTCTGCACAAGGCACATTTTCTTGACGTCAAATTATTACTCAATATATTTCAATAGTATTTTATGTTGAAAATTATATTATAATATATATAGAGTGTATATATATTTTTTTTTTTGCATTATCAACATCGACTTACACATCAAAAATTTAGCTTTGATGTTAAGTATTGTTACACTTATAGTAACATTGATCGTTTTACTCTTGTACAAACTATTGCACAACCGCCTGTGCCACGCAATAAGTTCTGTTGTCAAATAAAATTCTTACAGGCTACACATGGTTTTCAACTATTTAAGGCAAAACGTGAGTTGAAAAAGTAAGATAAGTAAGGTAAACATTTATGAGATAACGCTTGACCCCAAACTACACAGCGGCCTCTCTGTGTTTGAGGTTTACGTGCACTTTACACTTGTCCTGAAATCACAAAAAGGCTTCCATTAAAACATAAAAAGATTACTCTAAATGATTTTGAAAGGTGATTTTACATTTTACGTACCACATGCCAGCGCAGAGTGACCCAGGGCAGGACTAGCTGACAGTACGGGCAGATGCCGAGCTCATTGGGGTCTTTGGTCTCACTATGGTCCGCCCCTCTGGTCCAGTCCAGGTCCGCCCCCCTGGTCCGGTCCAGGTCCGCCCCTCCGGTCCGGTCCAGGTCCGCCCCTCTGGTCCAGTCCAGGTCCGCCCCCCCGGTCCGGTCCAGGTCCGCCCCTCTGGTCCGGTCCAGGTCCGCCCCTCTGGTCCGGTCCAGGTCCGCCCCTCTGGTCCGGTCCAGGTCCGCCCCCCTGGTCCGGTCCAGGTCCGCCCCTCTGGTCTGGTCTGCTCTGAAGGTCCTGGTGAAATCTAGACTTCTGAATCGGGGACTGAGTAAATCTACTCCATAGACCTCGTCGCTGTCATCTGAATCTGAATCCTCGAAATTCCACGTGGAGGCAACAGTGCACTTCATCTTTGAATGGAAAAGAAAATAATATTACTGTATTATGATGTTTCCCAAACTGTGCTCAAACAAAATTGAGTTTAAAATGAAATAGTTATGTATTTGAATAAATCTGAATCAATATTTGGCCCAAAGTCTCTGTTTACGTAGTATTTTTGTAAATGTATCAGAACTTATCCTAGCTTACTTAACGTTTGTTTGCTCGTTTTCAAGACAAAGTAGGTTGTTTTTACCTTAGCAACCTACGTACTTTGTCTTAATAATGAACAAACAAAAGTTAATAAAAAGAAGACATGATTAATTTAATTTATGGAGCCTACATATTATTTGAAAGTATGGAATATGAAAATACTTGTTAAGGGAGCGCTTGTAATTTTCAGATTTATTTGAAGTGTTTAATTTGATGTCTTTAAAAAGTAAAAAGTCACAGAAATATTGAGTCTATTAAATGATCTATTCATACTAGAGGTACAGAGATAGTTCAGACATCCACCGACTTCCATTTCCAAGCTATAGTTGGTACAGGCTGAGCAAAAGATAAACTTGGTACCTCATGTTGCTTGATCTCTTCGGCAGGAAAAGATACCTTGCAGACTTTACACAGCACCTTTTCTTTTCCTTAAACACAAAATGCATAAGTTATCATAAAAGAACATTCACTGGAATAAGTCATTTTCCTTGATATACTTTTTTTTTTTTTTACTTTTCCAACTTTTCACCCCAACCCTGCCTACATTTCTATAACAGACTAAATCAGGCACTCTCAAAGTGGTCTGACCCACAGTTTAATTGTGATTGGACTAAACCAGGAACTAAATCAGGTGAACATTGGTCCTCCAGACTGGTTTGCCAAGAAGTGCTTTGGAATGGCTTTTTTTAATTTCGTAGCACTGTGATCTACTACATGAGAAACTGAAATTGTACTCAAATAAACTCTTTAATCATAGCAATTACAGCAATTTACAAAAAGATCCAAGTCTGAGACGTTGCTAAATCTAAAATAAATAAGAAAGCACTCCCAGTTTATCATCAAATATATTTCTGATGTAATTTACTGATCTTGATGTATTATACTAGGCATTTGAAGCTGTCGTCGCCCCCTGCTGTCTCTGAGCGGAAAACCAGCTGCAACGTTTGCTGACATTGACCTGAAGACAATTCTCCTGAGAAACCCTGGCTCTTCTATTTAGCAAGTTCTTAAACAAACCAAGACAAATCTAGTCTAGTCTGACAAATCTTAAAATCATTTGCATTATTCTGATGACAAGACACCTCCATCACCCCGTCCTTACGTGCTGCAGTGGTTTTCACCGGCCCCTGTGCTCCTCTGGGTGCACTGGGCTCGTTGTACAGGTCCTGGTCCGAGCACGTGCTGTTGTGCTCTTCTCTGTCCGACAGTTTCACGTATCGCCCACAGTCTGGACACAGCTCAGTGCGACTCCCGCAGGCCACGGTGTGCTTCTGCAGCTGAGCCCACGGCATCTCCAGCTCACAGAAGACACACGGCTGCACCCGCTCCGGACACTCCTCCTCCTGCGGACAAACAGGAGTGAGGCTCTATCTCACAACGGAAAAACAACACCAACAGCTGCTCGAACTTAAAGTCTATATGACAGGTTAGACTACACGTTACACTAAAATGCAGTGGACATTTAAGATTTTACTGAACATTTGCCTGTTTATCCCCAGCTTGCCAGTTTTCGTAATGTTTATAATTGTACTTCCTGGTTGGACATGGGCAGCAAATATGACATATAGAGGTAATTCTGCATCTGTTACCTAGCAACCATTTGGAAAACAAGGGCCAAAATCCATATATATTACACAATATTTATGATTTGACAAATAATAATACCTGATCACACCTTTTTTTGGTTGAATTATTGTTTAAACCATCAGAAAATGTGTTTGTTGTGTGTAAATTGTGCTTAATTTTTTCCAATCCACTCATGCCACAGAGCGCAACTTTGCATTGGTGGCTATGCTAATATAAATTTCTTTTTTATCTGATCTTTTTTCACGTTAGGGTTAGGATTAGGGTTAGGTTTGAGAACAGATAATTTCATTAAGTTTTGGGCTTTAGGGCAGGTAAGCTAACCGGGTCTTGGTAGAACTGTGTTGGATAAAAAAAGGACACATAAATTGTCTGTATTTTCAGAGGTGCGTTGCTTTTTGATGACATCACAGAGGGATTCCATTTTAGAACTCAGCACTACTTCCTGTCATTTTAAACTTTTATTTTTCCTAAATTTCTTCACTAACTGCAACTTCACGGATGTTAAACTATGCTAGATATTTACCACAGGTGCCCTCCCACCAAACTAAATCAGAATAAGAGAACCTGTCATATAGACTTACTGACATACTTAATGACATACTATTCAAAGTCGACTTTTAAGAGCTTTTAACCATGTAAACATTGTTTTCTTGTCTCATTTACCCTCTCAAAGTTGTATTTACAGTGATTTATCCATGTTTGTGTAATCTTTATGTCCACTTGTTTTTTTTTCCCCCTTAATTTGTGATACGCAAACGATTCTAAAACATTCTGTAACCATTTTGGCACAAATGAAAACAAATCTCAATAGAGGTTATGCAGGGGACACCACAGCATTCTGAATTTTAGCAGTCAATGGTGAGTAATGGCACTCTCTCCTGTAAAAGCTCAAAACTCAACTGAAATATGAAAAAGCTGCTACAATCTGAAAACAAATATTAAAGTCTACAACTCACATTTATCACTGATACAGACTTTGGGATCACACAGATGAATTCATTACATTACTGCAGGTGAATAGGAAAAGATCTTAAATTTAAAGATACCATTTTGAAATTTCTCCTGTAGTTTACTCACATAAATGTAAGAAAAAACAAGTTTTTTATCATATCATGTTTTATGTAGAAATAACGCATTTAGTAAAGACTAAAAATGGCCAAAAATACACATATATGGGACACTTAAATCTGAAAAATTGACAGAACCAGGTTTAAATTTCTTGGTTCATTTTTTACACATATTAGTTGGAAAAAAAAAATAGATTGAACTGAAAATTGTCTTGAAAATGCAAATTTCGCCTATTTCTTTTACTTAAAACTTTAATAAATTAAGTTGTAGAATTAGATATCAAAAATCCTTCTGTACGTTTTGTCAAAATCTTGCTGAGTCAAAGATGGTACAGTTTGGTGTGGGATCTACTTTAAGGCTGATCTTTATGTCTCGAGGAGAGAAAAATGCATTTAAGAAATCGGCCTTTGTTACAATGTCCCATGGAAATCTGTGGATGAAGTGGATTAATTGAAAAAATAAAATATATTTAGGAGCAGATTGGACACATTTGTTGTTTCCACATGAAAGCTTACATGTATTGAGCAAACTAACCCAAAAAAAATGGTGCATCCGTTGAAGTGTCCTAAATCTCCAACTACCATTAGCACAGTCGGAGCAACTGGAGAAACTACTTTCAGTTGACAGTTTATCGTATAAGAGTTGAGTTCAGCAAAAACAAAAGCTCCACGGACAAAAATGAGGTCAAAGAAAAGCAAAGAAACCCGTTTTGTCAGTCGTGCTGTTTATAATTCTGTCAATCGAGCAGGACTGTTGAGGAGCACTGAAAGAGTGTCTCTGCATAACCTCGACAGTGAGCTGTGACTCTATGTGCGACCATCAGCAGAGCGCTTTGCTATGATGACGTTTACGTTTCACAGAAAAGGCAAAAATCAGTGTGGCAGACTTGTTTCTTTTAAGTTGCATTACACTGAGTTTTAAAATGCGCTCAGCCCCAAACTCTGGAACGCTCTGCTCCCCCATGTCCCCCACAGTGGAGTTCAGTCTCATCTTAAGACCCACTTTTTTCTCAGTATTTTAATTTATTTTATGGTTTTAATATTGGCTTGGATTTGACTTTACTGCTTTTATTGTTTTGGGACGAGTAATATCAAATTAAACATTTATTCTACCTTTTATTGTTTGTTCTTTTTTTTGTCTGTGCAGCACTTTTAAACTGTTTTGTTTATAAAATGACCTAAATGGATTTTGACGTTAAAGCTCATTGTGTCCAGGTTTAGGTAGCACAAATCTATTTCTTTCTAATCTATACTTTGCCCCCAGCTACCATTCAACACAAATCATGAATTTAATTAGTAACCAATATGTACCACTGTGGCTTTCATTCTTTGTGTGTTTTCTTTTGGTTTTTAATGACGTTTTTGGCATTTTTATTTCACTGCTGCTCTTCTTTTCCCCCAAAAATGTGACAGATAGAAGTTCTACTATCTAATCCAGTTTTTACGTGCTCTTACCTCATGTTCAGCAAGGAGGCGTCGTTCCATCTTTTTTCTGCATTTGGGGCATTTCACCTGCATCAGTTTGATTTGATCATTGTCAACAATAACTATAATAATAATTTAAAAAAAGGAAAAATAGACATTGATTGATAGGTTAATTGATTAGTAAATCAGTCGATTAGAAGGTACAGCATGTGAGATATAGAGGCTGTGTTGTGATTTTCTTTACTTTTTTTTGCTTTAGGAGGTCAGTTGTGCATGTGAGTCACTTTTCAGTCAGTCCCTTTTCCACCTCCATTTTGAGGACTTTTCAATTCAAAACACAGAAAAAGCAAGATAGTTGAAAAGACAAGGCAAAAGTTACGGTGATAATCCACCAGATGCATTTATTGAGTTTGGAAAAGAACCCTGGACTGATAAATCCTCAGCCAGTGTGATCAGGACAGAACAAAGCATAAGTATGTGATGTGAAAGGCCTGACCTGTGCGTGCTGCTCCTGTTTGTGCTGCTCCAGCTCAGAGCGAGGCACGTTCTCGTTACACTCGGGACAGAGGCACAGGAAGCGACTGCAGTGGGACTCGTGCAGGGCGAAGTTAGCCTCTGCTACTTCTTTTTTACTAAAGCACAATAAATTTAAAGTTTATTTCAAGCATAAAATTAAATGAAAAGCAAAATATGGCCCATGAATATGTGAAATAAACACAAATGACAAACATACAATATAAATACATATAAACCATACTCAAACATGTTATAAACTGCACATAGTAAAGCTGTAAAAGAGACAGGCAGGTGGTGTTTCTTCAAAGTAATAGATCAAGGTTTTTCAACTTGGCCTGGGGGCCAAATCAGGCCCTCCAAGGGACATGATCCGGCCCTCAATCCATCTTCCAAAAATATAGAAAATATTTAATCTTGTTATCGGTTTAAACCTGGTTTAGATCTGGTTTAGACTTGGATTAGAGCTAGTTTAGACTTGGTTTCGATTTAGTTTAGTCCTGGTGTTATCTTGGTTTATTCCTGATTTAAACCTGACTTAGACCTGGTTTAGTCCTGGTTTAGACCTGACTTAGACATGGTTTAAGGCTGATTTCGACTTAATTTAGAGCTGGTTTAGACTTAGTTTAGAGCTGGTTTAGACATAATTTAGAGCTGGTTTAGTCCTGGTTTAGACTTGACTTAGACCTGGTTTAGAGCTGGTTTAGAGATGACTTAGACCTGGTTTAGTCCTGCTTTAGACCTGACTTAGACCTTTTTTAGAGCTGATTTAGACTTAATTTAGAACTGGTTTAGCGCTCGTTTAGGCATAAATTAGAACTGGTTTAGTCCTGGTTTAGACCTGACTTAGACCTGGTTGAGAGCTGGTTTAGACATAAATTAGAGCTGGTTTAGTTTAGACCTGGTTTAATCTTAGTTTAGACCTGTTCGCACATTTCCGGCCCCGAGGAATAAACCATCCGAGAACATCTGGCCCTGAGTCAAATAAAGTTGAATAGGCCTGTAATAGATTGTAAACAGAAATATTACTTTCCTGCGTGGCTGATCGATTCTGAAACTGTGCATTCAATCATTATAAGTCAGTAGTTTGTAGGAAATACTGTAATATGTGTGAACTGAGAAACCTCTGCTCTGTAAATGAGGAACAAATAGGTCAATAGTTTAAACCATTATTTTCGATTATGGAAAGCTGGATAACATTTTAATATTGAGGAGGTTACAGCCACCAGGGCCGAGTCGAAGCATAAATGATTTAAGCAAATGTTTAGGGCCACCATCAATAGGGGGCCACATGCTTTGGTAAAAAAAAAAAACATAAACACAAGTTAAAATGTAGCATTAATATGTACAAATATGCTCCACTCTAAAACTCGCTTATCTTTAAACAGCATAAAAACATGAATACAAGAGTTGAAGTATGAAGTTTGAAGTATTTATAAAAATGTTCTTGCGGGGACCCTCAAATTCCCCTTTCATTTGCCTCTATAAAAAGAAAAACGTAAAGCTGAGGAGAATGGCCGGCTCCACTAAAGATCTCAAGTAACTTTTTCTCCTCAGCCCACTCCTGATTTCTCATGTTTATTTGTTATGACCGATCGTTTAAACGGTGTGTGTTTGGCCACAAACATAGTCTTGTTTAGGGCTTCCAAATGTCTAGAACCGGCCCTGCAAGCTACCCTTTCTACAGCTTATTTTAAAGGTGCACTATGTAACTTTTTTAGTCTGCCACCTGCTAATAAGAGTTTATTGCTTTGACGGGAATGGTCCAAACTATGGCTAGGCGTGTCACAATAATTACTCTATCGACTTATCCTTCAGTAAATGAAAGCCGGAACAATATTTTTTTAGGGTCAATATTTATCATGTGTATCTTTTCTTTGCGCTTGTAGTGATTTTTCAGCAATATCTTCAAGTTTCAGCTGTATTGGGTTGAATGATTAATATATTACGCTCCTAAATCATGCAAAGTTAACTACTTAAGGGTTTCATTCTGTTCTTTTTTTAATTACAGGTCATATTTTTTACAATATGACTATTTTGGGAAAGGGTTTCATTGGATTTTCCAACTTTAAAGTTATAGTCCGAGACCCCGGGAATGGGAATAAGCGGTAGAAAATGAATTAAAGTTATTGTGTCGTGGCATAAAGTAGCTTAATATCATTGTTTATCATAATATTTTCTGTATCTATCCCGTATTTAATCAGTCACTTATTTCTAAAAAATACTTTGAAAAACATGCTGTCTTATTGTGAATGACTTTGCCTCCCCAGTGATCTGACTTGTAACTTACCCTGGTGGCATCCCCTGCTCAGGTTAATGCCACACCGTGTAAAATTCCAGGCAAATATCTCCATGGAGACAAACAGGTGGCTGACTTTCCACCAGAAAACTTAAATAGTGTCCCTTTAAAAGTCTTCCCATTCCACAAGTTCAAAATTTAGACCTTTTCCAATCACAAAATCTGCAAAACGTCCTCACACAAGTGTATTTCCTGCTCTGTTTAGAAATATTTACGTGTTCACGCACTAGAAAATGGGTGAGGTTCAACAGCATTACAACAACTTTTGCACATCGTGTTATTGTCAGAACTAACTCCGGGACGAACAGTCGTACTCACCAGCGGCCACAGACGCGCGTCGCCTCTTCGTCCCCCATAACTCACCCCGCAACTAAACTCTACAAATAGGTCTTTTTAAACCCTGGCGTAGATATGTGGACTTAGACACTTGTTTCTGTTCCAGTTTCGTAAAACAGAAAGTGAAAGTCAAGGCGTAGTTGCACTGACATCCACCAGAGGGCGCCACAGCACTAGTTGTGGGTCTGTTTCGTGAGTCTGCAGGATATTAAACGGAAACTGATTTAAAAAGAGGACTGCATGTCAATATTTAAGTAAAAATACAGATACAGTTGATAAAACTTTACTCCAATACAAGTAAAAAGTTCAGTTCAGTTATTACTTAAAGTGCGTATGGCAGCTTTTTATGATTTTCTCATTTTGACCTTATTCAGTGTATACATTTTACACCAACCAGGTGGAGAAAAATCTGTTGAAAATTACAGGAAGTAAACAAACTGATGACGTCACACAAGGGAGACAAATGTTATGCATAATTTACACAAAAGAAACTACTTTTTTGACCCTTTAAACATTGAGTCAACAAAATAAAGGTGTTCACATGTATGATATCAGCATTTACAACCAGGAAGTAAAATGAAAAAAATAATAAAATAAATAAAAATAAAAAAGAGCTAAACTGGGAAAACATTTGTAAAGATTTTAACAGAATCTGAAATATATTTAAATGAGTAGTCCAACCTGGTTTCTAATTTTTTGAGTTTTTCTTTATTCTGTGCCCAGCTTTATTTTGTTGTGTTTGAGTGTTACTTCCTGTTGTGTTGATTGCCTGTCCCGCCCTCATGTGTTTCACCTGTGTCCCATTCCTCCAATATAAATACCCTGAGTTTTCCCTTGTCTGATGTTGGTTCATTGTGTGTTTCTTTTCTTGTCTGTTTGAGTTTTGTCTTGGCTTTTGGTTTTCTATGAAGTTTATTATTTGCATTTTATTTATTTAACATTTTTTGTGCAGTCCAGCATTTTGGGTCCTTCTCCTTTTGTTAAAACATGACAGAGGCACTTTAAGTTAAAGCACTGACACATTTGCTGTAAAACTGAAAGTGCAGTTTTACGAATCATTTTAAAGAATTGTTGTGAATCATAACGTAAAATAAATTCAAACCAGACCGGATCCAAATTATATTTTAGCCTCATTCTGTTCAGTGCAATCTGTAAAATTATAAATTATGTAAGGACTGGATTAGAAAGACACATTTGGTTAAAATATCTAAATTGGAAAAAGGAACTGAATTAGCCTTGTATTATTATTATCTCCAAAACAAAAGCGTCAACTCAGGCAACAGCAGATGTTGAAGTCACAATAAATAGTCTCTGTGGAGTAGTTTTATCTGTTATGTATTGTTAAGAAATGTAGTGATGTAGAAAGTATAATATTTATATTTCAAATGTTGTGGAGTCAAAAGTACAGATACTCAGTAACTGTACTCAAGAACTGGACTTAACTATCGACCACTTCTGGATTCAACCAGAAGTTACACCCACAAAGGTTTAGTCTATGATTATTGTGAGAAGAAACATCACAATTTAACAATTATTGGCGATTGTTGGCACTTTTTGACCACACAACAGTGAAATCCTTAATCTGTTTATAGTCTCACTTTATGAATATCCAGATAAATTTACTGTCCATGTAGTGAAGACTTTTTTGGAGTAAAGACTGAACTGAAATTGTATTTTGCTGCATAGTGTTTGTCGTCATAAACAATATTCATCTTCCATCCAAAGAGAGACTGCATCTTATTCTTGCCTTGAGATAAGATAATAAATAATCTGGCAAAAACAGAATAGGTTGCACTATAGGTTTTATTTCACACTTTCCAAAGGATATAGTGACTTGTTTCTGAACTTTGAGAATCAGGAGAGTAAAAATAACGATATGGTTTTACTGTGCTGATGGAGTTGGCCCATTGGAGTGTAAATGTGAGGTTATTTTGAATGCTTATTGCCTTGAAACAGTAAACAGGTTTCGCATTAGGACTATTGTTTACTGCAATTGTATTTGCTGAGCTCATTATAAAATGTCATTATGTATTTATGAAAATGTTTGTGTTATTTTCCAATCCTCCAACAATGAATTCTGGGGACAGGCCAAGAGAGTGCTTAGTCCAAAAGTGAGTTCAAAAGTTAGAGTGGAGTTTCTTGTGCTCGCAGAAATGTGTCCTCAGCAACTGCTACGGAGAATATTGCTCATAAGAAACAAAAAGCTGATTAAAGGTGACATATTATGCTTTTTTCAGGTGTTTAGTGTTAAGGCCAAACACTACAGGTGAATAGAAAATATTAAATTTAAAGATATCAATTTGAAACTTCTCCTGTAGTTTACGCACATGAATGTAAGAAAAAGATGTAGTTTTTCATCATGTAACGTAATATAGAAATAAGGCATTTTATGAGTAAAAATGTCCAAAATTACACATATTTTGAACAGTTAAATCTGAAAAATGGACAGAACCAGGTTTACATTTTGTACATGCAAAAAAAACTTTACAAATGCAACTCTGGAAACTAGATCTGACTGAAAATTGGGCCAGCAATTTCAATTTCGCCTAATTTTTTAGATTTAACTTTAATAAATCAATCTTGGAATTAGACATCAACAAGTCCTTTTGCATGTTCAGTCAAAATCTTGTTAAGTCCAAGATTGTAAAGTTTTGTTCGTGCAGGAGCTGCTTTAAGGCTGATCTTTATGTCTCTGTGAGAGAAAAATGCATTTTAAGAAAACGGCCTTTGAAGTTACAATGTCCCAGAGACATCTATGGATGAAGTGGATTCAATGAAATAATAAAACATTTTTAGGAGCAGATTGGATAAATTTGTTGCTTCCACATGAAAGCTGAGAAAGCAAACTGACCAAAAAACAAGAAATAGTTTTGGTACAGTGTCTCGCCTTAAACTACAACATATGCAGATCATTCCTTTACATTTTGTTCAGTATAAACTGTAATAATGATCTAAAATGACTTGATAATAGTGACAGGTCCATCGACTTCCTGTTCAAAACTGCAGAAGTGAGAAACCCTGCTTCTTCATTCATTCATTCAGTGGCATTTCACCGTAAATAAGAAGACTTTCGATTATTACGCGGAAAAAAGAATATGTGACTCTCTGGAAAATGAAAACAATGTAAATAATAAAACAATATTCATTATGTTTTTGAATAAGTGCAAATAAATATACAGGAAAGTTGGTTAGATCGTGTAATTCATAGACGCAACATTTTCTATTTCTGCCTATTGCTGCTTATATATGTATTCATTCGCAATATTATCTAAATTTGGATATATTTCCCACCTCTAATTACACATACAAACATTTAAATGGAAAAATGTGACATAATCCATTGAATTAAACGCCAGACGAGGTGGACACAGTGATTTGTTGTATTTATTGTTGACATTATCCACCGACCGACAGAGAGGAGAGAGAGTGTGAACATGCAGCTCATTGAAATCACTGTACAACCATAACATCTGATAAACTCTGCACTGTACAAAGACTTTTCACATTCTGTACAAAAGTATTTATAACACTGTGTACAAATGCCATTACGCACCATCAGCCACAACATTATGACCACTGAGATAAACTACCTCTTATGTGATGTTAGATGGGATTTATGAGGCAGAAGGGAGAAAGTGTCCTTGATGTTTGGCAGAAACTGAAAAATGTGTAAGTAGTAGACTTTGAGGAATTCAGAGTATCGATTCAAAACTGCCAGCGTCTTACTCTGGTTCATCTTACACGGTATTTTGCGTTTTACCCAAAAGCTAACTTAAAGTGCACATGACAGTTGTTTGTGTTTTTTAAACTGTCACATACCTTTGGTGGGACAGACCATTTATCATAGTTTTAAATCAGTCAAGTTGCAGGCTGTGAAGATAAAGTGAAAAATAAAAGTTGCAGAAAGTAGGGTTTGAGATCAGAATCCCTCTGTGATGTCATCAGTAAGCGACATTCCATTGAAAATGCAGGAACATTTTACATTCAAAGGACACATTTTGACAGTTTACACAATCATTTATCAAAATATAAAAGGCCTTATTAGGTGTTATTATTTGTCAAACCATAACTGTTGTGTAAATCAGACAAGCCTTGGTCCTTGTTTACAATATGGTTGCTAGGTAACAGCGGTGGAATTACGTGTAGCCCACTTATGCTACATTCATGTGGTCCTCAGAAACTCGAGTCAAAAGCAGCTGTGTAGAAACAGACGAAAATCTGCTGATTTGTCCATTTCTGTTCATTATTTGAGCTCTTTGACTAATTGTTACCACAGTTAAAATCTTTAGCGTCAGTTGCCCGGGTCATAAGAGCAACAGATTGGGAGCCAGAAAAACAGACACTAGCACTTGAACGCAAACACATCGAACAAAGACCACGTGGATGCAGCGTTATGTCACCTCACGTCTCATCCAACAGTGTAAACTTTTCCAAACACTGTCAAACTGGAAAAAAGTAAACAAAATGTTAAATATAATAATGTTCACCATGTTTTAGCTGACTTTGTAGTCTAAAATGTCATATGCACTTCTATCTATATCTATAAACTGATCAAGTGACCAAACCCATGTACTCCATTTAATATGATCAAAATCTACATTTGAACAATATTTATTTTAGCTGCATCCCATTTGTGTTTGATATATTTATTGGCAAATAGAACGTCATCTGAAACCCATCGTTGTGACAATCTGAAGTGAACCAGGAATAGAGGTTATGCACAGATATTCTTTTATTCAAAAAGGCTCCTCCAGTATTCCGACTGAGTAGCAGAATTATAGCACAACTGATAAGATGTGTTTCTTTGCTTTTCTTTGGCCTCTTTTTTGTCCTTTGAGCTATTGTTTTGCTCAAATAAATGTTATACAGCAAAATGGAAAATGAAAGTATTCTCTCTGTTAGGGTTAGGTCCGTCTGCTAGCAACAGCAAGGGGAGATAAAGGACACTTTAACTACCTCACAAAAATGATATCCTCAACACTTGGACTTTAAGATAATGAGTTCAACTGTGTGGGATCCCAAAGTCTGTATCAGTGACAAACGTGAGCGTAGACTGCAGTGTTCCTGTTGTTTACCTGGTTTTCCACAACTGTTTACATGATTTTCTTTTTTTTAGACGCCTGGTACAAATTAAATATTTAGCAGAGTTGTAGATTGTAACAGCTTTTTCACATTTTAGTTGTGTTTTGAGCTTTTACACAAGAAAATGTCATTACTCACCATTGACTCTCATGTGTTTTTGCCACTCAGAATGTTAAAATTCAGAATGTTATGATGTCTGTGCATAACCTCTGAAGATACTTGGATACTTTCAGATGTGTATGGCTGCAAAATAGCAGGGTGGTCTTAATGTTATGGCTAATCGGTGTATTATATAGTTTCGTATGTACAGGTCGGCAAAGTTACATTGACTTGTCTGTGGATATCATTCAATAACCTTTAGAGAAAACGTCCCTTAGCAGCCACCGTAGTTCTTTATACTCTGTTTGGTTGTTGCATGTGAATAGACAATACGTTTGCGACTTCCTTTTGGTGCTACAAATCCTGAGAAACAACCACCTCCATGTTAAAAAAACGTCTTAAAAATCGTACAAACACTCACGGTTACAAGAGACCAATTTGCAGGCAAACAGTACAACAGTCATGACGGTCTTTCAGGTCGTTGGCCACAAGGGGGCGACACCGCAACACGTTTCGAACTTCCAACAAGGAATTTTTTGAAGAAAAGAAATTCCACATTTTAGCAGGCACTACTGACCGAAAGTTAAATCGCTATCATCGCCCAGAGGTGGCATAAAACTGCATATAATTTAAATATCTGTGATAGATGAGGACTGTTCAGTAAATTAGGTTACTGCGGCGTTGTTTTTGTAGCTCAATTCAAAGTAAAATAAAGAACTGAGCTAGCAAAATTGCGCTATATCCTAATTTATTGGACTGTAAAATATTGAAAAATTAAGATAAACGCTTGAATAAATGTTAAATATGTGTGAAATATCTGCTACGTTACAAAAATAGATGATTTGAAAATAAAACAAATGTAGAAAAATATAGGTCAAATGGATATGATTGTAAAGTCACTGAGATGCAGATGGATTTGACAAGAGCCTGGGTCCAGATGAAGAAGGTAAGACGGGTCCAGAGAAGATCGAGGGGTCTTTAACTGATCTGAGGTGAGTTCACGTGGAGTAGTTCCTAACTTGATTAACTCTGGGAGCTTTTGGAGCAATGATGGTCTTATTATGGTGCAGTTTTGTTGAGAGTTAATCCGTGTGTGGTCCTGGGTTTAGTCCTGGTTCTGTTGTCACCAGACGGAGCACTTCTCCGGGGGGTTCATGGGGGAGCCTTTGGGACAGTGGAACACTCTGGAGAATTCATTGAACTGGGACACGCTGCCGATCACTCTGTAAGAGGATGAATGAAAACACTTTAGTGAAATCTGCACCTTGTTCAGTGTGAGATCCGTCGGACATTTAATTTGACAACTTTGGTAATATTCATAAAGCCAGTAAAAAAACAGATGACTAGAATAATCAGATGACCTCAAATGTAGATCAGAATTTGGGTGTGTTTACATGCACAAGTGAAATCTGAACATCAATAACACCTGGCGTCAGTTCATTCTTTTTGTCGTTATGTAATTGTAATTTTTGAGTAACTGTTGTATTTGGAAGACAAAGAATAATGCATTTTAAAATAACTCTTTCAATATTTTGTTTCATTAGTTTGTTCTTCTGCATAAGAAATAAATCAGATTACTCACATCAGATGTAAGTGTTTACGTGACATAAATAATCTCAATAATCTGATCCAGAAATCAGATATTGATCAGATTTTTAGTGTGCAATGTGCATAAGGAAACATTAGGATTTTTGGCTCGATTTTAAGCCGGTTTGCCTCTCCACGACTTCGGGAAGGTGTGGCCCAAGTAGCAAATTTCCTCGAGTCATTCATTATTTGAGGTGGCTCTCCTATGTCTGTGGGTCAGAGATTTGTCAGATCATAAGGTTATGTGATCAACTTTACAACAGCCAATGAGAGCAGCCCAACACTAGGCAACAGAGCACCAGGCTCTGTTGCCTAGTGACAAGAGAATATCGTCCAAAACCAAGAGTTTGTCCAAACTTTTCCTTTTCATCCGGGCTACAATGCCCCAGTGTAAGCAGCTCTGTACTCAGTGAATACAGCGCTCTCCTGTGGCCGCTACAGCAGATTTAATCCACATGTTTCATTGTTTTGTTTTATTTTCTCTCTAAACCAGAGCGCATGTTAAGAGCAGCTGATGCCCGCCTGTGTCCTTGTTTGTTTGTTTTCATTACACCCAGTTCAATCTCTACATTCGCGCTCTCCTTCACTTGTAGAAAATCCCCACTGAAACTGCCAACTGTGAGGTGTCCGTCATGTGAGTGTGAGACAAATAGTGGCTGGAAAATGTCCTTATATCTGTGGCCTATACTTTTTCAACACGTCTTGAAATTGAGGAAGATTTTTAAAATACTGTATTGTGCAGCCAGCTATAACTATAAAATTGTGTTTTTCAGTTTTGGGAATCAAAGTTCAAGATAATTTAAGTTAATTTTGAAGGAACTGAACAAAAACACTTTCTTTAGATCAGAACACACAGTCGTCTCCAAGTCATTGAGGCCAGGCAAAAGTTGTGTGATTTACAGCCACTTTGTTAATGTTTCTCCATGAAAAAACTTATACTAAAGTCATTTAAATCAGATGACTGTATATCTATGCACAAAATACTGAGTCATGTTGCTCTGCTCGTTTTCTTCTGCAAGTAACTGTAAAGAAGAACTCAATAATCACTAATGACTTTGGTCTATACTAAATATGACTGAAGTAAAAGTCAATAATTAGGCACGCCAAAAATCATTATCTGATTTCTGGAGTTATCAGATTATTGAAATGTCATGTAAATGATCTGATGTGAGAAATCTGATTTATTTCTGATTGCTTTTGACAAAGAAATGTACATAAAAAAGGCAAAATAATGTGGCTTTGACAAAAATGAAAGAGAAAACGTTGATTGAAAGAGTTATTTCAAAATCCACTGTACTTTATCTTCCAAATTCAGAGGTTATTCTTAAACCCATTGATTAACTCACTGTTTTTGATGAAAAATCTGATCTAATTGGTGTCTGGTCTGTTGTAAATAAAAATCATTGAAGTTTAACGGTGAAGTCCTTATTAGTGACTTGATTCTTGTGATATGCTGAGGCTCTCACCTGTAGTGCTCTGGTGCGTGTTTGTCCGTCAGCAGCTGTAAGTAAATGGACTGGGATCTCCTTTTCATGCACCAGTTCTGACCGACAACAAAAACATGACACATTTTAATCAAACACTTTTAAATACATGTCTTTTTTCTTGTAAATTATAGTGCTTTTGACTATACCAGGTTTAAACCAGAATTATATCAAGTTCCAAGGGCTAAACTAGTATTACCCGGTTTTAGAGCGAAAGCAGGATCATACCAGATCTAAACCATATCTAAACAACACTAATCGGGATTCTAAAGAAGGATTGCACCAGGATTATATCATCTAAACCATCTAAAGAGATCTAAACCAGGATTCTAAATCAGATATAAACTAAGATTATATAAAGTCTTAAAACAGATCCAATCCATATCCAAAGAAAGATAATGCCCAGACTAAATCAAGATAATAAACCAGGATTCTATCAGAATTATACCAGATCCAAACCAGGATTATACTAAAACAAAATCAGGATTTTAAACCAGTATTACACCAGATCTAAACCAGGATTATACTAGACAAAATCAGGATTATAAACCAAGATTATACCAGGACTAAACCACATCCAAACCAGGATTATACCAGTACAATCCCATATCAACTGGGATTACACCAAGACTAAATCAGGATTTTAAACCAGTATTATACCAGATCTAAACCAGGATTAGACTAGGACAAAATCAGGATTATAAACCAGTATTACACCATATTTAAACCAGGATTATACTAGGACAAAATCAGGATTTTAAACCAGAATTATACCAGTACAATCCCATATCTAAACTGGGATTATACCAAGACTAAATAAGGATTTTAAACCAGTATTACACCAGATTTAAACCAGGATTATACCATCACAATCCCATATCTAAACCAAGATTATACTAGGACAAAATCAGGATTTTAAACCAGTATTAGATCTAAACCAGATCTAAACCAGGATAATACGAAGTCTTAACTAGGGCTAAAGCAGAAGAACAGCATTTAAACCCGTAAATATGACCAAAAGAACCATCATCTGTAGTACTTGGACCACGGTTTGGGAAACGCTGTCATAATCCATAAATAGGTAAGTGTGGAGTTTGTACCTGGGCGAACGCGATGAACAGCAGCTGCTCGTGGGTGTACTTCAGACCAGGGAGGGGTCTCTCCGGGCCGTGCTCTCTCACCCACTTCTGATACGCCTGCCACACAAAAGTCCACTCTTAGTATAAATGTGTCTTAGAAAAGTAGAGGAGGGAAATATGTTAAAATTTATATTACAATATTATGAATGTATGAATATTTGAAGATATGCAACATTTGAATATTGAGTATGTTGTTTATAGTTAAAGAGCTGACGACAAACAGAAAAGCGGTGTTGTTAACTTTCAAATAAGGCTTTAAGGTGATATTTCTGCAGTTTTGTGATTATTAAACGTCAACTAATACGTTTTTGTAATAAGAGTTGTTTTAACAAATTTATGTTGGACTGACGCACTGTCGTTATAATATTGTTAGCAGGATATTCATTAATATTGCCAACCCTTATATAAAAGTAAACAAGAGCAGGGTTTCAAACTGTGATGTGGTGCAAAGATTGTCAGATTACAGATATTAAACCAATTATATGTTTTTCACTGAGTTTACACGTCTCCTTAAAGTTGTGATATGGTTACAGATAGAGTTATGTTACAACGTTTTATATAATTAATAATAATAAAGTATCTATAACAAAAATAATTAACATTTTTGAGTGTAGATCATTGCTATTCTAGTTTAGAACAGGGGTTCCCAAACTTTTCTGCCCGGGACCCCCAAATTAGCCATGCAATCGACTCGGGACCCCTAAAGCAAAATGAAAATGACAGTAGCAATAATTTTAAGTGTCAAAGCGTGTTAAATCAGGTTTAGTATTGGTTATTTGAATAGTTTATTGTCTTCTTGTACTCTATTTCACAAAAAAATACTGTTTTTAATTAAAAAAAAAGAGCAAATACAATATCATATTAATTCAAATGAGATCTTGAAATCATCTCGCGACCCCCGGCTCACCCCTCGCGACCCCCCGAGGGGTCCCGACCCCCACTTTGGGAACCACTGGTTTAGAAGATGGAAAAAGAAGCATTTCCTGGTGTCAAAATGTTATTTGAGTGTGAAAAAAGCATACTTTATATGTGTATAATAAGTAAGTATATAATATATCTGTAGAGAAAAAAAATATTGTGGTCTCAACATTTAAGTACTTACCATTATAAGTATTTGTCTAGTAAAAGTGTCTATTATAATCTTCTTAATTTAACAAATAATGGAAAATACAACTATAAATGTCATCAAACTGGACTTTAATGTTACTGACTTACTTTTCGTTTGCCAAAATCACTGTGATGTTTCATATTTTGTGATATTCTGTGGTTAATCTAAACTTTTAAAAGGTCTATACTGTGCCTCTATAATGATATTACAGGAGCTCTCATACTTACATAGTAGGAGAGCTTGAGTCCTCCCATGTCAGCGATGTTCTCCCCCAGAGTGAGGCGCCCGTTCACCTGGACCCAGCAAACACAAGACTGTCACAATACAATACAGTTTTATACAAACTCTGCAACATGTTTCTGCAGGACATGAGGCAGTAAAAATGTTCTCCCTTTTAACTTGAGATGGATTGTCATTGTTGTTTTTTAACCCTTGGGCAAGACACCTGACCAGTTTGCATGAATGATAGTGTGCTTGAAGGATTTTGATACTTGCAGATTATTCAAAATATTTCTGTGGCGTTGGGGTTATGCAGGTGACGTCACAACATTCTGAATTTTAGCAGTAAGTGTCAAAAACACAAGTCAGTGAGTGATGACATTTTCACCTGTAAAGGCTTAAAACACAACTAAAATGTGAAAGTCTAATAACAAATATAAGAGTCTACAACTCATCTAAAAATGTGTTTGTATCTGACAGCTAAAAACAGAAAATTAAGTAAACAGTTGTAGAAAAAAAAGATAAACAGGAACACGGCAGCTACGCTTACATTTATCACTGACACAGATTTTGGGGTCACACAGTTACCTCATTACGTTTCTCGATTTAAATAAGATGTTTCTGAGTTCAAAATTAATGAAGTGAAGTGTCCTTTATCTCCACCTGCTGTTGGCAAACAAGCTAGCTAAGCTCTGCATAGTCACATCCACATCCAACGAGAAACACTTTCTAGTTTGTCAAATCAAGTTAATTTGAGCGAAACAATGGACAAAAAAGCAAAGAATTTATATTTAATTTCCTTTTCTTTAACGGACAAATGAGTAAAATGGAAACATAAGAACAACTGGGCTAAAAGTAAGGCCATATATTTGCACAGTCATAAATAAATGTGGTTATTATTACCTTATTATTTGTTATTATGTCTTTCAAAGTGAAAAGCTAATTTGCGAACTATACTTAAAATAGATTTTAAAATAAAATATTGGTATTAGCAAATAATAGCAAATAGAAACACAAATATCGGACATTGATCCACATCAGAATATATTAATAATCTGTTACTGCTTTTGATGTTAACAAAGTTTTTAATTGCTAATTGCATATCTAATTTTACATTAATTTACCAAATAAAACTAATCCATGGATCATTCTCACCTTTTAAATGACACATTTCATTGTATATTTGATCATTTTTAAACCCTAAAACACTCTCCTGTGTTCGAGGTTTGCTAAAGTTCCGGCCTCTTGCTAAGCCCCACCTTTTGGTTGTAGACGGTGAAGTTGTCGTAGAGTTTGACGATGCACTCTGCCTTTCTCTGGAACTGCCTGTAGGAGTCCTCGGTCCACCACTGCTGCAGGTTCCCAAAGCGGTCGTACTGGCCCCCTGGAGACATGAACCATTTCAGCACTGAGGCCAGGAGAGGGCAGCAGCGGGTTAGCAAAGGGCTCACACAATCTGCAACTGCCATTTACAGTCCACAGAGCCGCCAGCTGTCATTACGATATGTTAGTGTCCAAAGTAATTGCTAATGCACTGTTTGGTCAGTCGATTGCACTTTTAATGGGTTTCAGTTCAGTGTTTGCGGCTCTTTGGACTCTAAGCACCAGTTGAGATCGTGCTCTTAAAATGACAAATCTCAGAGGTGGAATAAGTAACCTTTAAAACGTCTCAAATGAACACAATTGGTGCATAAATGTTGGTTACTTTCCACTTCTGGGATAATTATTAGTTTAAAAACACATACTTGTAAATAAATGAACATAAAACATGAACAATGGGCATTACATGATACAATGACAAACTGATATGAGACCTCTTGATTTATTTTATTTGAATTTAACGGGAGGCATTTCTTGAACCACAAGAAGTTTATCAAAGGGTCGGCTGTGACTGAGGACTTGAAATATAAATCTGAAAGTGATTCAGTGATTTTAATGATCTTTTAACCGTGTTAAACAGTGAATGGGTTTACATGATAATCTAATCTCAATCTGATTTCAAAAGTCAAAAGCATAATGATATAAAGAGCAAAATCATCTGATTTCTTTCTGATCATTTTTCTGATCGCTCTGATTACTCACATCAGATTGTGGTCTGCATGTCCTTCTACAAAAAAATCTACAAATCAGATTTTGCTGTACATGTGAACATAGCGATGGTTTCCTCATCATTAGTTTACTCAGACTTGTATTTTGATTGATTCCCGTACTGTACAGTAATCCCGCACTGTCCACAATCCTGAAGGACTGAGCCTTCAGAAAATGTTCTTCTACCTCCTGAACTGGCCCATTTCTCTGTACTTACTTGCAATTATTCAAAAGAACTTGACAATTTCATAGAAAAGGTTTCAGGGGTTGTCATCTGGACGCTGTTTGAAGATGACAACCCCTGAAACCTTTGCTTCGCCTGGACGAATGAGGGATTACATCGACCAACTTGACAATTTTTAATTGTTAATCAAATAAATGTAGAATTAAAAATGTCAAGTAGTCACTTAATAGAAACATTAATGCAACGCTGCATGTAGCGGTGAAGTACAGGAAGTCAATGTACCAGTTTCTATTATTAAGTGGTTTTAGATTAATATTGTGTCATACAGTGAACAGAATATAAGATCTCCTTTGAAGGGCATGTACCTTATTTTGAACAAATGACATGTTTCAAAATGAACTGTTAGCCTCCACAAATAAAGGTCTCCTCTCTCAGTCTTATCTTCTGTCATTTATGTTGCATCGTGAGAGAAACGACTGTCTGGGATGTGCGTCAGTGTCAGTGAATGAATGAAATGGTTTAGTTTGTTGAGTTCATTGGGTTTGGCAGTATGGCTGTATGGAATGGTTGTAATGATCGATAATTGAACAGTTCTCACCCCAGTCGTCGTATCCATGTGTGAGCTCGTGTCCAATAATCGCTCCAATACCTCCGTAATTCAGAGACCTGTGACACAAACACAAAATGCAGATTATCGTAAACTAGAATCTTTGTGTTCATCTTGTAATTTTACTGTTAACTACTAACATGGTCCATTTACTTACAAAATAGTAGGAGAATCTGGATTTTAGTGAAGGTCTGATCGAGGAACTAACTTTCTGAATAAAATCCAAACTAAAATGTAACGACAGTGGCTTATTGCAGAGGCCTGTTCTATTGTGTAACTAGTAATTATAAAGCTCAATACAATTACTGTGTTCAGTCATAGCCCATTTGTTTGTTACAATGCAGCATACAAACAAGCTTGAATAATGATCATCTTCAAATGCACGGTAAAGTGGTAAAGTGAAGGGAAAAAGGTTCCAAAATATTGTCAATTTGCCAACTGTTTGGGGCTGTTTGTCATGACCCATTTGAAAAACACTGCACCAGGAATTATCTGTAAAAAAAACCTACAAATAAATATATACCTTATGATATTATTAACAGAAATTGTAACAGTCGGTTGGGCTTTTAGATACAGACTCAAATTGCTTGACACTTTTCATTCAAACTGTTATTATTTTTTTATGTTTACTATTTTGCAATTAACTTTGAACTACTAAATATTATGAGCTCCTCTTCAACAGGCAATGTCACCACAACTAAACTAAGACTAAACAACAATAAATGACGACTAAACAACAAGTAAACGTTGACTACAGGACGACTAAACTACGACTAAAACAATCCCAAACCAAGACTAAACTGGTACAAAACTAAACTAACTTAGATATGTCCACGAGTGAGCAAACATTTAACCAGCACTAAATCAAAACCAAACAAATACTAGAACAGGAGAAAACCTTCCAGCTCCCTACGACGACTAAATCAGGACTAAACGATAACCAAACAACAGCTAAACTAAACAAAGACTAAATGACAATAAAGTAACAACTACATGTCTACTAACCCAGGGGTTCCCAAACTTTTCTGGCTGGGACCCCCAAAATATCCATACAACCGGCTCAGGACCCGTAAAGTGAGATGAAAATAACCGTAGCAATAATTTTAATTGTCAAAGGGTGTTAAATCAGGTCTAATATTTGTTATTTGAATAGTTTATTGCCTTATTAGACCCTATTTCACTAAAATATACTGTTTTTTAGGAAGAAATAGAATAAAAACAGTGTCATATTAATTTAAATTAGATCTTGAAATCATCTCGCGACCCCCAGCTCACCCTCGCGACCCCCCGGGGGGTCCCGACCCCTACTTTGGGAACCACTGTACTAACCGACGATTAAACAACGATTTAACAATGACGAAATGACTGCTTTACAACAACTAAAAAACAACAAAATGACAACTAAATGATGACCAAACTAACCGACTAAAGGACACCTCAACGACAACTAAACTAGACAAATAAGCGACAACTAAACAACGACTAAACAACAACTAAATGAGAGTTAAACAATGACTTAAAGACGACTTAACAATGACTAAATGACTGACTAAGAAACAACTAAACAACAATTGCAAAGACGACTAAACAGTGACTAAGCAGCAACTAAACAATGAGAATAAAACAGCAACTGAACCAAGACTAAACCAAGACTAAATCAGCACAAAACCTGCACTAAACCAGAGCAAACAGGCTGGAGATATGTCCAAGACTAAACAAGTATTAAACCAGGACTAATTCAAGAATAAACAAGGACTAGAACAGGACCAAACCAAGTCTCTCACCCAACTGTAAATATACTTTTGCTGTTAACTATTTTGCTCTTAAATTCAAACAAATACAGATTATGAGCTCTTCTTCCAGCGGCTGAAGTAACGGTCAATATACTGTCTCTAATCCTTGTAACAAATCTGTTCTTGCTCCGCTCTCGCCCTCTTTCAGACTCGTGCTGTGTACAGTACATGCAGATGCAGAGAGGCTGTTCATTGAATTCTTCGAGATGACTTTCTGACAGCTCGTCGATGCGCCGCCTCACACTGCGCCAGCCCTCAACAGACTCACCGGCTCAGGGAAGATGCAGTGCTCAATAAGACCTGGAATCAACTTGGTTTTTTTATATTTTACCAATCGAGGGATCATATAACAGACTGAACTAAGCCGCGATACCCGATTCAAAGTGCAAAAGGTTAAAGTATGTATTTAAATCTATCTGAGACAAGTGAACAGAGTGGACAGCCGAAGCACAATCAATCTAAGTGCTACTTCAGTGCTCATTCAAAGACTTTATTATTAAATGCAGACAGCGCTCTGTGGTCTGATGTTTGTGTGCTGGTTTTACAATAGACTCTTTGCGGGCAAACACAAAATATACTCATTAACCAGAATAAAGTCGAGCTTTAAAACAGACAAGCTGAAGATATGTCCAAGACTAAACCAGGACTAAACCAGGACTAAACAAGGATTAAACAAGGACAAATAAGCAGAATATACATCCAAGACTAAACAAGGACTAAAAGAAGATTAAACAAGGATTAAACAAGGACAAATAAGCAGAAAATACATCTAAAACTAAACCTGGACTAAACCTGGAATAAACAAGGATTAAACAAAGACAAATAAGCAGAATATACATCAAAGACTAAACAGGACTAAACCTGGATTAAACAAGGATAAATAAGCGGAAGATACGTCCAAGTCTAAACAGGACTAAACCTGGATTAAAAAAGTAAACCAGGACAAAGAGGCTGAAGATACATCAAGACAATCCAAGACTAAACAGAATTTAAACAGGACTAAACAAGGATTAAATAAGCATAAAACAAGTACAAATAAGCAGAAGATACATCCAAGACTATACAAGATTAAACAAGACTAAAACAGGACCAACGCGGGGCTAAATCAGGACTAAAAAGGTGCAGATATGTCAAACAACAGGACTAAGATAAATCTAAACCAGGACTAAACCAGTACTGTTTGTGTTACATTGTTATGCATGAGAAGTGGTTTATAAATTAAATTTGATTGATTGATTGATAAACTAGGACAAAGAAGGTGTAGATGTGTCCAGAGTAAACCAGGACTAAATCTAAACCAAAACAGCACTAAACCAAGACAAACTCAGAACCAAACCTATAGCACTAGAAACTAGAACTTTATCATACCAGCCTGCCAGTGTCTTCAGGGAAAAAAAAAAAACAAAAAAAACAGAACTAAACTAAGACTAAACCCAAACTAAAGCGGTCTGTCTTTGACCACTTTCCATTACAACTGTAGACCTTAAACATGACACACAAGCCACAGTTTTAGAGATACAACAACAAAATAATCAGTTTGTTTATGTCTTTTTTTAATTAAAATTCAGTGTCAGATTATTCTACAGCTATATTTCCCCGCATGTGTTAAACCGATCAATTATTTCTGATTTGCATGCACGGTAGCGAGTTATGGCAGCAGTAGTTATCGCCTCTAATGAAGATGCAGAAAGGTTAGCTAATGCAAAACCCACTCTGCTACCACACGACGCCTAATTATCTAACGTTCAAAAGCTCTATTTGCAAGGTTATTCTCAGGGGAAATAGAAAGCGACGAGTTGTAAATTGTTCATATTGACTTAATACGCTTTTTACAGGAAGTTACTTTGTGGTGTAATGAATGGGCCGGTGCACGCTGCCTTTTTTCTCTCAATTAACAGCACACGCTTGTTTATTAAGACCACGGATCTTCTTTCCAAATCGCATTTCTTACCTTACGAACTGAGAAAATACATGTTGTTTTTAATTAGCGACTGAGAAAGAAAGGCGTTAGAAGTGTAATCCGCCACAGATTTTTATTCACAAGTTCATTTACTTTGTTGTTAACAGAGCAATGTTTATCGGCGGTAATGAGATAGTCTTCTGTTGGTTTTGTTTGAGAATTTATTGTAGACTGAGTCACAGCCGCGTGCTTAGTTTAAAATTCAGTGGTAGTATTACTCAAATGTAGATGTTTATCCAGTTTATGGTAAATACAGGGTTCGTACACCTTTCAAAGACACAATTTAAGGATTTTCAAGCACCTTTAAGGTAGACAAATACGTCTTTTTCCAGCACTTTTATACTTAACTTGGCCCCGACGCGTCACTGATTGTTACATCTTTGAGATCACGAGGCGTGGTGAAGTTTGCTTTCTTGGCTGTGTGGAAATTTGGGGAAAATCCGAAGCACTTTCCTGCATTTCAGAAACGTATTAAAGTTATTATAAATGAACACGTAACTCATAACAGCGCCGTTCTTCTAATTTTAGTTTAGTTTAGAGCACTTTAAAAACAATACATTGGAGACTGATTACGCTCTTAAGTGCTAAAAATGCAGAAGAAACTAATCGGCAAGTTTACATTTCAAGCATTTTCAAGTACTTTTTCCAAAATTCAATTCACTTTCACAACTTTAAAAACAACATAGTAAAATTCAAGCATTTTCAAGGATTTCAAGCACCCGTACGAACCCTATAAATATAACTGTAATAACTGGGTCTTTCTGCGTTAAACAATATGATAAGATTCAATCAGTTTTAGAGATTTTATTCAAAACAAGCGACTCTCACCACATCAAAATTGAGACTGAACTTGAAACTAAGGACCAACCAGGACTTTATTAAGTATTTACCAAAAGAATATTGCCCTCTGTCTGAAATCTGTACATAATTTAATTGCAAACACCAACGCAATAAATGTTTTAGATCAGTAAATATATCAATGTCTGTGTATTTAGCTTTAATGCCTTCAAACCTTATTTAAAATCAATGCAGCAGCAGCATATTCATGTTTCTAACTGAGCTGATGAAGATTTAGTAGGGATGGTTAATGGACTAAAAGCCTTTCAGCTCTGATAGTAATACACAATCGGAGCATTTACTTAACTTAAGATAATGTTTTTTGTACCATGGAAAAGATGGCAGTGTTGATTCAAGAGTGAAGCTCGATAGTTGCCTTAAAATGTTAAACTAAAAGAAAAGTTTGGTGGCCAATCAGATTTTTGTGACGAAAGTTAAAGCTGAGAGAAGCGACTTTATTCTTTATTTTGTTTCATCGTGTCAAGCCGCACAACATGACAATAATAAAGACTCTATGGTAAAGCTGTAAGTAAAGATCTGTGAACAGCGCTGTATTGACCTTTGTTTTGAGTGGATTCTGGCTCTACAAACTTGCACTCTGTATCTGCAAATGTAAATGTGTGTCATCCTGGACCATCTGCAGTCTGTCCATCTGGTTCGCAGCTTGTTTTGTCTTTTTCCAACAGTTTTTTAAAAGTTTTTTCTGGCCATAAAGGAGTCAAGGACAGGCAGGGGCGTAGCACAACATTCTGAGCCCCAGTTACTTTCTCTGTGGGCCCCTAATGCATGATTGTGTGTATTTGATCATCTATTTATCCCAGCACATTTGATTATTGATATTTTATACTTTTGCAAGAATATATACACTATTGTTACACACACCTAACAATGACTTGCTAATTTATAGAAATCCTATAGCTACGTACTTATATTAAAATACAGTACTGTTTGTTTTTGTATCATTTTGAAACTACCGGATCGGAAAAGAAATACACTAAATGCAAATGATAATCAGTAAATGTATTTATTTTGTATTTATTAACTTATATAACCAGTGAATAATATTAAATATAACTGCTCAAACCATTTGAAAAGTACTTTTTACTTTTCAGTCCAGTTGAAAAATGTAGTGGAGGAGAAAGTACAGCCTGCTCTCAAATATAGTAAAGTAAAAGTATCCACTTAAATTAAGTAAAGATTACCTATAAGTACAGTATTTTTGTTCTTCGTTATTTTCCACCAATCCTGTCACTAGTTAGATGCACTTAATACTTTCTCCTTGATTAATGCAGCTATGAAGAGTAGTAAGTATAGTATAATAGTATAGTGGTGTTAGCAGTAATAGTAGTAATTGCAGTAGTGAATATTATGAGACTACGCTCAATAGCTTTTTATTTCTTACTTAAGTAAACAACATTTTGAAGTCACAGAACTTTCTGGAGACCGTAAAAGAGATGAAGATGTTTTTGTTGACGCTCCCGCCGGTGTGTCCGGCTGATTACTCTCGGGCTCCAGGATCGCGGCCCTTCAATGACACCTGTCCCGTTTGCGAGACCTTGTGGTTAATTGAGCGCTCGGTGGCTAGTTAAGACGGCCCTGATCAGATGTGCAGGGACTTAAGTGGAGCAGAGGTTAGACAGATGCACACAGCTTTTAATGAGCAGAGTGTGTGAGCAGTACTGCCCCCCTGTGGTAAATGAAAGAACAGCAGAGAGACACTGGTACTTACTGTGGGAACTCTGGGTTGTAAAGAGTTGGTTGAAGGATGCCGGCAGGAAAAACTGTAAAAGAAACAAAAAGGTACATTTTATTGTAGATATTTCAGGGAGATAAAGCAGGGCATAAAGACGCCAGATCACTCATAAATGGGCAAGAGCGAAAGATGGTTTTATGAGGATTGTTTTATGAAAGAAGGAACAATTTTACATTTCCAGCATAGAAGCTGTTCCGTTACAAAGGATGGGAAATATACTATTTTCGCCTCAAAATTATATTTGAGCTTCACAATAAAGAAAAGTTTACAGTTAAGTATGTAATCTAACTGAAGGTAAAATGAAATACTAACGCGCGGTCAATAATATTTCTCCAATAAAACTTAAAAATCAGGATTTTCCCATTATAAAAATGTTGTGTGTCTATTATAATCTTCTATTAAATAAACATTCATTCATTCATTCATTCATTCATTTTCTACAGCTTATTCCCGTTAGGGGTCGCGGGTGACTGGAGCCTATCCCAGTGACTTTGGGCCTTAGGCGGGGTACACCCTGGACAGTGGCCAACTCGTCGCAGGGCTAACACAGAGACACAGACAAGGACAGACAACCATTCACTCTCACATTCATACACTAGGGACAATTTTTTAGTTCTCAATTAACCTACACAGTCATGTCTTTGGACGGTGGGAGGAAGCCGGAGAACCCGGAGAGAACCCACGGTAACACGGGGAGGACATGCAGACTCCACCCAGAGAGATCGTGTGATGTTAGGGTGGTTCGGAATTCGAAACCACGATGTTGGGGTGGTCTGGGATTCGAACCCACGATCTCCTTATTGAGAGGCAGAAGCTCTAGCCGCTCTGCCACCGTGCACCCATTAAATAAACAATGAATGTAAAATACACTGTGAAATGTCTTTAAACTGGGCTCTAATATTCAGAGGTTAATCCCAGTTTCGCCGTTAACATCACATTGTGTCACTTCACTTTTATCATTCTAGAATTTAGAATGTTTTTTTGTTGACAAACTTTTAAAAAGTCCATAGAGATAACATTGAAACTACTACCCACTGTTCAACAACCACAAGAGCAAACGGCAACTTTGGGATGAATATTGTGTCAAATACAGACACAACGACTTCAAAAAGAATAAAGTGATCCAACGACACATTTGTAAAAATAACCAAGAATGCGGGTTGAGAGCTACCATGGTGTTAGCGTCACTCGAGGTACAGAACAACCCGTTTACTTTTATGTCAAGAACTTCCATTAAAGCAGAGCTAAGTAACTTCAGTGACAGAGCTCCCCCTGCAGGTCTCTTGTGAAAATACACTGCAAGTAAAAGACCCTTCCTTTTTATTGAAATAAGGAAGTACAATCACATACAAAAACATTTCATGTCACCAAATATAAAAAGAGCCTCAGGAGAGTTGTTTTTACGTCGGCGTCAGGAAATGTTGCAGCTGGTTTTCCGCACAGAGACAGCAGGGGGCGACGGCGGAGGCTTCAAACGTCCCAAAAATACATTTACAACCACCACATGACCTTATAAAGACGTTTAATAACGTAAAATGTTACTTAGTTCTGCTTTAATACTCAGTAGTGGCTCATTAGTTATGCTTAAAATAGACATCATTCACCAGGAAACATATTAGAAGAGAGACAAAATTGTGTTTCCTATTCATTCAACATAGAATTTACAACCTACACCAGACCACGCCCCTGATATGACGCTTTGCCGACTGTATCTACAGCAGCATTGATGGTGTTGGTCATTTTGTAGATTTTACTTTACACTTTACACTTTCCAAATGCATGTAAATAGAAACACTTGGGTTTTCTTGTACGTGTCTTTGCACTTCTTTCAAGATGATTATGTTGCTGACAGAAAATATATTAACAATTTGTCATATTACTGGCCCTACACAAAGCTGTGACACAGACTTCAGTCCGGGACACACTGCTCCTTTGGCCATTTGCAACTTTAGACTTTAATTTTCCGGGGGCCAGTTTTATGGATTTGGACTTTGTGGATTTGGCGCTTTGCTCAGAGGCAATGCCAATATCACATGGAGAAATTAGCTCAAACTTTTACTAACTTTCTAATTCGGACTTACAGTGAACTTCAGCATTGATCTCACTTTGTTTGGCAAATCAGCTTCAGTAGTTATAACTCCATTTGGCAGGCTTTGTGAGGAACTGCACAACTGAACTATGTCAATATAAGTGAACATACGAGGTTTTACTCTCTTTTCACTTTCTATGATTAATCTTTACTAAGGTTTTATTTGTTGCAATGATCGGGATTTTAAAACGGCAAAATTGCTCGAATAAAGAAAAAGTATACAATGCACTTGAAATAATCCATTGGTGCATTTGGAGAGTAGAGTGTTGATCTGTTTGAAAATTGATTACACGCAACAAGCTACAGACGAAAGCCACAACAATGGTCCAGTCCAGAGTTAGCTCAGGGTTTAGTTCCAGTTTAGTCTCAAATGTTTGTGTCAGGCGTGGAAGTATTTCATTTGAAGTAAATGTACAGATACAGGAGCAAAGGAAGTACATTCAAGTGCTTTGTTGAGTGCTTTCAGGCAGTAGCTCAGCGATTAAAGCACTCGTCCACCGACACGAAGGCCGGAGGTTCAACCACGTTCTGTTATTGTGTCCTTAGGCAAGACACATACCCACTTAGCCCACATTGCCTGGTATGAAAGTGGTGTGTGTAAATGACTAGTGAGTCAGGTGGTCAGTCTGTCCCAGGGCAGCTGCGGCTACAGTTATTATCATCAAGTAAAAATGTAAGTGGCACATGAAAAAAATCTACTAAAATTTTATGTAGTTATTTAGATAAATCATTTTGCTGATCTTTGGTCAATAAAGGTCGAATAAAATTCTTAATATTTCCAGTGAATTTTATGAGAATATTTTGTTCGCTCAAAGTTGACACTCAAAACATTTTGGCAGGATGTCACCCTGAACGTGTTACAATAACCCCACAAACCTCAAACTATACAGTAAGTATAAACCTGGAAAATACTTTTCAGTCCAGTTCAAAAATGTACAGATAGTACAGATAACTGAAGTAAAAGTAAAATGACTTGAGTACAGTACATTTACTTTTGTACTTCCTTACTTTCCACCACCATTTAGTGTAAGTGTGAATGTACCTAAGTGTTACTTTGGCAAAGGTCTCAGCTCTTTGAAATCCAGTAGTTCTCTAGACTTTCATTACTTTTTATTTTGTGATTTTAATTACCTTTCTGTGCCATTTGCAGTTTCTTAAACATAATCTTTAGACTGAAATACCTTGATAAATGCCAGATGGCTGAACGTCTGAATCGTTTATGAACCTAACAGGTGTGCTATGTTATTTATCAAGACAATAAACCGATGGGACTGTTATTAATTGAATCCCCCTAAAACCCAGCAGTGTTGACATGTGCTGCAGGTGTGAAGTGAGAGGAGGCCAACAGTCGTGACCTCTGGGCCGTGTCCGTGTTTGCCTCGTGTCGCTCTGGGTCTTCACTCGAGCTTTAGCACATGAACACACCATCGATTTTACACAAAGAGATTTAATCCAGGAGCAGACACACTGGACCAGCCCGGATCCAAACCAGGACCAAGAGAGGAGCGAAATGGAATGTTTTTAGGGCTCGTGTAACCTCAAAGTTAAAAGGTACACAAGCTTTTCTGGTCTGGGGGAACACTCCTCGTCATAGTGATGGTCTCTCCACAGATATGACCTGTGACTTGGTCTCTATGGAGATAGATTAGGTTATTGCCATATTGTGGAACATGGCTGGCAAAGCAATAACATCTCCATGACAACAAGTATGTGGCGTAACCTCCATCAGAAAATATATGCAGTGCAGTTTTAAGTTACACTGAGGAGAACCTAGAAGGTGTAGAGGATTGAACTGAAATGTATAAAATTGTTGACCAAACATATTAAAGGGACAGATTCATTCATTATAAATAATTTTAAGATTAGTTCTGTTTAGATGTTAGTTAGTTTTTTGTTTTAAAACCAGAAAGCCGCAAAATTGACCTAGTTTGCACTAAAACTGCAAAAAACTAGGGATAGTAGACAGTGTTCCTTAAACACTTAGGTTTCTTTTGAACACTGCATAGAAAAGAATCATGTAAAACCAAAAGGGAGTGGGATGAAGTTGGACAACTTACTAAATCCCACCTCCATTACTTCCAACACAATTTTACAATTATGATGCTTCCTGCAATTTATGTGTCATCAGTAAAGTCAGCTGTAGAATGCTATTATCACTATTATCAATAAATACATAACAACACAGTCACAATGTCCCCTTAAAAGAAACTTCTCTCCATCTGAAGCATTTTTGTATATTACTTGGTAAAATGTTATTACTTGCTTTGTACATGATTTCAGCTGTTAGAAAATGAACTAGATCTGTAAGATTTAATAGCTTTTATTCAACAAAGGATGTGTACGTTCCTGGTATCCAACCTCATGTATGACTACTATGGCCTTACACATACAGAGTTTACTAAAAAAAAGTTATTGATTTAGTGTTTCACTTTATTAGCCACTATTTCCAATCAACCAAAATGGAGAAAGACACTAAAATTTAAAACCATGGACAGTAACATCCAGTGATGACAGAAGAGCCTAACGCCTAGTGTACACTGAGTCCAGTCCGGTCGCGGTCCGGGAACCGCGCCGGTCTCTTGCAGACGCCTGTCACACCAGCTCCGGTTCACTGCGGTCCGTTTTTGACGAAAGCCACGTAGATTCACGTGGTTTCGCGCGAGAGCACTCGTCAAATGACATGAAAGCCGCACCAGACCGCTGCGGCGTCCGGCAAAAATAGACTTCTTGCGGATTCTTTCCGGAGACCCAAGGCTGCCGGACCCGCGTCCGCAGAGCCTGAGGTCGGTGTGACAGGGCGCATTGATTTTAAGCACTTTAAGTCTTATGCGGGACCCGCACGGGACCCGCTGGGACTCGCACGGGACCCGGCGGGTCCCGAACCGAGCCGGACCGAGTCGGTGTGCATCAGGCGTAAGGACTGGTTTCCAAGAAGTCAGGAGACATTTTTATCTATGAAGATGCATGGAGATGATTACTCAAAAGTCAGTCTGGGTGGTAATTTATTCATAATAAAGTCTGCTTGTTTATTCTGCTTTATAAATACAGTTCAGTTCAGTGACCCAAGGTTAGTTATTGCATCTATTTACCAAAACTTATAAAAGATACAGATACACACAAATGTTTATTTAATTTATATGGACTTAAAAGTTATATTTAGAGTATTCATCCAATGAAAGAAGAGTTTAAGAATAAGGTCAACTCATTCTTGGGAAACACAAAATAACAAAAAAATGGGATTTAGTTATACAAAAAGACAGATTTATTGTATTTCATTTTTCCTACCTACTACTATTTCTTCTACACTGTTAGAAATAAAGTGTAAAATTTGTACCTTAAAGGGTACAAGGGCTTGTCGCTGGGGCAGTACCCTCAAGGGTACACACATTGTAACCCTAAAAGAGGGTACAATTTAGTACCCTAACCATTTTGTACCCTTTCGAAAGCAGATGAAAAATTGTGTTTAAATAAGAGTATAAAACTGGATAAGCTAGGTCTATTCATTTCTTTACATCCAAATTTCACTGGTCATATAAATTGTTGTACTATGTGAGATATGAGTACCTTGTATTCTCATTGAGAGAATAAAAGTTACAAATATGTACCTTTTATCATTGGGTACATAAATGTTCCATTCAGACAGTAAAAGGTACACATACGTATCTGTGGGTTCAAATGTGACACATCGAGGGTACATCAAAACTGTACCTTAGAGAACATATTTGTACCCTATTCATACCCTTATTTTTGACAGTGTACTGGTTGGCTGTAATGACAATAATTTCCATTTTGAGAATGAATAACTGTCACCCTGATTCTCATATCGCATTTAAATGTATGCAGTTTTCCTTGTAATAATATCAAGTATTGCTAAGAGACTTTTGCACACACCAAAGGGCGACAAGATGGATTTTCTCATGTTTGTTGAGCCATAAATCTTGTGTCTATCCAGCTTGGAGAGTACCGTGAGTGCATCCTTGTTCCAGCCTTTGTTTTGGGCAGACACAGACTTTGGGAGCCTGTTTGATTAAATGTAAGACAGTGGAGCATAAGGTGGAATGACAATGTTGTTTGTGTTCTTATCAGTATGTGCCATGGAGATCCGACACTCACCCATTTGGTTCTTGTTAGGGAGGTAGTAGGCATTAAGGGCCTGAGGAGGGAGAAGCCACCTGAGGAGAGAGAGACAGATGAGATTCCTAATACTGAATCACAATCACAAATCACCCTCTATCACTGCACTCCCAAAACAACACAGTGTACAAATACCAATGCTGTTCTTTGAGCTGCTGATCCCAAATATACGAGGTTCTCTCTCCAACCAGTACAACTTCCAAAAGGATAAATCACGCTTATCCGTCATTGTATGGATTCTTCATCTAAATATATAGACCCATTAAAAGTTTGTAAACATTCTAAATTCTGGAATGGAGGCAAAAGAGAAGTGGAACACAGTGTGATTTCAATGGGGAAACTGAGATTAAACTTAGAATATCACAAAATATTCTAAATTGAGATCTTTTTGTAAAATGAAAACCTCAGATATATGTGAGTGAGTGTTTTAGGTTTTATTGGGAAAATACCCACAGAAATGTTACACAATGCCACAAGAGTTTTTCATTTTATCTATAGATATTGCACACATTACCATAAGAGTTTATTCTGTAAAACTCAAATACAGCTTTATGGCTACAATTTTTTTTTTTTTTCTCATCTTTTGTTATAGAAAAGCAAACTAACTGGCACCTCTAGCAAGTATCAATGCATTTAAAAAAAATCACATAAAAAAGACAAATTATGACTTGCAAACAGTTTTAGAATGATCTTGAGGTTTAACGGAGATAGTACAAAGATCACATAGTAAAAAGGCACAATTATTTCGTGTTGAAATGTGTTTGTTAATATTGTTTGTTGACAGAGTAGGTTTTGAGAATTGAGCCTATTCCTTAATATCGATATTGAGCTTGAAATTCTAGTAACGTGAACGTGACTATTACATAACGAAAAAGAAATAATTTAACACAAACAGTGTTAAAGGCCCTCGACCTTCTTGTGCCCATGGAGTACACACCACGCAAGGAGCCCACCTCTCACCCTTCTGCATTTCACCCCTCCCCTACAATCAGTATCTACATTATACTATTCTATTCATCCCAATGAGAGCCATGTGAGTGATGGCCCTTAAAGATAATGCTAAATTGAATTTACACAACTTAATATGCACTTTATTCAAGCCATAATTCTATAAATGTACTTAATGTCTCAAAAACTTGCCGAAAACAAGACGAAGGGCATGCAACCTGTGTGCCCCGCTTGAACACCACCTCCCAAACCTCCCAAACCTCCCGAACTGAAACTGCCAAGTGTGAAGATAACCAGAAAACACTGGCAGTTGAGGTGAACAACGTCCAGGCTCCTTGGAAAATGTCAGAGGGGCCAACTGATGGAGAGTAATGATTTTTTTTTGCTTTAAAAACACAAATAAAACGTAAAAGACCTGCTACAGTCTAATAACAAACATAAAAGTCTACAACTCTGCACCAACAACTTTGTAACTGGCATCTAAAAAGAGAAAATCATGAAAACAGTTGTAGAAAACCAGATAAACAACGGGAACACTGCAGCTACACTCACAATCACATCACTGATACAGACTTTGGGATCTCTTCTTAAATAATATGTTTCTGAGTCCAAGAGTTAACAAAATTCATCAATTAACTTACTGTAAGATATATATATATATATATATATATATATATATATATATATATATATATATATATATAGATAGATATAAAAAGAATTTTGGTCACTGCTTTTTTCATCAGGAGTTTCCAAAGTGAACAGTCATTAGAGTTAGGTGTATGGCTCGATTAAATAGTGGTTATTCAGACCCTACTGTTTAAAATAACTTAATTAATACTGTTAATTTAAAGGATGTTATAACATTGCTCCCTGATCAAAAACATAGCTAGAGTTGTATTCAGCTTCATTTAGGCTTGTTTGATGAATCCTGTTTGTAAGTTCTCTCCCGTCTGAGCTCCTGGGGCCTCCCTGTGGTGTTTTACGTGATTAAATCATCATAAGACCCATTCTGAGCGTTCCTGCCACAAAGTACATTCGTTAAAACTGCATGCTTACGTTACCATGTCTTTGTACATTTCCCCTTGGTAATTCCTTTTGCTGCCAGTGAATAGTGTGTTAACTCTAATTCTGATGAGGGAACTTCTCACTGGTAGAAAGTAATGTGTGTAGAGCCATTTCAAATCCTCTCTCCATATAAATTGTGTATCATTGCCTTCAGCTTATTATTGTGCACAAATGTCCCATTGGGTCCGACTCAGTTCAACATTCTATGTCACAGATTCGCACATTTATATGCTTTCCAAAATGACCCCCTACTTGTGAGATTCCTACACTCACAACTGACATTATTTTCAGAACAATATTTTTTGATTCCCTATGGCATGGGTCTAGATTTTTTTTAGCAAGTTTGAAGCCTTTGAAAAAAAAAAAAAAAAAAGAGAGATACAAAGTGCGGGGGGTACAATTTGAAGGTCCAGTTTTCCGCCCAATATGGCCGATGTTGAAGGTTTTGTCAAGCAAAATGGACTTTTCATTGATATTCAGCAGGTAGTTTTAGTGAGGAAAATAAAAATAATGTAAACTTTTTTTTTTGTCTCAGAAGGACAATAGCTAAAGTGTGCCCCTGTCACACTGTGCCCAATCACAAATTATCTGTACATATTAAGCACTTGTACAATTACAAACGTCACCAAATTGTCACACTGTGGAAAACAAGCAAAATGTCTGGTAAAATCTTAAATCTAATTATGTTTTAGTATGTACATTTTAGTGAAATGTGTGGTCTTATGCACTTGCAGAAAGTGAATAAACAAAAGTTCAAAAAAATCTTTGATGCCTGCCATTTAATTGTAATCCGTTTGCAGTCAGACCTATTGATTGCTGTGGAGGGGTGAAGTCCTTGTTTTTGTAAAGCTGTGAGACTGATGGTTCTTTATGGGCTGCAGTGAGATGGAGGACAGACAAGAGCTTAGAGACGGGACAATGGGCGCTTTATTTACCTCAACACCAGACAGAGTGAGTGAGTGATGAAAGTTTGGGGTTTGGTCATATCAGGTGAAGACACAACTTTGGAAGAGCACATAAGAAAAAAATAGTTTCTTATCCTCTCTAAACTAAGGGGACACTCTTAACTTTATGGGTGAAAGATCTGCCACCTGTTTGTCTCCATAAAGCTTTAATGTATGTTTTCACCTCACTTCATCTTTATGAAGAGAGTTCAAATGATTGATGTAGAGGCTAACTGAGACTTCATCGTTTGCATTTGACCCATCCTTCACTTACACCGGGGAGACTTCTTCAGATCAGTTTCATTGTCAGGAAAATAGCAGGATATCTAGCTTTTGTAAATGTTACGTTGTTACAAAATTATAGGCGATATAGAGCCCAAATCAAGTGTAATCCATGGGGAGAACAATACCTTTCTTGTTGTGAAGTGTGAGTGTTATTGTTTTCCTCATCATCCTTTAAGATGGCAAGGTACAAATGGCTATTTCATGGCTATTTCAGTCTTTACCTTAATTATAATAATGCTTTCAATTTTATATAGTGCTCATGCTCAAAAGAGTTAAATTGCAAAAACAGATATCTCCTTTTGAAAAACAAAAAGTATTGTTATTTGTGTTACCATCTTCTTCAATGGAAATAATGTCTAGTGGATTTTATCAAGAATGGATGGAATAATAGTTTGATTCCAGTAAAACACATTAGGTTTTTGAAAACGTGACTATACAAAGCGTTAACTGTAATCCTCCAATGACTTGCCGAGCACTTGTCTGTTTCTGCAAATGAACTCTAAGTACATTGCATTATTGGTGATTTAAGCAACTACTGTATTATAACCACAGCTTCACTGGGATAGACTGACGGCTGCCAATCTGCGGCATCGCTCTGACCACCGATCCCTCGCTCACACCACAGACAGACAAACGCAAACTGGGTGAAGTGTCGGGCAAAAAAGACAAGGACAAGGAGCAAGAATCAATCTGTCGACATTTGTGTTTCGCTCTCGACATAAAACATTCTTGGTAGCATGGTCAGCTCTTACACAAAAACTGTTGTTGTGCCCTTGGGCAAGTGCACTGGTGTGTGAATGTGTGAGTGAATGGGTGTGTGGTTCGTTGATGTAAAGTGCCTTGAGTGCCATGAAAGTAGAAAATCAGTATATAAATGTAACCATTTACCATTCTATTTTTAATCTCTGCTTTGAATAAAATGAAAAATATGGTTTATGAAGCTATTCTGACGCTGTAGGTATTAGGTACTATTTAGTAACTTTGTTCATCTTCTGCACCGCCTGCTTTTTCTTGTACTACTGACCCTTACTTCTGTGAATGTTGGCATTTCTGCTTTAAAGGACAAATATTATGCATTATCTGTATTGTTATTGGCTTTTAAACCTTCTCGAGTGTCTCTACTTTGACATCTCATTAGAACTAATAATAACATGTTTTTTACAAAGAACTATATAACTTTATCACTGCCTTGGGAGATGCCATATTAACTTAGCTGTGGTGCCATCTACTGGCTGCAGAGGCAATTACATATTTGTATATACACTGGTTTGATATGCTGTTGGTACGCTAAGCTATCATGCAGTTACAGGCATCGTGTTTAGACAACAGAAAAGCTCAGAACAAGTCTAGCGATAATTTAAACACTTAAAACAACAGATTCTCAACAAGATTCTCGGATAAGTGACGCCTAAAATCGGAAAAAGCGTCATTGATCAAGGGAGTTCAGCAGGACATTTTTTTTGATGGGAGAGGATTTTCAAACAGGGATTCCTCAAACTTGCACCGATGCAGCTAAATGCTACTCCAGGAATGTTTTTTAAGACAGTATATTGTTAGAACATGGTTAAATCAAAAAAGTCCTTTCAAAACTAATGAATTTCATTGTACAATAAGAGCTAAAATATTATATTAAGTGTGCTGATTTGTTAACAATGTTCAATGCTCGTGGTTAAGTGGATAGCACATATGCCTGCCATGTAGACCAGACCGTGATCATGAGTTCCATTCACTGTATGTCCCCATTTCACGCTGTACTGTCCTGTCCAACAGAGCATACGGACCAAAAGAATCCTTTACAAAAATTTGAACTAAATTAAAATGTTCAACATTCATGTGCACCGGCAACAGGTGAGCAATGTTCCATTCTCTGGGTTTCCGGAAAACGGCTTTGTATTCTGTATTAAACTCAACATTCTTATGCAAAATCACACAAGCGGAACAAAGGCCACAGATCATGGCGCCGCCCCAGGGCAACTTCCTGAAAATGCTGAATACCGCCTATAGCAACAAGAAGCTATCTGATTTTTCGGAAAGTTCTTTGAGTCAGAGCTTGACAGAGGCTGACCAATGGGAGGAAAAGATGGCATGCGTCTGTCTTTGCACCTCGAGCTAAACAGAAAAGAACTCGAATTACCATAAATACAACCATCTCTTCAGATTGGCAGATCAGGCCCACCCCTAGGCATGCGTAAATCTGAGTGTTTGCAGTGTGTGGGCTGGTGATATAATTACTTTTGAATGCAGACTAGTATCTTGTTGTTAAAGGCTCTCTGTCATGTAACTGGGCCGTGCAGAGTAAATATGAGGAGCATGTCCCAGAGCAGTCCTGCACAGTCTGCATGTTACAGATAAGTGCATCTGATGGATTAGCCTCACTGCTCAAGAGTTACAGTAAATATGCACCAAAGCATGTTTTAGGCCTGTCCAACATGTTCTATTATCTACACAGTCACACAGTTTGGGGGATGTGGGAAAAAGTCAGTAGAATGTCCTATCAATTACATACCTGCCTGATCTGTATGTAAATATTCTAAAACTGTAATACATTTAGTAAAGGCAAACAGCTCAACCATTAACATGCCCTGCTTAGGTTTACAAAATGTACTTAAAACGGGAATATTATGCATTCTTGTGGCTTTAATTTGCAATCGATGGTGCTTTTGGTCACCTTGCAGTTAGTATTCATATTTTCTAACTTAATATCTACATTTGATAAATACACTTTACTAACTAAGGTACTCAGGGATTGAAAAAAGAAATAAATGTAGCTCTTAGACAACGTGGATGCTTTGCTAACTGATCCACGCGTTTGTTGTTGAACATAATCTGTCCGCGGAACGAGTCAAGCAATGGTTTATTAGATTAAAAACTGTGCAGGAGAAGTCCATAAATACGTGGCAAATTCAAACTGAGTCATTTCTGAGGCTTGTGAACAAGATTAATCAGACAAAAGTCAATGAAGCTACATACAACTCCAGGTACGTTTTTACAACAAATATAAATGTTTAAAAGCTAAGTTAACTAAAAACTGAATCAATTTTACATAAACTGCGCCCTTTAAATACAGATTAACTTCACACACGCCAACGTCATGAGTGCGATTTCTGAGACTTACATAGTTTTGTCGACTTCTTCGTGGATCTTCTTCACCGATAACTTGATGTTGAACTTGATGCTGTTCAGGATGTTCTTGAAGTAGGTTTTCTCGTCCACATCAAACTGTGAAAACATTATGAAATTAAATATACAAGATTAAGCTAATAATCTTGTCAAGTCCATCTCATTTTATTTGGATTATCTGCCATAAAAACCAAGAGGCAGCAGCAAAAATGGACGCCTCAGAGCTCTTTACATGAGAAGGCATAACCAAATCAACCATTCAAAGTTTTATCTTTAGTAACACTGTCAACAGACCATTTTAGTATCTCTCTGTAGTAAATATACACATTTCTATGACAATTTAGTTAAAAACGATGAAAATGAAACATATGTCTTCTCATCAATTAGTCAAACACATCTGGACGGAACAGGATCTGTATTTAGGCAGATGTTTAAAACTTCAGCTTCAGACTTAAGAGAATCTGAATTCAAATACTTTTGCTTCATGATTCTGCAAATAGCAACACAATATACACTTACATAACAAATCACAAAAGCACATTTCAGAGTACAGTAAGCTTGTCCTAATAATTGGATCATGTATTTATCATATTATTGCTAAAGGCAGAGTTCAGTTCTGGTGCAAGCCTTAAGCTGTTCCCGAGCTTCAGCGTTAACACATCTCCCTCTGACACAATCGGGTTACAAGTTCATTTCTTTACTTATGATAAACTGTAATAATTCACCGTCTTCCACAATTTATTATTAATACACGTGATCTGTACTGTAGCGAGACCAGACGAGATTTTATAACAGCAAGTGACTCAATGAATACAGCGGCTGCCTAACAAGTCCCTGGCTCCACTGCACAATTGTTTTCGTCTTAAGATTTATGGCTGTCAAACTACAAGACGTTGTAATGCAGCGCTCAGTCTCACGATCAGTCGAGGTTATGACCAAAGTGAATATGAGGCTCCAGGCTCCGTGTAGTTACAGTGTTAATGTTAGTTCCCAACACTTTTGCATAAGTCTGCGCTCATTTTGGTGATTCTAGTGACGCATTCAGTACGTAATCAGCTCTCTTGCTTTAACTGTGTTCTTAATTATGGGTATTGGCTAAATTCAAGATCTATATACACCGCTCGGCCAGAAAAAAAGGTCACACGCTCTAATATTTGGTTGGACCACATTTATCTTTGATTACAGACACATTAGCAGTGCCATTTCAATAAGCTTCTATGATGTCAAAAATGTATTTAACACTCCATTCATCTAGGTTTTTACATTTTATTTTTTATTTCATTGCTAAGAAACTTTTATAGGTGGTCCAAAACAGCGGTTCCCAAAGTGGGGGTCGCGAGAGATGAGCTGAGGGGTCGCGACATGATTTCAAGATCTAATATAATAAATATGACACTGTATTTGTGCTATTATTTATTTAAAAAAACAGTATCTTTTAGTGAAATAGGGTCTAATAAGACAAATAAACTATTCAAATAACCAATATTTAACCTGATTTAACACCCTTTGGCGATTCCTATGTTTATTTTCAACTCGTTTTGGGGGTCCCGAGTCGGTTGCATGGCTATTTTGGGGGTCCCGGCCAGAAAAGTTTGGGAACCCCTGGTCCAAAACATCACCTGGCATCCAATTTATGCTATTTAAAAAAAAAAAAAAAAGTATTTTTTTGTTATCTTATAAGAAGAAATCCGTTGCTGAAATAATCTGGTCATTCAGGCTGTTCAGGTCGTCAGCTGATCTCATTCTTTGGGCACATGGTGTTGCTGAACCTAGACCTGACCAACTGCAGCTGCCCCTGATCATAACACTGCCCCCTACAGGCTACAGGAGGCACTAGGAATGATGCATCACTTCACCTCCCTCCTCCAAGATGTTGGTTCCCACTATCCTTCCAGTTTTTAATCATCCAATTATCCAATAAAAGGCTCATACTTATTTTCTTAGTTGAATCCAGGTGGCGACTTGGCCAGGCAGTGTAAGCCAATATGTACAAAAACAGTGCGTCTTTTATCTGGTGCATTATATTTACTCTATGTTAACGCAGTGTCTTTTTGCAGTGTGTTTTAGCTGGAGCTGAATACAATCACTAAGGATGCATGAGAATGGGAAACAGAAAAGCACTCCCCAGATATTGAGCGAGAGAGAGAGAGGGAGAGAGAGAAAGAGAGAACAAGAAAGAGCAAAGAGACTGAGGGAGCTAGAGATAGAATAAGAGGGAGAGAGCATAAGAGAACACAGAAAGAGAGACAGAGAGAGACAGTCACAAAGAGACACAGAGACAGACATAGGGAGCAACAAAAAGAGAGCGAGAGTGTGTTTGTGTTTGTAGATTAAGATGTGCTGGAGGCTGCAGACCGGACAGAGAACTGTGTCTGACTCACCCCATATTCTTGATCTATGAGTTCAGGCTTGAGCAGGAAGTCTGGGTATCCAGTCATCACCATCATGTGCCTCAACTGCAGAGAGAGAGAGAGAAAGAAACAGAGAGAGGGAGAGGAGCAAGGTAGAGAGGGAAAGGGAGAGAAAGAAGAGAGAGAGAGAAAGGAGAGAGAGAGAGAGAGAGAGAGAGAGAGAGAGAGAGAGAGAGTAAGAGTGAGAAAGAGACGAGAGAGAAAAGAGGCAGAGAGAGCGAGAGAGGAGAGAAGAGAGGGGTAGAATAGAGAGAGATGAGAGAGAGATAGAGAAGGAGACAGTGAAAGGGAGAGAGAAGAGGGTGAGGGAGGGAGAGAAAGAGAGAAACAGATAGGAGAAAAGAGAGGAGGGAGGGAGAGAAGAGGGTGAGGGAGAGAGAAGAGATGGATTAGAAAGATGTTGAGATTCATAAACAAAGACTGGACAACAACAGTGTGCTTTAACTGTTTTCAAATAAACCAACCCAAAAATACATAATCAGTTCTACGCAGGGCCTAAATACAAGTAAGAGTGCAGTGTTTGTCTTTGTAAAGCATGCAAACATAAACTTGGACAGTACCACTAAAGCAAGTTACAGGTCAGATCTGTGGAGAGGTAATTGTGCTCACTGCAAAAATGCATGTTTTTCAAGGTATTTTTGAGAAATAAAAACTCCTGTAATTAAGTAAATGCAACATAGTGCACCTTGAATGAACATATGTTGTATATAATGGTACTCAGATAACAATTACAAAAAAAAAATACGTTCTTTCTGCTGTTAAATGGTTTTGATGATGTAACCACAGCTAGAGCACAAACACATCTTCTCCACAGTTTATTCATGTAAGCTTACAACACTATACACACTTAACACTACTTTATTTTGTCGATTAATCAGTCACTGGTGTTTTAGTCCAGGGGATTTCAACCTTTTTGCTCTCGAGTGCACCTTAAGCTTTGTCTTACACTCCGAATGCTTCTCAAGGCAAGGAAAGGCAAGTTTATTTGTAGAGTACAATTCATACACAGGGCAATTCAAAGCGCTTTACATAACAGGAAAAAATGCATTAAAGTCACAAAACGTAAAGACATACAGAATTAAAAAAAAAAAAAAGCTGAGAGTGCAGATAAATCTTTCAGTCGTATGCACGTCAACAAAACTGTTTTGAGCCTGGATTTAAACATTGTCACAGTGGAGGCCTGGCTCACATCTTCAGGAAGATTGTTCCAGATTTTAGCTGCATGAAACTGAAATGCTGATTCCCCATGTTTAATTCTGTGGCAAATATCACTTACATTTTCTATTTTTAGTCATACTGATGTTTAAAATCCTCCAAAACATTTCACTACAAATGAAAAGTTATATTAGAATACTATTCAGTTTCAACTTCTTGTTAAATCAGAATAAAACACTGTCATAGTGGACTAATTATCTCATTTAGATCATAAGGATATGGGAAAAAAAACAGAAAGAACAATGCCCAGAGTGAGCTAGATGAAAATTTGGGAACAAACTATCAGGTTTTGTTTTTTTTACATATAAATACAGTTTACAAGTACTTTTCTGTATGAACGATTGTTTTTGCAGTTTGTGTCAGATACTAAAGATTTGGGAGTGAGTCATGAGTTCAAACCAGCCTTAATTTATACGTTTCCTATTACTATTCTGTATAAATTCAAGTTTTTGCACGAAGTTTGGAACTTTTGAGTGCAGTTCCCTCTTTTCAGTCGACTAATCAATCCGCAGAGCATGTCTTAGGTCGCTCTAGAATTTCTTTGTTCGACTTTAACCCTAAACTTGAGTGTGTGGAGACTGTACACGGCTCTTCTGTTACTCACGGACCCTGCCTCGGCCCTCCCTCTCCTGCGCACACAAATGGACTAATCAGGCAAACCCAGTGAAATAGGATTACAGGCAAGCGCTTTATATTCAGCATGGCCCTCTAACAGGATTATAACTGCGTATTGTAAAAGTATTAGACGGGTATCTGACAGCGCAGCCCCGAATCACAACTGCGCGGGGGATTAGGATTAGGAGGTCCTCACTCCTCAATGTCAGAGCCCTGGGAGGATCCTATCACACGTCCATCTCACCAGTCAAAATCTCCGCAAAGAAAAGGAAGTATAATTGAATTCTATTACTAACACTAATGGGTTTGGACAGTGCTGAGATGTGCTGAGGAGGCAGACTGACTGTACTGACTGTAGTCCGCTCTTTCTCACTTTTATTTTAGATTATTGAACTGTATTTAACCTGTTACACGCTAGTCCTGTCTTTGATTAGGGTGTTGTCTTAGGTTAGCTTGTACAGTCCTCAATTTACAGTTTTAGTTCTTCAGTCCTGGTTTAGAACGACCTAAAGTCTGCTCTGGGGATTAATACTGTATAGAGCACTGCTTTGTCCTAATTTATCCTGTATTTCTGTAGATCAGTTTTGCTTTTAGACCACCTGATTGAGTCCTGTTTTCGATTTTAGGTCCAGCTTTGATCCGCATTTATCAATTATAATCCTTGGCTAGATCTAGTTTAGTATTTAGTTTAGACCAAGTTTACAGTCAATATCTCTTTTTATGTTCTGCAGTGTTAATAAAGGGAGTTCCCAAGCAGTATTATACAGAAATGTCCCTTAAAAATGGTTTTCTGTTTTCTGTTACAGGATCTGGACCTGCTTGTCTCCATGGAAATGTTATTGTTCAGCCCGGAGATTGGAAAACCTTTCACATCTTTGCACATTAGAACTGCATAGTCACTTGAGCACTTTAAATTATTGCTCAAGATGCACTTTTTCTTTTTGGCATTTAATTCCAGATAGAGTGAGATAAGCTTTTACTTTATTTTTGTTCAAGTGTATCATTGTCTGTAAAGCACTTTGGTAAGCTCTGGCTGTTTTAAATGTGCTTTTTAAATAAATTTGATTCGATTTGGCTTCAAGTACAACCTAAGTAAATATTTGGCTCTCCACATTCCACCAAACTCCAAACCAGATATAAAAGAGGACCAAACTAGGTCTTAGACACCAGCTCTTAGACAGGATTAAACCATGGCTGAATAGTTCTAAACAAGGACTATGATACTATATTGCCATAAAAGTAGTGCACCTGTAATGTTAACAGTTGACAGTGTCTTGTGTGAATTATGAAGCTCAAACCTTGGCTCTGGCGGCGTCTTTGGTGGCATCGTCCATCCAGTCGAGCTCCTGAAGACGCAGGTCCAAAGAGTGCTTTATGTCCTCCACCAGCTCCTGAACCTGTGAACACAGCACCACGTAAGTCAAGTCATTTCTCTCACTACAGCAGTTGTCTTGTAGGGTTGAACACAGTTGTTGATTTTAGATAGTTTGAGTTTGAGATGGTTAAAAAATCCAACAATGCAACAGTCATTGGTCAATAATAGCGAGGCAGATCAACCAACGTTCACAGGAATTAAGCAAATGGATAATTTCCCCAGGGCATCCCCTGTCCTTGATCCTCTTTCTCGACAAGGAAAGACTACCAGAAACCTTGTGGGAAATCGTAGAAACCTCAAGGAGAACCACAACAAAAAGGGAAAATGCCACCAAAACAACCATAAAAAACTAAATTGAAACAAAAGATTGACAGAAAGGTAAATAATACTGAAATAATATAAATAATACAATAAACTTTTCAATTTAGAATTGATGATATATAACCACTGGGATGTCAAGATTTTAATTGGTTGTAAAAATGACAATCGTGACCATTTTAGAAGTTTAGGAGGTCTTTTGACTTGCATTTAAATGTATAAATAACTTTTTTTTTTTATCTGACTGTTTTTGTCACATTTACTTTTCTTTTTCATTCAAAAAGTTTGATTTGATATGGCTGATCACAAACCTGAGGAAAAGAATTCACACTTGTCTTGTGTGTTGTTTTGCTCACAATAATCACTCTACCATTTTATATTGTGACATCTCTATGTTAGTTTGAGTCAGGGGTTTCTTCTTTTAAACTAGATTTAACAGAGTTTATTTATTCAAATGTTATGGCTTCTTTCATTAAAATTTAATTGTTAATCAAAGCACAGATCAAGTCCCAAATCTGCTGATGTGAGACTGCTGCACAAACAGCACAGATCAAGTGTGTCAAGCCCCGAGGTTTATTCTGTTTGTAAAAGGTTAATGGGCTGAATTCACACAAGACTTTTCCTTTTTATTGCTACTAAACGTGCTTTATATTGAACCATAAAGACCCAGCTGCTGAAGCCTGGTTTGTGAACTACAGGCTCTGCCCTTTCAACCACTGTTAAATCTCAGAACATCTATGGGCTTTGATATAATTACTTTAAACTTCAATTGTGAATAAATATCTGGTAATCCTTTATAACAACTACACTTTTACTAGCCTTAAGAAAGCATAAACAAGGACTTCATTCATAATTAACCAAAAGTTTATTAGGAAGGATTCAGGCTCATTAAGACCTTAACTCAAAAGCCTGAATCATTCTTAATACATTTAATTAACGTTTTATTAAGGCAAATTAAGTTGCAGTTAATACAAAGTGTTACCAGATGTCTTTATTTGGTTGGACAGTGTGTGTTTTGAGACACATCACGTTTAACTGTATGACATTTAATCAGCGTCATACACTTAAGTTCTCTCTTAAAATGTGATTTTTTTTTTCTTTGTTATGTTTTTCACTTTGCCCCAAGTCACCCTTGAAGAGGTTTCGATCTCAATGGGTTCTTACCTGGTTGAATAAAGGTTAATAAATAAAAATAAAAATTATAATCGGCTTTGCGGTTTCAGGTTCATTGACCCCGCAAGGATATTTGTCCTCTGCATTTGAGGTTGGACATTTTCTGAACGAAGTAAGATGGGGCCAAATCTCATATTGAATGTGTTGTATTTTACTGATTGTGCGTCTCTAAAGGATGTGCTCATGGTCCTACTTTGACTACCTACCTATGGTTAAGAACAGGGGATTTACAAGACACATACTTTTTAATGTAAGGTCATGACTTGTAATTTGCAATAATAGCATATTTAGCTCTCCATAGATCACAATAAACACGAGCAACGGTGTAGTATCGAAATTATGAGATTGTGTAGCTAGTGTAAAAGTCTATGGTGTATGTTTGACTGGGTTTACGGTTAATATCTCTATAATTAATGGGTTTAGCCACATGAAACAAAAACTGGCACAAAGTTCAATGTCTTCGCTGTCAGTGTGAAAAAACAATACTGAAAATATTTTGCCACAATAGCTTCGCAAAGTTGGTGGCGTCATTCAACCCTAAAAACGTGACTCATGCCATTTGAAAAAACTGAACTCAAAGAATTACATGGAATATTTGTGGAGCTAAATCACAAACAAATAATAACAAAGTTCAACATTTGCAGATTTAAAAAACTAACTACTTCTATGTTAATCAGGACCATTGTGTTGTGCTCTGTGGCTTTAAATCACATTCTGTCCTTGCTTCACTCTCACTCTGTTTTTGGCACATAGTTTTGCTGCCTGCACCGTCCCGACTTCTCCTTAAATCTGTAGTCCTCCATTAGAGTGTTCCTCCCACTTAAAACAACAGGACGCGAGTGTTAATGGCGCGGACGGGAAGTGTCTCCTGTCTGTCAGAGTCTCGTTAGCCCGTCTTCACGCTGAGGACGGCACCGATACGAACCCCTCCTCCGCCGCCCCACACTGACACACAGAACACACTGGAGTCTGCACTGAATATCAACACTGCACATCGCCACGGCCGGGACTGGAGGGGATTAGAGGGAGAAATCTGAATGAAGACAATATGATAAAAGTGTAAATGATAAGGTTAAATTGTGATTTGAGTTGTCAGATTACGCAATTGAGTGCAAGCGGAAAGAATGATCGAATTACGATTTTTCTGACCAGTGTTGCTGTTAGTCATGTGTTTGTCATTAACGGTCCCCTTTTTGTCGCTTTTTTGTTGCTTTAAAGGACACATATTCTGCTACAGTGACTTTTTTGCAATTTTATTTATGTTTTAACAATGTTACGGCATCAAAAACATTCCTGGAGTTACATATAGCTGCATTCACACCTTTTTAAAGAATGTTGGTTAGAAAATCATCTCCTCTCCTACCGTTAAAAACACTCCCTGCTGATCTCCCTGTTTTTTCAGATTATACGTCACTTATCCTAGAATCTTTTGCTGTTTTAAGTCCTCAAATCATCACCAGACTCGTTCTGAGAATTTCTGCCTCTAAACACGATAACTGCTACTACTAGCCTGACCATAGCGTCATTTTTCCTTTAAGTCGCATTTGTCACTTGTTTCAGAACATGTTGTAACAAATCTAAAACACAGGGTTAGCAGTTTTCAGGCAGAATAAAACAGGATTTGTCGTTTGTGGAGGAAAAAATTGCAGTCTTTGCGATCGTTTGCGTCCATTCAAATCTCAATTTCGGTTCAATTTCGATTTAATGTGCAGGCCTAGTTTGCATCCGTTTGTTTCTCCTCATGTCAATAAAAGGTCCTGACCAAGACGAGCCCAAGATCTGAAGGTGGTTCCCTGACTGCAGCGCTGCTCAATAATTCATAATGTTAAACGGCAGATGTAGTAATGTTGTAAGTTAAAAAAAGATCTCCCTAATATTTTCCTTTGACCCTAGACTAAGGGTGTCCAAACATTTCATCAAAGGCTGAAACCCAACCCAAAACCCAAACCCACCTGTCAATCACGCCCATCTCAACTCTGGGAGATGAAAAAAGTGACCAGACTGAGATCAGTCTGTATAAGAATACTGAAATGTATCATTCTGGATTGTCCAGGCAACAAAAGTTTAATTGTTTTGATCCATTTCAGACCTCTAGAATAAGATAACATAGTATAACTTGAGAAACTACTAAATAATACTTTTAAATAACACTGTTTTTAATTACCATTGTTGTATCAATATTGGCATTGAGTATCTGGCCTTTCATTGGTGTCAAATATCATTGACATTCAACGCTAACCCTGTGTGAACAAACTGTATTGTCCAACGGTCATTAAACAATTCCTGAAGAAACATCAAATTACATGTTTGAAAAAAGTGCCAGCAAAATGATGGATGGCTTTGAGGCAAACTCTGGGGTCACACAGGTGCAAACCGTATCCCCCGGTCTCCTTCAGAAATGAAGAAGATCCCCCTGTCCCAGTCTGAGATGAAGGAGGATTACTGTGAAGAGGACGAGTGATGAGAGGTCAGGGGTCGGGATCTTACTAACCTCCTAACGCACTTTTCACTTCACCCTTTGGAATCACCAGAGCAAATTCTGTCCTCTTCATTGCAGAAAGGAATATCTAAAGAATGAATTATTAATTTAAATCTTTATATTTTTGATTGAATTTGCTTGATTGAGTTATTTAACATATTTCATGACATTTCAGGGTAATTTGGCTTGAAATAAGAAACATCATCATTTTTTTCCCTCAGTGTAGTGCACAGTGGTATGTATGACTTTAACACCAGATGCCTTCCCTGACTCTAACTCATGGGGCTGTATTTTGCCCCTAGCGTTCACGCTATGACCAGGGGCTTTTGCTATTTTCATGGTGGTAACACTAGCTCAAAGAGGCTGTACTTGTCCTCTAGAGGCTGGAGGGGGATGTGACAGTCCATATATGGAGACCGTGTTTGAATCAATGACAACTGTGGCATTTGAAAGGCCGTCAGTGCAGGAGATGTTTACATCCATGACATATCCAGGCAAAGAAAGAAGCCAACGCTCCACAGGAGGAGACACTTGTCAAAGAATGAGAGGGAACAATAAAACAGCTCCAAAGCCCCACGATGTAAGTATATGGTGTTCAGCAGTGGTTGTGATCAAAACAGCGGTGTGTCCTTAAGCCAGAGACACCCCTGCAGTGACCAGCTGCTCAAGCGCTCAGACCAGCACTCTGAAGCTTCTCTGACCACTTCCTGCCGATCCCGAGTGCCACCCCGCATCTGTCCTCCCCAGAAATCCCTGCGGTTCACAAAGTTTTTTGTTTATTTTTTTTAATGCGCCGACGCACACAAACACGAGGTGCACTGCTCTGTGTATGCGCTGTTTCGGCTGGACACGAGCAGGGCTCTGGGCTGAGGTGTTTTAGCCTGACGCCGATCAGTTCATAATTTAATGCAAACAGGCTCAACATGATGTTTTTTTGACATTTGAGGCAGATAGATACAGTTTTGCACAAAAGCACAAAGGAAACTCAGCTACAGCTATTTAAGGCAGACAGTCTTAATTGGACAGTATTCATTATTTGCTTCGGTTATTTGCCCCGATTAAGGTTGTTTTATTATTATTATCTGGTTCATGTGAGGATAGTAATCGACTGCAAGAAATGTTTCCCATGTTATCTTTTTCACTGCATTAGTTTTGAAGTTTAATAGTTATGATTCTGGCCATTCACAGAATGCATCACACCACGCCCTATGTTTGCTTCACTCCACCTCATATTTTGGCATGATCACACCTCTTGTTTAGAGCTCCACGCTCCACAACATCACCGTTTGCTCTTGCGCAAAATGTTAGCATTAGGGCCAGCGCCGCTCTACCGCCAGGGGCAAAACACAGCCCTTAGTCTTAACTAGAACAAAAAGTAAAGTGGCTTGGGATCTATTGTAGCTGTATAAAGATAACTTATTTTTCATATATTGCCAGGCGATTGTTAAAAACGATAAATGGGTTAAATGTATAGGCTACTCCTCCCCAATTGAGTTACCAACCTCAAACATCCATCCTAATACGTTAAAATCATTGGCGCTTTTATTTATAAGCTGTCTTGTTTTTTAATTAAGTTGTTTTAGATCAACACTGCAAATTAAAATGTCCAAAATATGACATAATGATCCATGGGTGTTGTAGATTAGAACATTAGTTATTCTTTAAAGTACAGTACAATTATTTATCAATTTAAACAATGAACTTGTTGGCTTCGGCTCCTATGACCCAGGCTCCGTCACAGTCCATGATGTGATTATTCCTTTTGTAAGTGTTCTGATATTGCAGATTTTAGATCAGCACGGGTCACAGGAGCTGATACAAACAAGTTCAAACGCTAGATCAAGGAGGCCATTGCAATTAGGAAGCGAGGCATGGACTCCATCAACCGTGATGGGACACTCTTCTCCAAGGACCACTGGACGGCAGGAGGCCTCAGGAAGTAACAACAGCTGATATATGGCTCCTCCAAGACCGTGACAGTCCTGAAGATGCTCGCAGTTGCAGCTGAAACATGTCAAGGTAAATACAGCTCACTACAACGTTGTCTGACTGAAAAATAAGATACGTCGTAAACGAACACAATGGCACTTATTCAACACAATCAACTGTACTTCAATACACAAAGGTGAAACGTGTTTTAGCAGAGCAGGGGATGGACAGGATTCAAATTTGTTAGATGTTTTGGAAATACAGTAAAAAAGACCAAAAAGGACGTTTTTTACATGACATTTTTCCTGGTTACTGTATGAAGTATTATAAACAGTTCCTGAAAAGTTTAAAAGTACAGCAGTATTATTCACTCCATAATCAATGAGTCCTTGCATTTAGTTGCTATATGGATAGAAATGTGATCTGTCATCTGTTTGGGAGGAAATGACAGACTGTTCTGAAATATTTTGTCAAATATTGTGGATTTATTGGGAACATTTCATGGGAACATCATTATTTAAAACTCAAATTGAGGTTGCTGATTTTTTTCACTGTCCTGTCTGTTGATTTTGTGACATTTTTGCACAGAATTTAATGAATTTACATAAAATAGTGGGTGTGCACCTGGTTCAGGCTGTGATTACATGATAGCAGCAGTTACAGCTCATCACATGCAACAATCACACAGCTTCAAACTACGTCCTATCTTTGGATTGTGCGTTATATTTTTGTTCAAGAACATTTCCATAAAATTACTGTTTTATAAATAAAATATCAAATCAATATTATGATGTTTGGGATACAAAACAAACTGCAATGATATATGTACTCTGACACTTTCTTCAGTGAATAGAGCTGACCGTACATGGCTATGGTTTTGGAGATGTCAAACCAAAACAAAGCTGAAATGGTTAAGGATGGATTAAATTCACAGGATTCACAATAGTTATGATTTGAGCCCAGTTTAGGCTTTATGTCGCTTTAGGCTGGATAATGTTTTGTCTGATTTGTCTCGAGGAGGCATGACATGAGCAGTGCTTTTTGTGTGCGATTATTTGTCGCGTCACACCTCATGTTTGTGGTATCCGTGCAATTCTGTCACCACTATTTGTCGATTCGCAGCTCTGAAATCTGAAATCGCAAGCTTCCGACATGTTCTTTATGTCCAACTTGTGATCAACTTTCAAACAGCCAATCAGAGCAGCCAGACAGCGCCAGGCCCCATTGTGCAGTGGCTCCCAACCTTTTTCACCGAGCGTTCCCTGTTGTATCGAACAATACGTTGACACCCAAACTCGTATTCTCGTACTTGGGCAGTCATTTTCTTATAAAGAAAATATTTTTAAAAATCACTTCATACAGATGTTACAGAAGAGTAATGATTATAAAATACATTGTAGAAGCCATACCTTCATGAAAAACCACACATTCTAGTTTGAACCTATTTTCTAAGAAACTCCGGGAATCTATGGGTCCCGACTCGCAGCTTGTTGAAATAGTGGAGAACACCAACACAAAGTTTTTTCTCTAACCATCACTGCTTCAATGACTGTGCCCGGCTCCTTACCTCCAGCTCACACAAGACTGTTCACTGCTGCTGTGGGCTTTAACGAGTTTAGTTTAGTTTTTACTTTTAGTCTTTATTTGACAGGGACCATGTACAAATTCATGAATCTTACAAAAGAAAAGATGATCTGCACCAGCGCTTTGAGTGCCTATTAGGTGGAAAAGCAGTCTATAAATAAAAATCATCATCATCATTATCATCATTTAGCTACTGCTATTTTCCATCTGCAGTCCCAAGCACTAACCAAGCACCGAGCAGGGTTTAATCCACGCATATTTCCTGTTTTGATTTCCTTTCTCCTCTAAATAATACACACTATGTCACAGCTGCTTTAGTCGGTCATAGTCCTGGTCTAATTCACGTTAAGATCTGGGTTTAGCTTTAGATTGTTGTTATTTCAGTTTTGTTGTGGTGTCGCTAAATGTGTGAAGAAAATATTTCACTTTAAGGACAATAAAGCCAGCTCTTGCCTTGGCCTTGCTCTGTGAAGAGAAGTGCTGCTGTACAAAGAGCGCTCCCAGGGCCATGCCGAAGTGTTTGTTGGCCTGAGTGAGACAGAGCCGCCCGAGCTCCAGCTGCTGCTCCGTCCCGTCGATCTCTCGGGAAAACTCGTGGATGGTGCTCCTGAACGCCGTGGACAGGTGCTCGCTCAGGGCAGCCACGATGCGCCACAGCATGTAGTTATGCAGCACTCTGAGGACAGAACACAAACAAGGGGGCACTGAGTGAGATAGTTAGACCTGCTGGCCCATTTGGTCTTTTAGTATGTCATAATGGTAAAAAGATTGTAAAAGAAATGTGTCTCATGGTGTAATGCTACTAGTGGAGGATCCATCACCTGCTTGTCTCCAGAGAGATATTATTTATTTACCTAGAACAGCAGAGTACAAACTTTAGGGGCCACATATTGAAACACAAAGTGGAGAGCCCTGGTGGTCAAGTCAACAGGGTAAATAATTAAAATAGGTGCACTTAGTACAGGTTAAACTGAGCCACCAGGCCGTTTTAAGGCTCAGAATCTACTGTGTAAGATTTAACTTAAATAGCTATGTGTCTTCTTTATCTTTATCTTGCTTGCATGTTTATATTCTCTTGCTGTTCTTGAACTGTGCGTCGACACTGGAATTTCTCCATTGTTGTTTGCAGGACCCAGAGGAGGAAGAACACTTTTGTGTCCAGGACCAGGCAACTCTTAAACTCTAAACAGCCTCTATCAGTTAGCAAATGTCTAGCACCTTATAAACTCTATTTTTTATTAACAACATTGTTCAAAGTTGGGATGTTAACTCAAACTAACATGCTCAAAGTCACTTCTCATCCATTTCAGGCGGTAAAGAACACCAAGAAAAGTAGGTTTTACTTTTTAGTCCTGTGAAAAACTGTAGTGGGGTAAAAAGTACAGATACCTGCTCTCGAATGTAGTGAAGTAAAAGTAAAAATTATAGAAAATGTACAGTACTTTTGCTGAAATTACATTACAATGAAAGAAAAAGACTGCATTCTTTTATAGCAACTAAGGGCTTATTTTTTTGATAAAGTCGCATGCAAATTTTTAAATGCCGGTTGTGTTTTTTGGGCTTGCTTCTGAGCCACGCTTTCATGTCCTGAAAGAGTTGATTTTTATCCTTTTTTCTGGTCTGTTTTACAATATTAGACCCAGTAATGATTAAAATACAGGTTGTTAACAATGAATTTATGTTTTGAGTTGTCATTAATGTTAAAATATCTGTAATAATCTCATTAGCGCTTGTTCAGTCAGCGGCAACACACAACATTTAACTAACTAGTCGTTTGTTTGAGCTTTCGCTCTCTGAAAATCTGGCAACCCTGGAGGATTTTGATGATTGAGAGGTGACTATAGCGGGCTGTGATTGACTTGACAGTGACAGACAGGTGACAAGAAGGGATCATGCAGGTTGGAAAGACAGTCTTCCTGGTATTTATTCCAGCAAAATGTGTTCAAACTTGAAACTTGCCCTTTGGTGGCCTTCAAAGTCAGTAAAACTTTGAGTGAAAATAGTCCTGTGACAGTGATGGACACACAAACACACACAAACAAGTCTTCCATTGGATCCGGATGCGAACCCCGCGAAGCTAACAGATTTCCTCGTTTCTCTCCCCGCTGTGCTCCTCTCAGACAAACCTGCTGTGGTCCTCGTCCCACCACTGCGCCCACTCTTCAATTTAGCCCCTCGGGGAGAACAAAAATGCCCCTGTGTCCCACTGAGAATCTCCCACCAACCTGCAGGCAAACAGCGGCGGTGGGCTGCTGTTGTTTTGCGTCTCGTTGTTTGTGCATGACGGATATTAAATCAAAAAGCTCTTGGCAACAGCTCCCCGAGGGCCCGCCAACAAAGCACTCGCGAGGTGGACTTAAATAATGTGAAAAGGCTGGGTTCAGGAAAGGCTTGTGAGGTAGATATGGAAGAGGCATGATTTTTGTGGGGTTTAATTAACAAGGGTTACAGCTGCACTGCATCATTAGCTGTAGTTGTGTGTTTGGCCGGTGCTGGGATTAACGGCACTTAAGTTTATATTTTTTGGGGGGGGTTTTTTGGTCTTAACATATAGCCTTTAATAATTCGACCGCAAACTTTTCCAATCTGCTTCTTAAGATGTTTTATTCATTCATTCAATCAATCCACTTGACCCATAGATTTCTCTGGGACATTGTAACTTCAGTGGCTGTTTTCTTAAAATTAGGACTGTAATTTGTTATTCGCTTATTCTATTAAAGGGGCTGTACCTGATTTTTACTGTTTTGAAACAGTAAACAGAACAACAGAACAAATTCATGTTAAAGTCTTTACATCAGTCACATGTATCGCTTACTTTCCTAAATATTCACCACCATGAGTTTATAAGTACATTTCACTTTTGCCATCCTGGGTAAAAGTGAAATGCTACCGGGGCACTTCCTGCTTCTCGTGTTCTGTAAATAGATGTAGAGAAAGTGCTGTGGTCTCATTTTCACCTGAATAGATGCTTTACAATATATCTGTGCTGGGGCAAAACAGATTTTATTTTATTGCATGCAAAACTTTAGGTTAATGAACTAATTATGTTGTTGATGTTTCAAAACAGTAAAAATCAGCCCCTTTAATTGGTCGATGATGTCACAGTCGACCAACATTTTGATTTGTTGACTTTATTTAAAAAAAATTTAGATTAAAAGAATTTTTATGGGACAACAGCAAAAACGAGAAGATATGGAGTGAGTTAGCTGTAAATCATGAGTTTAATCTAACTTACATACCTCTAACATATAAATACATTGTTTACTACAACTACTTTTCTGTATAATTAGGTGTTTTTGCATGAACTCCTGTGCAGTTGTGGTCTTTTAAGTGCAGTTAGGCTAGATACATGAAGATAGCATTTTCCACACCCTCTTTTAGTCGACTAATCGGTCGATAGGACATGTCTTTAATCAACCAAGAAATTCTTCAGTCGACTACAGCCCTACTTAAAATGCACTTTTATCCCACAAAGACATAAAGATCAGTCTTAACGTAGCTCCTACACACACCAAACTTTACAAACTTGAACTTAACAAGATTTTTACACAACGTACAGAAAGATTTGTTGATATCTAATTCTAAGCCTTAGTTATTACAGTTCTAAGTCTAAAACATGTTTTGCGAATTTGGAATTTTTAGACCAATTTTCAGGCCGATCAAGCTTACTCAAAAACAAACTAAGATATCTCCAAAATCCCTCTGTAAATATAACTAATATGTGTACAAAATGATCCAAGAAATTTAAACCTGGTTTAGTCAATTTTTCAGATTTAAATGTCCCAGAATTTGGTGATTTGTAGAAAACATAAAGTTGACTAAAGCTTAAAAGGCAGTGGATGTTTGGAGATTTTTTGTTATTGAATTTGAATTGAATAGTTACTTCTCTCATCACTAAATAACATAGTAACGTTTGAGGAGAAGTAACTATAACTAATACTTTTTAAGGGACTTGCCCATCGTTGGTGTTTGGGTCATTTTGTCATCATGTAAACGAGGATATATGTTGACACAGTTGTTGAATTGGTTTGGGTTCATATCCTCACTAAAAGAAGGACTGCATTTGTGCCCAAACTGTGCCCACGATGAGATCTTGTCTACTCGATGTGAAAGTAATTTATATGATAATCCTTCGACTAAAATGTTTGGAGGTGAGTGGAGCTTTTGTCAAGTATTCTTGGAGAAAAGTAATAAATATATTTTTGGAAATGCGGGTAGAAGAAAAGAAAACCTCCAAATAAAAATGCAACGAATTTGTTCAAATCGAATAATTTGGTTTCTGTTTCTGTGGTGTTTCTTTTTAGCTGGAGGTGTTTTCCAGTGTTCTGGTAGCAATGTCATGTATGTTGTGTAGAAAAGTGAAAACGTACTAAAATACTGTGATGATTTATTTAGTTAACAAGCTTCTCAAAGGACTAGATTCACTCATTCCTTAAAGCCACTTTGACCAGACAAGGTGCATGTAGTCTTTTATTTACGTGTTTTTATTGTTGAAAAATGGTTATGTGCAGAGGTGGATAAACTAACCAAAACCTGTAGTCAAGTAAAAGTACTGTTACATGTAAATATCTATTACTAAAATAGAAAATTAGTATGGTCCAAGAAATGAAAAAAAAGTTGGGGAAACTTCAGTTCATGTTAGAGTAATTTTAAGAGTAACTGTCTGGACGTAACATCTGATTTATAATTTGAAGATCATATCATTTCAAGGACAAAACATTAAATAATGCAGGACATACATTCAATATATACAACAAACATGAGAAAAACACAATCATAACTGGAGGAGCGGTTCAAGAAACACAAATTGCACAAAGATGAAGACATTAGGGCTGCAACAAGTTCACAGATTAATCATAACTAAACAATGATTTAAATTATCGTCTTCTAATTTAGTAATGTTATAATTTTTAACTGGTCTATAGACAGGTTCCAAAACATGCCCTGAGCTGAGAAAAGAAGTTTGATGAGTCAAATTGACCCCAATTCCATGAACATGACGCAGAAAATGTGTACATTTTGTGTATTTGATGAAAAGACGATTTTGTCCTTAAATGTACTCCTTCAATCTAAAAATCTTTTCATCACATGACTTTTGGGTTCTAAAAGACTAATCGATTTATCAAAAGAATAATCGCTAAACAAACCGATTAGCAAAATAATTGTTAGTTGCAGCCTTAGTCGACATGTTATAAGTTTGTTATCTAAACTTTTAATCAAGTACGAGCACTGTTACTGCAAACTAACACTCAAGTAGGAGTTAAAACTACAATAGTACAATTTCTTTAAAAAGTTAATCCCACCTTTGTGACATTTTTGAACACTACTGTTTGACTCGAAGTGAGGCTATTTTAAAAAGATAAGTACAGTGCGCAGGGATAAGGTGTAAGTCAATACAGGACAATTTAGGATCACTCAAACATGCATTAATTCAAATACAATTCAAATACAAGTTTAAGTCAGATAATGATTAGGAAACACTATTATGAAATGCATTTTGAAAAGTCTTCTTTTTCAATATCAACACATGTTTTTCTTCTAAGACAGATAATGCAAAAAAAATGATTTGGCATTGTTTTATAAGATGAAAAATGACAAGCGGACTATTGTAAAAAGCTCATAAAAGTGGATTCACACGGGCCCACGCAACAACAAAACTGGGACAAAACTTGAACTAAACTCGTAACTAAACCTGGACTAAACCAAGACTACACGATCAGTGCAAAACCGAGTCTATTTCCGGAACTCAAACCAGAACTAAACCAGGAAAAAAAACATGCAATATATCTTTATAAACACGATAACCTCACTTTCCCATGTCTGTTGATGTTAGCAGCAGCAGTAATCCAGTCAAAAGCAGAGAGCCAGCAGAGAAGTGTTAATCACAGGGACTCTGAGTGAAGGCTCGTTAGCTCAATGGATTTTAATGGCTTTTAATGGGGCTGGTTAGGCAGATGAAAAGACACTGTCCCTGTGCTCTGCGCCCACACATTAGTCCAGGTAATGACCCCGAGGTAATGGACAGACCCAAACTCTACTCCACCATCTCATCAAACTCACAGCAAAGAAGATTTCCTAACATTAACATCTGCTGCTTCGGCCGCGCCGCCGAGAGTCTGAAAGTCACGGTTCAACTATTAGATCGTCTAAGTGAGGGTAATGATAATTTGGATAATCTTAAGAAAGGTCACTAATGGGCCAAGATAAAAGTTTTTGAGTCCACAACAAAATCGAGGGTATAGTTTTTCTTTGGTCAATGTGAGACAAGGATGTAGAAAATGAAACAAACTCTAAAAACTGGGGAGAAATGACGATACATAAGGTACAAAAACTAAAAAAGGAGATTAGTGTTTTCATGGTTAACCGATTAATCATCCCAAAACAGAGTGAAAACATTTTGCTCGGTTTAGTGGCATGTTTCATTTGCTTCAGTTTCATTTTGTTGTAATACGCATTTGCACCACCAGAGAGCGAGTAACTGTGACGCCTCGAAGTTTCTGAAACTCCAATAAAAGTGGCTTTATCTCATAAAGACTGAGCAAACCTGGGTGACGCGGCAGTATTTATGGACTAATATTGATCATACATTGTTTATTTAACTTGGATCTGGAGAAAACAGACAGATTATTCAGCTCTTTGTCTGAGATGGAAAATATTGATCTTTTACCTGCTCAAGCTCAAGCAACTAAGCGGCTTTAGTTAAGAGCTGTTCCTATTCGTATCTTGACTAAAAAATGTTTTAAAACCCCGTGCATAGAGGCTTTCATTCAGTCATTTCGTGTACAGTTCAAAGCTGTCGCTGTCACACTGCTCTGAGTTTACTCCTGTGATACATGGTGGTATAATAATGACCCATAAGGTGAAAAAAACACTGCGTTAATATAATCTATTGACTGCAAAGGGCTCCAACAAATGGTTAAAGATTTTTCTTAAAAACATGCATCCCTAAAGGAGACATATTTGACTTATGTTAACGTAATAATGTTTAAAAAATTATGGTAAGGTGGGTGCAACAATGACTCAGGAAACCCACCCTTACAGTGGGACCAGAAAGTTGGACGTTCAACTGCTCTGTCTCGTTTGTAAAGCTTGAGTACGTACAAAAATGTTGTGATCTATAAAAAGACAGATTGAAAAAAGCAGTCCAGTCGATAAACTGTGAACTTTGCTTGTGGGGGGTTTTCAAGGATGAGAGCGAAAGAGATCTGCACTCAGAGAAAAGAAGAGTTTGAGAAAGTTTGCGTTTTGTCCACTCATTCTATTTTAGTTAGAATTCCATGTAAAGGTTTATAACAATAATAATAAAACTATTAAAGCCGCAACGAGGCGATAAAGGCCCTCGTCACCCTTGTGACTGCAGAGTACACACCACCGTGAAGAACCCTCTCACCCTCCAGCCTTTCCCGCCCACATCGCCCCTCCCCCACAAACAGCCTCTATATCAGATGTGCCAAACAGGCGGCCCGCGGGCCAAATGAGGCCCTCAAGGTGATTTCTGGTGGTCCCTGAGATGATTTTTAATTTGTATGATAAACAGCCCGCCAATAAAACACATATAACCCATCAAAACTACAACTACAACTGCAGCATTAGCGCCTACATGGCCCCTCCCCCGCTGCTCCTGGAGTGCAGTGCTGAAAGTTGAACCCAGCATGGATACGCTGCACTTCTCCACGGACTTTTCAACTTTCCTCCGCAAATTAATGGACAGAGCACACGCGGAATGTGAGCACAGGAGCTTCAGGTCAGAGAGAAGGTCAAAGGGGGAGGAGCATAACTTTGTTTGTTTGGTGTTAATTTGCTCTCCAAGTGAAGTTAAGCTTCACTGCATCATGTTATGAAGAGAACATTGCAAATACACGCTCTGTCTGATAAAACTAAAACCACCAGCACCAGCTGCGTTAACAAAGAGTCAGAGTCAGGCAGTGTGTGAGAAGTATCCATGAGTTATAGATGTACATCACACATGCGGAGGGCATCTGACACTCCCACTTTCTCCCGTGTCTCTTTTGGCTTTCTCTCCTCAATAACGCAACAAAGCGCTGCTGCAATACTATGCCCATAAACAAACAACACTCGTCCTAAAGCTGACTTAGCTGCAGCTCATGAATCCTGCAGCTGATGGTTTGATCATTTACTGACACCAGAGCCAGAGTTAAACTACTGTTTCAGACAAAGAGACAGAGAACCCTCTCAAAAACCCAGGCCTGTGCAGATCACTGCATCAGTAATTATTATTTGGGTCAAATATAATTGACTTTTCGTTAATGTTTAGGCAGTCAAATTAAGGGTGGTTACCCGTAGCAATAAATAAATAAATACATAACTTAATTGATTAATTCATTAATAATTATAATAAAAAAAAAATAATGATAATAAATCATAATAACGGAAAATTATTTTTCCACCATTATTTTTCTCCTATCAGGACAACAGCTAGAGTCATGTCACTTTGTCACATTGTGCCCATCACAAATAAACCCTCTGTACATTTTTTCAGTCGATGACAAACAGCCTGGCTGTTATGAATTTTTAAAAATCAAAATTGAATAGGGCGCTATAGAGCCATTTTATTAGATAGCTGTTTGATTTAGAATCACTGTGTTCCGCTTTCAAATCTGCACAAACGCTCTATTAGCGTTTTCAAAGAAAAAAAGGTTTGAAAAATATATAATCTTTATTAATTTTACAAAAATTGCGATTTTGTTGAAAATTCACCATGACCACACCTGAAGACGTATCAAATTCAAATTGATAGTATGTCATTCCACATGGGTTTAGTGTCTTTTGGCCAACTTTGAAGTGTTTTCAATGAAAACTGTTGGAGGAGGAGTCAAAAGTACACAGGTGTGCGCTTTGGTCAGTCCCGGCTTTGATCCAATATGGCCGACTTCCTGGGGTTTAGGGTTTAGGGCGGGGTCATAGAGGATTTTTCACATGTCCTGACCTGCTCTATTTTTCGGGTCATGTTTTGTATTTTTTCATTGAAATTTCTTTGGGTCAGGCTCCCATTGGCCCCATGTTAATTGATTTTTGAGGTGGCGCTACTGAGCCATCGTTCAATATTTTTTCGTGGGGTCTTCACTCAAAATGAGTTCTAATTTTCGATACCACTCACGGGCACATTCGTCCTTGTTTACTCCTTGAATTTCATGCCAATACATTTATAATCTATACATTTGATTCATTTTGCACTTACAATACCAATACTAAAATAGTCACTTAAGAACAATTAATCAAAAAATAGCCAAATGTCAGTGAATTTCTTGAGAAAAGAAATCTGTAGAAGACAAATGAGCCCCATATCGCCGTAACTGTATCATTGAGCAAGACACTTCACAGATGGACAAGAAAAACTGCTTGTAGTAAAAGTTTGCACAGATTGACTGCCACCTTTCCATTAGTCAGCCCCAGGGCAACTGCTATAACTTACAATAAATGATGCCTTATTGCGCTTTGAAAGGCTTGTAAAGTGCAATATAAAAACTACAATGGAAGAGATGATCACAAATTGACTATAAAAAGATCTCTAAAAAGTCCCACCTTCTCCAGAATGTAACCAGTCCTTGACAAGAAGGAACTGAATATATAAGATGTTGTTTCTGAATGCTTAAGATCACGTTTGAGATTTGGCCCGGCATCAATGAGGGATCTTAAAAAGGTTCACTCATCCATCGCGTTTGTCCAAAGTTTGTTCACTGTTTTGAGACGTTTACAGTCTGGCCACATTAAAGTTTGAAAGCCTTTTTGAGTTGCATTAAACAGAGACAAAGTATAGCCTTGAAAGATGCTGGCTGTGTGGGAGACCGCTCTGATTCGTTATGGCCCATAAAAATGACAGTAGCCCTGACAACCAGTTTCTTCAAATGCTGTGGAAATAAAATAAAAGCTTTGTCTTAACAACGGTGTACAACAGCTACTTCAAATAAACACGGGCGAGAATACTGCGCAAAGACAGTTTCAAGAGGGTCACGAAGAATGCCCAAAGAAATACAAATAAATAAATACAACTTGGAGAGCGTAGTCCCTTGTTTAGACACAATAATTAATGTGTTCATCTGAGTGCTATTGTCAGTACTCTACGGTAAAATTGGAGCAGTATTTACTCAATCATTGTGGTAAATTTGAGTTTTTATCAAGTTCAAATTAAGTTAAATAAAAGAAAAAAAATCTAAACTAGTCAGTGGTCCAGCTAAGAATGTTTAATGTTTAATTGCGCTTTGATCAAAAAAAGGATAAATATACGATGAAATACAGATTTTACAGAGTGTTTTCTTTCTTTTTTTTTCTGAGATTGTGTTTTTGGGTGTGTGTATGTTTGTGTGGCTTAGACGCAAACTTGATTGGTTTTCGCAGGCTCTGGTTGTCATTTCGTTTTCCCATGAAACTTAAGCTAGTCTTAAATACTACACACTTTGCATCTCCATCAAATATAAACTTTTGAACATCTCTAATCTACTAACAAACTAACTAAACAAACCATAGCTAACAAAGACTGGCATGCTAAAGGGGCACTACTCATTTCACTAAAATGCAGTTTAAATAAATATATTTCATATTTTGCCAAAATACTTTACAAATTTTATTTCTGTTTATCTTTTTTTTTTTTTTTTTTACTTCCTGGTTGTAAACAATGACATCACACTAGGAAATTATCCAGCAACCACATTGTACACTGGGCAAAAACTCAACTCTAAACTCTAATGTCACTGATTTTTTTATTTATATTACTGATAAAAATACACGCAAATCTTTTTTTTGGTTGAATTAATGTATAAAGGGTCAAAATAAGTAGTCTAATTTGTGTAAATTATGCATAACCTTTGTCTTCCAAGTGTGATGTCATCTATTTGTTTACATGTTGTACTTTTCTCCACAAACAGCTACTTGATTGGTGTAAAACAATCATTTGTATTTACAACAGGTATTAATATACCAAACAAAAAAAAAAAAAAAATAGAATTTCATGAAAACCTGGTAAATCACTATGTTTCAAAACAGTAGAAATAAGGTACAGCTTTAAGCAAAAAAATCAAATAATATTCAGACTTCAGACCTTCAGCAAAGGAAAGTTTCAAACACTCTAGAGCCTGGTTTACATTGTCATATCAGAATCAGAATATACAACGTTTGATGCTGTTAAGTAAGACACAACAAGTACAGTGTCTTCCCCAAACCTTTGTGCCTTCCTTGACTCCTTCTGCAACGTCTGTGAACTGAAAAAGCCACTGGACATGGCCATAGCATACCTCACTCGTAATGACAAACTTTTTTCAGAGACAAAAGCCCTGTAACTACAAAGTGACGATAACGTTATTTGCTCTCTTACTTAAGATTACGATCCATATCTCCAAATATTGCTTGACTCCTAATTTTTCGCGGCTCACTAAAACTTTCTCCACACCCGAAAGTCTTTCCCTTGAACTCTGCCGGCCCCATTAGACGCCGGCAGACAGCAGCAGCGCGCCTGTGGAATCCCACCTCTGCTCACTCTACAGCAGCATGACGGTCAATCTCTGCGGCGCTGCTCCTCCTGCTGGGACTAAGGGCTGCTCCGCTGGAAACTACAGAGCCATGAAATCCCCCGTTCGCACCACAGCTTTAAGAGAAACGCACAGACTGTATGGAATCAAAAGCAGAAGGTGGAGACTATGGCGAAGAATGGAGCTGCGCTGAGGAAATCTGTACGGACGTGACTTTAGTGCAGGTCATGGTCAAGAAGTTTGTACGAGATTCAAGGTGATAAGAAACATTTCCAATAATTTAAAAGTTGTAGCGTAAAAAGATGGAGGAGGGACAAACGGAATCTGTCAAGAACTTTTTCATTTTCTCGACATTTTGGGAAGGAAGAACGAAAAGATAAGATAAAAGGTTATCTTATTTGTGCCACGATGGGGAAATTACAGAGATACAATGAACAACAGGAGAATGGAAAACATTCAAGATAAATAACTATTCAATTTAGATAAATAACTATTAAAACTGACCCCTGTGTGCCCCTCGCTCAGCGTCAGACATGTTTCTGTCTCCTTTTTGAATTTGAACCAAGTTTTGCAGTATAACTGTTCTTTAGCGTTCATTTCAAACACTGCAATTTATGACTATTTATGACTACAACTAATGATTAATTTGCTAATCAATTAGTCTGGCGATTATTCTTTTGATTAATTGATCAGTTTAGAACGTAAAACTGAATGTGAATATGTGATTTTTACTCAATATTACTCCAAAAAAGCTGAAGTGAAGACGTCTTGATGGAGTATATTTGGTGACGAAAGGTGTTTTCATCAAAAACACAAAATGTACACATTTTCCGGGTCATTCTTCTGTGATTCCTGCTCCGTGTGAATTATAAAACCTCTTCTTCTCTCATCTCATGGCATGTTTTGGAGTCTGTGTACAGAGCAGTTAACGATTATTCGATAACTTAACAACCAATTTCCATAATCGTTTAATCTGTTAACTTGATGCAGCCCCACTATAATTATAATTGACCATCCTTTACTGACTGTGAGAAAGTCAAAATATATTGTGAACATATTTTCTACAACTACTGCTATCCAAAACATCAAACTCACGACTGTCTGTTTCAAAGCTTTGACCAACTCCTTCAACGATAAGTGTTTTGTTTTTCTTTTGTGGTCCTTACTTAATGACTCGGCCTCGACCTAAAGATCATTAGTGCTGTTGGTGTTGTAAATGTTATTGTATTCTAAATCTCATTAACTTGATCAAACCAGCACTTTATCAAAGACCTGCTGTTTTGTGCATTCTAGTGTCTAAACAAACACCAATCAAGTCAAATGTTGTGGTCACCGGCCAAATACATGTTTTCTCCCAATGGCTTGGTACAATTTAAACAATCTTATATGAATGTATTATATATTCTATGCCAAGAAATGAGTCTGCCAGAGGTTTATAGACTTTAAAAACAGAGGAGCAGTTGTCGGACTTTTGCCTGTCAGATTAAATCAAGAAGTGAGGGGCTCTCAAAAGATGGACTAAACATAAGCGTAGGAATCTTATAGTCAGATCTGTATTTTAATGTTGTACCCAGACATCTTTCCTCAGAAGTGCCACTGGTGTTACTGTGACGTGTTTGTTCAGCTGATTTAAACAGATTTTTGTGCCAAAACAGAGTACGACACTAAAATACAGAGCTTACAAGAATCCTAAACCTATTAAAATGGACTAAAAATTATGAATTACTAACTTAAGATGTGTGAACAACTTTAAAGGATACATATGATAATGTCTTTTGACCATGTTATACTGGCTGTCCCACCTCATTCGTTTACTCAGTGTAATCCATGTCTGAGTGATCCTTTATTGTTCTGCATTTGAGGCTTGGGATCTTGAGATCATTTAATGCTTTATTTAGGCTGTCATGTTTCTTTACTTGTCATTAGTTCAACAGCGTCTCTTGTCGAGCAAAACACGTTGTGGCACAAGCTTATCAAATTGACATTAAAGTGGCGACAGATTTGAAGAATGTGGCCATGTTTCCTGTGGACTTATCAGAGAAAAACTGTAATTTGAATCATTTATATGAGACAGACGTGAGCCGCACAAAGGCAGGAGGAAGAGATGAAAGAGGTGAACCACGCAGTGATCGTTTCAGCTCTGGTTGTAAGTGTAAAAACAGTGCATGTGCCCTTTCTGTATTATTAATCTGATGTCTAGGCAGGGATAAAAGGCTTCCACTTTGCTCTTGTCTTTGTGTGTGGATTGTTCTTTCTGAAAAGACGAAAATATAAAGGTTTAGCTCAGATGCTTTCCAGTGTCTTCGCTGCTTTTCATTAGCCGCTCCCTCCGTGTGTGGAAGTGTCAGTAAACACTTTTTGTATCAAAAATTGAACTTAAAATTGAAAATGGAATGGGCTGTCTGCTGAAAACACATTATTATTTTAGTAGTCAACTTGTCAAATGATTATCTCTATTGTATATTTACACTTTTTAAATATATTATCAGCCAAATAAAGTTTGAAATTTTGTGACGGAAGACTTCATATAATATAATAATATTATATATTGTACATTCTGTATATAGTCTCAGTCTATTTTATTCTTAAATTTATGCATGCCTTTTTATATATTTTTTATATTTTCTTCATTGCTTTATGTTGCACCTACGCCGAAGCAAGTTCCTACGTTTGTGAATTTCACTGACAATGGCAATAAACGGTTTTCTGATTCTGAATATTTGTGAATAAAGTGCATTATTGATTAAACCAGCAATAATGTATTGTTTTTTGACATTTTATTGTAATAATCACGCTGTCTTTCTCTTTTTTACGTGTCTGCATAGTCTAATTAACGATTAAGATCATCAATTATTATAGTTGATTATTTTTCATTCATTTAATCGTTGCAGCTCGACATGTGGCTGGAATTTAGTTGCGTCTTTCCACGGTGCATGCCTCGCAATTCAAATGTGACTCCCGTCGTAACAGATCCACACAACAAGACTGAAGCAACAGTGACTGACTTCAACTTGAGAGTGTCTAGGACTGACTGAAAATCATACGAAAAATCTGGCTAAAACTTGTGTTGTGTTCTCAGCTTTGACTATTTGCAAACATTTAAGGTGCAGGTCACACACTAAATGTCCTGCCTCAAAGACTTCGGCAACAAAACGAATATATTTATATCCTACGACCAGTAAAATGCATACTTCATAGATCTCTGTTGTTTTACCATCCTACAAAACCAGACTTTTCCCTCTTTGTTCTGAGCAGCTCATAATCACTTCTCCTCCTCCTCCGTTCCTAAATCTTTGTGGCTTCCCGTTGCTATTGACAACTCCATCAGTCCGACGCGTCCCCATTTCCTTTCTGTCCATCAGTCAACGCCTCTTCTTCCCGAGACAACGCAGACTCCACTTATTGACCCGGTATTTATTTTGTATGGCTTCCTCATATACGGCGACTTCACAAAGAGCCGGACAGGTCACTCCATTCTCTCCCTCCCTCTCTCTCTCGCTCTGTCCTGCTCCCACGTTTGTTTACTTTGAGTTTATAATACATTTTGTTGGCCTGCGTATATGTCTGTACGTGTGTGGTTGTTGTGTGACTGCAGCCAATCCCATTATCCAGATGAGCAGGAATCCAACCAAGGGGAAAGTATAATGACCATCACGTCTCCTCCTCTCTCTCCGTCTGTTTACTCTATCAACTGTGCGACGAGAAGAGTGCGAGGTTTTTCTGCAGAATGTTTCACCTATGGCTTGTGCAAACATGGCTTGTTCAAACATTTAAGGCAAAGCGCTGCAGGTGAATAGGGATTTAAAAATCTTGAATTTCGATGTATCAGTTTGATACTTCCTCTGTACTTTGCATACAAAAATGAAACATAAAATGGTAAAAATGGCCAGAATTGCACACATATGAACGATAAATGGAAAAAGCCATGTTTAAACTTTTTTCATATTTCGTTGGACATGTTGGATGCATAGAAATCTACAAAGGGGATTATGGATATGTTATAGAGTATTTGGGTAAACTTAAACTGTTAAAAACATTAAAGTCGATGTTAAAATGGTATAAATCAGACAACTAGATATCAATAAATCCTTGTTCTTGTTGTTGAGTACAAGACAGTGAAGTCTGGTGTGTGTGTAGGGGCTGATCTTTATGTCTCTGCGGGAGAAAGTGTCATGTGTCATGCTCGGTCAGAATTTTCTGTAGAAATTAGAGCTAAAACGTCATCATACTAAAATCATATAATATAAACAGTTTAAAGGACACCAAAATCATCATCAAAAACATACCGCATTCAGCTGCATTCGCGCTGTTTTAAAGAATGTTCATTTGAGCGTCAAACACTTCCTGCTCCCTCGATCCATGCTGTAGTTTCAGCTCATACGCGTCACTTTATCCGACAATCTTTTGTTGTTTTCAGTCCGTGCTGAGTATTTCTGCTGTCTAAACACAATAACTGCTCATGCTAGGCTAATCGCTGTGTGTTTTAAAGTGCTAACATAACCAAAAAGTCAAGTACCTCCGTTTTATCTGTTCTCTGCCTCATTAACAAAAGATAAAAACAAGCTTCTTCTACATTTTTAAACACTCAAAGTCACACCGTTACAACCCCATTAACCACGACCAACACAACCAGCCAGTCAAAGGTACAAAAGTGGAAATGCAGGTGAGGAATGAACACGTTTTGGTCAGTGGGTGTATTTCTTTCTAAACTGTATCTAATTTTACGACAAATATCTGCTTTACTCAGGGTCAACTAAGTAAACCCTTCTCCTCTCAGAGAGTAAAGATTAGAATTTTTATTTGACACAATCCTTTCACTTTATCCAAACCTGAGTACACCGTTTTGACTGTGACTGATGGACTCGCTGTCTTTGTTGTCATGGGTTCTCTGGATTATCCGTCAAGCATAAAACATACATGACACGTCGCTGGTTTGACATTCGAACTGCGCATCTATCACACTTCAAAAATCTATACTAAGCCTCTACAGTACTGCTTGCCATTCACTTCACTTGTGTCCAAACTTTCTGTGTGTTTTATGCAGACTGTATTTGATTTTTTCACACAATAAAGCCAACTTTGTCTTGCCCCACAACAGTTATATTGTAAAAAGCAGCTGTTAGGGTCAAAATGAGACCGCTAAGTGCTGTCTGCATCGAATTATAAATAGTTTTTTAAAATCCCAAACCAGAAACGCAAACCAGAGAGTAATGTTGCTGCAGTTAGCTTTACTGTGACGGCAAAACTCCGCTCTGGCTTCTGACAGTTGTGAAAAGCGCTGCAAAAAATGAGTTAAATGTCTTGATTTCAGCATATTTTAGATGTTTTGACTTGTTGTAAGACTAGTTATTTGATGGAATTAAATCATTTTACTTGTTTCAAACCCATTCTGAGTTGTTTCAATATCAAGCCAAATTATCTGCCAATAGGTAAAGATAATTTTACTTACCTCATTGGCTAATTTATTTTCTTATTTTAAGATAAATTATTGCATGTTTAATCAGAAATACCTTGAAACCAGTGAAATATTCTGTATCACATAAGAAATGAACTCCCGTTGAGTCAAAACTACTCAAATCCAAATAAAAATAGTAAATTCAAATCATTTTAAGATAGGCTAGTTATACATTTTTACTAGACTCATCGCCGTGAAGATTTAGGATGACAGAAATGCGTTAGTAAACTGAGGAATACCACTGCAAACATTTCAGAATTAACTAGTTCTGTTTGTTACTTTTTAAAGACAGTAAAGTTCAGTTCCAGCGCCTTCAACAAACTTGTGTGCAGCCTCCAAACCTGCGTCAGTGTCCATAAAGTCAAAGCACAAGGCCCTCCTCTGTGGTCCATTAGTGCGCTCCATCTGCTGAAGTGGACACAGATCCAACACCTCATGACCCCTGACCCCTGACCTATGAGCGCAGTCAATGAGGCTGCACACAGGAAGAAGTACAACAAAAACTGAGTAGAGAAGACTGAAGCTGACTTAACTTATTCTCCATAACATGAATAACATCACATAAAATATATATTGCCTTAAATGAACACGTTTACTATCTACACCAATAAGATTGAATACAGCAATGTGAGTACTATTGTTGTGTTTTTGCCTTTTAACATAAGAGAGACAGTCGCACAGCATTGGGTACTGAACTGCTTTTATCTGTATAGTATATAATGGCACAGTTATTATCATTCTGTACTATTCTGTGCTGCTGTAGCCCATGTATAAATTATACTTTGTAGCTCTGTTAAGAAAAGTGCTATATAAGTAAAGCTAGTATTCTTTATTATTATTATTATTATTATTATGTAGTTTGAATACAATGTAAAAGAGAGTTAATTTCACGGAACAGCTACGTGCAATTGAAAATAATGAAAAGAAAAATAATTGGAGGCTTGAAACTTTCTTGTTGTGTAGCTTTCCACAACAACAACAACAACAACAACAACAACAACAACAGCAACAAAACAAATCTGTTTTGGTACAATACAAATATTTATTCCATCCCTACTAAATCCACTATATTTCCATGAATAACATATGGCAATAAAACAAAAAAGAAAGTCTGACTCTGTCACAGCTGCCCAGAGCAAACTGAGAATGATGTGGCTCCATTTCACATTAACAAAGAGAGAGAGAGAGAGAGAGAGAGAGAGAGAGAGAGAGAGAGAGAGAGAGAGAGAGAGAGAGAGAGAGAGAGAGAGAGAGAGAGAAAAAAAAAATCGCTGACAACACAACCATCCACCAGTGAGACAATGAAAGTAAGATGTAATCAAGGAAACAATGATACTATCCAAACTTAAAGGAGACATATGTTTTGTTTCAAGCACTTTGTATTGAAGTATAACATAAGTACCAGATCCTCCTTTTACATTTTGTTCATTGTAAACCGCAATATTGATTTAAATCCGCTTACTAACAGAAACTGTTCAAAACTGCACAACTTTATGATTCTTCACTGCAACAAGCAGATTGTCATTTATATATTTTTATTTTTGAAAAGTGGCTAGGTGATATTTTAGATCTCTGCATGTGTTACTCTTCGTTTTTCAAATAATCACAAATAAGTACAGGGATATGGGCGGGGGTAGGTAAAAACGGGATTTTTCTGAGCTCTCGACAATACATTATTAACTCAATCACGCAGGAATGAATCTAAATACAACGTGTGCGTCATAATGATGAGGAAACACGTTGCAACTTCAACTGCAAGTTGATTTTGCATAATGTTTCTCCTTTAACCTTCCAGCAGCACCTGCGCTAATGTCGTCATCGTTAGAAATATTACTAAAAGTCAGTACTTTTGAATACAATTATGACTTCCAAGAATCCATGCGGTGGACAAACAGGTGACCAGCTGTGCACATCGCATACAATGACTCCTGTAATTTAGCGGAAAATAAACTTTAAAGCACAATTACACTTTGAACACAGCAGCGACTGGATTGCAAAGAGGAGGTTATTATTTTGCCCCGGATTTGTGCACAGCGAGCCGCCTCTCCAGCTCCGACAGTCGCGGTGTGTGCGCTCTGCTCCCGGCGCGTGGACTAACTGTGGAGTCTGGATTTTGCCCGTAGCACATTCTCTGTTATGGATGATTAACAGGTGGCTACAAAAAAGGCCCTTGATGTGACAAGCCGGGGCATTTTAACAGAGTTCTGCTCATAAGTGTTGCTAATGAGCTTCGCCCCTCGGGAGATTCATAATGTTTATAGTGTATGTGTGTGTGTGTTACAGTATAGAAGTCTTTATTACGACTGTTATTGGCTTAAAGTGTTAAATAAAGTGGAGAAATTTGAGTTCTTGCAGATTTAGATACTTTTCACCTGCTGATAATAAAGGCAAGGAAGTTTTATTATTTTGTAGAGCAGCGTTCATACACAAAGTAATTCAAAGTGCTTTACAGAACAGGAAAATATGCATTCAAATCATAAAACGAACAAATTAAAACATTTACTTTAAAAGAGAGTAGTGCAGATAAAATCCTTTAGCTCACAGGCACAGCTAAACAGAATTGTTTTGAGCCTCGACTATAATGATACGTTTTTGAGAGTGGTTATGTTAAGGCCACCGAGATGTTCTGACCCAGTTTTCTATTCATCTTTTTGGTTCCTTCCCATCATTGAACTCATCCATTTTCTCCAATAATTTGACCAGTATGTAACTTTTCTGGTGGATTGTCTGATGAAATGGCATTGCCTGGAGTGTTATGACATTAAACTGTTTACTGTAGTTATGATAAATGCTCTTTACATTACACATTGTTTAATAGAAGCAACTTAATGGAAAGAATAATCTAAAGAATCTGTGCATATTGTAATTGCACTATGTAAGGAATAAATAGTGCAGAAGTGCCAGGGTCACCTCATTTCAGCCATCAGACATATCATACACTATGAATCAAGGGAAAATAACTGCTTGACGCTATCCCAGACTGTGATTCTCTGTCATGGTGCAGGTTCAAAAGTGCTAAAAGCTAATTGGAAACACCTGCATCAAACTATTCGAGACAGTCGTTTGATGCATGGTGCAATACTGAGTGAAAGGAAGGACTATGTGGTTCAAAATCAGGTACAGGACCTTTAATAAAGGTCTGGCTGAATGTGTTTTCAGGACGAGAGTTTAATGAAAAAGCAGGTCTTTGTGACAAAAATGAGACCACTGCATGCTGCCTGGTGGTCCACGCCAGTTTTACTTTACCCTCTGAAAAAAGCTAATAAAAAACGGTGCGCATAAAATGAACCCATGTGGATATTAATGATGTGCCAAAGGGTTTGTGGGAGCAAGGAACTAGTTAAACAGATATAAATACCTACTTTATACTTTCAAAAATCAGGTACTCCAGCTTTAACTATGCCATATTTATTCATTAAGTGTATTAAAAAATACCTTTAAATACATGCATTCTTACTGTATCAACAATATCCTGACCTGTAACTCTACTGTAACTGGTTGTGCCACTTTCTTGTCTCGATGGAGATTAACAAGTTTAATGCCACATGTGGACAATCTAGGCAAGGCTTAGGAAGCAAGCAGTAGGCAGATCCTCCAAGTACAGAAATATCACTCTTCTTTTGGAGATTAGACTAGATGTTTCTGACTCTTTTTAACGTAACGTATAATACTTTTTATTATAGATGATACACAGGGTATTCTAATTTTACCTATCTCCAACACAACAAGTGACATTAACATTTTCTCGTTGTATCTCTTACATCTAGACTTGCTAATTGTGAGCAAGAGATGGGCTAACAATCTCTGCCATTGGACTCCCCAGTTTTAAAAATGTTGCCAAAATGCCGACAGAAGAGCACTATTTTATAAAAGTAAGACGGCATTGTCATGGAGAGGAAAAATGAAAAAGAGGAAAAAGTAAAAGAGATCCGGGCGTTTGGGATCTGTTTTGGACAAGGCCAGTGTTATCCCTCTTCTTTGGCTCCAGACACAGAACAGATCACAGAGTCTCTCAGCTCTACATCTTAAACATCAATTTGAGTCATTTCGTGTGAGTGCAGCAGGAGCGTCCCACTCAGAGGAAGGACAAAATGCAGCCTCTTATCCATAATGTGAGATAAAGGCTTCACTCAAAAAGCAGACTTCTGTAGAGCTTGTGATTTTGATCTAACAATTTATATAAAAACTCCAAAATCTGATATGGTTTTGGCAAATTAATGATGCCACATTTATGAATAAGAGGCAATTGTTAAACACATGTATTTGATTAATTAAAATATTTTTTGTATCTCAAATAAGGATAAAATCCAAAATTGCAATAAATATTTTAATTGTAAAGTTTAAGGACCAATGTGGTATAAATGTGCAATATATAATGTCTTTACATCCTCCAGATGTAACCTGTGACCTGAAGCAGCATACGTCTGCCAGGTTTCACCTGCGTACAGCATGCACAGAGATGGAAAATTAAAACCAAACTTTGGAACATTCTCAACGGAAATGGATACATTTTATGACATTCCATGGAACATTCCAGGCCAAACTAGTACATCTCCATGGAGACAAGCAGGTGGCCTGCACCGTACCAGGAAAAGTTACGAGTTAGCTCTGTGAAGATGCTGGGTATGTAAGGATTCATGTGTTTCAAGGTTGCAATGGTTTCTGGCTGAAATGTTACATGATGGGGCTTTAACCTGGTGATGTCTCCATGGAGATACGTTAAATGTAGGGATGGGACGATACTATTTTGTCATGATTTGATTCACGTCTGGATAAATGGGTCACGATTTCGATATCATTTCAATTTTGTTGGGTCTCAGAAGCGACATTTCAATAAATGACAATATGCATTACTGTAGTCTATTGGAGTTTGTTTATTTGGTTTAATGCTTAGACTATAGGTGATTTTTTTTTAATGATTGATAAATAATATTATATTAAGATTTTTCTATTTTGTTCATTTGACTTTATTTATTTGATCTCATGTCAGTGTTTCTCTGCCTTGTCTCCAGCAGCAGCTCCTCCTCTGCTCCTGATAAAAACACACACAGCTCTCGTATCCTCTATTTTACTGCTGGATTGTTTCCTAAGAAAAACTTGGAAGATATAAGAATTACAAGCGACTTTAAATATTGACACATGAAGCCAAAAGCGGTCTTCAAGTTTTCAAAAATCCAATTTTAGTCATTCCTGGGTCGATTAACGTGAAATAAAAAGTGACAGAAAGATAAAACCCATCTCTGTTAGGATAAAGCTGCAGGAAGTCTGTTTACTCCTCTGTCTGCGAAAGAACAACAGACTTAACTTTTCCAAATGCCAACTTCACCAAAATAACCACACAGAGCACACGAAGGCATGGAGTGACATGAGAATCAAACCCAACACCCAGCTCAAATCAAACCACCAGTATCAAACAATTTGATACAATTTTGAAAATCGAGTGATGGAGAAAAAGGAAAGTTACATTATACACCTTTAATGCCACCACTCTTCAACAAAACTGGTACTACTGAAACATTCTTAATACTAAAACTATGATTACAACCAAAAACTACAGTAGTATGACGCCAACTATGACAATAACAAATTTTGATGTGCGATATACTTCTGCAGAAAATATCACCGTACTACTTCATGACACTAAGACATGAAGCCTAAAGCAAAATAATCCCAGTAACACCCTTTTCAAAATGTACAATATCATAAAAAAAACATGAGTTGCAACAAATAAATGGTGGAATAAAACACTATTTAAGTCTTTGGAGTTACTTTTTCGACCCTCTACAAAGAAATAACAAAAAAAGTGCAAGAAAAAATACATTTTGAGTCGACACAGATATACAATTGTGACAGGCTTAGCGCTATAACTACCCACACATGAGCACTTATTTTATCACACAAAACATTTCCCTTTGCTTTCTCTATACAGGCAAACATTAGCCGTATCCAAACATACGGCCTGACAGTGAAAAGTACAATCAAAGTCTGAAAACCGCGGTTCCGTTCGAACGCAGCTCTCGGCTCATCTCTCTGACAGACTCCGTTAGCGCTCGGTGAATGATGGAGCAGACAGGCCGTGCAGACAGAATGAGAAGGCACAGGTGGAGGAAGTGAACAAAAGGCCCGGTGAACACTCCTGATTGGATTGTAGCGTTGGATTTATCATTAAAGCATCAGCAGGAGGGAGGATGGACGAGCCGCGCCGAGGGAAGATTGGTAAACAACACAGAGGCGAGGCGCACTCTGCAAACCGGAGCACAGTCGAGCTGAGATAATGTGGCAGATGTAAGCAAGGTGTACTTTTACAAAAGGGATTACAGATCGCCTGATGAGACAAGAGCAGAGACGAGTGTTCCCGGAGTTTTAGATTCAGAGGAAGACGGCGACGAGAAGGAGAGAGACGGACGGAGGGAGAGAGAAAGTCTGACAGATGCATGTACGGAAGATGGCTCATTAATTACAGGAAAAGTAATTATTCTATATTGTTTGTTGGAGAACTGTTTAGATCACTTCGCTGTAACAATCTGTCACGGCGAGAGATTAAAAGTGGATGAAATGAAGTTTTCAAAAACAGTTAAAAGAGTCGTGTCTTTCTGGATACGACAGAAGGGGAAGAAGTTTGAGAAAGTGGAGATCCCGTGTTGATAGTCGGAGTGTCGCAGTTGAAATCCAAGCGAGTTGGGCATGTTGAATTGATCCTCAGAGTAAATGCTAGAACTGGGACGATATGCTTTTGTTACGATACAACACACAGAGCCTGATACAATAGGTATTGCTGTTTCAACATAGTATTGCAATATTTTACCCATCATAAAAAAACAACAACATAGGTTCATTTGTGTTGCAATATTAAAGTTTTATGGTTCAATGTCATTAGGAACTGCAATCATTTTCCCTGCTTGAATTAAATAGATGCACAAGTGACGTTTGTGAAGAAATGTTAGAAAACAGTTTGGCATTTGTAAAAGCGCAGACACATTAATAGCTGAAGATGTGCTTTCTCCCCTTTTTTAAATAACAGAACCGTGTGAAAATGTATCGCAAAACAGCCCGAGTAAAAACACCTCACTGTAATACCTGTTGTATGTCCAAAAGAAAAGAAAAGAAAAGCGAGACAGATCCCAGGTAAGAGTGTGGGTAAGCGCTGTCTCACGCAGAAAATGACTAAATCTGCAAAAGTAGGACAGGAAGTAGGTCTGGAGGAGTAGTTGTTCTGATGTTAAAGCGCTCTTCATGGGTGTAAGAGCATGCTGACATAGTTTACGCACAAAAACAGACAAAACAAAGAACACGATCTCAGACTAACAATAACTACTGCAACTTTGAAGTACCACTATGTCTACAAGTGTGAACTGCTGCAGCTTCTACATCACCTTGAACTACTAACTCAAGTAAATATCTTTCCCTCACTTTGAAAAGTCCATAGACACCAAGAGAAGACAAACTGATAAAAGATACATTTTTAAAGAGGGCAGCTCTAAAGGACACCAATAATATTCTTCACAAATATGTCCCAGCAAGGCTACTGTACAAATGTATTGGCAGTCAAAACAACAACTGAATTGGGTATATTGTTTTTATTTACTCATTTATCATTTAACTAGGTAAAAAAACAAAACAAACAAAAAACATTGAGATCGAAGCCTCTTTTTCAAGGGTGAGCTGAGCCAAAGTGGAAAGTGCAGCACACAGTCATAAAAAATATATAATTTATGTATTTACTCAAAACAAGTGATATTTAAGAAAAAAAAATTAACTGGATTCTCGCTCTGATTTTTTTTTTTTTTTTGGGTCGAATACCTCTCAGTGAAACCAGCTCACACGACCTCAGTTCAGACTGGAGAGTTCCAAGCTGTGGGAGGAGCATGATAAAAGGCTCGCTTTCCCCAATCAGTCTGTGCTCGAGGGACAGACAAGCAAAACACTACTATTCTCGCTGAGGGTCCGTCACCTGCTTGTTTCTGAAAATTATTATTTTGTTGCCCGGAATGTCCCATCCAGTAAACTTAATGGACAAATATTATACCAAATTTACTTTTTTGAGTTTGTATCCATTCTCTAACTTCGTTCCATCATCAAAAACATATCTGGAGTTGCATTTAGCTTCATTCACACTTCATTCTCCACTTTGAGCATCAAAAACGCGCCATTCCGAATTTCCTCAATGTGTTTTTTTCTCGTTTTTTTGATGTGTGACGTGGCTCTGACAATCTTTTGCACAGTTTTAAGTCCATGAATCATCGCCAGACTCGTTCTGAGCATTTCCGCTGTCAAATCATTACAACTGCTCAACAAGGAGGAGCAGGGCCAGCATTAACAAGCAATATTTATTTAAAATTTGTGTAATTCCTTCTGTAGCCAGTAGATGGTAAATTACTCTGGCTGTGACAAAATTATATTGTTCTTTGAAAAAAAACTTCATTTTTATTTCTAAGCTGCCAAAGTAAAGATACAGTATTCAGGAGTATTATATTTGTCTTTAAAGTATCTTTTGTTTATTCAACTACAGGCATTATTCTAAACAACGTCTTCACGGACAAAAGAACGATTCGCACCCTCCAACTAAAACGTACATAGCGTTAAAGAATATCGATTGCATTAGCTGTTATCGGACCCAGGGCCAGTCCAGGAGGATGTACCGCATAACCAACCAAAACAATTGCCTGACTCATATCTCTGCTCTAGCCGCTCCTCTGTAGTCACTTCCTATCGTATCCTCTTTGTTTGTGTGACTCAAATTGGTTGGTTTTCAGTCTCTTACACCTCGAGCGGCTTTACTGTGGGAGAAGATGAAGAGCGCGGATTAAATTCAGGAGACAATCCAGGATATTGTTTGTTATAGCGCGGGATTGTTTTGACCCTGCGTGGATGTTCCCTCACAGATGACTGAGCGGTGACGGCGAGCAGACAGTGCATGGTAAATGGACTCTCACAAACACCACTGTCACGCCGAATGAGAGAATCAAGTGTTTTCTACAGACAACAAGTGAAATCCACAGTGTTTTTAAAGGTGGAGTTCCCAGCATTATTCTTGTAAATTAGTAGATCGTGTGTTTTTCCCATAGAGTGCGTTTACACGAATAACCAGGTTATGATCGGGTTTTTAAAGTATTGTGAGTGTCCGTAAACACAATATCAATATTTCAATAACCTGGTTATGAAGGCATCCTGGGTACGAAAAACTGGGTAATTCTCGCAGGAATATTCCAATAGTATCCAGAATACTGTTGTTCATGTAAATACAGTATCCTGATTTCTCTGAGTCTGTACTGAGCATGTGCAGACTACAGACACACATCTGACAGGAGCAGCTCATTTACCAAAAAGACTCCAACTTCTACCAGGACTGTTTTATTTGCATTATTTTATCATCATAAAACAATTAAGTCATCTACTGTAAAATACAGCCAGGTTTTAACAGCAAAACTGACCAAACTGACTGTGTGTTGCTCTTGAATTGAACTGAAACTGCGGGGCTGATGTATTTTCCTTCTGTTTAAAACACCTTTTACTGTAAATTGTGGCTGCATTCTTCAGTCTCATGTTCTTTTATGAATGTATCTCAGTATAGAAAATAGAAAATTGCAAAGGCAGACATAATTTCTTCCACAAACATCAAAATATCCTCTTATTCTGAATAAAACGCTGTTAACCTGTACAAATATTTTTTTTAAATACATGTTATTCTTGTTTACTTCACGGGCCTGTTTTAGTCCAAGGTAATTTCTCCCCCTAATTCAGCCCCTAAAACACAATTTTATATATTATTTATGCCCACAAATTCGGTAATTATTGTTTTTTTCATTGACTGTTGTTAGAGTACACCTTATGGTTTCTACACACAGTTTTTCATTTCATTTTTAGATATCCTGCATAGCTGCTGACTTATATTGGGATACAGTACTGTTTGTTTTTGCAATAACTACTAAAGCAATCACACAAACATCTCGAAATGTGTTATTACAATAAGAAAATATAGCATTTGTTAACAACTTGGATTAAATGTGAGCAATGATTTTCCTCCTAAAGGGGTAATGGGGCCCTCAAATGTCATGCATGATTGTATTTAGTCCCTCAAAGGCTTTATTCAACTACAATGCATTTTATTGCAACAAAAACAGATGCAACCTTAGAAAAACGGAATTGAGAAAAAAAACATCACATGCTTTTAGGACCGTTCCCTGCCCTGGGCCCCGGGGAAACCTGTACCTGACTAAAAGGCAGACACTACACAGCTCCTGAATGTTGGATTGTAATGAATTCAAGGACAATTAAGTTTACAATTACAAAATAATCTGAGCAGTGCTTTTAAGTTACTGTGCTGAGCTGAGAAACAAACTCACAACCATCTTGCTGCTTCTCGCTCGGCCGACAAAGTGCAAAGTGCTCCTGGGCCACATGGCAGTAATGCAGTTTGATTGTGCAAATATGTTTTCGGTGTCTTTCTTGTCTCCATGGAGATGTTCAGTTTCAAGACCCACTTTTATTCTCTGGCTTGTAACACGGTGTGAGTTGTGTGGTCCTCTGTGTCTCTTATTCATTTGATTTTAGTTATTTATTGGGGTTTTTTTGTACATTTTATTTGTGTACTCTTTTTATTTTGTTGATTTTATTCATCAAATGTATAGCTTTTTAAATGTTTTGTTGTTCTAACTGATTTACTTACTCCCAAATTTTGAAATAATTCTTCTGTCTTTTAGAGCTAAATGTTTCTTTTATATTACTTTTATGTGCAGCACTTACGGAAACTACCTTGTTTATACAATAGACTATGCAAATAAAGTTGGACTGGATGTTCCACAGTATTAATATTTATTGTGAGGACTGGGTCGCCTCTCCACAGATCTGAATAGTGACTTTATGGGGAGAAAATCAAGTCAAAAGTACAGTGGTTACACGTCTGCAAAACAGTTTGTGCGTGACATTTTATTTCTTTGTGATATACTGTAGTCGTGTTATGATTATTGTGAGTAAAAACAGCCTGATTTAACAATTATTAATGAGATATTTTCTTTTCTTCCCCTTTTTTTCCCAGCCAGATAAAAAAGTTGTCACTCAAAGATTACTGTGAAATCAGATGTGTTTTCTTCAGTGATGCATATGACACAAAGGAGCTCATTGGTGATCTGTTATTTAGCACACAATCACACCTCTCTCCCTTCAGATTACTAACGTTTAGTGCTTTACTCATTGATTCTGCAGAAATAGTTCATGTTTTTCCATATCTGTGGCATTTTTTTGCTTTTCTTTTTTCCTCATAAGCTGCCGTGTTAGTTTTGACACAGATGAACCATGCCTGTCCCTGATTGGCTAATCCACCAGTCAATCACACACATCTGAACTTGCGGAAATGAACGCAGTGACTAGACTGATACTGATCTTTTTACTGAGCGGTATCATTGTTTATTTTCCAATATTTTTTTAGACTACAGATTGAAATAAAAATACTTAAATGAGCTTCTAGAATCGCCATGATTAATATGTTCAGTTCTTGTGTATATTGTGACTGGACTAATCCCTAGTCATATCATTGTGTTTTCATATGACTTTGTTGTTTTAAATCAAGCATAATAACAACAGATCCCTTAAATTATACATTAAATACAAGTGTACTGCTCCAAATGTATGCACAGAATTAATTTTAAAGCTGCACACAACCCTTTTACACACACCCGCACAACAGAAACTATCAACTTTACATTTTCATTGACTCATCGACTTGGTCCGTTTCCTCAGGTGCGCACCACTAATCGATCCATCACCCCTCCCGCCTCGGAAACCGCTAAACCTGCAAAAATCTGTCATGTAAAACTGCCTCTGACATATCCATCCCATTGTGGGCCACTCAGACATGAAATTACCAAAATGTCCAAAAAGGTTACGCTGCTGGAGAGATAGGCGTAGATCCGGGGCTCCGACAGAAATGACAAGCCCGTAATCCTGCTGCCACTCACTCGGGCGGCCGGCCAAGCGTGAGGCCTTTGAGTGTGGGCTCCGTTTGTGTGGATGCGGCGACTATCGGAGAGCTGTCAGCGACTGTAGCAACACGCTGTGAAGCCCATCAGCCCGGCGTGAGAGGCTGCGACCCCGAAGAGCGTCAACAACAAGGAGGAGGTGAAGGCAGTATGGACGACAGTATGGAAAGAAAATTAATATGTCGAGAAATATCCCAACACCTATGTTTTTGCAGTCTATCATCAGTGCGAGTACACGTCTGTCTTTAGGTGTTGTTCGACAGGAAAATGGTGCACATCACTATAAATGCAGTTTTAAAGGTTAAGATTACAATATTTCTTGTTGTCAGAGCTTTTTGTATGTTTTTGCACGTAGACCACATCGAAATTGGGAATGAACTGGGACAAAGGTGGCTCGAGCACGACTTAACCAGGACTAGAACAGGACAAAGTCTACATCTGGACTAAACTGGGTTCCAACCAGGTTCATCAGACTCAGAATTTATTGCCATTATCACTTATTTTGGTCGTAAGTACAAAGTTAAAAAAAAGAATAAAAATAGTAAAAATATAAACTATGACAGGAATAAGTGAAGTGAAAAAAAAAACATTTAACATCTCAAATCAAGAGCAATCAAGAGCAGATTTCTTCAGCATGGTGTAGGATTTCTTTCAGCTATAACAACTAAACAACTAAAACATGATCTAAAACATAATCTTGTCAATTTTAGAGGCAAAACCTAGTCATTTCAATTCAAGCTACACTGCCTTTTATCTGTATGTTTGTTATGTTTACTTTATTTTTTTCAACATTAGCCAATGTTAAATTGGAACTAAATCAAGACTGAATCTGCAAATAAACCTGGACTAGATCAGGACTAAACAGACTAGAGCAGGACCAAAACAAGTCCACATCGGGACTAAAATTGTCTCTTTTTACCAAATAACAAGCATGAATTATCCCTTAGACAAGTGAATGAACATGAAGTAAGGTTTTACTATTGATTGGTCATTGTGTCAAGATTCAGGGATAATTGTAAAATCAAGATGTTTCTTCGTGAGTGAAACAGATATACAGTACACTGAACAGCTTCCAGGACTCAAACATGTCGAGAACTAGCCCCTATATTTTTGTCTATCATGAATGTATTAAATCTGCAACTACATATCTTTCTTTAGATTTTGTTCAAAGAAAACACTGAGCAAAATGCCAACACATTACTTTATAATCTGGTTTAAGGAATAAGATTGCATTTTTTTCTTGTTGCCAGCACTTTTTCTACCTTTTACATTTTTCCCATTTTACATTCCAAACCATATAAAATGTTTCTTCAGTACAGTGTGGGGATGTCAAAGTTATTGGTAATTGTGATTATTATGGTCACAATACAATCATATAACTGAAATAACTAATATAATAGTCTTGACAATTTTAGAAGCAACATATAATTTAAAATCTATATCAATCTACGTTTCCTAAATGTAAAATGCAGTATCTGGTTGTTTGTGCCACACTAACTTTATCATTACTTTATCATTCATAAACTTTTATTTCATAAATCTGGTTACATACAGGAGGAGTGGTGGTATTTAAGGGTACATTCACATACACAAACCACAAAATTGGGACTAAACCAGGACTAAATCTGAAAATAAACCTGGCCAAGATCAGGACTAAGCAAAGAATTGGACTGAACTGAACCAAATTCACACCAGGACAAAAAAAAAAAAAAGCCCAAAAAACAACAAACGTGAACGCACCCTTAGACAGTGTGAATGAAAGTGAATTAAGGATTCCCCTGTTGCTTGGTCATGCAGTCAATAACCAGGAATAACTGTTAAATCGTGATGTTTCTTCTCACAATAATCGTAACACTAAAGGTTTACACATTCCTTTATAAAGCAATATAGAACTGTAATAAATACACTGAACAGCTAAACACATTCTTCCAGTCCAGAAGGCGAGGAGTTGTGCGTTTATACCTGGTGGTCCATGCAAAAAAATCAATAACAATCATCTCAGCGCTCAGCACACACATGCATGAACCAAACCACTCAATCAGACCGTCTTTACACCCAGTCCAGTCTGAACCAAACCTATACAAAACCACTCTTTCAAACACAGAGGGGACTCGCTCAAAAACACATGCATCTCGTCCCATTGATTTCCCATAAAGCACAGCGACACCTGCTGCAGAACACGCCCCGCACTCAATCATCGCTCTATGGTTTGGCGCCATAAGAATCTGACCAAACAGCAGGCAAATATGTACACTGGAAATGCAAATAAAGTGAAGGCGCAATCTCACAGTAGAGGCTACAAATACACATTGTAAAAAATAATGCAGTTTTAAGGTTTTATTTTATGGATTTTTGAGGCTTTTTTTAACTACTTGGCCTGGCTTCTGTTATTTCTGGCCAGAATAAAGAATGGAAAAATTTACATTTAAGGTACTCAGACTCCTTTACAACCTATTCCAATAGAAAAACATCTAAAGCCCGTGTCCGCTGCATGATTCTGGCCGTCCGCAACTAAAGATTTCTGATCAAAATCGTGGGTTGTAGGTCTCAGAGTGAGAAAGGGACAGAGGTTAAAATCAGCACCATCGTACGACCAAAGAGGAGCTGCGATTTATATCAAACCTGCCGTCCTCTCGCTGCGTCAAATGCTCACCGCAAAGTAACAACAGAGGAGCTCCAATGTGAATGTCACCACAACTAGTGCATGATGTAAAGTAATGTGAGTTTATAGTTACTGGTTTCACATTGTTGACGTGTCATTGGCATCCTAAAGTATTCAATTCTCCATCAGCAACTTGGCACCAGACCCGAGCCTCCGAACTCAAAATGTCAGCATCAAGTCTGTCTCACCTTTTTGACGTGGTGTTGACAATTTCTGACACTTTCTGGATGTAATCTGTCGCCAGGACGACGATCTCCTCATCCTCCGAGAAGTTATCGTGGAAGATCCGGTCCAGCAAACGCTTCCAGTGGAACTAAGGAGAGAGAAAACACGTGGAAAAGTTAAAGACAACTCACCTATCTGGATGGAAGGGTGCAAGTGCTTTGATTGTCTATAAAAGCAAACTGAACGTCTTTCTGTGTTTATAGTGTTAATCGTCCATGTCAGTGTTTGTAAAAGTTCCCCCAAATTTGACTTGCGGTATTACGTCAATCTAAATGCATAATTTCTCACCATGGATCATACTCAAATATAATTATTGTTTTATTTTATTCAACAAACTACGCTTAAGACGTGACCTGGAAGCACAACCTCATTGTCATGGCAGCAGAGGATTTTAGAGAAAGTTTGGACACTTTTGGTGCAAAGTGTGGACAGAGTGAGCATAAAAAGGATTCTTAGGGTGCTTGTCACACTTGTCGTGATTTGGTCCTAGATTGAGCTCATTTAAGTCCCAATGTGGACTTGGTTTGCTACTGCTCTAGTCACGGGCGTAATTTATGGGGGGATAGGGAGGTTATAACACCCCCAATATTTAAATCTAGTATATTCAACCCCCCAAAATTCAGACCATTTATATTATAAAATGATATACTATGTGTTCTTTGTCAAAACATATGGCCATGAAGTAGTTAAAACAATTAAAACAACAAATAAAATGTTACTTTTTGACTACGCGCCCCCCTCTCAGCTGTAGACTTGGTATCGCCCAGGCCGAGGCTCTCACCCCTCCCTCTCCTGTCCCGTTAGCGTTAGTGCGGTGTGTGACTGTGGAGTTTGTCGTCAGTCAGAATGACGAGTTGATACAGTTTTGTATCATGAAGCGGCAAACAATATTCAAGGAGTAAGAGTGGTCTAATCTACTCACCACCATATGATTTATCCATGAACAATCTTTAGAATGAAGCTCAAAATGTGCATTGAAGACGTCAGCACTTCAATGTATTTTACTGAGTTTCCATTGCACTTTTGCGCAAAACTGTATCAATCTGCTCCAAATGTCGAGTAACCCCTAACCCTCGCTCCTGAGTCCCAATCATGTCATGACACAGAGCGCGGCCAGAGTTCGATACGTGAGTGCATGTGACATGTGTGTGACATATGTGTGACGTGTGTGTGACATGTGTGTGAGCGTGTGTCTGATCGCGCTCGCTGCAGTGAAGAACAACAGGTGGAGACGTGAGGAGCAGAGCCCTGACCGTCAGGTGGATGTATAAAACAGAGCTTTAAACCCCTGTGGTGGAGTAGAGCTGTCCCAGTCGCTCTGTGGTAACACTTTCTGCACACGCTCATATGGAGAGGACATAGACAGGAATATATTTTGTTGTACACAGCCATTCGCCTATGGCCTCTCAACCCCCCCAAAGTTGAAGCCAAAGTTACGCCCTTGGCTCTAGTCCTTGTTTAGTCCTGTTCTAGTCCAGGTTTAGTTTCATCTTGGTTTAGTCCTAATTTTGATGTGGTGGACGTGCAAGTGTGATATAGTCTATAGTCTTGTAGTTGTTGGTGTTGTTCAAGTCTGGGTTTAGTCCTCGTCTAGTCCAGGTTTAGTCCCATTTTTGATGTGTGTGTTCAGGTGTGAAAGCGGCCTATAACAACTTAAGTTAAAGGTGAACTGTGTATCTCTTCAGGTGGTGGGTGTGCCGCCTGTCTTCTTGAAGGTGTTACTGCTTTGCCTGGAATGTTCCATGGTATGGGTTTAAACTTGTCCATCTCCATGGAGACAAGCAGGTGGCCAACCATCCCCCTGTATGGTTACGCAGCAGCATCTAAGTTTTTCAAATTAGGTAAAAGTAAACTAAACAATTACTCTCCTCTAAACTGAAAGAGAATAGTATAGAGAATAGTAGAATATCATATATAGACCATTATTTTACTAGTTTTACTATTTACTATTTACTATTTTACTACTAGTTTACTATTTGTTCCATGTAAACTAGCAGAATTTATCAAAAAAATATCTACACAGTACAGGTACATGGCGCTAAAAACAAACCTAAAATAGAAGCGATGCCAGTGACATGAATGAATGAAAAGCTTTTCATTCATATATGAGTCATATGAGTGTGATCAGTCCACCATTTCCAGAATAAAGTCTGTAAAAACAAACTCGCGTTGCTTATCCCGTGCAAATATGTCACTGCTGCAATGGCTGTGCAATTAAATACATATATACTCGGGATTTCAATTATTACTCTATTAAATAACAAAAATGTACAACAATTTATTGGAGAATTCTAAGTGCGCTCCTTTTGCCATTCAGAACCTGGAGCAAAGGCACTTTTCTAAAACAGTACTAATAAAATATATTCGCTCTATACTTTTTCTACAAAATAATTATGACATTATTGAAGGAATGGATTTGAATGCAGTTTTTCCTGTTATGTAAAGCACTTTGAATTGCCTTGTGTACAAATTGTGCTCTACAAATAAACTCGCCTTGCCTAACAGTTCGAAATAACTGATTTAAATTTCAATGCGCCAAATAATTGTGATTATAACTTTTGCCATAATCAAGCAGCCTTAATTTCTTGCCATATATTTCAGTGTGGTTATGAGTCCAGCATATCCAGAATAAAGTCTCTACAAATAAATGCACAATAAAATGATGTCGTGGGTAATTTCACTTTTACAATCTATAAAAAAAGATGAATGTGTGAATTAATAAAAATAAGATGTAGACACATGTGGTACTACTGCTATCACCTACAACTACAGCTTATACTATTACAAGAAATGATCCTACCCACTTTTCAATGTTGGTGTTTTATTTTAACGTACTTCTAAAAGTATCACAAACATTCTTAGAGAAACCGAAGCAGTTTAACTTGGCTAAAGTTTGCAAAGTTTTGAGGAAAGCTCCAAACTTTAGCTGAGGCAGGTTGGTAAAGCTGCACATTTCCATTCAAATCAAAGCAGCGCGCGATGCTATTGTTGTAGGTGGTTCAGTGGAGACGAGGACACAACACAAACCGTGAGCTGCTACTTAAAAGCATCTCTGTTTTTTGTTCTTAAATGTTCGTCTAATCTGTCTCTCTCATGTTGTCTTTCTGCCCGACGCTTTTAAACCTCACTTCCGTCTCCCTCCTCCTCGTCTCCTCGATCCTCTGTTGTTGCTTTTCCTCCTCTTCCTCTCGCTGGTCTCCCCCTCCCCAGACGCCTCCCAGGGTCTCCTCATTTTCTGCCTTTCTCTCAAACCCACCTTTTTCATTTCAGCGCGGTTTCCTTCTGTCTGCGCTGCGGGGCGGACAGCTTTGTGACTCATTTGGTCCTGGTGTGTAGAACTGCGTGTCTGTGTGTGTGTGTGGTATATAATAAGTGTGTGTGCAACAGCAGGTGTGTCCCGCGGGTGGCGCTCTCTACTTAAAATGCTCAGCTGGAGCTCCAGACGTAATCCATCACACATAATTTTAGTTTTAAGTGTGAACACGTATGTATGAGGATCAATGTAATGTGCTGCAATTACTGTTGCCAGGATACTCATTTTGATACTAAGGCATTTTCGCCACAAAACAGTAGTACTTTTTTATGTTACCATGTGGTTTTATACTACGTCTGTTCAGGCTCATGGTTATTTTAAAACTGCTCAGAAAAAGTTTTTTAAAATGTCCTGTTAGGTTTGATATCTTGACTCGTGATCCTTGAGTTAAGTTTTAGTTCCCGACTTTTGATACTAAGAAGAGTATATTTGTATATGTCCATTACGCAGTGTTTTCCAACCTTTTTGGAGGCATGGCACACTTTCTTAGGTTAAAAATATTCTTCGGCACACCACCAACTAAAATATTATCCAAATCATAGAACTGTGAAAAAAAAAAAATTGGTATAATGTAGTAGTGCTGTCAATAGCTTGATTCTCGATACAAATCTCAATACCACAATAATTAAAAAGAGCTCTTTTTCGGTCAAGGTTTTAGACAATAGCTTTTCACTAGATAATAGTACTTTGTTTATGTTCTACTACTTCTGATAAAGCTCAAGATTAATGTTAAACTGTTCATATTTTGTCCTGTTAATGTGATTTTTATTTCGATACTAGTTTTTGTATCAATTATCAATCAGTATCTGATTTCCAATACTTTTGATAACCCTATAATGTAGCAATTATCGTCCATAATACTGTGTCTGGTTCTTTTCTTTGCCAAAGGTCATTCCAAATTGTAAATCTTTCAAGACTTTGAGAGTTCAAATTTGAAGTGTCAAAACAACTCTAAGTAACTAAAATTAGCTGTACCTAATGTGATAATTACTTAAAGACGAATCTCAAAATAAAAGTACATTATAAAAAGGAAAGGTAATTTATGTGCAGAGTTTGAAATGCAATCCTCACACTGGGAGCGATCTTCTGCAGCTGTCGGAGGGTGATGCGGTTGTACATGGTGCTGATGTCTTTTCTTTGGTCGTCGTATTCAGAAATGGTGATCTGGAAACACACATTTACAGTAATTCAGCATTAAAACATACACAAACTAACACAATATAATTAAATGACAGCAAAGTCATAAAATATTAGTCTTCCAATGTGCAGTGTTGATAGGAATAAATGCTTTGAAATTGCATAAATGGGAAAGAACAGTCCATAATTGGGTTGAACAGGACTAAACAAGATCTAAATTGGGACTAGGGCAGGATTAAACCAGATCTAAAGCAGGATTAAACCAAGTCCAAACAATTTTCATAGATTAACTGACTGTGACAGGGTCTAAACTTAAAGCACCAGAGCTAAACAAGGTCTTAAAAGGACTAAGCCAGGACCACGGCAGTAATGGAAGAAGTACAAAAAAATGTAGTAAAAGTATTGAAGTGAAGTGCATATCTAAAAAATTACTTTATAATACATTAAAAATACATATTTTAAGAATTTTTAAACTGCCAAAAGTCATGATCTGGATAAAAGAAAAACTGACTTTTGTGCGAAGAAAATGACAGAATCAATTTCCAAATTTTTCTTGCTGTTTTTGTTTTCTTTGCTCAAAGCCATCATAGGCGTCTACAACAGTAAAGTACTTAAGAACTGTACTTTTACATTGTACTTTTCTACTTTCCACCACCGGATTACACCAGACTTAAACCAGAACCTAATGCAACATCAACTAAACCTAGGCAGACCAAACAATTAAAAAATGATGATCCAACTGTCTGTGCACAGAAGTTTGAGGACCACAGCTCCGTCACTCACGTTGGCGAGCCGTGTCTCCAGAAGAATGATCTCCTTGGACTTCTGCGTGGCATTGTGAGCTCCCAGCATGCTCAGCAGTCGCTCCATCAGGGCCTTGTACGCTGCCAAGATCTGCCAAACACATGAGCAGGGGTAACAGAGAGAGAAGAGAGGGAGCATGTGGGGGACACAGGGACATGTGTCTGAGAGGGAGAAGTGACCGAAGCCCTCGTGATGGGACGATGAATCAACGCCGTACTTTTGGAGTGACTTTTGTGACACCGACTTGATAAGATAAGTCAAGATGAGAGAAGCTTTATTTGTCCACCGATGAGGAAATTCCAGTATTGAACAGCAGAAGAATAGAGTGTTGCAATAAAAAAAATCAAGATACATCTAACATAGACTGTGCAGTTAGAGCAAAAATATAAGGCTAAATATAAAGCGGACAAGATTAAATGGCTGATACTGGTCTAACCATATGAGTGAAGACATTTCAATGAATATATATGTGTTACTATGACTCTTGTTGTAGGATTCTTTTTTATTTTTGTTTTTACATGATTATGTTTCAATTACGCTAAATCACGCTACTTTGATGAATCCTGGTTAGAAAATCCTCTTCCTCGGTCAGTCAAAAACACTTCCTGCTGAACTCCCTCGACTGATGAAGTTTTTCCAGTTTTAGACGTCACTTATCTGACAATCTTCTACTGCTCTTCGTTCTGAGCATTTCTGCCGTCTAAACATGATAACTGCTGCTGCTAACCTTATCCTAACATCTCTTAGTGATTACGACGCCATCTACAGGCTGCAAAAGGGCAAACTGCAGAGAAACATTTAGTTCATAATAAACAATTCCTTTAGTTTCAAACGCGAGATGGCAAATTTAAGGTGAGCGTGTTTGAACAATACAAAAAAATGCACAATATTTTTTCTTTAAGGCCAAACAGAACACCTGACACCTATTTTTTGACATAAACAATTAAAAAATAGTCCTGATAAATAATTTCATAACAGTATCAAGACACAAATAAGTAGTCAGTGAGTATCGATAATGCCATCCCTAAAAGCACAGACCAGAGCCGTGTATAATGACATGATAAAGTCATATGAAAATAGATTTACTTTGACACTGTCCTCGTCCTGTCCCAGATACAGGCTCCTTTCAGGCAGTGTCAGTCCCTCCTGGTCCACCTGCAACACACAGATCAGACTAAAATAATGTAATGTATCCATTACGTAAAGTTTTCCAAACAGATGACTCTCCAACTCTCCACCTTATTTGAAACCAAACATATGATTTTTTTATAAACCTACATTTGGTCAATTTTAGCCATGTTTCTTTTTTCTTGCTTTGTTGCTGGTTATTGATCGTTGTGTGGGGTTGCTGTTTTACTATTTTACTATTTTGTAACGTCTCTATCCTTTTTGCACTGTGAAGCACTTTATAACTGTTGTTAAGAAAAGTACAATACGAATAAAGTAAATAGTGAATAAATAGTCAGTGGTTCCAAACTATTACGGCTCGTGTACCATCTGTTTTTCCTAATTATGCAAGTTTAAAATTCTGCTTTTAAAACGATTCATTTTTATTCATGAGCAAAAATGACAGCCAAGATCGACAGTTAAAATATGTATAAAAACGTGATTATTCTTTCTTTTACTCTTCTTACGTCTACATTTTTTTAACATTGTTTTTAAAGGGGACATATCATGCAAAATCTACTTTTTTGGCCCTTAGATACCTTTTATTGTGTACTGTGGGTGTCTGGTAGTGGCTAAAAGTTTAAATTAATCACTTAAGTAGCTGCAGAGATATATTTATATAAATTTTGCAACATATTTCTCAGTTCGTTCGAATATCCGCATTATCTGTTACGTATTTTTATCTATTACGTCACAGCGGAACTACTAAACAAGGTCAAGAGCTTCCGGCAGAGACCGCCATCTTTATTTTCCTCGTAGCGATTTTGTAGTCCAAGCGCAAAGATGTCAAAGGTGCGAGTGGACAAGTTAAAATGCTCTGTTCTTGGTTGTGTTACCAGCACAACTCATTACACCGACCGCCTGCATCTGAACAACTGAGATCGGCTGGTTACGTTTATTTTTCAAGGGTGATGTACCACTGACAGTGGGGAAAGTTCAGTTTGTGTGCTAAGCACTTCAAAGAGGAGTGCTTCAGTAACCTCCGCCAGTACAACGAGGGATTTGCTCAAAGATTGCATTTGATCGAAGGGTCAGTTCCTTCGGTCTATGGAGATGACGATATAGTGGAGCGGTAAGTCAAGAAATGCTGAAACACTGTTTATTAGACCTATTTTTTATGCAGTCATTCTTTACCTGTGTGCTGGCCATTTGTGAGGGATTAGCATTACACCTGTAGCTGCCCATCTTTTACTCGGCTGTTTTCCAGCTGCTTAGGGCACATGTCTTTATATACACATATAATAAATTTATGTTTTAGGTTTTCATAAGGCAGAACTCACATCAGACTGCTCGTAGCTAGCGTTAGCATGTCGCTAGCATTAGCGCGCAGCAAGCGTAGCCCGCAGCACCTTAACTACACTGACTGACTTGACAGTAGCCTTTTCCCCCGGACTGTTGTTGTAGTAAGATGGTAAAGTGAGGGTCCATTAGACAACCTGCTAATATCTTTCACACACAGTTAAGCTAACTGAGCGCATAGCGAATTACATAGTAGTAAACAAACCATTGAGACGCAGCCATTTGAAGTCTTTGCTGCGGAGGATCGTCTTCTTCGATTTCCTCTTGGTCTGTGTCAGACTCTGGCTCGTGGCTGGATGTTGATTTCTTCGCTTGTTTCCATTTTTCGATTGTCATTACGTTTTTTTCTAACTTTGGAGAAGTTTTGGATCCGTCAGACGGACTGTGTTTGGGACTACAACAATGGCTGAACGGGGCGGAGTCTGCATGCAATGCGCATGGGAGGGGGTGGGGTGCGAACTAAATCATTTGCATTTAAAGAGACAGTGCCAAAACAAGGCGCTCAAAAGCGCTCCTTACAAAAGGGGTAAAAGAGAGGCATGTAGAAAGAAAATTAGGAGGAATTCAGACTGTAGATTGCAGGTATAGTTTATTTAGACCCCAGGTAAATGTTTTAAATGTTCAAAAGGTGAAAATAAAAGCATGATATGTCCACTTTAATGTATTTTTAGTTTGAAAGTTAGATACAAAAACATTGCAGAACAGCCTATTTCAGTTTAACTACTGTTTTCAATAAAATGTTTACTCAAACTTTTTTTTTTTGGTCTCACTCCCATTTCTTTTGTTGAATATTTAAACTCTACTTGGAACCTTGTTAAGATCCAACCATGCAAAATGCGACTTTGGCCATTTATTCAGCTGGTCTTCCACTTTTGGTGGGGAGTGTAGATAAAATCCTGCCTCACCCGGATGGCGTTCCTGGAGGAGTTCTTGTCGTCCACGTTGACGGTGAGAGAGAAGAACACGGCTGTGCTGTAAACTCCCTGTGTCCTGTACAGCATCTCGTTGATATCCGGCCTCTGGGGGGCGCCCTCGGTCATCCAGCCCGCCGTCCCACCGCTGTGCACCGCCACCTGGTCCCACCCACCGCAGCTGTCAATCACCTCCACCATCGGCTCCGAGCCCAGTTTATCGATCTCCTCGATGTTTACGCAAGACCTGCACCAGAAAATATGAAAATGAATACAGAACAGATATTACAGGATGGTTTAAAGAAAGAGTAGAACTGACTGTTCTTTTTTGTGCTATGTTTGAATTTTTAATCAAATGCAAAAGGAAACTCAGTAAACAGCCTGTATCCTTATTATTACTTTTATAATTAACTGTCAATAGCTGTCAATGTAGTCTTGTTTATTTCACCTGATACACAATAAGTCTAAAGCTTTGCAAATGTACTATGACATATTTGATTTTACTACCTTGAAAAAAAAACATTTTGGAGTGACCTGAACATATTTCTACACCAAAAAGGAAAGCAAAACAATCAGAAATGGACAAATGTAAATAATCAGACAGTGTCACAGACATTATTCCCCACATTATATACTAGGGCTGCAACGATTAGTTGACTCATTTTGACTAGTCAATGATAAAAAAAAAAGTACAATAAAATCTGATAATTGACTACTTAACTGGACTATACAGACTCTAAAAACAAATGTCAAAGGACCTTTTATAACAAAGACTGTGACATTAATAGATCCAAATGTAAAAAAAAAAGAAAAAAAAAATATTATTGCTGATTTTTATCAATAATGCAGTTCATTCATAAATATTCTAGAAGATAAATACATTTAAAAATATATAATACATAAACCCAGAAGCCTACAGTCACATATACCAGATTTTTAAAAACTTAAAAGGTCAAAACGGTGGTCTGCCGTGGTATCTTTTCAACAAAAAAAAGTGTGTCGCGATTCAAAAAAAAGTCAAAAATCTAGACAAAAGTAAGAATACTGGGCGTCATAATGTCTAAAACAGGTCACAAATGACATAAACCAAGACTAAATTATGAATACATGAGAAAACCAAACCAAATATAATTCTAGACAATTAAATGTTCAATAAAGAAATAAATGTTCAATAAAAATATGAAAAGAAAACTGTAGAAAGCATTCAGTACCAGCAGAAGAAGAACTATCGATGGTAGACAACCACAGCTTGAGAAACACTGGCTAAATTTACATGCACACCAAAATCTGATTACTATGTGAATTTTGGACCTCTAAGATTATTTAAATGGAATGCAATCCACAACATCTGAAGGGAGTAGTCAGAGGAACCATGATCACGAACCAGGATTTTTTTCCATGACAGATATGTACACTTCACAGGTTGAAACAGATTCCTTCCCACCTGTAGAACTCCTTGACTTTGCGCTCTGCTGACTCCGGTCCGCGCCGCCTGATCGGTTCCAACAGGAGACGTTGCAGTTTCTCCTCGTTGTGCTCCCCGATGGCCGTGATGATGCCGTAGCTCAGTTTATCCTCCGGTATCCCGTGGCGACGCAGCCAGCCTCCGCAGGCGAAAGAGTAGAAGTCCTCGCAGGGCTGAATGGTCGGGTCGATGTTGGCCTGGACAAAACGCGCCGCTCGCAGTAAAGAGCGCTTCTTCTGACAGTCCTGCCTGCACTGAGGGTCCTGCTGGGCGTCTAGAGAAATGTACTTGAGCGCCAACATGCTCCCCAGGATCACGCACATCCCGGCCGCGAACACTAAAGCGGAGAGCAGGCAGATCTCCCTCCGGCTCCACCTCGGGAGACCGCCACTGCTGCTGGAGCTGCTCAGGTCGCGGTTCCTGTTGCAAAGAGGGCAGAAAAGACAGAATCTAAACAAACATTTAACCCAACACTATTCCAATACGTTAGACTGACTTGCTGTTACCGTAAAATGCGGGCTATAAGTCGCTACTTTCTCATGATTTCAACCCTGCGGCTTAAACAGCGATGCGGCTAATTTATGTATTTTCCTGGAGCGGCCTCTAGGGTAGAGTTTAGATCGGGCTCAAAAATTCAAGCCCGACCCATCCGAGCCCGCACCCGTACTGTCCGAACCCGAGCCGGGCACGATTCGACCTGAGCCGACCCGCACCCGTGCGGGTACAGTCCGACCAGACTCGACTGTCATTTGCTGCATGATTCGACTCGACCGCCTGTGCACGTATGTCCGAACCCGAACCGAGCCCGTGCAGAACCGGAGTTACATAAACTGAGTTCCGTGCAGAGGTTTATAGGCAGAATAAGTACGTAACTACGTGTTTAGTGTTCTACCTGCACCGACGGGACGTCTCCTGTACCAGACGGGCCTGTTCCGTTCAGTGACGCTGGCCCACATGATCTCTCTCCGCTGCTATCTCTCCTCGTCCTCCTTTCCCCTCTCCTCCGCTCCGTGTAGCAGCAACACAGCACTGGCTGCACACTTTCGCCGTGGAGCGCCTCTTCCCGAACCGGCACGGCCGGCAACGTAAATGTTTCGTGGTACAACGCGGACATCCGCGGCTTATAGTCAGGTACGGCTTATATATGTACAAAGTTATTTTTCTTTGTAAATATGGCTGGTGCGGCTTATACTCAGGAGCGCTCAATAGTCCGCATTCTACGTTACTTTGGCTCAAGAAGACAATAGATGTTTATTGTACATTGTCCTTAATACCTCTATCAAAAAAACAATACAATTAGTGCTTTCAGTCAATTACATTTTTTTGATCAGATTTATTATAATTTTGAAACGTGATACATCATGATTTATCTCATTGCACTCTTAAATAATTAATTTCATTATTTAAATGAATATTTGGAATTCAGTTAATTCAGTTTATTTTTGTAGTGCCCAAATTCACAGGGCTCGATGGGTCACAGGTAGAAAGCAGTTCAATTAAACAAGGTTCAATAGAATTTAGCAAGTCAAGTCAAGACTTTGTATTTTATGTTGAACCTGTGAGGCCCCTGGCCACATGTTTCAGGTAATATGGCTCACCAAACAGGTTCAGAGGGTTCAGTGCCTTTTATATGGGTGTAACTTGTGGTGACAGATGTGAGCTGCTGGTGTTGGCCTGGTGTTAGTAGTGAGCTTGTAGTCATTTGACCCATTTCACTAGTTTTAGCGCTCTCATGCCGGTTTTGTTTTTGCTGTGGGGCGTGTGTTGTTGCTTGGAAGCGAGACAGAACTCGCATGTGGGGTCAGACAAATGGATTTTATGTGCAAGTTTGACTGTGGCACTGCTCCTGTACCTTCCTCCTTCCCTCAGGTTAGGCCTCCTGTGTAATCTAAAAGACCGTGTTTTGTGAAATCAAGCCGTGTGATTAATCTGCATCAATTCATGATTAATGCATCCATTTTCATTGATTAACTTTGACACAGCCCTGTAAGTAAAATCTACTTTTTTGTGGATATGGAAAGGAGCCCTGAGTGCTAAGAAAATTTCAGTTTTCACCAACTTTTTGCATATTTAAAAGGCTATTGGGTAAACAATTTTAGTAATTTGAGAAATGCTACTTAAAACTGACACAGAAGTAAAATAATATAAATATAACAGAGAAGGATATAGTCCTAGTCCCACCTGTTCTTGCTGGAGGTCCATGTGCTGCCCCGGCCGCGCCCCACGTGCCGGTCCAGGCTGCCCCCAAGGTGAAGGGTCATGCCGTTGCTCAGGATGTCACTGCTGTAGCGCCCACCGTACTTTACCTCCTGGAACTCGTCATAATGAGCCGTCAGAGAGTAGGTCTTCTCCATGGTGCCAACGCAGGAGCAGCTCAGCGCGTGATCATAACTTCCCCCTCTGTCCCAAATTAAGATTAAACGACGGATTATTGATGGTACAATTCATTTTCCCCATTTTTTTTATTAATGAAGGTGAGTTATTACCCAACATGGCACACAGAAATCCTGGCACAAAATTATACCTGCATAGCAAATTTAACTGAAGAATAAGGCTGTCGAACAAAGTGCTATCCATTGGTTTCAGAATGATGAGAAATTAGGACTGTTGCCGTAGCGATTAACAATAATAAAAAAAAATATATATATGAATGAATGGGAAAAGTCCTCAAAATGTTGCATAGAACAGGAAACTGGAACACATGAAAAGAAGTAGTAAGTAGTTCTAGTTGTTAAATAGGATAATAAATCATTTAAAGATGTACTATATAACATTTTTGACGTTTTAAAGGTCAGGTTTTTTTTTTTTATTAGCCTTTAAACACTCTTGAGTACCTTTAACTCGGTATCTCAAGTTTTAGAAAAGTTTTGCACCTCTGCCAGCACTGACTGACTTTTGGCGCCATTTACTGGTCACAGAGGGAATTACACAAGTTCGATAAACTACTGCTAATTTCCCTCCAACATGCAAATGCAACCACTCACTTGTAATGACCGTGATTAGACAGCAGACATGGATTTAAAAACAGCGCTGAGGATGTCAGACCCATTCTAGAGGGTGAGATTACATCACACATCAGGGGAATTCAGAATGGAGTGTTTTTGCTGCTCGGAGGTGAGAAGATTTTGAAACCAGGATTCAATCAAACTTGAGTGAGTGAAGCTAAATGCAGCTCCAGGTATTTTTTGATGAAGGAACAATGTTAGAATATGGTTAACAACTCAAAAAAGTCAATTGAAAGATTTTCCCCCTGGGGATGAATAAAAGTAATTCTGATTTTGCATTATATGTGTTCTTTAAAATTGGACTTTTATTCACAAATTATTTACTTTATGTCATTCTAATACCATGCAGTGTGTAACAAGGTTTATTTAATTGCCTCAGAGATTATTTACATACCTTTTAGTATCTTTCACATTTACTTCAGAGATGAAAAGGGATATACCCTATGGGTGCGTTCACTTGTCCTTTTTTGGTCCTAGCTTTAACCCAGTTTGAGTCCAAATCTAGACTTGGTTTGGCCTTGTTCTAGTTTAGTCCTGGTTTAATTCAGATTTAGTTCCAGGTTTAGGTTCCGTTTAGTCCCAGTTTTGACGCGGTGGTGACTGTGCAGGAGTGAACGCAGTTTATGTAAGTTTCCTGTTTCTCTCAGGGACTTATTGCTTTGCCTGGAATGTTCCACAGTATGGCTTTACATTTATTTGACATGTATTCCATTATACTTGAATTGACTGTTCAAAAAGCATGCATTCTTACTGCAATGGTGGACACTTCTTTACAGATATAACCCATAACACCTGCTTGTTTCTATAGAGATATAGATTTAATACAATATTGTGGAACTTTCTGAGCAGAAAAATGTATGTAAATGACCTTTTAGGCAATGAAACAAATAAAAACTTTGATTTAATAAAGCTTGTTACATACTAAAGCTAATTAGAATGACAAAGTGAATAATCAGTGAATAATAGTCCAATTTTAAAGCATAATTTTGACCTTGTGCCATGATATTGCATAAAAAACCTCTTACTTTTAAGTCCTGTTTTTGAACTGTGACTGTCCCCTGCTCCTCCGCTCATCCTCTGTCTCTGAGCAGCTCCATTTGCTCAGTCTTGTCCCTCTTGTCCGACTAATCTCAGTTCACCTGTCGACACAAAAACAAGGAAGAGTTGAAGCAGGAAGGAAAAACTACATTCGCTGGACACCGGTGGCTGTTGGGTAAAATTGTGTTGTCGTTTTTGTTGTCCTAAAATGGGACGAATGGTGGCAGTTGTTCCACAGGGAGAACATGTCCTCGGGTAACTCGTGGGTAGGGTTAGTTTGGCTACAAAAGTTCAAAACAATATAGAACAAAAGCCGAACAAACGTTCACTGTTATTTTAACAAGTCTGCAGCACAAATAAACAGAAAAATATGTGGTAAAGTAAAGTTCATGAGGTACGTTTGCAGAGGACGGTTCTCAAAATGTCAATGGAACACACTTGTTTTTGAGACAACAGTTAGTGGTTCCATCTAAGTTATCTTGTATATTTTCCCTGTCTCTGCACAAATACCTATATTCAAGCAAGCTCAGTTAGGCCTGGTTCTAGTCCTGGTTTTAGTTCCAGGTTTGGTCCTAGTTTAATCTCAGTTTGGATGTGGCGTGTCGGTGCAAATGTACCATTAATAAATGACCACATCTGATTGAAAATTTAACACTCACTGAAGAAACATTTGAGACAGACCCAGGGTTTTTGAAGACAATGTTTTGAAAACCAGACGTTTCAGCTGCCATCCGGAAGTCATTTTCAATCTGAAGGTATTTGTCTGTGGAGCTAGGCTTTATTCACCTTATTCCGGAAGTTGCCTTACGCGCCGTCGTCTCGTTTCTGTTGTATTAGTTTACATGGAGCAGACGAGCTCAACAGAAAATAAGTTCTACATGGACTAAAAAGCCGTTTTCAGACTGACCAGGAAATCGGTTGCGTTGCTCGTGTTCATTAAACATTTTACACAAATCAACCTACTTTATGTAACATTTTAGCGGCGAGACTTTTCCCTCGTTCGTCATTAGCTTTAACAGAGTTCTCGTCAAACGGTGCGTATCTGTGGCAAAAAGCTGCAAAAGTGGGTGGGGCAGAATAAGGTGAATAGAGATAAGGGTTCTAAGGGAGAAACCTGAAACTTGCCCTGGATTCGTTTGACTGCTTGATTGAATTGTTTGATCAGCCCCACTATTTTTACATATCTACATTTGAATGGCTTTGAGGTTTGAGCAAGGTTTGAGGTGGCTGTTGTAAACTGAAAATAAGTTGTATACAGTGATCCCTCGCTATATCGCGTTTCATCTTTCACGGCTTCGCTGCTTCACGGATTTTTTTTTTAACAGTGCGGATATTTTTACAGTGCGGATATTTTTACAGTGCATTGTGCTCTGAATCCTGATTGGCTCAGGGGCTTTACTGTTGTCTAGTTCTCAAATATAATCGAAGGTGGCATATCCGTTTATAAAAATCTTCTTACTCAGAAAAATAAAGAGCGCCAACAACTACCCATAACAATGTTCTTCTCTCGGAGAAAGACTCCTGCGCCTTCAGTAGAAACAGAGGCTACAGCGGAGCGGAGTCAGGACCAAGAGGCACAGACTGTGAAATACGCCAGTGACAATGTTTCCAACCTTGTATTACTATATTAAAATTATTGTTTTAAACAAATTTTGGGCTTTAAAACAGGTTTTGATTTTTGGTTTCATTCCATAGTTCAGTATTGCATTGTAAAATAATAAAAAATAAAGCTGACTACTTATTATTTTTGGAACGCAACTCCCGCGATAAACGAGGGATCACTGTATACGATTTCCATTTGCAGAAAGTTCAAATACAATGCTTGGTGCAGGGAATTACCTTGAACCAATTAAATAACTGCTACTTACTATACACTTATTGAATCAAAAATGCCATTTTTGAATTTCCTCCACAAACTTGGTTGTCAAAAGTGAAAATTAGATACTAATCGATACCCGTACTCATTTGAATAAGTATCAATACTAAAACTTTTCAGAACAGTTTTAAAATACGTTTATTGAGCTAGTGTCTTTATAAATGGCAGTTTGAAGTCCAAAACCTTGACCTAAAATTTTTTTTTTTATCATCAAAATTAGTATCAAGAATCACATATGTTCCTTAGTATCGACATTGAATTTGAAATTAAAATTGTAAAAAATTATCATGGCAACAAAACCATAAACAACAAATAATCTTGTTTAATTCTGCGCTGAACCTGTAGTTTAGATACATGAAAACATGTTCTGAAATACATACTGTTTGATTCTTTTATTAGTTTGTTTTTAAAGGTCAATTTCAGACTTTTTCTCAAATTACCTGGACACGAACTTTGAACAGAATCTTATTAATAAAACTTACATTGCAAATCTAATTGCAATCACAATTAGATATTTTTCTCAAAATGTGATGTCCTACTATGCACCAGTCATCAAAGACAGTGAAAAAGCAATGCATAACCTACTACTACTATGTGTGTATATCAGTGCGTTTTTTGTAAAATTTGGACAAGAGCAGCAGCCACATTTCTATCAGTAAACCCCAGGGCAGATATGACTGCAGTAGAACTTTACCCACACCATATTAGAAACAGACAAAAACAATACCGCATATCCAAATTTCAAACTAACACAAACTGGGAGAAATAGCCCAGTCAGAACCTCCAGAATCCAGTCAAGAATCCCCAGAATCTACTCCACACATTATCTGAGTCAAATCTGAAAATATTCCACACCTTCATCGACCCTGTGATCAGTCCTTGGCCCGCGCCCTGTCCTGCCCTTCTGCTAAGAGCGTTTTCCTATAGCCCGATGCAGTCAAGTTGTTGAAAGACGTGTCGCTGATCTGAGAGCATTGATCCCCGTTATCTCCGGAAAACGCAAACTTCAGCATCAATGTGTCTACCAAGCTCCAGCCGCTGCGATGGGAGTGTCGGACGCAGATAAGACCAAAGAGAGAGCGAGACGGACAAGAAAAGTGTAGGTAAACATGACAAAAGAGGCACGCTGCTCATTATAACACACAGACAATTAGACAGATATTGATTCTTGAAACAGAAGTGGTTAGTGATATCAAGGCAGGAAAGGAGTCCCTTTTCAGAGCAGATGTAGTCAATTTTCACAAAGTATGTTTTTTACACTCTGAATGGAATGGTTAAAGACGACACGTCAATTTTTGGTTGGGGGTGTGCCATCTTTTGTCTCAGTGATGTCATTGTTGTGCCTGAAATGCTCCACAGAAAGGCTGTCACGATATCAAATGTTAGTGTAGTATTAGTACAATATTGCAATACATGTGATAATCAATATATGGCTCATGGTATTCTACGATTTTTTTACAGAACCGATACATTTTAACTTAGTTTTTTTCTTTATTTATCTACGAACTGCTCAATCTTAAAATAAAGCACGCCAATTTTATGACCAAAACAGTAACTATATCAAATGTTTTGCTTTAAATAAATGACCAATAAAACTGTAGCTCTGTTACAAAATGATTCAGTAAATCATACCATATGTTACTCATGGCAATATATCGATATAGCAGCCCACAATATCGATACTGCATCATCAAATTAAGTATTACGATACGTCAATATTTCAATATTTTTGCACACCCCTGGCAGTAAAATCCTTCTTTCACTTTAATTCACATTGTCTGATATGTCACTCCTCTATTCTTTATGAAATCAAACATTCTCAATTTAATGTGACATAAACAGCCAGATAAAAAAAAGCGGTTTACTTTTAGGTTGACTTTTGACATGAATGGAAATTAGATGACGTAGATGTATTTTGCTTGCAACAAATCTCATTTTCTATTTCTTACGATTATATTGTGGCCTGAATTATTCCCCATTATCGATCAATCGTATCATCTTGACATCCCTTCTCCACAGTAAGCCATTCAACTTTATATGTTCAATCTCATTTTATGGCTAAACATGCACTCTGAGCCGGCTTGCCTCTCCACAGACCTGACTTGTAACTTGGCCTGATGTACCCTGTGTGTCCCTGCATTATGAAGTTTAACAAGCCATATTGTGGAACATTCTAGACAAAGCAATAACATCTAAATAAGGAAAAGCAGGTGACACACAAGTTCCACAGTGCACCTTTAGCTAAATGATCAGGACTAATTTGAGTCACATCCCACAAATTTGGATTTATACAAGACCAGAGACGATTATACAGCCCATCTCAATTTTCTGTCAGAACGGCATGTATTAATGACTTACTTTTGCTTACGAATGCAGCAGCAAAACCACAGAAAAGCACCTGGCCTAAAGGTTGTCTCCAAGTTGTCACAGGAAGCTTAATAAATTACTTCTGCGGTGTAGTGAAAGGCGTCAGTATGAAGCACAGCGCCGCCTGCTGGGCAAATGTGTGCACTGCAGCATTACACATAAGCCTCTCTTCACACTGTATTACCCATGGATGTATTAAATGAATTGGATAAGGCACTGTCCGTGTCCCAGATTGATTAGTGGCCGTGTGAGGTACTGCAGCCTCTTGGGCCCAGCCTTTTTCTATCATGGCACATTATAATTGCAGACAGTTATTATTACAGTTATACAATTATTATCAGTATTTAAATAAAATAGAAGGAAATGTTTTTTTTTTTTTAACCGTTTCTAAAATTACTGAAATGACCGTTTTTATATTAAGTGACGTCACGGTAAACATGTGCGAGCCACAGCTAGACTAAGTAAGTTGTATTTTATTTCATTTCAGACGCTTTCACATATGATCTAATATGAAGAATACAATTACAATCACACAAGCTAACGTTGACAGAAACACTTGCAAGCTGCGTGATCGCTCCCATCATTTAAAACGAGCAGGATTGTCGTCACATGGTGTCCCTAAAACAAAGATGACAGTGTCCGTACCAGGAAGTAAAGCAGAAGAAAAAAGCTTTTTAGGGGTCATGTGCCAATGAGCACACGCCATAGGGATAAATAGAGCGCCATTTTGAGTTTATTTTCCAATTTTAATTATGGTATTATGTCCTGATATGTTTCACAATACATGAACTCGGAGCTTGATACGTGTTACATGGATATCCCTTAAAAATGGTGTTGAGAGTTTACTAAAATTATGCTTTGATTCTGTAGAAATGCATTAGAATGTAATATTCATAATGCCTTCAGTATCAGAATACAATTGTCCTATGAATAAGTCATCATTTCAAACAAGCAGTCTCAACTTAATGCAGTGACAGCAGAAATAATTGTATATAATTCCACAATTTAATGAATGTGTGTGGTTTAAAAGTATTATAATGTGCATCTCTGTATCGACATGCGTATTGCCAAGAAATCTGCCATGATATATTGTTGCATTAATATTTTGAGTGCTCATTATTTATGTCCGAATGCAGATCGAATCAGGCGTTCATTGTTTTTTGACCACAATTACAGTGTAAAGAGCACCTGAAACTGAAAAACAACTCTCTCCAGATTCTTACACTAATTCCACTTGATATTGTTGCATAATTGTCCAATTCCTCAACAAACCATGTCCAAACCAGGAAGTAACTAACCAGGTCAATCCCAGAATCTGAGGTAAACAGGACTGTCGTGAACCAGGACTGCACAAAGAGGGCTCACATTCAGTCGTTGAAATTCGCGTAAGTGTGACATCATGCTGACTCACGCTAAATTTACTGCTCTCAGACATATTCAATTATATCTGTAATATATTGATATGAGTCATTACTTCCCGGGCATGTAATCAAATTATCCTCGGCAGGAGCTTTAGAGAGTTTCAATAGGGGTTTCTCAACAACTCTTAATACTCTACGTAGCTATAGGCCTGTCACAATAATAATTAAATCAACTTCAGGAAATGATGAATGAAACAATATATTTTAGGGGCTCAATATTTATCATGTGTACCTTTTCTTTGTGCTAGTGAGGGATTGTGTTGTTATTTTCTGAGCAGTAATGGGTTAAACAAGTAACTTTTCCGAGTCATTAAAGATACTAATTAACTACTAAGTGTTTAATTCTGCTATATATTTTGTTGCAGCTCTTTTTAACATGACAGTTCATCATAGTTCAAAGTGTGTTATCGTGACAGGCCATTTTCGACAATTAAAGGAGAAATATTAAGCTAAATTGACTATTTTGAGCCTTTAACCCTATTCTAACATTGTTCTGTCCTCAAAAACATATCTGGAGTTGCATTTAGCTTCATTCACGCTCGCTTGATGAATCCTTATTTGAAAAACTTCTCCTCGTCCGACCGTCAAAAGTACCTTGTTCTGAATTCCTCCCAAGTGCGACGTTTTTCGACGTGGCTCCGAGATTTTTCTTTTCTGTTTTCAAATCCATGAATCGTCGTCAGACTCGCTCTGAGCATTTCTGCCGTCTAAACACGACCGTTACAACTCAGTCACAGTCACACCGCACTGACAGCATCGCAAAGCACTGTGGATATACAAACGTGTGTAATTGCCTCTGCAGCCAGTAGATGGAGCCAAAGCTGAGTTACTCTGACATCTCATAAGGCATTGATAAAGTTTTATTGTTACATTTTATTTTTAGTTCTGAAACATGACATGTCTAAGTAAAGATACTCAAGAGCATGTTTAAAGGTCAATAATAGTACAAATAATGCATAAACATGTCCTTTAAGAAGATTTGAATTGTTTTTTTTTGGTTTTAATGAAAGGCAGAAATGGGCCAAATATTTGAAAAGTAGGCTGCATCATCAAGGACATCTATAGTTCTTCAAAACATTCACTGTGGCCTCAAAATGATGATCTCTGTAATGGCACAACTATATATCAATCTGTATTTACTTTATTTGTTAGCAAGACCACTAAACAAACACCAGCTTTCTTACATTTCCATAAAAGGTCACAAATTGAGGGTGTGCTTCTATTGGGAGTTTATGCAGCTTTAAATTATGCACAAATTGTGATAAAATGGAAAAAGTCAAGGACGTCTCTCATAGTTGCCATTATCAATTTAACCCATCATCCATCAATCTCCTGCTTTGGTACCCGCGGCACACCTCCTGCATGTGTTTAAAGACTCCGAATAAATACTGCGATACCACCGGCTTTTCCCCCGAAACAAACCATATCTTCTGTACAGCTCTCCATCTCCATGAAAAGAGCCACAAGCATCTTAATATGTCACATCTGCGTTAGCTTGATAATAAATGATAATGCTGTAGTGAAGGACCAGTGTTTGGCTAATGGACTGCAGCTTCACCAGGAGAAGCATGTGATGAATGGCTATTTACTTAACCAGACAGGGCTTAATATAGTGACTGATACTAATACAGCAGCATGCGCCATCCCTCTTTATAACATCAACGAAGAGAATGGTGAGGCATCGTGAGGTGTCGAGAAAAATCCCGTAAGTCTTTGTGGAGTGACACTTTTACTGGTTTGAGAAAAGGAGTCTGGAGATGTGGGCCGGGACTGTGGGGGTCGTAAGAGCAGAGGTTTATAGGGACTGGATCATGGCTTTTACTGATCAAGTGCTTCAAGTGGGGGTGGACAAGATTCACAATTCCTGATCTTTATTTTCTTTTGCATTTTTGTCATTTTATGTATTTACTTATTTTTATAGAAAAATAATAAAAGAATCTGAGTCATCCTTCCCTCGATTTTCTGAATGGCCAAGTATTTGGAGGTGCTGATTTTGACCCCTCACTCGGCTGCAAACCGTCCCAGTTTGGTCTTGGTTTGATGAAGTCATCAGGGCAACATTGTCTGCAGCAGAGATGAGATCCTGTGGTTCCCAAACCAGGCCTAAGCCCTCACTGCACCAAACTGTGTTTGTATTGGACTGTTGTTGTGAAAAAGGCTGAGCACTCGGTCAAGCGACACTCCTACTTTCATTTATGGACTTTGGGTAATGACCGAAAAGACCAGATGGCAGATACAAGCGGTCGAAATGAGTTTCCTCTACGCTCCCTTAGAGAAAGAGTGATGAGCTCAGTCACATGGGAGGAGCTCTGAGTAGAGCTGCTGCTCCTCCACTTTGAGAGGAGCAGCTGAGGTGGCTCAAGCATCTGTTTTGGATGCCTCATGCCTTGGGCATGTCCCACCAGGAGGCGGCCCTGGGGAAGAGACATGCTGGAGAGAGTGCCTCTGTGGCCTGGGAGCACCTCAGGATCCCCCGGAGGAGCTGCAGGAGTGTGTGAGGAGAGGGAAGTCTGGCCCTCCTTGCACAGATGGCTTCCTCAACGACCTGGCCCCGGATAAAGTGGAAGAAAATGAATGGAGGCCTGACTCAATTAAAAACTGGTTTGCAGCAGTTCATGTTACATTCAACAGTTCATTAACAATGTGTACAGCTGTAAAATTCAGCCAGGTTAAATATGTAAGTCTATATTCAGACAATATTATGACAGTCCATCAAAACTCTGCAAAAATATGTCAGTGAATGTCGTTGTCAAGATTCAGAAAAACATGACAAATGTAAAATTACCAAAATTGCTGCCATCTGTATTTTTAAATATAATGAACTGATATTCAAATTCTCGGCATGTCTCCAAAACAACAAATACAACAGTGTCAATTCTTCGAGACATCGCTCATCTCTGTAGGTTCAAGGTATCAGTCCCGAAAAAACTGGAACCCCCCGGCACTATTCAGTGAGAGCCACCACTGACATGTTTACAAGAGCCCACTGACATCAGCTTTGCACCGGTGTTTGATGTCACATCAGATACAGCTAAATTAACCTTTAACACGTGGTACAAAGGCAGACAGATCGGAAGAGTCTAAAGAAGCTTAACGTTAGATTCAATCAGGAAGGTTACATTGCCTCTCTTTGCCAGCTCCTGTCACCTGTCTGTCTCTGTCTGCAGACCACAGCCACCTGAGCCATCTCTCCACCATTCACGCTGTGGAAACGCAAACTCTCTCAACCCAAACCATCACCCACCGCAGCAGTAGGACATCGCAGGCTTTTTTGTATAAAATAGCAAGGCCCACAGATCAATAGTATTTTACGTTTAGTGTAAGTGTACTTCACAAATGTACTTAATTCGCCTTGTTATAAATAACACAATGTATTTATGTAGGATATCAAAAATAGTTGAAACATATGGCCGTGTTTTAGCCTAACTGCACTTCTATTTCCAGGTTTACTCATTAGTTTGTCAAAAAAAAAACAAAAAACAAAAAAAACTGATATATCATATAATGTAATTTTCAAGACAAAATAGTCATAGTTTCTTAAATAATACCACAATATAGATCTAGACCATTCAGGAAAGATATTTATTCATATATTTATGAATGCTACTTTCAACATCGATTCCAATTCAAACGAGTATCTTCAATAGTATCGATTTGGGACTTGTTTTCTTCCTACTCCTTTCACTGATTGCTATATATTTTTAAGGAGAGGCACTTCTCTTATCTGCGGAGCGCGTCCGAGGCTGTGGGTGCAGGCGGTGGTGAGGTCATCGGAGCAGCAGCGTCAGGCAGTGGAAGTGGACTGTATAAAGAGCTGGGCGTGTCGGGCCTCTAAGCTCCAGGATAAATCCACACTCAGATGAATGGGAAATCGTTAGAGAGACGCCTCGCGGGTCCAGGGCGTGAGAGGGCACATGTGTCACTGCCTCCAGCACAAATGTTAGTCTGAGCCGAGAACACCATTAGGAAAGACAATGGGAAATCATATCCTGCTGTATGATGCGTTTGCTGTGGCACTTTAGTCGTTTGATCGGTGGACGGTGTCTTAGTCGACCAAAATAACTCAACTAATTCATGTTTTATTAAGTTTGCAGTGAGTTGTCTGCAGTTTTTGGAGTGACTGGACCGGTTAATTTGCCGTTTCTCTCGTAAAATTCTGTTTACTTGTACTAGTTTTTGCCGAGCGACTGCGTAAATCACCCGGCGAGACACATCACAGCAACAAAGGACGTGCATGGAAGCAAGTAGTCAAAACATGTCAAAGTATGGAGAAAAAAACAAATAAACAAACACCAGTCTGATAGAATGAATATCTTGAGTCAAATCCAAATCTACTGTAGTTTTATAGCACATTTTATAAACAGAACCGTTTCCAAAGTGCTGCACAGACACAAATCAAACAACAAGACATACAACAACTGCTCACCACTGCTTAATAAAACAGTAGAACCAGTCAAATCAAAACCAAGCAGAATTGTAAAACCATAGAATAGACATAAATAAGTAAAATGAATTAAAATAAATAAAAACACAGAGGACCACATAATTCAAGCGGTGTTAAAAGAAAGACAGTAAAAATGGATCTTACAACAAGACTTAAAACACTCCACTGTGGGGGCGTTTGGACGTGTGGAGGCAGAGCGTTCCAGAGTTTGGGACTGACCACAGAAAAAGCCCTGTCGAGTGTCATCTTAGGCCCCAGGAGCTGGAGCTGGAGAGTTAAAGAAGACCCAGTGAAACTCTCTGGAATAAACCCATTTGGATTGTTAACTGTATTGATCACTATGGCCCACATCGTCAGTGACCCTTGATGAAAAAGAGTTTGGACATCCCTACACTATGGATCTCGCAATGAATCAGATTTTAGTGTTTAACATTGAAACAAACTAAATCGTTGCATATTTAGTTTGCTGCTAGTATCTATTAACAAATATAAACATCTACAACTGGTAAATATACAATAAAGTGTGACATCTACATAAAGAAAATCATATAAACAGTTGTAGAAAACCAGATAAACAACAGGAACACTGCAGTCTACGCTCACATTTATCACTGATACAGACTTTGGGATCACAGATTAGAACTGCATGCTTTGGGAAAAATATCTATTTATTTTTTTAAAAATTGCAATTTGCGATTTACGTTTCAATAATATATCTGTTGAATGTTCACATTTTAAATATTTCAACGTCAAGGAGAATGAACAAAAAGACTGAAGTAAAACCACATGTATTTCAGAATATGTTTATAATACATTTTATTTATAAGCGCCTTTCAAAACACCCAAGGACACTGTACATGACAACAATAAAAGATTTTGTACAAATCTAAATTACAGGGTTTAGCCGTTTTGTGCATAATGAAACAGGATATTTTGTTGTTTGTGGAGGAAATTATGGTTCTCCAAAAACTGCAGCCTTTGCTAGATTTGCAAATTGCATCCATTCAAATTGAGATTTCAGTTTAATTTTGATGCATCCCGATCACACACAGTTGAACTCATTACATCTCTGTCCGTAAATAAGATGTTTCCGAGTCTGTTAATTGTTGTGTGGCAAATGAAGCGTCCTTTATCTCCAACTGCCATTAGCAAACAAGTTAGTTAAGCTCTGCACAATCAAAGCAACGAGAAACTACTTTCAGCTGACGTTTTACCATATGAAGTTGATTACCTTTCTGTCCTCAAATAAGATGTTTCTGTGTCTGTTTAATTGTTGTGTAGCAAATGAAATGTCCTTTATCTCCAACTACCATTAGCAAACAAGTTAGTTAAGCGCTGCACAGTCAAAGCAACGAGAAACTACTTTCCGAAACTACTTTACATTTCTGTCCTCAAATAAGATGTTTCTGAGTCTGTTTAATTGTTGCGTGGTAAATTAAGTGTCCTTTATCTCCAACTGCCATTAGCAAACAAGCTAGTTAAGCGCTGCACAGTTGGAGCAACAACAAGAAACTACTTTCAGCGGACATTTTACCGCATAAAGTTGATTTGAGCAAAAGAAAAGCCTTGCGGACAAAACTTAGTCCAAAGAAAAGCAAAATAACACGTTGTATCAGTTTGTGCTGCCTATAATTCCGCCACTCCAGTCAGAATGTTGAGGAGCACTTTTCCCTGCATGTCTCTGCAAAACCTCCATACTTTTTCAAGCCAGTCATACTCAATATTCCAGCTTCTTACACGTGTAGCCTGTCTATCATTCCTCTGCTGTACTATGAACGCTCTCCCACCGCTCGGTCCCTCTCCAGTCTCAATCCTCGAGCGCTCACGTCTCCCTCACTAACCACTGCATTAAACGGATACTTTTCGCTCTTAAGTTGGAGGGATGATATTTTGAAATAAGAGCTTAGAGAGGGACCCCTGCTCCTTTATCTGCGGCGCGTGCTCGACGTCACCTGAAAGCCCTCTATAAATGGGTTTATTATCCCCTAATCAGAATGGTCACAGAGGGTGCTCCGGAGCCGAGGGGGAGCGAGCGCGGGCCGACCCACTCTCGGCTTATCGCCCACTGCCAGAGTCTGCCGCGCTTTGGACACACGGCTCACACGCACCACAGCAGCAGCAGCAGCAGCAGCAGCCAGGAAACTTGTTGGACTTGTATCACAGCCAACGCGCCTTTGTGAAGCTATTAACAACATTAGGTGTTTTGTGTTCAAGAAAGATATATACTGTAGAGGTTAAAGAAAGACGGTTTTAGGACTGAAACTTGTATCGAAAAGTAAGGGTGAGTGATAATGACAAAGTTGAATAGCTCGATATTTTGGGGATTATCTCGATGGCAGTGTTGAGATCCGTCAGAAATGTACTAAAATGTTTTGGTATCGTAGAAAACACAATTGACTGTAAAATGAACCAAAAAAAGTGCAGAAACATCACATTATTCTCTTGCTTTTTGGAAGATTGTACTTCAAGTTTGTGATATGTTTGTAATAGTTCTTATTAGAAGGCATTCAGACTGCTCTGGTTTGGTTCTGGTATCAGTCCAGTTTGGTCTTATTCTAATCCTTGTCTAGTCCAGATTTAGTTCTGAAATTAGTCCCAGTATTGTCCCAATTTTGATGTGGTTTGTGTGCAAGTTTGAATGAACTGTAAATTATTCCATGAGGAACCACTTTCACACTAAGTAAACTCTATATTTTTAACAACCAGTACTATAATTTGATGTCCGTCTCATTTTGGCATTAGTGACTCAGTAGGCAGACTGTTTCCCACCAACTGGAGGGTAACTGGTTCAAACTTTGGCAAAGATATATTCCCTTTGACTTAGTGCTTTACCCACAACCTGAAAACAGACTAAATGAAGGATTAAACTTAGACAAAACAGTCCTAAAACAGTCATTTCACTCCTTGCGGTGGTAAACTATGTACTTCTGTTGCCCTAGCTGCCCTGAGAATTGTCGTGTGATTATGTAATTGGAATTTCACTTCTTTAAGGCTGACACTGAACATCAGCGTCTGTGTAATCCCTCAGTCGTTCAGGTACAGGTTCCATTGTAAAAGAAAATTGAAATCTGTCAACTTGACTGGTTTGTCCAGTTGACAGATTTCAATTTTCTAGGATGACTCAAAATCGATATACTACACCAAAGTGCAGCCCTTGGATCAACTCTGGTGTATTTACATTTAAATGTTTATTGATGATGCATTGCCCCTGAAAAACCCAAACGAATGATAAAAATGTGGCTGTTAACCTGCACAATGGCCCCTTTGACTTCACAAAGTTTATGAAGTAACTTGGAGCTGGTGGTTGATGAGCTGCCAGCCTAATAAACATTATAAAGACTTCAAAGTTCTACCGTCAAAGCTTGCATGGTTTGGGTTGCATTAAGAGTAGAGTAGTAGCCTGTATATGGGAGATATATAAAGAAATTTGATAATATTGCATGGAGAAATACAAAGTGTGGTATTTTCAAATGTTGTCTATAATTAAAACGATTAAAAATGACCTCAAAAAGAGGCCAAAAGATTTAGTATACTCTGCCCGGCAAGGTATAAAGTGACATTTCTGCATTTTTGTGGTTTATTTTATGGTCTTTTCACACTTTCTCCTGGATTTGAACCTCAGCCAAGACATTTATTGACACATTTCTGCATGCATTGCAAAAATATTGTCTGAATATCGTTATTAAGATCATGCAAAACATATCAAGACATTCACTTTTGTCAATATCGCCCATCCCTACGTTAAACTGAACTGCAGGAATCACCATCCTCTTTTCCTTTTTCCAACTATTGTACATTTCAGTGAAAAACTCTTGCAACTTCAACCTAAAACCTTCAACACTTTCCACTATTGTATGACTTTGCAAAACTTTACATAATAACATTTGATATGCTGATGCGATTGGATGCAGTGTTTCCCTGATTTGGAGATTATTAAAGTGTGGTGTGTACCTTTAGGATGTATGGTCTAATAATGACTTCAGGCAACAGCGCAGTAAAACTGATAAATGGTGCGCAGGGCGGTGGTGCCACAGTTAATACAGGAAAGAGAGGGAGAAGAGAGAGAAAGAAGAGAGAGGAAAGAGAGGGAGAAGATTCAAACTTGAGGAAAAAGTGTAGGTGTGTAAATCTGGAGAATTCTGAGCGCAAAAACCTCCGGTGAAATTAAATCATGGAAGAATTACAGTTAAACTTTACTGCCCAATAATTTTCTTTCTGCCCTGGCAATAATTTAAAGGATTCCCAGGTTGAATTTTAATCAATAAATGAGGAACATTTGTAATATTATGGTCAAAGTTATGGTTACTTTAAGATCCACTGCACACTATGCAGTCCAAGAAGAAACCTGATTTAGTCTTTAGATCTGTCGCAAATATATTTTTAGAGCAGTTTTATTCCTATTGAAGTCCTTGTTCTGTCTATAACTGGCTACAGACTATAAAAATTAAACTGAAAAGACGTGAATTTTTTTCTTTATAGCACTCTTGAGTGGTTAATGCGCAAAAAAGTTTGAGATGACACCTATTTAATCTAGTTTTATGCCCAGACTTGTCAGTATGTGGCTTTGTTAACTACAGACAGCTCATTAATTCCTTGGAAAATCGACAATTTAGCCCTATGTTCACAAAGAAAAAAAAAAGAATCTTCACAGAATCTTTCAAACTTGTATATTAAGAACCAGCAACAGATACAGTCGAGCCCGAATAAGAGAAAATAAGCTTCTGAACACTGAGCTCTGAATATGAAAAGTCCCGTTTCAATGGCACATGTGCGTTCCATTCGTAAAACATCGAAATGAGACAACTCGCACCAAGACGAGGACAGCGCAGCCACCGTACGCACGACGTGACTCCCAGTTAAACTAAACAGAGTTGCTTCTTCACGTCCCCTCTCGCCAAAACGCAACAGAAAGTGCACAGTAACAGCGCAGCCTGACGTGAAACATGTCAGTCCGTCAAACGCGTGCATAAATCAACTTAATCCTAGTCCAAACTTGAGTTAAAAAGCTTACCTCTCCGCAACGAAAGCCAAATCCGTTCCGTGTGCAGTGTAAAAAGTGTTTCTGTGAGGGGAGAAGGCAGAAGGAACAATCCAGATGAGACGGTCCGGCTGGAATACGCCGCGCTGTCCGTGTCTCCAGCGCTGTGCCGCCGCTGCAGCGCACAGCCGCCGATGTACGAGGGCAGCGAGAGTGAGGAGAGGCACGGAGAGACACACGGAGAGAGAGGGAGGGAGGGAGGGAGAGAGAGACAGGGGGAGAGGAGGGGGCTTTCATTAACAAGGTAACGACCACACTCACGTACAGTCAAGGCTGGCTGGGCTCGTGAGCGCACGCACCGACACAAAGCCTTTCACAGGGACCAATAGCTGCTGGATCTGAGGGAGGCAAAACATCCAATCTACAGGCAGATACACTCCAGGTTACAAGAGTGATACTTGATCAGTTTATTAACATTATGACATTCAACAGTGCGTGTAGTCTGTATCAGACCCAGAAAAAGAACATATTTTTTACAATCAAAAAGAAAATGTTTTGAACAATTGCTTCCATATTGTCAAAATCAGCCTCTAGAAAAAGTATAGACTGAATATATTTTATTAGTAATGTTTTAGAAAAGTGCATTTGCTCCAGGTTTTGAGGCAAAAGGAGAGGACTTATAACTCTGAACAGAAAGCAATGCGCTGTATTTACAATTACAACATTTTTGTAACTGAATAGAATAAGTGAAATCAGGATTTTATATATGTAATATATATATATATATATATATATATATACATACAAACATATGATTAATTGCACAGCCCTATCTTCATGGCATTCAATGAAATGCCTGACCTCTTTACACACACCAGTGTACGCAGACATTGCAGGGTTAAAGTACGTGTGACAGGTTTTTATGATTTTGTAATTTTGACTTTATTCAGTGTATTAATACCTCTTGTAAATATAAATGATAGTTTTACACCAATCTGGTGTTTGTGGAAAAAGTTGAAAAATATGTTGTAAATGACAGGAAGTAAACTAACTGATGACATCACACTAGGGAGACAAAGGTTATGTATAATTTACACAAAAGTAACAACTTGACCCTTAAACTAGCCTGACCAACCATTCCCACTATATTTCAATATCTTTCAATTTGAAAGTGGGTATGGGCGTGAGTAAACCCTCTGCTTGCTCTATTCTGCAGCAACCAAGCCAATCAGAGCCAGAGAGAACGTCACATCCTGTGTGCCGCGATTACAAGTAATAACGGGCAAGATGGCGTCCATGACAGAGAAACTGTTTGTGGCTGCTCTCTCCTCTCTTTTAAAAGACCAGGACATGTCGTTATAACCACAGCAACAGGAAGCTTTACAGATACACGTCATTTTAAACGGACAGCACTCTGCTGCTTGTCGCGGTGCTGTCGTCATGTCCGCTGATCGATCGACACATGCTTGTCCCGCCCCGCTGAAGTCAAACTGTGTGGCGGCACTTCCAGACAACAAAATAAGTTCAATGTCTTTTTCTTTGTCAAATTAAAAAAAATCTGACATTTGAGGAGTTTTAACCCACTGTACAGGATGGTTTCTTGGTCATTTCCTTGTGTGATGTGATAATTTACAACCAGGAAGTACAATTAAAAACCTAAAGAAATAGCTAAACTGGGGAAAAATTTGTAAAGATTGAAGCAGAATTTGAAATATATTTATCTCAACTGCATTTTAGTTAAATGAGTAGTCCAACCTGTCAAGTGTTTTGACCAAAGACACAACGGCAGTGGCAGGGAGCTGGAATCACAAAAAGAGGGTTTTCAGCACAGTTCCACATTTTGATGATTTCCCGTGTGTCTCAGTTGGAGCAGCATGGCAGTAACAGTCTGTGAAGTCTGCTGAACAAGCTCTTGCAGCCGACCAGCACGTTGTGGAGCGAGTGGGAGGGAAAGCCCAGAATGGTCCTGATTTGAACAACATCCTTCTCTCCGACACGACAGTCCAAGAGTCCAGCTCCTCCCCCACACCTCCGCCTTCCTCATCATCTTTATTGAGTCTACGTCGCTCAGAATTATCCTGCACATCAAGGAAAAAAATGAATAAAACTTAACACATAAAACTTAATCATGCTGCCACTACCTTGGTTATTTGTTTTGTTCACTGTTAAGTTGTTAAATGTAGACTTCTTTGTATATTCTTTTAAAACCACAACATTATCCGGTAAGACCAAATGAAGTTTTTCACATGTGAAATTGACAAAATCCATTATAATTTTAGAATGTATAATGTAAATAAGATCTGACCAGAGCAAAGAGCAAAGCATGAATAAAAGCACCAAAACAAAACATAACCTAGAAGCACATTGCATCGAGTAATATCATTGGCTGCTGATCTTTACTGAGCCGTTTCCACATTACAAAGTCAGTTTTCATAAATCCTGGGGTCTAAACAGCCCGCAAACATTAGCGATGGAAACATAAATCTCCATGTAGCCTCAAAGTCACACAAACCAAACCAATCAGACCAAAAGGTTGACTAATATTATTATGCAAATCAGGCGCGCAACTAACAGCCATTTCATTACACACGCTTCAGTGAGGGGCAGCATTTTACAAGAACGCACAACAAGGGCCCACCACGAAGTAGAGCTTTCGGTTCAGGTTGTAAAATGACTTTGTTGATCCAATAACAGGATATTAAAAAGTGGAATTAAGTCCAAAGTGTATGAACAAACAGTAATGGTAAAGATTTAGCCTATTATATTTATGGTAAACATGTTCCGATTAGTAAAATATAGCTATTAAGTGAAGCGTACAAAGTGACAAAGTGGTTAGTTTATCAGACTACTATCAAAATGGTTGTGGGTTCAATTCCCAGCCTGTAACTCTACTTTAAAAACATATATATCATAATTTACTCACCACTCGTTGTTCTTTACATGGCCTTAAATGACTGTCTGCTTCTCAATGTTTGCAGTTACAGTTGATTAAATCCCCTTGTCACTCACTCAAAGCAGTGCTGTTTTTGACCACTAGGAGGCGTAGGCTGGAATTTTATTTGAGCATAGCGAAAATGAGTGTGCCACATTATGGAGATTTTACCAAAGTAACATATAGTTGCAGGAATTAGATCACAATTCAGTTTTTATCGCCATATTTCTCAGCTCTAATTTCTCAGAATCAGAAAGGTTTTTATTGCCATTGTCAGTGAACAACAGTCGCACATTAGGAACTTGCTTCAGTGGTGAGGTGCAACAAATATTAAGAAGTACAGACTATGTTCAAATAAGATAAAAAAAATAAGGGCATAGAATAAAAGTAAAATACAATACATCTACAACACCAATGAGATCAGAACAATAGTGCAAACTTGCAATGCCAATGGTGTATGTAGTGAGGTATTATTTACATGATTAAAGTACAACTACAAGTACCAACTCTAAAATACCCCTTGCAAACTAATGTAGCAGTGAATCGTTGACTTTCTGTGCATGTGTCAGACTGCTCATTATCAAGAAGTTACCTCATCTATGGCCTTTAGTTGACAGAAAAAGCTCTAGCCAACAGTTATTAAAGAAAAAATGATTGAAAGGTACACCGTATAAGTGCAAAAATTCACATTCTTTCTTTCTTTGGTATTAAATGTCAAATTTTTGTCTTGCCTGGTCGCCAAGAATACACACTTCTCCAATACTTTACGAAGATGTGAGTCTGGACTCTAGTTTCATCTGTCCAATTTCAGATGAGCGTGATTGACAGGTGACACACATGGTTCGTCTGTATCAAAAACAAACATGGCTGCTTACGATGAAAAAAGAAAAATAAGGAAAAACAGAGGCAGAATCAATAACGAAAGCGGTGTTAATCTGAGGTGAGCAAGGTTTTACTTTCTTTTAAGTGATGTTGACCAATGAGCTTACCAGTTTCCGACGCCTCACTGAGATAAACAAACCTGATTGAACGGTTCTGTCTGAGTGTGTCCTGGCAGGAAATGGTGACCAGACTGGATCCAGGCAAGCATTTTTCCACCTGTAGAATGCCTATAAAAGATGGATAAATGGATACTCTAATTTAAATATATTTTATGCCTTTTATAATGATGTTCCCATTTGTGTCGTTCAGAAAAAGTACTTTAACTTTACTGTGTGCTTATGGTTGATTTGACCTGTGCCTCTTGATGTGGTCATCCTTAAAACCACAGCTGCTCAGACCGAGGTGCAGTAAAACACCACATATGTCCATCATCTTTACAAGTCTCCAAGCCGTACCTTTACATCATACACATCTGTTTAAATACTCCTCGTGCCAGATGCCCTACCGCTCTGTTGGCCGTTAACGGTTTCCCTGACACCTCTGCAGACATTAGAGCCGTGTTTCTGCTCACAGCTCATTAGGACCAATGAGTGCTGTCCACACTTCATTTACCCGGCCTCTGTGTGTAAGAGTGTTCCACTTCTTGTCTTTATGAATGGGAATTCCTCTGTTCATTTAGCACAGAGAGAAAAACACTGGACCATAAAACGGCAGTGGTTAGGAAGGAGTTACATTTACTTAAAAGTAATTTTATGAAGCAACAATAGATGATTAAATTTGATGTCTTGTTTTTCTTTAAACATAGCACATTAGAAGATAGGGCGGGCAAAAAAAAAAATCATCAATCGAATTAATCTGGCTTTTTTTTCCAAAAACAAAATAATAATGGCTGTAGTATTGCTTTCATATTGAGAAACAATACAGACTTATTGCTATTTAACATTAAAGGAAAATATTGAGAAGTTTTTGCATTTTTTGCATAGTTTTTTGGCCTTTAAACATGCTCTGTCTTGCAAACCTTTAGTTTGGCATCTCATGTTTTAAAAATGTTTAGAAAAACAAAATGAACATCTGTATCTGTGCTGTTTCCCATGGCACTGGCTGAGTTTAGGCGCCATCTTCTGTCTGCATTGTGCTTACACAAGTTAATTAAAATGTGTTATTACTCAAGGGACAGCAAAACCTACAGCAGCCTAGCAGTAGAGTCTAGCGATGATTTAAGGACTTAAAACAGCAGACGATTCTCAGATAAGTGATGTCAATTATCAGAAAAACGTCACTCACCGAGGGGATTGAGCAGGGAGTGTTTTTTGACGCTCAGAGGGGAGAATATTTTCTAGTCAGGATTCATCAAACTAGCGTGAAAGAAGCTAAATGCAACTCCAGATATGTTTTTGATGACAGAGCATTGTTAGAACAGGGTTAAAAAGCTCAAAAAAGTCACTATAGAAAAAAACTGTCAGATTTCTTCTTCCAATGTCTGAACTCTGCTCCAAACCACAGGCTTTTAGTGACAAAAGACTGACTGTGGATTTCTCGATTAAAAAAACAAGCGTATCATTAACGATTAGACGTGGCTGAATCTCGATCTTGATCTTAATCTCCCGACTCCAAAACTTTGCATCGCATTATTAATTTCCTCAGTTTTCTTCTATTGCCACAGATGTCCGGCTGATGGAAACTTGACAGCTAATCTGCTCCAAAGGCCTCTCTCGCACCCACCAATCACTTGCTCATTCACAGGTGGATGAAGTAGCTCGCTCAAGGACACAACTGCAGTACGCACAGGTCTAAGCTCAGATCAAACGGCCGCCCTTTGGTTTAACGGCGAGCGCTTTAACAACTGAACCACTGCCGTCCTTATGTCACCCTTTACACTTTGTATTGCTTCAAAAAGGTTTATGTTACGGAGCAGTAGTACGCCGACTCGCACTCTGGCATCGGGCCCTTCTGCGCAGAGTTTGCATGTTTTCTTGTGAAAAGGTGAAATCCTCCTGCTAGATTGGACCTGACCAAGCTCAAGTTCTGGAGATGGGTCTCTGTATTCGGCTTTTAAGCTTAAACCTAAATGCAAGATGATTAGTTGGAACTGAACTCCAAACAGTCCAGTATTGGCCGTGTTTTCCTGCTTATGCACCTCAGCTCTACCATTGAGCCACTCTCACCTCACAGCAAGAAGACCACAGATTCGTCTCCTTGGCCTTTCTGTGTGGAGTTTTGTTGTTCCTCCTTGGTGGGTTTTCACTGGGGACTCTGCTTTCAGCTTCAAAACATGTACAACAGGTAAAATCTTGGTGGTCCTGACCAAGCTGAGCTCAAGATCTGAAGATGGCGCCCTGCAGTAGAATGGAAGAATGGATCAAATGAAAAGGCAAGGCAAGGCAAGGCAAGTTTATTTGTAGAGCACAATTCGTACACAGGGCAATTCAAAGTGCTTTACATAAACAGGAAAAGTTGCATTAAAATCACAAAACACAAAAAGACACACAGAATCATTTTAAAATCATTTTAAAATAAAGTGCTTTAAAAGAGAAGAGTGTAGATAGATCTTTCAGTCGTATGCACGTCTAAACAGAACTGTTTTTAGCCTGGATTTAAACATTGTCAGAGTGGAGGCCTGTCTCACATCTTCGGGGAGACTGTTCCAGATTTTAGTTGCAAAAAACTGAAATGCTGATTCCCCATGTTTAGTCCTGACTCTAGGCACCTGCAGGAGGCTGGTCCCTGAGGTCCTCAGATTGCGAGATGGTTCATATGGCACTAACATGTCAGAGATGTACTTTGGTGCTTGGCCGTGGAGAGACTTGAACACAAGCAGAGCTGCTTTAAAGTCAATTCTCTGAGCCACAGGAAGCCAGTGCAGAGACATGAGCACAGGACTAATGTGATCGTACTTCCTGGTTCTAGTCAGGACCCGAGCAGCAGCATTCTGGATGTACTGCAGCTGTTTTACAGCTCGTTTGGAGAGGCCAGTGAACAGGCCGTTGCAGTAGTCTAACCTACTGGAGACAAATGCATGGATAAGTCTCTCCAAGTCTGGTTTAGACACTATACCTTTAATTTTGGCAATGTTTTTTAGGTTGTAAAAGGCTGTTGATGTTATTGATTTGATGTGGCTGTTAAAGTTCAGGTCTGAGTCCATTATTACCCCCAGATTTCTAACTTGATTTGTCGGTTTTAGAGCGAGAGACTGGAGGTGACTGCTGACACTTTCTCTCTGTTTCTGCGGCCCAAAGACAATGATTTCAGTCTTGTCTGAGTTTAGCTGAAGAAAATTGTTTTGCATCCACACGCTGATATGTTGGATGCAGTGACAGAGTGAATCCACTGGTCCATATTCACCTGCCGTCAGTGAGACATAGATCTGAGTGTCGTCTGCGTAGTTGTGATAAGACACATTTGTGCTGAGTATTAACTGACCTAAGGGCAGCATATAGAGGTTGAACAGAAGGGGTCCCAGGATTGACCCTTGGGGCACCCCACAGGTCAAGCTCACGTGGTCTGAGACACAGTTACCAATCTCAACAAAGTACTCCCTGTCCTCAAGGTAGGACTTCAGCCAATTTAGGGCAGTGCCAGTGATGCCCACCCAGTCCTCTAGTCTCTGTAGGAGGATCCCATGATCGACAGTGTCAAAAGCAGCGCTCAGATCTAACAGAATTAAGACTGAGGCTTTGCCTGCGTCAGTGTTCAGGCGGATGTCATTTGTCACCTTGATAAGGGCAGTCTCAGTGCTGTGATGAGGTCTAAAACCTGACTGGAAAACATCAAATGAGTTGTTTATTAAGAGGAAGTCAGTGAGCTGTTGGTAAACAGCCTTTTCAAGGAGCTTGCCAAGAAATGGCAGATTTGAGATGGGCCGATAATTTTTCAGTTCTGAGGCATCAAGACTGCTCTTCTTTAGGAGAGGCTTAATGACCGCAGTTTTCAAGGAAAGGAAACATTTCCCTACAAGAACAATGAAGTAACCATAACTTTTTTTTACAGGCCCAGAAATTATTCCTGACATCTAGTGGACATTTGATTTCTTTTTTTTACATTTTTAAGACATTAAACAAAACGCTAAACATAACCACATAAAAAAAAAAAAACAAGAAAAGAAGAGACACATGTCGGATCACAGTATCACAACACATTTAAACCTACATAAAGGTTTCATTTATAGTCCAAAGCCTGCCAAATAGGTCCATTTACAAATCAATTAACCATTTTTGCAAAATTCAGTTATAATTTCAGCCTTCATCCCTGCTGCCAAGAGTACTTTCCAAAGATATCTATTTATTGTGGCCATGGCAGGGGTTTCGAGGCCCAAATACACAGTTCTGAACTCGAGTGGGACGAGGATATCAAAGACACTCTTTTTTTAATCCCAGTCCAATATTTCTGTGTAATACGACAGGAAAACATATGTAATGATGGGCCACTTGGCAACCACAGTTTCTCCAGTATTTTGTGTGAATAGTGAAACGTTACATTCAACAGAATTCCCTCCAAACATCTGATTTTGTTGTCCTCGACTGGAATCATAGATATTTTTATTTCAAACAATACTTCTATACGTCTATACTGTCATCTCTTTGTCTATTCCATTGTAACCGTTGACTTGTGATCAGCTGTGGGCGCGCATTCAAACAGGACACCGCTTAAATTATGCCGGCGCACTGGTGGCCCACAGACCCAGAATCACAAACGTCCCGGAGGAGCGCGTGGAAGAAGAGGGAGTCCTCAGAGACCGCAGCCAGACGAGGAGTACCCGAGACTGTGTGAGGAGGGGGCGGCGTGTGGAAGAGTGCTGTCCCGGTCCCTCCTCACTTACTCTGATATTAAGCTCTTATTGACACACCTGCTGCCACTGGGACGCAGGCTAAACTCCAGCTCCTCCGCTCAGTCAAACACAAACACATCTGCGCCCCTCTCAGGACACCGCCTTGTGAGAGAGACGTACCCACAGCACACAGGCACGGGCCAAAAATACACTTCTGTCCTGGTTCACTTCACTCATCAGCGCCGCTCAAGAAGTGACAGCAAAGAGGCCAATGTCAAAGAGCAAAATCAAATTATACAAGCAAAAAGGTGTTTGGGGAAATTGCTTGCAGCTGGAGCATCAGAATAGAAGAAATACAAATGCAAGGAAGTGTTTAATAAGTAACACTGGTCTCATCTGTCCAAGGGCAATAATAACGTGGCTGCCAATCAACACCAACAGCGTATTGAAAAGTAGAACGATATTTCTTCTCAGTATTTTTATTTAAGGGGCACTGTGTAGTTTGCTGGTGGAGGGTATGAAATGTTCTTTTCTCCTGGAGATGGAATAAAACCAAGCAATCTCCTGGAGACAAGCAGCAAACCAGACGTTTGGGGGAAATGAACACTCTTTTAACTGGATAAACGAAAGATGAGTTTATAGCATAGCAAAGCAAAAACAGTTTTAGAAGAAAATCAGGTGACGGACCTTCAACTAGAAAACTTACGTAGTGCACCTTCAAGTGAAATATGTCTAGTTTCCTGAAAAGAATTGAGGGTGAAAAAAAAACAACACAATGGTAAAATCACAGTTAAATACGGTATAAAAAAGTAAAGTTGTGTTCTTTTTTTTTTATCCAGACGTTTTGACTCCCATCCAGAAGTCATTTTCAAGCTGAGCAGACTAAGAAGAGGATTTTTTCACAGTCGAGCACGATGAAATAAGAAGATAATATGGTGAAATAAGATTAGTATCATAATAATAATAATACATCTGTACTCCTTTCCAGAAGTCATGAGTCTTTATACTTTTGATACTTTTTCTACCTTGAATATTTCCTGAACTAATGAGGTTTTACAACGACCAGTAAATGGATTCAAACAGGGCTGTTCATTACAAAGAGAGCCACAGATCTAAATACTGGCAGTTGTTTATTAAGTGTATTACAGTTGTGGGCCCTTTGTACCAGACAGGGCCGCACCATTGTTCCGTTGCCCCCGGGACACGGCTAATAGAATCAGAAGTGGACTCGGGCTGAAGATGGATGGGCCGAGTTTTCTAAAAGGAGCAACGGCCTCCAAAAAAACAGCGTCCCCGATGATCGTCTGTGGACCACCTGCTCCTGACCCCGCCCCCTAGCCCTCCCTATCCACGTTAGCAGACCACCCCTCGCCCCTCGTCTCCTCAGGACTCTCTCAGACTAATGGGACCCTGGTACGGTCATTTATATTCCTCTGCCCCCCGCGGAGACCACACCCAGCCGCTTGAAAGGCCAGACTGACCTCCTGCTTGGAACACGGATGTCTGTGCGATTTGGAACCCGATTAAAATGCTGCATATGTTTCATGGATAGTGATGTTAAAACGTGAAAACTTGAACTCTACTTGTCACATAAATAAGTCGTGAAATGTGTCGCATGATTGAATCTCCGGCTGAAGGACAAAAGTAGAAGTGCTGTATTTAAGTAAAACTTAAATTTCAGGTATCTAACTTATACAGTTAATACATTTCACTACATTTGAAAGCAGGCATCAGTACTTTTTACTTCACTACATTTTTGAACAGGACTGAAAAGTAAAAAGTACTTATTGTTTGGCTTTAGGGGTTATTTTAGCATGTTTATGTCGATATTCTGACGGTTCTGAAAGTTTTGAGTTCCCGGCTATGAGGAAACAAAAGAATACATACAAAAAAGTCTAGAAACAATGAGAAATTGATTTATCAAGATCATCACATTTCACTCTTTCATAGATATTTATCAGTACCAAAATAAGTTAGATATTTTTACTTTTTACTCTAAAATTAAAATTTCATCCACATACTTAGAACTTTTAATTAAGTAGATTTCTTTATGCATTACTTTTACTTTTACTTGAGTAGTTTTTTACTCTTGCAGCTGTACTTTTACGTAAAAAACAAAAACCCCAAAAAACACAGCGATACATTAGCGCAAACAACATAATAAAATGAAAGTGCAGTGGATCAACCCAAAAAATGTGTACATTTATACTCACTTTAGGTACAGTAAAGTCATTTCTGGATCAGTCAAGGTAAGATTTGTCAAAGTAGATTTTTATTTAACCTACTAAAACTCATTCAGATCAGTGATATCTCATGCATGAATTAACTGGTTTAACCTTAGGCTTGAGTAAGGATGATTTGTCAGGTTTTTACACCAGATGTGTCCCAGTCTGAACATTTTCAAATGGCAAGGCTGCACGATTAAGGTTACTACTTTCACTTTCTATTCAGGATGTGTCTGATTATTCAAACTTTTGCTTTCTGAAAGCAGAGTGACAGAATCAGACGCTCTCCAGTGAACAAAACAAACACTGAAGGCCCTTTACCAAATTATGTCCTGGTCTGGCCTTCAAAAATACTGTTTGATTTTTCGAAACCACTGGATATTTGAGATTCGTGTTAATTTGTCATAATACTTTCTCTTCACAATAATATAACTTTGATTAGATCAGCAACAATGCTTTGGACAGTTATTGGATGTTCCACAATATGACATTAATATTAGTATTTTAAACTAAAACATTTAAATAGACATGCTCAATTATTTCTTACATATGTTATTATTTCATTTTTTATTTCTGCTAACACATACTGCATATATATGTTTTTTCTTTGCAAACTTGCACTCTACTGCACTGTGACTTGAATGCAGAAAATTGTGAGTGAAACTGATTTTTGCACCACTGAGATTATGTAGAACTGTGGATTAACAACCTCTTCCAGTCACATTTACATCCAAAGCTGTGGAGATCAGTCCATCTCCAGCAGATTAACGCTATCACAGAGAACATATGTTTACTCCTGAGGCTGCACTCATCATGTGACCCAACATACAAGTCACACTGTCAGAGCCGCAGCAGCCAATACAACTGTGTGTGTCCATGTTCAGCTGTGGGAATGCACACTGTCATTGCTTTGGTTGCTTTGGAATTCCACTTAGTTGGCCCGAGCCAGTAAACTGGCGAGGGACATTGTGTTTCGTCCGTTTCTTGCTTATTATTTCGACCGTTTTCTTACTCTTCGCGGCCCTTTTTGACCCAGTGAACATGCACGAAAAGTCTTCAATGGGGGTATAGTCGCGATCGGCCCGGAAAAAAATGTCGTATTTCGTGCGTCTCGAGAGCATCCGACCCGAACCGAACGAGCAGCAATGGCCCGAATCGGACCCCTATGGGAAATGGGACGAGCAAATTTTGCCCGACGCGCACGAAACTCGGAGCAGTGATAGAGAACAGTGACCCGAGCAAAACATGACATTGGAGCGCGGCCCTCGGACCAAGCGCACGGCGGCCATATTGGACCGACTTGACTTTTTTTTTTTGAGCTCCGATGAGTCCTACAGTTTTGGCCCGACATGGGTCTGGCATATACGTAGACGATCTACACGGATTGAAATTCAATAGTTATCCACTTTTTTTCGGATATCTCAAATGGTTTCGCCGCGGCTCGCCATCAAAGAACGCCTTCGTTTCCTGTTTTTCCGATCGCATATCACGGCTACACGCTTGGACTGACAGAGCTGTAATTTCAGTCACGAGTGCGTAATTATGGTCTGAATGTAATGCATTAAAAAAAAAAAAATTTAAAAGTACTCGCTAGCGCCCCCTACCTATTAAGTGAAAAGTCAACATTGTCCGATTTGGACCAAACTTGGGGAATATGTCCAGTGCAGGGCGCCATGGAAAAAACTGAATTAGTGATATGGTGCATTTATCACCGTAGGCCACCAGGGGCGCAAAGAGTACTCACAAAATCATTTAAATAGCTGCACGCACATGCATACTCCGATCAACATGAAATTTGAAACACACGTAAACGTCAAGCAGCTGAATCCATTTATGTGCGCACAATAACAATCAACCCTACGGCGCCATCTGTAGGAGCGCACTAAATTACAATGGGGAGAAAAACAATTTCTTTGACTTTTATTTGTGAAAATTTGCAGACAATTCCTAGACGGCCTCCTGATCAGAAAAGCCAATGAGACCCATGGCCTATTTTTTACATTTTTGCCTCTAGAGCCCTCCAGAGCTCCTATGCATTCTCTATGGGAGTCAGACTGTCCTCACACAAAGAGGCAGCAAAAACCCACTAAGCAGTGAGTAACAGCCACCAAACTTAATACAATGTCTACATATAAGAGACATTAATGGTTCATAACCATATTTTTCATGCAAGTCAAATACAGCCTCTACAGCGCCACCTGTTGGGTCAGGCCTATGGAAAGGGAGATGCATTTAGTTTGGAGGAGGCCTATGAAATTTGCCACGGTGATAGTACACATAAAGACGACCCAAAAACATAATTGGTGCGCCGTGATTAGACAAACGGCAAGGCGGCCATATTGATTTTAATTGTAGACGCCACTTTAAGTTTTTTTTTTCCATTGCAAAAGGGTCCTAGGTTTTTGGGCTAAGATCAGTCTTACATACACGCTCCTGATCAGGATGCATTGAAATTTTATAATACACCACATTTTTGGCCTGTCTTATTCGGTTTAGTCATGACTTCCTGTCAGAATTCGCCTTCACTTCCTGTATCTTAAACTTATTCTCCAAGCCACAGGCATTGCCGTACAGAGCACAAACTGTAACCACAGATGCCGAATCAAATATTAAACAGAACAGACTCAGGAGCACATGAACACTTTTCACTATAGCGCCCCCTGCTGGTCATGTAAAAGTACCAAAATTATCGGATTTCCGCGAAATCTTGGAATCTGATTTTAAGTGTCAAAAGCTGCAAAAAATTCTATTACATCGATGTCCTATTTTGGATCATTTGGCCTGGGGGGACCCGCATATTCCCCATGCATTTCCTATGAGACATGTCATAAGTCTATGGAGAGGCCAAAATAATTTCCAGCAAAGTCAGTGAAACTCAGCAGACGCATTATTTAGAGCATTCCGATCGAAAAAGTCAATTACATCGAAGCCGTGTTTTGGACGGTTTCTCCACTTCTGGAGAGCAGCGCCCGCCAATGCACTTCTATAGGGACGCCACCCGGTGTGAGTGGGGGGAGGGGGGGTCACGGGGCACGGGGGCCCGAGTGACGCTCAGAGGAGGAGGACGGTGCACCGGGGCGGTTTTGGACCGTCCGAGGCCGCGTGGGAAGGCGGTCGCGCGCGGGGCGAGGGCCACCATCGCCGCTTCGCGTCTTTAATTGTTGTTGTTTTTTTTTATCCGGTTAATATGGGCTGCTGCTGGTATCAGAATCGAGACTAAACATGAACGGGCCTCCTGCTGGTGCCAAAGTCAGGACTAAACGTGGACCGGCCTCCTGCTGGTGCCAGAGTCAGGACTAAACGTGGACCGGTCTCCTGCTGGTGCCAGAGTCAGGACTAAACGTGGACCGACCTCCTGCTGGTGCCAGAGTCAGGACTAAACGTGGACCGGCCTCCTGCTGGTGCCAGAGTCAGGACTAAACGTGGACCGGCCTCCTGCTGGTGCCAGAGTCAGGACTAAACGTGGACCGCCTCCTGCTGGTGCCAGAGTCAGGACTAAACGTGGACCGCCTCCTGCTGGTGCCAGAGTCAGGACTAAACGTGGACCGGCCTCCTGCTGGTGCCAGAGTCAGGACTAAACGTGGACCGGCCTCCTGCTGGTGCCAGAGTCAGGACTAAACGTGGACCGGCCTCCTGCTGGTGCCAGAGTCAGGACTAAACGTGGACCGGCCTCCTGCTGGTGCCAGAGTCAGGACTAAACGTGGACCGGCCTCCTGCTGGTGCCAGAGTCAGGACTAAACGTGGACCGGCCTCCTGCTGGTGCCAGAGTCAGGACTAAACATGGGGAATCAGCGTGTCAGTTTTATGCAGCTAAAATCAGGAACATGAAGATGTGAGACAGGCCTCCGCTGTGATGATGTTAAATCCAGGCTAAAACAGTTCAGTTTAGCTGTGCATGTGACTGAAATCGTAGAAAAGAGTACAGGGGTTTCGAGTTCTATCCAGAAGTCCCCTACAAGGAGAAGCCAATATCAGTGACTCCTCCCTGTAGGCAGGGATCTCACAACTCAGAGTAGCATATAAACCAGAGTTCTCAGACCGGCTCAATGACTGACAATGACTTCTGGATAGAAGTCGAAACGTCCCGAACAAAATTGAGTATTTCTTCCACCACTGACTATAAAACTAAAAAACCATAAGATAAACCCGAAAATACACAATATGTCGTGCAGAGGGGCCAGATAACATAATCTTGAGAATGTTGAGCCTCTATCAATTTAATACAGGGATTTTGTACAATGACAAAGTAAATTCTGTGTAATAAAGCAGGTCCAAAGCAGCAGTGATCAGATTTCCTCTCATTGTCTGCACACACTGTGTCTCCCATCATTAAGCACTATAGTGTGACCACTCCTGCCCCTGGTTCAACACATCAAATATTCATGTTATTTTCACTTACAGCTGCAGATTGCATTAGCAGTGACCAAACGGACTCCTCCCGAGCTGAATTCACTTTACATTTTAATTAAATTGAAACAGCATCTGAATATGGTGTGAGGCTCGCGTGTCTGTCGGAGTCTTATCAAAACTGAATGAAACGTAATGAAGACGGACATCGACCTGGCTCGGCTTCAGTCTGTGTTTCTTCCTCTTCTGTCTGGGCGGCGCTCCTCAGAGTGACTTTAGAAATCTTGATTGTGGCTGTGTGTCGCGCACAATCAAAGCCTTCAAATCTTTACAAATATAATGCAATGGCCAAGATTTAACGCGCAAAGAATAGATGAACAGCACAGTGTAGAGGCAAAGATTCTGTAGACTTACTTAAAGGTGCACTATGTAACTTTTCTGATGGTATAGAGAAGTCAGTTGTGTTCCTGAGACGTACCACTGTATGGCATTGAACATAGCTATAATCTGTTCAAATACAGGCGTCTATATAGTTAAAAAATACTATAAAACAAACAGACATTTTTGTTATAGGACTAAAACTAAATAAAAGTATTCATACTGACTAAAACGGCATACATTTTCATTGACTAAAATCAAGTTCTATGTTTCAATTCCAGAGCCTAAGAGACAAACTCTCCAAATCTCAATGGGACATTCCTGGTTAAATTAAAAAAAAAAAAAAAAATTAAAAAGGCTATATTTTGTAATACTTAGACTAGACTAATACTAAAAACCATGTAAATCAAAAGAAGAAAAAAACCTAAATAAAAATTTCTCCTCGCCTCTCCGCCGATCTGACCAGTGTCTTGACCTGCTGCCATCACCTGTTTGTCTCCATGGAATTAGATGTGTTTAATGCTCTTTTTCAGTGATAAATGTGACTTCATCCCAAGAATAGATGTACTGGTCTCTTTCACACTGACAGAACCTACACCTGCCAATCTGTGACACATCCAGAAGTAAAACTTATCTAAACCACAACTTACAAAACTGCAATAAACTTGCATAAACAACAATATAATCCTGGATAAACACACTTATCTCAAACCACAAGTCACTCATTAAGCAGCGTGTGGAGTGTCCCGCAGGATCGCTCTGAACATTGAGCTAATTTCTGCTCAAATTGGAAAAAGTACTTTTCAAAAGCTGCATTTGATCCCCTCAAGGACCAGTGGAAAACCTTGAACCTGGAATTGCGCACACCAACAATCTTTAAGAAAACAGGAAAATCCAGCAACATACGGCCACATTTCCCACGAGCCTCTGCTGCGACGACATTTCTTAATTAAGTTTCTTTTTTTTTTTGCCCGGCGATGTTTTATTATTGAATGCTGTTGACAAATCCAGAAATCGCATGTGCAGCTGTGTATTTCTTCTCCTCTTAATTAAACTTTGACAATAGCCAAGGACTGGAGAACAGAGCGACAAAGAAGCCGAGAACAGGAAAAGCCTTGGACCGGCCTCTGAACAAAACTAATACCGAGTTCCAGTTTGGCCCAGAGGGAAAAGAAGTACGCAAGAAGTACAATCAATTCCAACGAATACAACAACAGCTAACAATGTAAAGCTCTATCACAAGTAAACAGGTAGGTGGCTTGTTTACCTGAAAAACTTCAAATCGACATTATGATTCTCTGGAAAAGCATATGCTACTTTTTGTTCTGGTTTATCTATGATACTTCTACAACCACTTCTCCAAATACAATCTTATAGTTTTTGTTATCTAACGATTCCAAAGCACATCTGTCTATGTTGTGCACTGATTTGATTGCAGATTTTCAGCCAGATGCCCTTCCCATTTGTCCAAACATATACCAAATAGGCCTGTCACAATAATTACGACATCTATCGTTCAATATGTGACAGAAAGAACTATATTTTTGGGACTCCATATTTATCGTGTGTATCTTTTGAATGCACTTTGGAGAACTTTTGTCTTTGTTTTTGATAAGATTTGGATTCCAGAGAGTGATTTAAGTAACTCTTATGACTCATAATTGGCCACAACTTTCTGAAAAGGTGTTTAATTCTGCTGATTATTTATTGTAGCTCATATTTCTAACTATATTTCACAATTAGAATGACTATGTTTGGGGTTTTCCAGCTTTAGGGTTACTGGGACCTTGTTACGTACTTCTTGCAGTTTCTTGCAAATGTACAAAAAAAATTATCCATTAACGTTTTATCTAAACAACATTATATCTACAATATGCAATTAAATAAATGTTTTAGCTACATCCCCAACATTTTGGCCTCGTCTCCCAAGGCTCTACCTCCATCTTTTCTTCAGTCTCAAGTGCCACCAATCCCATTACAGTAATTAAGTTACCAGTGGCCCTCGGAGCACTCTCCTTCAGACTGTGGAAGGCACTGCCACGAATGACGGAGCTGGAAAAGAGAAGGAGTAAAATGCATAAGGAATAACTTCACATGCATATATACTGCAAGTTGGTCTTTTCTTATTTTCTCTTTATTTCAAGCGCAAATAAATAGGTTTGCTGAACAATATCATCCAAATCTGTAAACCTTTACAGCACAAAACAAGATAGCAATTTTTTGTCTCGTCTTGCTTTATTGCCCTGGAAAGAGGGCTCAAGTAAAAAGGTATTGTACAAGTCTAATTAAAGCTGGGGTACCTAATTTTCACACTGCAAAACCAGAAGAAAGTATTTAAATGTGTACTTCTTAGATGTCACAGATCCTTTGGCAGATTGTTATTATCGACAAGTGTTAATTTTCAGGCCCGAGCTTCGACTTTAAACAGCTTTTTCAGATGTTGACAGGAGACTCCTGCGCCCGCCCCAAGCACAGCCAATCAGAACGCTGCTTTCAGCTCTTATTAGTAGTAGATGAGAGGTAAATACTTTATCAATAGATACAAACAGAGCACAGTGGTTTCATTTTTGTTTTAATGTACAAAAAGTCTCCCCAAAAGTAGGGTACCACCGTTGCCATAGCAAAATAATCTATCTTGATAGCTTTAGAGCTCAGTTTTTAACAAGACATCTTGGAACTTTAATCAACAAAGAAGTGTGGCTTGTGCAGTTGAAAGGACAGAAGTTAGATCGCGTGAAATGGGTAGTTTGTTTTTCTTCTAACGATGGAGACAGTGAAAGAAGCTATCTGTGGACTTCTGAAATGCTATGGACGATGTAAAACAAATACAGTAGACCTTCAAGAAGAAATACTTTGAGGGAACAGTCTTATCACTGACTGAAACAACACACAGATTTGTTTTGTCCTGAGAGCTATTACTCTCCTCACACTGCCTTGACACATGATCTGCTGACTCTACCTGACAAATCCTCCTGCTAAAGATGCACTGAGATATTTTTGTGACTTATCTCTCTATTTATTTATTTATTATCATCTTTTCAATGGTCAAAATCCTCAAATAGCCAATACACAAGAGGCTGAAACCCATAAATACAGTGTTATTTAATTAATTGCACCTTTACTCATTTAGTAATTCATGCAACATTTGAAGAGTTCATTTGCAAAAGCAGATAAGTGCCATTTGATTTTCTTACAGGCTTCCAATTATATTCTTTGTCTAGCAGTGTTTTCAAAAGCCAAAAGTCTATTTTAGCGCAATAAAATTATTATTCCATTCCTTTTTGAGCAAATACCCTCAACTGTACTAATAATTATGTGCAGAAGATAAAAAAGAAACCTTTGAGACAAAATGGAGATATCTGTTTTTGCAAATTACCTCTTCATTTGTAAGTCTGCCTGACCATGAAAAAGTCCTGTAACAAAAAAAGCGTAAAGGTTTAGTCAGTACTGTAAAAATAGTTATTACATTTTCTTTGACATGCTCATTTCACAGAATGATTTGCCTTTTAAATTGCGCACTGTTCAAGGAAAGTTTCTAACCAAGATAAATGTAGTCCTTATTTGAGCTGCCTACAATGCCATGTAAATGCCACGATGACGAAGAAGCTAAATGCCACAGTAAATGAGAGGGGAATGCACGCTAACATTTATGGAGGCAAAAGAACAGATGTTAAACAAGGAACAATGAAAAGAGTTTGCTTGTCTTAAATGTGTTACTGTGGGTTCATTCCAGCTCCCACGGTCCAAAGCTATACAATTAATAAGCTTTGACGTAAGAAGAACATGGTGTCGACCTAAACATGCACAAAAAAACTACCTTGTCAATTAAGATGCTGTGGTTTGGGTCAAATGCAGAAGACACATTTCTTTATACTGACCGCTGTTTGACAAAAAAGGGCATAAATAAAGAATCCTTTGTAAATGTTTTGTAATTTACAAAGTACAGCTACGACACAGACTTCTTTATGCTACTTTCCTGTTCGACTTTTTATTTAAATGTGTCCTGACGGAGTGCATTTGGAGCGACAGAGGACGCGCTGCTTTCACTTTCCAGAGACGAGGCGACTCAGGTTAAAGTGGCTAGAGTTTGTGTCAGTGAAGGACACCATCGGAGAAATAGTGCTCTGTGTGTTTACAACATTTTACCAAGGATTATAGCGTATTCAACTAAAACATGTCCCTTATTGGACTAACACACAGACTAAAAAACAATTTCTTCCCAACAATAAAGAGAAGTTTGGCGAGTAAGTTGTAACTCGTTTTGGAAAATAGATTTGGCTGTGATTCCTGTCACCAGTGTTTAACTACAGCACGCAAATCATTATGTTTGAAATACCCACCTTTGTGTTTATTACGTTATTATTCTTACCTTCATAAACCTGCGTGTGCTTGTGTTGACGCTGGCTTAGCGTGAGGAGCAGGATTCTGAGCGTCAAAACAAAACCAACACGGATTAAACATTTTCAGACATTATTTTCGGTGGATATGCCATTTTCAAACCAACAAAAGGTAACATGGGGATCTATATATGCCACGTGTTCTACTTGTAGAAGAACCCAGCTCTTACAGTGAGTGCATGTGCAATTTTTCCTTGTTGTGATAGACAATTTAGAGAAGGGAAAATTGTACATGCACTCACTGTAAGTGCTGTATATTCCATTTTTAACAAATCAAGTGCAGTTTAAAGCCTACATTTTATGATTTAAAAAAAAAAAAAAAGTATTCCTTCAATTGTAGGAAAGTAACACTATTTTGAATACTATCAAATAAATATGAATACTCAAAAATAGTATTCTAAATATGTATTCTTGGTACATGTATTTGTAACGCTTTATAATACACTTATTCCTGCCTTTGTCAAGCATGAACAAAAACTTAATTAATTGTGAACAAACAGTTTATTAAGAATAATTCTGGTTTATTAACTACTTAACGTATACTCTAACCTTAAATTCTAACCTTAACCTTAATTAAGTAGTTCCTAAGCCTGAATCATGCTCAATAAACTACATGTTCATTATGAATTAAGTTACATTTATCAACATGGTTGGATAACTCTGTGTATAGTCTTTACTTTTACACCTTAAACAAACAGAACAGCCATGTGGGACGATCCCCTGGGGGTCAGTGTTGTTCATTTGGGACGGGGGCAGCATGTGCGGTGGGCGGAGAAAGGACAGGTGTCAAAGCCCCATGATAAAAGCCTGTCTGCTCAGTTTTAAACCCAGAGGGACAGTGGGTTTGGCTGAAGGAGCACATCCCAGCCTCCACTTCTTCTTCTTCTATTGATATTCTGCGCTCATAGTTTCCCTCCAGGCCCCGCCCCTTCCCCCCTCCTCCTCCCGCCTCTTCTGGGGTGATGTCATCCCTATATGGATCCTTTGGTCAGATGCCATCGCCGCTCACATCTCTGTCACTGTCACGCGCACTCACTTAGCCCCACCGCGACCTACAACTTAATGCACTTTTGCTGCAAATATATCTGGATTATTACAGGGCAGAAAGTCCAGGCCCGAAGCGCTGCTCTTCATATCCACAGACAATCCCCAAGTCCGGCTCAGATAAGGCAGCTTTACGACTTGTTTAGGTTCACCACTTAGAGTCTCTCAATGGAGCCTGTCTTTTAATACATGAGAGTGGTCATCTGCCAGAGCACAGGAGGGAACATAAATCATTTTAAATCATTATGCATTCAAAAAGAAAAAAAAAGGGGGGGATAGCGCAGATGCAGAGGCGTGTGCGGTTAAGTGTCTGTTTGGAATCAAAAAGAGAAGGTGGCCAAAAGGCAGTCGATGCAGAGACTTTGTAATAGTGTTGTCAGAGGTGGGCAGTACTTTGAAATTTAGATAATATCGTGGATGCTGTTTTGAAGATATGCAATATTTTAATATCAGGTATATATATGTTTATAGTAAAAAATGCTACCAAAAGAGCTGATTAAAAATAAAATCAGGGGATATTTCTGCAGTTTTGGGATTCATTTTAGAGAAATGTCACATTTGTCTGATAATTAAACCTTAACTGTTACGTTTAAGACATGTTTTAACAGCTGTTGGATTGGTTTATTGTCATCTGAATATCGTTATCAGGATACTCCCAAAAATACTGATATCTATATATATTCTCCAGGTTTAGTTGTCACAACACTAAAATTTTGTACTTAGTTGTGACACTAAATTAGATACTTTAAATCCAATTTCAAAACCCCAATGACATTTAAAACTATAATCAAAATAAGAGTTGTTTATTCAAAATACAAATATTATTAACATGCTCTTGAGTCCTTTACTTTGTCAAATAATGTATTAACTGAAACCCACACATTATCATTTGCCAGGCATTCCCTTATCAGGAATTGTGTTAGCTTTCCATCTACTGGCAGCAGAGGGAATTACCATGGGGAAACAAAAGAAAAGCTAGCTTGCCCCGACACGCTAATGTAAGCGTGCAGTTGTAATGAACGTGCCTTGGCAGCAGAAATGCTCAGAACGAGTCTGACAATGATTTATGGACTTGAAAACAGTGCAGATGATCTCCAGATCTCTATCCATGATGTCACCAATCTGGGAAATTAGGAACAATTTGTTTTTCTGAGGCTAAACGAGAGAAGAGTTACTAAACAGGATTCATCAAACGTAAATGAAGCTAAATACAACTCCAGTTATGTTTGTGATGAGAGAACAATGACACCAAGACCATTTACTATTCAAGTGTAAAACAAAATTCTGAGCATTAGGTGCAAATAATCGTGGTGGGGCCTGCACTGCAATGTTCTCTGTGATAAATGCACTTAAATACAACATAATTATGACCAACTTTGTCCTATTTATGCCATTTTTTCAGTATCGATAGCTGCTCAAAAGTAGTATCAATACTTCTTTCAGTATCGATCAATATCTGGGTATCGATTTTTTTTGACAACAATAATAATAACAGCAGTGGATTCAAGCAGAGTTAAACATCAAGGTACAAACTTGAGCAGTGATATGTTGATGAGGGTTCTGTTAGAATTCTGAACCTGTTTTTTAGTTGTAAGTAGCTCAAGGTTTCATTGCCTCGAGGGAATGCGGAAAATTTGAAAAAGCAAACGCAACACAAAAATAATTTAGCACCCACGGACTACTGTTACACCTGGGCCTGAAGTAGCTCAATTTCTTGTGCCTCTGGGCAAGATACTACATCAACCTTGCAATAGTATGAGCTGTAAATTTCTCAGAAGGCATCATAATAATCCAGTACATCAGGTTATTATTATGTAGCATATGGTAATGTTTTTAGGCGTATTTGATTAAGTTGAAGTAAAAACAAATGTAAATACTGCAGAATATAGAGGGGTGTACAAAGTGTTTTAGCACAGTTTAATCCTGGGTAAGGGAGATAAAAGCCTAAAGACTCGTTGGCTCGTCTCCAGTACAGACAGGTCACATGGTCTAGTGATTTTAGCAGAGCGTGTCGGGGCGGGACACCTCCAAGTCGAGAGGAGGAACTAGCGCAGTGGTCTTCGGTGTTATTGGTTTTTCATTGATTACGTAGGTCATCTGAAAGTCACTCCCTCCTCCTCCCTCCTGGTCCACAGCTCCCGTTACTCTAACCTCTCCAGCCTCGGTCCATAGTTACAGCTTAAGGCAATTAAAGCCACGCCGCCATGCAGAGATGTTACGCGCTCGTAATTTTGAACTGGTTGTAATTAAAAGTGGGAGGCAGTCTTTGCTTTTGTTGGTGGACTATATATTTAGTTTTTGAGGTGAGCAAAAACGTAATTGATTTTGAAACTGTTTTAGGACAGGAGGACAGGGGGGATTTATCTTACCTTATCTTAAAATGAGAGGTGTATTGTAGGTGTAGTAATAAGACTTGAACAAAGTAGTAATGTGTGAATCTGTGTGAGATCCTATCGATCAGGGCAGGGTTTTAGGCCAATCACGCTTTAGTCCTCATTGTTCGAGTCCAAATCTGAGACACTTAAGACCTTAAGTCAAGTCCTAAGGTCTCCCAATGCACTGAGTCATTAAAAAGACATTTGAGACTGAAACTGAGTCAGAGTCTAAAGTCCAGCCCATTAAAAAATAGTTGTATGTATATCGTATTACATGCTGTGCTCACTCATAGGGTCCATGAACCAGAGCTGCAACAAACGATTATTTTTTGATTAGTCTAGCGATTTTTTTCAGATTAATAAATTAGTTGCTGTTGAGATTTTTACTCTGATAAAGCTTAAGTGAAGCCGTCTGAGTTCATCCTGGTTGAGAATATTTACAGACGATACTGTGTTTAAATCTAAAACACACCCTTACACACAGCATTATTTATCTTGATCTGAGGATATTCTGTCTGTCTTAAAATAGATCAATTCAACAAGCATAATATAGCTTACTTTACTTAAAATAAGAAAAACATAAGAATTGAGTAAAAGAAAAAAACCTCCTGCACTTGAAATCAGAAAAAAGGCTTGTTCCATTAGCAAATCTTATTTTAAGATGGTAAAAACATACTAAAATGAAGATTACTAAACTTATTTTATTAGCACATCATCTGACAGTTGAATGGCAAATTGAATGGCAATCAAACTTTTAACATCTAACATATAAATACACTTTTTAAATAGTTATTTTAGCATGAATTCCAGTGCAGTTGTGGTTTTTGAATGCAGTTTGGGTCAGAAACATTCATAGTTAAGATATATTTTTGCCACAACCTCTTTTAGTCAATTAATTGGTCAATAAAGCAGGTCTTCAGTCGACCAAGAATTTCTTTAGTCGACTTCAGCCTTAGATTCTTGCCCTGTCTGAGTCATAAAACTCCTTCTCATGGCATGTTTTAAAGGGTGCATAGACCAGTTAACGATTATTTGATTACTAAATTAGTTGACAAATTTTTATATAATGGAATAGTTGCAAGTTGGACTTGAGAGCTGTAATTATCTAGTCCGAGTCCAGGTCCTAGGTGTAGAAGTATGAATCCTCAAGCCTTAATCTCAAGTCGAGTCATGAGTGACTGCCCTCTCAAGTCCAAGTCGAGTCCCATTCATCAATCATTATCTTTGAGTCGAGTTACAAGTCCTGAAAGTTACTTGGAAAACGAGTTACAAGTCTGAAACTAGAGTAGGTCTCTGGTTTTCAGTGTTAAATGCTACAAAAACCCAAAGACATTAGAAACATGCAAACTCTTCACAGAAAGAGTCCTGGCTCCAACTTTCAACAAAGCTATCAAAAACCAAGTCAAACCTAATCCATTTTCCCAAAAAGGTCACGTGTCAAAAGCCTAGCTCTGCCTGAAAAGCAGAAGAAGCAGTGTCTTTGTGTGCCCCTGTAATGCCGCGTGTCTCTAACATGTCGACAGGCTCCTGGGGGGATCGCTAACGACATGACCAGGGCGAGCTAATTGCGTCTGTTGTATTGTCTTGTCCAATCAATCAATTACCACAGACAGGGCACCAGGGGGCAGCACCAAAGTGTGTGCCTCTTCCCATTGTGCGCCTGTGATGGATCTTCTGCATTCATATCACATAAGCTCAGTGCGGTGAAGGAACCCATGAAAGAATTTATCACTGTCATAGTACAGCTTATGGCAGATCATGTTTAAGCCACATGTATGCTACTGTTGTTATGGGTGTGTCTGACTGGAAGACCATAATAACATGTCTTTTTCACATTTCTCAAACTGTGGAACAAGCCTTACTCAGTGTCTTTTGCAGCTCATGCCTCCATTGCTCATATTTTACAGTCCTTGATTACTTTATAACCCATTTTAAGTACATCGTCCACCTCTGATCATTCCCGTCCTGTGTTCCTCGCCGTCCCACGTCGTCCCATTGTATGCCTCGTGTCTCTGGTTTTTGTCTCTATTATGGAACATGATAAAAGAGCGTGAAATGAAAACATAATTGGGTTTTAATATGTGGGCAAAGCTCTCATCGCCCACTGACAAACCCTCCGCTGATCACCTCTTCATTAATGGTCAGGAACAAGCAATAGACTTAAAGAGTAAAGCCCTGTTCAGACCGCAGCGACAAAATCGCGCCTGTTCCCCCCTAGTTTGTCGCCTGTGCATTAAAGCACAGTCGCTTTAGTCGCGCGACTTGATCGCCGAAAAAAAAAGTCACCAGCGACACCGCGGCGCGACCAGCACATCTAAACTGCTGCTAGAGTTTAGATTCCTGGGAGCGGGGCGTTTGGGACCACATTTTCCGCTCTGTTGTCGGGCTGGGCACGGACCTGGGCCGTGTGGGCTCGGTCTCAGGGGACAGAGACGAGCATGCATGGTGTCACGTTTGTAACATGCGCTTCACGGAGCGCGGTGTGCAGGCGGGACTGTGTTGTTTTCCTCCTCATCCTCCGATAAAGTGGTCAAAATGTGACAGCACCAGAATAAAAGTGCGCGGCTGCTACAGGAGCAGAGGAGAGAGAGAGGGAGAGAGAGCCACGGATGCCCTCCCAAAAAGCTGAAGAAAAGAGCGAGGGAGCGGGATCATTGGTCCAGCGTCAGCGGAGGGACAGGCACGTCTGGAACAGGACATGTCCCGTTGGTGCAGGTAAAACACTAAACACTTGAAGCTCTGTCAGGCGCTTATTCTGCCAATAAAACTCTGCACGGAACCCAGTTTATGGTTCTACTCGTGCGGCTTGGGTCTGTTCGTCAATCATGCGTTTGGTTTGTTTACGTCCTTCTTTCCGGATAATGATATACGTAGTAACGTCTCACAAGCGTGGTCTCTGATTGGTTGCCATCCGCGACGGTCGCTACGTTTGCCGCAGAAAGTTCAGCTTTGTTTATCTTCTGCGACGGTCGCCAAGTCACGCGAATGAAGCGACTTTGCGGCGGCCGCAAAGTCGCTCTTGTCGCGTTGCGCCGCACGACAGAATCGCAGGATTCGCGCCGCGCCGGTCGCCCCGCAAAATCGCAGGAGGCTTTTTTCGCGCGACACCATAGACTTTACATGTAAACTGGTCGCGTTGGTCGCTGCGGTTTGAACGCCCCTTTAGAGGGAAATCTGGGTTTGGGTTAGGGGTTTGGACAATCTTGGATAAGATGATCCATTCATAAATGAACTTCTTTTACAAACAAATATGATCAAAATAACTTGTTTTAGAGTGTATTCTTTATATAAAAAAAAGAAGAAAAGTGAAAACCACAACCAACACATTTCTAAATTTAAGCACCATGGACAGCGATTTTATACTCAACGAACATACCTTTTGTTTGCTTTATTGTTTTTATTTTGTCTTATTGCTTGTCTTGTCTTAATTTATTTATTTATTTATGGATTTATAATTCTAATTTATTGTGGTTCTTGTTCACTGTTTTTTAAATTTTATTGTTGAACAGAGAATCCTACTTTCACGTGAATGATTTGCGCAGAACTTTCGTCGAATTAAGTGAAGTGGATGGGTGTGGATTTCTGAGGAATTGCAAAAGTATGATCTGATCATTATTAGGACCAACTACAAACACTTAAAAATATCAATATCTCCCTTTATGTACCAACGTTTCTTGTCTATTGTTTCTTTCTCCTGTGGTTGAAATAGTGTCATGTGCAACAGACAGCAATAAACAATACGTATTACATATTAATTCTACGCAGCGACATTATTCCCTCTTCGTCCCAGAGCGTCAGGCGAGGTACAATATATGTCAGCCTCTAAACAAGTGCCGAGAGCGGGAGCTGGAGTATCTTTAAGCAGCTCCTTATGGTTCGTGTGTGTTTTCCTGTCCTCTCTGTGTGCGGCTCGTGGCAGTGTAAGCCCTAAGCTTCTTAAAGAGCCCACTGGGACATGAGCGCGGTTTAACCAGGCCAGACTCCTCCAGCCTGGGAACATGTAGAGCGAGCAAGGAAGAGGACAGAGAGCTAAAATGTAAATGCTATGTGCGACAGAACTTTGAGGTTCAGAAGTTTGAGGTTAAACAGGAGAAGTTGAATCTTATTTATATACTAACGTGCCAAAAGAGCGTCAAATACAGATTGGGATCTAAAAAAATGAGTGGTCTGGTCTAAAAAGGCGGAAGGTAAATTGTGCTTGGACAGATGGACATTTAAGAAGTTTGAGAAGTTTTAGGGAAATGTGTGTTTTAGTCGTACATTCACTTTTAGTAAGAATTCCACATTTACTTTGGACATGGAATTCCTAAACAAGTAAAACAAGTTTTCAAATTATTGGTCAATGGTGTCTTGGCTGACAAATGTTTTTAGTTGATCACTTATTTTTGGGTGGAATTTTAATGATTTATGTTGACAACAGCAGAAAGGATAAATGTGGAGTGAATTGGCTTTAGAGTCACAAGTTTAATCTGCTTTTTTTTACCGATAAACACAATTTTTTTCCCGCATAAATATTTGTCATTGCAGGATGTGACCATTTAGTACAGACACATGGTCAAAGCATAGAGGTATTTAGGTTTTGCCAGTACCACATGATTTGTTGCCCAGCAGTCAGACGGTCAATGTTGATGAATGACATCTAAATTTCGGGCAATAAATGCGATTATAAGTCATGTGGGGACTATATACTGCCCAAATAAGACTGTATGTCTGATTATTAAGTACAGTGTAGTATTAGACGAATACTGACCATTGTTGGTGCATAAATCCAAGTGGATAAATAGTAGATGTTGTACTCCAGTCTCTTCCATTCTCTAAAAACAATAAAAAACAAAAATAAATAAATAAACAAATTAGTAAAACATAGCATTTGGTTGTTTGAGTTAGATTGATATATATTTTTTTCTCTTTATGATAATATGAAAAGTATTTAACGTATAGCATCAAGTCATTTTTTCTTGTACATTATTTCACTGACAGATTCACTATGTAACTTTCCTGGTTGGGGGTCTGTCATCTGTATGTTTCCATGGAGATGTTGGAGGGCTCCACCAGGAAAAGGACTAGACTTGTCTAACTGCGTGAAACCTCAAACACTTGTAACTATATTTATTGACTTTTCTTGTTCAGCTCCCTTTGCACTTACAAGCTGCACCGAGACCATTTTGTGTTTGAATTGCCCCTCGAGGATAAATAAAGATAGATTTATTGATTGATTTTTACAAAAAGCACACTGTTCAGAAAGATACTGGTGCTACAGAACGTGCTCTAAGGATTCGTTTTTATTGTCCGTTCGGGTTAGATCTGAGTTTGCTTCATGTGGATGGAAGGCAAGGCAAGTTTATTTGTAAAACCCACAAACAAAAAAATTACACAGTGCACAAATACATTTCTACACATCACATCAGGTTAATAATCTTTCAGTAAATTAAAAAAGTTGGAGGCTGTTGTGCACTAGTTGTTATGATTGCATTCTTCTGTCCGTCTGCATGAGCTCATTGTTATTCAATTCTAACATTTCTCAACTAATTCACAAAAGCAGACAATAACAGAACAATGTGTTTTCCATTCAATTCTTTTGATATGAATATTTTAAAGGTTACACTAAATTACTGAGCCAAATAAAAGAAATTCAGCGCACTGTCGTTACCTCTTTTATTAAAGTGGCATTTCACAGCTGCTTAAAAACGAATACAATGCTCATTCACGCCGTCTCTGTGAATAAACTTTCTGCACCTTGTGACTTTTTCTTTGTGTTTTTGCATTTGATTCTGAGTATTTCTTATTGTGGAGAGAAGCCATTGGAGTGACCAGGCAGTTAATGAAGCCTGCCGTTTTATTCAGAATCAATGTCTCTCCATCAGCCTCTGTGACCTCTGTAATGATGCTCACACTCCTGGAACAAGGGTCAAACGCTGAATTAAGATTTATATTAGCTTTTTTTCTGCTCGCTGATTGTAGGAGGTCTTTTAACAGTGAACAAGTCATTCGTTGTTATATTTTTATATACACTTTTACTTGTGTGTTTGTAGATTTTAGGTTCAAGGTGACTTGTGCACACATCAGATTTTTCTTTTTGGTTTTATTGACCTTATGGACTAGAAAAACTTTGCAAGACACGCAAGAAAGAAACTTCATACGGACAAAAAACATCGTCACACTAACCATATCTCGGCATGTGAAGGGTACATTTGAAAAAAAAAAGTTGGAGTAAAATGTTCAGAATCTGTTAAACCCTGTTAAAATAATTTAGTAGTAAGTTGTTGAGTATTGCGTTGGGAGGCTATAAAATGTATTAAATCAAAAAAGTATTCATATGTTTAGGGAAAATAAAAATTAAAAAAAATTGCAAATGGTGTGTTCAAAGCTTAACTACGATTGTTGTTATAAAGTATGAAGTTAGGGCTACAGCTAGGACGTTTTAAGGACTTATGTTCATTACCCACCTTATTCCTGAAGTTACCGTGGGCTCCGCCATCTTTTTCCGTTGTAGTTTACACGGGGCAGACGAGCTCAACAGAAAATAAGTTCTACACGGACTAAAAAGGTGTTTTCAGGCTGCCCAAGATATCCGTGTTGCTGACTTGTGTTCATTAAACATTTTAGACAAATCAATCTACTTTATATAATGTTTTAGCAAGAGACTTTTCCCTTGATTGTCATTTGCTCTAACACTGTTCGCTTCAAACCGGAAGTCCCTTTATTAGAAGAGTGCGGATCATAAACATAAAAAGTGGCGAAATTGGGTCAGGCAGAATACTACAAAGTTGATTTTTCAAACTGTGCTCAGGATTTTACCAAACAGGATAGAAGCACTGAGGGTTTACATACTGTACTACATAGAAAAAAAAGAAGCATGGTTGCAATAATAAATAAAAAAAATATACATAGCTTTTGTGTTTTTAATTGTGCGTGTTTCATTGCGCTAATAATGTATAATAAACTGTGTCCCTACTAAGAGCGAACTTGTGTCTCCATAAACCTGACTATTCCACATATGTGTCTGCATGGATACTGTTCTGAATTATGGTTTTAATTTTCAATCTCCATGGAATCAGACTGTTGACTTTCCACAGACTTTCCACTGCCGCTCTGACAAACATGGGACAAACACACAAAATGACATACGGTAACAAGAGTTCAAGAAACACTTTCAAATGTGAATTATATTGCTCTTTACCATGGCAAGATACAGGTCCACAGCCTTGAAAGAGATCTGACGCTGATCTGGGTAATTTAGATATCTTTAAACGGTGCTATTCTATTAAAAAAAGCCAAATAATGACAACTATTTTTCTATTTCCTATGAGTCTTAAAGGTGCACTCTAACCGTTTTCTGTTGGAGAGTCAGCCACCTCCTTATCTCCATGGAAACAAACAGTCGAGGCAAGAACGCTCACAGTAGTATCTTTCCTGGCAATAAAAAAAAAAAAAAATGTAATTAAACAAATGAAAGACACCGATAGCCGAATGCCGTACTGCGACTTTTCCAGACAAAAGCGACATCAACCAGAGAAGTTCCACAGCGCACCTTTAAACGCTCACTTGGCTGTTTCTGCTGACTTGTCCTGTGGCAGTGGCATGTTCCGTTTATATCTCCACACCGTATTGAGCAGGCTGTAATGTCACACTACAGAACAGAGCAAGGACTGGCCCGGGGCAAGTGCACTCCGACGAGCATGAAAGAAAAGTGCTGAGTTTGTTGAACCGCGATACAACTGTCTGAAGCAGAATACACCAGCCCTGAGCCGCGGGAGGAAGGGAGCGATCACACCCAGCTCCGTTCAGCCACACTTTCATTTATTTTAGGGGAATAACTGACATGAAAAAAGAAAATGTAGGGAATTAAACGCCACTGGCAAAAAAAAACCATCTTTTATTACCCGAAAGACAGCTCAGCACAATTTGTTTAGTTTAAAGCAAAACAGTCTAGGTGAAAGTAATTACATTTTTAGACAAACAGTTTTATTGTGAAACTACAAAATACATCACTAGCTGCGTTCATTCATCTTCTTCTACTTATTTTCTGTGCAGGTTTCAAGATTGTACTATGGGGCTTATAGCGAGCAAACAGCGAGTCCAGAAACCTGTGCTGTGTTGACTACTGTTTACATTTATAGAACATGATTATATGATATTGACCAAACTATGAAGACTAATATTCCCAGTAACTACAATCAAATTATGTTTTTGCAGTCCATCAGAAATGTGCTAAAACTGGCTGTAAATGTAAGGTTAAAATACCATACAAAAAGTAACTGACATAAGTTATTGTTTCTTTTCTCTCTTCTAACAAGTTTCCTGGAGAATTATGTCAATGTTAAGCACAACTAATTCAGATGGAGCCACAAATGAACCTAAATGGAAGTTGTTGGCACTGTGTTACCCCAGAAAAGTAAAAAGATTGCTCTTTATATGTTAACACGCAGCAGGCGGTGCTAAAATCGTGTGGCATTTAGCTCGCAGCTAACGTCAGCATTCTTGAATAATTTCATACATTTGGGCAGTTCGACCACTTTCTTCTTCTCTATGTCTTCATGTCCATATTTGGCACAATAAAACTCTGCGTTTGCTCTTCTAGTTCTAGTGCTCCATGAAAATTAATGGACTGCTTCCCCCACTGAGGTCTGAAAGTCCCTCAGATACTAACGGTATCTATAACAGGGTTGCCAGAAATCACCAGCCAAACTCCTCCCAAGCACGTGAAAAACTGCTAAAACCTGCAGAACGTCCAGCACAGCTGTATTTTCAACAGTATTTATGAACGTAGAGCTGCTCCAGTGAAACAGACCCTTCTCTCTCTCACGCTTAAATAGAAACTCCACAGAGCACTGATGGCTTTGGCTTTGAGGATTTGAGACTGAAATTCAGAGCTTTCATTAGGTTTATTCTAAAATTAATACACTTTACATGGAAAATGGCTCTGGGCAAACCCACGGCAGCTCTTAAAAAGCTGCCCAATTCCATGGCTCTAGCAACACTGATCTGTGATATTTCACTGGTTTTACCCACCCAATCAATCAATCAAACAAACCCACTTTATTTAAAAAGAGCGTCTCATACATGTAACAAAATGTGCTTCTCTAAATGCAACATGCCTTTTGATAACATGTACATATAGCTGAATACATATATATATTCGATATATAGTTGATAAAGTTAAAAACTTAGTAAATACTTACTTCCCAAAATGTACAGATTTGACATTACGATGCCAACTAAAGCATGAACATAGTTTAACTTGTTTATTAAGAATGATTCAGACTTGGGATCTACTTAATTAAAGGGTTCGGGTTTGGATTAAGTGTTCGGTCATGCTTTAATAAGGCTAAGTATTGTAATAATGTGGTACCAAAATGTCTTTCCTCCATTACTTTTACAGTAGCTCCTCAGCACAATGTCCCAGTGGAAGTTCAGCAGCAGCTCATGCAGATGTACAATATGAAGAGCCAAAACAACTCTCACAACTTGGCCGACAAACCTTCCAGTCTTAAACACTTCTCCAATTCTTTATAACTTGGAAAAATAGCAGGAATTTTAAAAGGTTTTGCAGTGGTCAGGAGAATTTAAGTGGTCCCTGTAAGATCACAAAAGAAACAGGTATGTATTTTTAAAAAAGAAAAAGAAAAGTGATAGATTAGTGCATGGATAGAATCAAAGCAAATATATGTTTATAGCAGTAGAGTCCAAACCTCCTAAAGAATGACAGATTTTGATAAAAAAGCTAATGGTCAAAAGTTGCACCAGACATTTCATTTATTCTACTCTACTCTACTAATTGTATTGCTCTCAATATTCATAATAATTGTTACTGCATTTGACCAGGTTCAGACAAACTTACAGTATAAAGATATGTTCCTCTAACCCTTAGGTTTAGGGACCACATTCTGTATTAATTGCCAACTAAGTGGCAATTGGTTAGTTGTGGTTACTTGAGTATTAGAGTGTTCATAGAGCAATTGCACTGAGATCACTTAATAATGCAAATTTATAAAAAGTGGGGAAATGTTGATGAATATTTGTTGAATACAGTCAGAATAAAACAATAATAGGAACTTTATAGTTATGTAGAGTTATGTGGTTTCTAAACCTACTCCAGTTTTTAGGCCTATTTGGGATGTTTGTTTAGTTAATGAAATATCCAATGCATGGACACTAGGTTAGTTACATTGGGACATTTGCATGGTCAATAAAAATCAGATAACTAGAATGATCAGATAAACCTATAATTAAATCTGATTGTTGGTGTGTGTAACAGCAAAAAGATATGGATACTCTACATCACCTGGTGACCCAGATAATACAGATAATCAGATACAGATAATAAAGGTTGTGTTGTATTTGGAGGACAAAGTACATGTGAATCTATTTCTATCGTTTTCTCTTTAATTTTTTGTCTTTGTCGCAGTAGTTTACCCTTTTGTGCATTATTTTCCTCATTGAAACTTAACCAGATGTGAAAAATCAGAGAAATAAGACTTCTCATATTGGATTTAACAGTTTATAAGACATTTCAATAATCTGCTCCAGAATACAAATAATGATCAGATTTTTGCTCTGCATGTAAACATATCTACTGGGACTTTCAAGTGCATTTTGTTAAAGAAAGGGAAACTTTACTGTGTTCATTATGCAACAGTTTCCAAAAGCTATTTTTATGATCTTACAATACAGACATTTTACCAAACGTATTTGATTATTCTTCATGTTTTCTCACCAGGCTAATGTGTTTAAGTGGCACGTTCATGTGGTCTTTACATAGAAACTGTGCAAAACTTCTATTAAAAGAAAGCGCCGCATGGTACTTTTATAACACTCAACCTTTAGAATAGAAAGGTTAAGTGGTTGTTGGAAGTAAGTAGCAGGTGTGTGGTTGGTTAGTCTGAAAATCCTCCACTCACAGACTCTACAGTTGCCAGAAATGCATTGTTGTTGTTGTTAATGACTAAAATTGTGACTGAAGCAGAAGTAGATGTAATTCAAAACAGTAAAATTGGTGAACTAAACTATTACGAGTGCTTTAGGTTTAACATTAACGATGTTGTTTGACCGACACAACAAAATACAGTATTTAACATAGGATTGTAAATGGATGCTGTCAGCAACTCTTATTTCAGACCAGTGTTTGTTTAGTTTACCTGACAGTTTTGGCTGCTCACTCGCAATCTTCAACATAAAAAAGAACCACTGACACGGTCACTTTACCATACTTCAGAGACGTTACAGGAAAAGAAAAAACTCAACATCAACACACCAGTTAAACCAATCCAAAAAAAAAAGCAACTACTTATCCACCCGAAAGACAAAATTGAACCAGAACACAAATGTAATGTCATATATTAAATACCCTGCAGGTCTTGCAATAAAATGCACAACAGCGAAACAGGAAGGGCGTTCAGCACACGAAAAACAGAAAACAAGACAGAATGTGAGAAGGCATTTTTGTAGTACTCAAATGGTGACTGAAACAAGTTGAAGTAATTTGTAATCTGAAGGTACTGCTCTCAGAAAAATGTATAGATGTTATGCAGAGACATTCTTTTATTTGAAATTTGTTCCTCACATTTCGACTTGTTGGGCAGAATTATAGACGATAAAATGTGTTTTTTGCTTTTCTTTGGCCTAATTTTTGTGTGTGTAGCTTTTGATAGCTTTATAGAGCAAAATGTACAGAGCTTCAGGACACTTCACAACAATTCATTCCTCAACACTTGGACTCATAAATGTAGTATTTGAGAGTTCAACTGTGTGTGATCCCAAAGTTTGTTGAATGTGAGAAAAGAGATAAATATTGAACGATAAGTCGATTTATTAATTATTGTGACAGGCCTGCTTGTGACTGTATCAGACAGTTTTTACAAATCCCAAATTGTGAAATGTGTGTGATTTTTACTGCTCTTCCGTGTCCTTTCCACATATGGCGCCTGTAGTGTTGAATTACTTCATTTTACAGAGTCATAATAATCATTTAATTGAGCCAGATGTGTTCTCAATCAGATCAGTGTGGAGGATTTGCTCATTTCATTATCACGATTGGACGGTTTGTTTTACTGGAATCAATTAAACGCTTTGGGAATGGCCCCACTTGAGCTTTGGCCAAACTTGATGAAATCTCCAGGACTTACAAACGCGCTCCTCTCACACATGGGCCACATTCTAATATATGGGCCCCTGCCTCTCAATAAGCCCAGTATTAAGTGTCATTAGAACATGAGAGGAAGACAAATAGCTGGTGTTGACGCAGTCTTCAATTACTTTCCTCTACACGCCTAATGCCTCCTGTTGGAATCATCACAGCAGCTGCACTCTGGCTCGCTGAGGTTTGAATCTGGCACATATTTTACATTGGATGCCCTTACTGTAATGCGTCTGTAGCACGCAAGGTGCTATCTGTACCCTTTTGTATAGCATTTGGTTAGCTTTACCACTATGGAAGGGAGGATAGGCCAGATCAGAAGATTTTAGGTGCGTAGGAGCCCAAGAGGTGAGTAACAACATAGGACAATGACAACAGTTGTAGAAAAAATGCTTTTGTATTAAAGAATGTTATGAGTGGATTTAAGTATTCTTTTTCAATAACAATAACATAAAGAGAGCTCTTTTCCCCAAAAATAAAAATAAAAATAAAATGTTTCCCGTATATAGTCCTTTAAGTCTTTTTCAATGTCTGTTATAGTCTGTTCAATGTTCATTCAATGTTCAAAGTGTTTGTAACCAGTCGGGCTACAAGCTACCAGTTTGTTCGATTCTGGGCTGGGCTCGCCATCCAATTGGAAGAAGATCCTTTCTTGATTGCACGTCTGCAGCCGATAAAAAAACCTGACCTAAAGAAAAGGCCAGAATAAAGTAGCTTAAAACAATGTACTATATGGCTATACTACAATCACTACTGTTAACAATCCTTTCTCAAAATAAAACATGTTGTACAACAGTGAAGTTCAAAATACTCACAATCACATTACTACCATATGAATAAACCAAATAAAATAGCTTACATGTGGTAACTAAGTAATAATACCAGTTCTATTTTTTACAGTGCATCGTCAATACACCTTTAAAATAACACAAAATAGCTTTAAAGTGCATTTTAAATACACATAGGCTTTTAGTTAAATTATCTGTATCAAAATTATAGCAAAGTGACAATAATTTGCACTCGACATTCATATGTACATTTTTTACAGTGCTCTGAACCAGTTAGCACCACAGAATAAACAGAAATATGTGCTTCTAGCACTAAAATAACACTTTTTAACAACCAGATTACAAAATTGTGCATTGTACCTTTAAGATACATTGAGGGCATAGTACAACAAACCCATTGCTAATCGTTTTGGCCTCTAAAAAAGGGCTTTTTCATTGTAAAATGGCTAGCGGAGATTAGCACAGATGCTAGCGCCGATTAGCGCGCTATGCTAGCACAATACATTGTGTATGGGACCATAGAACTATAATAAAACCTGGAAGATGAATCCAAGATGGCCGTCCTGTTTATCCCTATGGAGAGTGCTCATTGGCGCATGACCCCAAAAAAGTTTCTTACTTCCGCATTTACTTCCTGATACGAAGGCTGACATCTTTGTTTTACTTCCTGAAACGATGGCTGCCATCTTTGTTTTACTTCCTGAAATGATGGCTGCCATCTTTGTTTTAGGGCGCCACGTGACGACAATCCCCCACTTCATATAAAAACGGTAATTTCGGTGATTTTAGAAACGGTAGAAAAGAACATTTCCTTCCATTTTATTTAAATACCGATAATAATTCAGTCCTGTCTGCAATTATAATGTGCAATTTTAGAAAAAGGCTGGTTCCAAGAGGCTGCAGTACCTCACACGGCCACAAATCAATCTGGGACCACAGTCAGAGGGGGCGTACCTTATCCAGTTCATTTAATACATCCATGTATGGGACTCACCAATGCAGGGCAACATGTGCTAACAAGGCTACGGGGTTTCCCAGGCTTCCGTGGGCTGTCGGCACTCCGCAATTCCAATATCTTAAGAGTTTAACAAATGTTTTGTCACTAACATGAATTGCTATGATGGTTAGGGAAGTTTTATCACTGGTTTGTGCTACCAAACTCCAAAATTGTGAGGAAAATGCCGGTACCACCAATGCTAGCGATCACAACACACGAGCAAGTTCTCTGGTCAGCGCCTGATGCGAGACTGAGCAGAGCGCAGGGTGCGCAGTACTCAGGGCGCAACCTTGACCTTATTGGCTAATACAATTCAGACTGCACTGTGATTGGTTGCTCGATGTGTTAAACAAAAATACATTAATGACATTTTTTAACATTTTTATCGCTATTTATAACATTTTAATCAACATATTTATGAACTTAATATTTAAATGGGGTTAATCAATATTTATTCCCAATGTGCTTTTAGCCAAGTGTTATGAATATTCATGTTGTTTTTACCCGTTTTTAACACTGGGTTACACGTCCTTTTAAGTTGTCAAAAGTAGGTTCAAACTCAGCACTGGATTAGCATAATAACAACATAAGAACAACATTAAACATACTCTGGAGTATCTTGATACTGTTAGCCTTCAATGGGGGAAAACGATCCATTCATTTTAATGTGTCAGAGCTACTGTTTCACTCCCTGTTCAACAACTACAAGAGCAAAGGCAGAGTTTAGGAGTTATATAGTGACAAATACAGAAAAAAAGTGGTTGAATAGTCCAAATTATCCAAGAAAATTAATGGCAGATTACTAAATGCTACCTCGATGCTAGCGCTTACCTGCTGTATTTTAACATCTACGAATAATCAATTTATTTTTCGAGGAAACGCCAGGTCATTGACGCCTGTTAAGAGTGGAGTTTAAGCACTTCAATTTTATTAGAAGGGGAAAAATTGCATTTTCTATTAAATCAACGGAGAGTTTACCTCGAGCTTCCCCACCGCAGACCATGCTGACTATCAACTGAAAACCACATTACTTCTCAATCGAGCATTCCCTCATCAGGATTGGTGTTAGCGCTCAATAGGCAGAAGAAAATGGAATGGGAAAAATATATTAGCAAGCTGACCCAAGATGCTAATACAAGCACGCAGACAAATCTGTGAGTATTTTGAGAGGCTCAGAGGGAGAGGTCCTGTAAACAGGATTAATGCAATAAGCAAGAAAGAAGTGCAAAAGTAGGAAATAGTAGAGTAGGTGCAAAATCAACTCCGGGTTTGGGAAACGCGGTGAACATGCACTGTATAGATCGCTTAGCGAGCAGTTTTGATTCAAATCAAAGCCATTTTGTTGTTTGTGAAAGCCTTTGTGATTTGCTAACTGCATTTATTAAATTTTTTGTTTATTTGGATCACTTGTGCAACCCTGGCCTTTAAGAGGTAAATAAAGTAATCTGCTCAGGGCTTCAGAGGCTAAACAACAGGAGAAATGTGTGTTTGAACAGAAAGCTGCATTAAAGAGACAAACAGTGAATCACAATATGATGATTTCACAAAAACAGCAGATTGTAACAAGGACAAGCTCACAATTCCATTTTTATCACCAGACGCTAAGCCCTACTATAGGCAGTAGGCAGCTTCATCTCTGAGTCAAAGCTCTATCCAGTGTGAATGGAAAAGAGGACTTTTAGTGATTAAACGGAATAATCTGTGGCCTATACTTTGTTGGTAGAAAATTGTTTCAAAAGTATTTTTGAAAGAGATGGTTTGACTGTCGCACACTTTAAGTTATTTTCAATAAGATTTTCTACAATGGATCACGCCTGGATAAATGAGAGACTACGCCGACTCGCTTATTTACAAAAAGTGTCATAAATTGCAACTTTTGGAATTGACGAAAGAGGACAGCGGAGAGTCTATATCTAGTCTATATAAAGAGCTCACTTTCAAACTCGATGTAGAATGCGCGCTCACACCACACATAAAATTTGGATCTAAATTGGGACTAGAACTAAACCTAAACTAAAGGATATGACAGAACCAAACCAGGTCTAAGACAAAACTGGAGTCAAACCAGGCCTAGAGAGAACATACCCTATAAAACATATAGAATCATGTTTATCTGCTTTTCTATTACTTTCCATCACATCCATGTTCCCTTCTGTTTTCGGTTATGACCTCCTGGTTTTGAAAGTGCCACATCACACCACGCGCTCGACCAATCTCTAACAGGTAAAACCAACACGAAATGAAAAGCCCAAACAATCTCCTCCTGTTTCTAATCTGTTTAATCCACACCTCAACCACTCTGCTCTCCCGTCCCATTCCTCTAGATCTTTTCCAATCTCCCCTTGGCTCGGCAACTCCAGCTCCGTCCATCGCCTTAACAACCCATCCTCCACCGCTCTCCATCCAATCTCGCCGGCCCGTCCTGGTCTCAGTCCGGAGCTATATCCTTTAAGTCTTTTTCAATGTCTGTTATAGTCTGTTCAATGTTCATTCAATGTTCAAAGTGTTTGTAACCAGTCGGGCTACAAGCTACCAGTTTGTTCGATTCTGGGCTGGGCTCGCCATCCAATTGGAAGAAGATCCTTTCTTGATTGCACGCCTGCAGCCGATAAAAAAACCTGACCTAAAGAAAAGGCCAGAATAAAGTAGCTTTAAAAACAATGTACTATATGGCTATACTACAATCACTACTGTTAACAATCCTTTCTCAAAATAAAACATGTTGTACAACAGTGAAGTTCAAAATACTCACAATCACATTACTACCATATGAATAAACCAAATAAAATAGCTTACATGTGGTAACTAAGTAATAATACCAGTTCTATTTTTACAGTGCATAGTCAATACACCATTAAAATAACACAAAATAGCTTTAAAGTGCATTTTAAATACACATAGGCTTTTAGTTAAATTATCTGTATCAAAATTATAGCAAAGTGACAATAATTTGCACTCGACATTCATATGTACATTTTTTACAGTGCTCTGAACCAGTTAGCACCACAGAATAAACAGAAATATGTGCTTCTAGCACTAAAATAATACTTTAACAACCAGATTACAAAATTGTGCATTGTACCTTTAAGATACATTGAGGGCATAGTACAACAAACCCATTGCTAATCGTTTTGGCCTCTAAAAAGGGCTTTTGATTGTAAAATGGCTAGCGGAGATTAGCACAGATGCTAGCGCGATTAGCGCTGTGCTATGCTAGCACAATACATTGTGTATGGGACTCACCAATGCAGGGCAACATGTGCTAACAAGGCTACGGGTTTCCCAGGCTTCGTGGGCTGTCGGCACTCCAATTCCAATATCTTAAGAGTTTAACAAATGTTTTGTCACTAACATGAATTGCTATGATGGTTAGGGGAAGTTTTATCACTGGTTTGTGCTTACCAAACTCCAAAATTGCAGTGAGGAAAATGCCGGTACCACCACGTTAGCGATCACAACACACGAGCAAGTTCTCTGGTCAGCGTCTGATGCGAGACTGAGCAGAGCGCAAGGGTGCGCAGTACTCAGGGCGCAACCTTGACCTTATTGGCTAATACAATTCAGACTGCACTGTGATTGGTTGCTCGATGTGTTAAACAAAAATACATTAATGACATTTTTTAACATTTTTATCGCTATTTATAACATTTTAATCAACATATTTATGAACTTAATATTTAAATGGGGTTAATCAATATTTATTCCCAATGTGCTTTTAGCCAAGTGTTATGAATATTCATGTTGTTTTTACCCGTTTTTAACACTGGGTTACACGTCCTTTTAAGTTGTCAAAAGTAGGTTCAAACTCAGCACTGGATTAGCATAATAACAACATAAGAACAACATTAAACATACTCTGGAGTATCTTGATACTGTTAGCCTTCAATGGGGGAAAACGATCCATTCATTTTAATGTGTCAGAGCTACTGTTTCACTCCCTGTTCAACAACTACAAGAGCAAAGGCAGAGTTTAGGAGTTATATAGTGACAAATACAGAAAAAAAGTGGTTGAATAGTCCAAATTATCCAAGAAAATTAATGGCAGATTACTAAATGCTACCTCGATGCTAGCGCTACCTGCTGTATTTTAACATCTACGGAATAATCAATTTACTTTTCGAGGAAACGCCAGGTCATTGACGTCTGTTAAGAGTGGAGTTTAAGCACTTCAATTTTATTAGAAGGGGAAAAAAATTGCATTTTCTATTAAATCAACGGAGAGTTTACCCCGAGCTTCCCCCACCGCAGACCATGCTGACTATCAACTGAAAACCACATTACTCTCAATCGAGCATTCCCTCATCAGGATTGGTGTTAGCGCTCAATAGGCAGAAGAAAATGGAATGGGAAAAATATATTAGCAAGCTGACCCAAGATGCTAATACAAGCACGCAGACAAATCTGTGAGTATTTTGAGAGGCTCAGAGGGAGAGGTCCTTGTAAACAGGAGTAATGCAATAAGCAAGAAAGAAGTGCAAAAGTAGGAAATAGTAGAGTAGGTGCAAAATCAACTCCGGGTTTGGGAAACGCGGGTGAACATGCACTGTATAGATCGCTTTAGCGAGCAGTTTTGATTCAAATCAAAGCCATTTTGTTGTTTGTGAAAGCCTTTGTGATTTGCTAACTGCATTTATTAAATTTTTTGTTTATTTGGATTACTTGTGCAACCCTGGCCTTTAAGAGGTAAATAAAGTAATCTGCTCAGGGGCTTCAGAGGCTAAACAACAGGAGAAAATGTGTGTTTGAACAGAAAGCTGCATTAAAGAGACAAACAGTGAATCACAATATGATGATTTCACAAAAACAGCAGATTGTAACAAGGACAAGCTCACAATTCCATTTTTATCACCGTATCGCCAAGCCCTACTATAGGCAGTAGGCAGCTTCATCTCTGAGTCAAAGCTCTATCCAGTGTGAATGGAAAAGAGGACTTTTAGTGATTAAACGGAATAATCTGTGGCCTATACTTTGTTGGTAGAAAATTGTTTCAAAAGTATTTTTGAAAGAGATGGTTTGACTGTCGCACACAAGTTATTTTCAATAAGATTTTCTACAATGGATCACGCCTGGATAAATGAGAGACTACGCCGACTCGCTTATTTACAAAAAGTGTCATAAATTGCAACTTTTGGAATTGACGAAAGAGGACAGCGGAGAGTCTATATCTAGTCTATATAAAGAGCTCACTTTCAAACTCGATGTAGAATGCGTTCACACCACATAAAATTTGGATCTAAATTGGGACTAGAACTAAACCTAAACTAAGGATATGACAGAACCAAACCAGGTCTAAGACAAAACTGGAGTCAAACCAGGCCTAGAGAGAACATACCCTATAAAACATATAGAATCATGTTTATCTGCTTTTCTATTACTTTCCATCACATCCATGTTCCCTTCTGTTTTCGGTTATGACCTCCTGGTTTTGAAAGTGCCACATCACACCACGCGCTCGACCAATCTCTAACAGGTAAAACCAACACGAAATGAAAAGCCCAAACAATCTCCTCCTGTTTCTAATCTGTTTAATCCACACCTCAACCACTCTGCTCTCCCGTCCCATTCCTCTAGATCTTTTCCAATCTCCCCTTGGCTCGGCAACTCCAGCTCCGTCCATCGCCTTAACAACCCATCCTCCACCGCTCTCCATCCAATCTCGCCGGCCCGTCCTGGTCTCAGTCCGGAGCTATAACCTCCTATTCCCTCCCCCGTATTCTCCTCCCCTTCTCCTCCCCCTCTCTCACTCAATCCATCTTTGCTGAAAAACATAAATACCAGTTTCCTATTACATCAGTCAGATGAAGGCAGCAGCTGAGGCGAGATTGCATTACTGCTGAGAACAATACTGGAGAGTGTTGGAGAGAGAGAAAGATGGACAGAGAGAGAGTGTGTCAATCAAAGCGTTGCATTTTTATTTGCTGAAGTGAAAGCCCAGGGGAGAGACCGAGGCTCATCCCAGGCCATAAAACAAAGATGCCTGTTTCAGCTCATGGACCGGCTGAAGGAGAGCGGGGGCACGGTCACAACCTCATTGTTAGACCTGGACTATTTATTGGATTCAGATTATTTAGATTTAGTTTGACCCTCAAGCTTCCTGATGAAATGGCCCAGATACAGTTAGTACTTTACATCGCAGTTTGTTCAATTCTTTACCAGGAAAAACTTGATAACAAACATTTGGGTGTAAACAGACCCAATGCTAAGGTTCTCAGCCTGATAAAAGGTGTGGGAACATGAACCAAAGTCTGCTAAACTTCAACAACATCTGAATGATTTACCGTTTTGTCCAGTCTATAGCCCTCTGTTTCTTCTACAGTATGTTTCAATATGCGGCTCTCATTCTGGAGAAACATGGTACAGATCCAAAAAGTGCTCTCAGCAAGATGCATTTTAACAGAACGAATTAGTGTTTTGCAATAAGACAACTTTTTCAACCTGAAACATGCACAGTCTGAAGACAAATTCTCCAGTTAGTTACACTTGATCGAAATATTGACTTAATAGTGCACTGTCCCATTTCTCCCATTTCTCTCCACTACCACTACAACTGTCCTGTCAAATAAAGTCTTGAGGTTAGAAAAACAAACCCAATAGGTGTTTCCTAGAGTAGTATTTTCAACTGACAAACTTATTTAGTTAAAAGTATTCCACTTATTACTAAATCATACCATTTAGGAACAAAAAGTGGTATTTACTGTAGCAAATATCGTCCATGCCACTGTATCTGATTCTTTAAAGGTAGACATGATGATTTTTTTGCTCACTGTTATGGTGAAGATGTAATTACATTCATGAAGCTGACATTTTTTTTAAAGGCACACTTGGGAATAGTTCAACACACAGCAATGTCCCTCAGCACACTCTAGCTGAAAGGTCCAAGACGACTTTGGTATTGCTGTAAACAGTTATTGTACTTTCCAATCAAAAAGTTGTATTATTGAACTTTCCAATCTCCATCTTCTGAATAAAGTTCATCAAACGCTCTTTCATCCTAGAGTTAGGTCATCACTGTAATATTACACCCAAACAATAATAAGATTCTTGGAGCATATCTATATGAGTGATTCCAGTATATTATTAATAATAACACTATCTCCAGACTTGCATTTATGAAACAAACGTGAGTAAACAAAAGCAGGAACATCATATTGCAGCAGAAGACTTGGGCGCTCGGCGTATAGCGTGTGTATGTGCCTGTAAATCAGATTGATTGCAGCTATAATTAAATTGTGCTCCCAGAGATCAAGCCCCTCCCCTTCGCCTTCTCTTTTTATGGTTAACTAGAAGATGGTCAGGTTGTGCCCAGGCTGATTACTCTATTCAAGCTTCACACCGCGCAATCAACCCTGTGTTTTAAGATCTTAACATTACATCACTGCAAATGCTTTTAAATATGTAGAAACCAAGTGTATTAGTTCTGAAAGTATGTTTGGACTATGCCTTATAATTTTAACATTTCTGTCTTTGGAGTGCACAGTAAAAAAATCATACAATTTCACAAATTATACCTCATTGTTCTGGTGTAATCTTTGTGCATTGAATGTGCAAATTCCAATCACAACTAAGAAACTTTGGAAAATTACAGATTACAGTGGTACTTTTTTAGTAGTTCTTTTGAAAATTATTTGAAATTTGCATGTAATAGGTCTTGTGCCTGTGATGTCCAGCAAAAATTCACCAAAAGTAGGAACTATTATTGAGAATTTTGTTACTCTTTCTTTCATTTTCATTCTTAAGTCTGGAAAATCAGCAATGTTTGTACGCCTACTTTCTTTCTATAGGCTTGATGTGCAAACTGTTAAGATTTTGTTCAACATTTAGAGTCAAACAAAGGAAAGCACAATTAAAGAGAAGAGTATGATTTATTTCTAGCATTTAGAAATAAAATAACATACTTCAATCGCAATTTGTTTTTTGTTTAATGCAACCTGCAGTATTGATCTAATATGACTTGAGTTATTTTGAAAACCTTCTCTAAACTCCAGCGCTGATTCTCTGCTGCTGGTGCATATCTATCTATAGTGGAATTTGACCAAAACATGCAGCAGATTTTCGCTTGTGTTTATGAAAGAGGCTACACAACCTTTTGTAACATTTGTGTAGGACCCAAAGTCTGAATTTTTCAAGTAAAAGTACAAAGCTACGGTGGGAATACGGGAAAAAAACATATTTTCTGAGCATTCGCGCCTCTGTTGGAGAACAATACAAGATTCCTAAAATACAGTTTGGAGTAAGATAACTTGATGACTAAAAGCTCATTAAAGTTTATTTTGTAAACCATGGATAGTTCATTGATGCTTCTTTGCCATAAGTATACGACTAACGTCTATTATTTAGTGCTATGTACAAAATTACATAAGAAAAGTATCATAAACAAACATTATTCCAGATCCCTCTGCTTTTCCCTTAATTGCAATTCACTCAGATTCATCTTAATGCCTTCTCACTCTCCTAATCCTGCGTTTTACAGCGAGACTGTGGAGATGGAGAAAAGCAGATGGGCCTTAACCAAAGCTCATGTCTCATTTCTCTGCTAAAGACGCGGGGATTGGCGGCACGTTCTCGGTGGCGCCTCCCGTTGGCATTTGTGAGAGTGACAGTGTGATGCGAGTTTTATTATTCTCCGTAATGGGCTGACAGTTATTGCATTGTTGTGTCTTAATTACGCCGGATCGGAAGTGCGTTTACGATAATGAGGAACCACCATCAAGACTTCAGTTCAATTTTTCACTCGACTCTCAAACATTATACCTGCCATGACACTTCCCCCACAGAAACAGAGAGAGGGGGGCGAGGCTAATTATTTAAAGTGGATAGATGTAAAGCTTGAGTGGAGTAATGCGAAAGTCTGACAGTTTTTGTTTTTGTGTTTAGATATGGATTTGAACTGCAGTGTGAATCAATCGTCCACCACCTGCTTGTCTTTAAGATGTTGCTGTTTTGCATGAAATCTTTCACAGCATGACATTAAACGTATCTATCTTACACTTATTCAATTCAATGTGTTTCTATTTCCAAATAGATACTTTGAAAACATTTGACCTGGTGGTGTCTCCTGCTTAAGAAGAGTTAAATATCATATTTTGGAACATAGCAAAAGAAAATGGGATTCTGTCAACTAGACACATTTGTTTTATTTATTTTTTTTTGTAAATACATTTTTTTATTTATTTTTTGCCACTCATCCAAGTTGTTTCTTCAGTTCCTGCCTTAAATATCTGCCTGATTAGAGACACTTCAAAGAAAACATTAGGGCTCATCAGAGTAGGCAAATATAAGTTAGATGGTCCATTAGGTGCTTGAAAAATGCTAAATATGACTCAATAGACAGTTCACATCTTATAGAAGTTCAATAGACTTAACAGATTCTCTATACTCTAAAAAAGTAGGGTGTGTTAGTGTCAGTTGAGTTAGCGCCTCCCTTTTCAGGCAGTGACTCTCCAGCTTTCTGTCAGATGAAAGGGGGCAGCTAAACATCTTCACTCTTAAAACTTTTGTCTAGTTGAGAAATGTATTATTTTTTTTCTATGGAACCTACCTGCACCTAGACATAGACCCTCAGCTATTACAGTACAGTCCTTATGAATTAAAAAAAAAAAACCCTCAGCTTTCTTTTCTCCATTTCTTTTGTCCCAATTAGACTCAAAAAACTTTTACCTCTGCTGATTTACCGACACTTTCATCACCAGATAATAAAAATCCCAAGGGAGGTCGTATTAGCTGATGCCATTCTGGGATTAATTAAAAGCGTTTGTTATGTTTGTGTAGGATCCATACAGCCCTCCACTGGAGCTGAGGAAACAGCAGGAGGAGCTGCAGACACTTCCTGTGGATTTGATCAACACCATTCATATGACAGAGAAAATGAAATGAATGTAAACATTCAGCTGGTGGAAAATCCACATCCATAGAACAATATCTTAAGCAATAGAATACCTTATTCTAGTTAACACGCTCCCACTCACTTTAACTGCTCACTGGTTTTAGCCAGAGGGTCATGGATGGATCAGATCAGATAGATCCACCAGGACTTTCTCCCTCGCTCTGCCACAGTGAGGGGTTTGTTTTGGGAACGACAGGGTCAGATCTTCCTCCAGTTGGTAAGAGGAAATTCTTCAGAAGAAAAACAAATTGAAACTAGCCAAACTGTTTGATATTGTAATGATAAAAAATAACACTAATAGAAATAGTTGTTGCATGTGTACATTTTTTTTACTACCAACAACTATACAGCGTATCAGAGTAAACAGGCACTAGAGGCATGTAAGCCTAAGTGTCTTGCCCAGGGACTCAACCACATTCTCTCCGTATTGGTGAGAGATCAAACCACAGGCATACTGAGCAGCCTTTTGCGGTTATAGTTTTGAACGAAACAGACTGGTCTGTCTGGGCTCTCAGTCTTATTCCAATAAATACATAAAGACAAAACATTGCTCTATCAAATAACTCCATTCATCATGTTTGTCACTGTTTGAAAAGGCAATCAGAGAGACATTTTGGATTTTCACCTGAACAAACTGAACTGTTGGAGCTAATTATATTATAAACACAATTTCAGTTATGATGGATTTGAGCAACATTAATTTTCCCCAACTATGTTTACTTTGCAGAAAAATTACAGTCGTTTCAAGAATACAGAACATGAAAAGTTAAACTGATGTAGCCCTGCACTCCGTGTCCACCGCAGCAGCAGAACCATCAGCCATCTCAAGCTTTCCATCTCCTCCTCTTCATAGTCCCTTTCCGATGTCTCAACCTTCTGATTTCAAAGGACCAATAATAATAAATGATTAATCACATTTAGCCTCCAAAGTGTAGGAGAAAATTCTGGGCGCCGGTACAAACCATCAGGTGGCCCACCATATTATCTTCTCAATGATAAATGCACATTGGACTCTTGGAGGGGCCTGGGTGAACAAATGGGCTCTGTGCGCAGCAGCAGTTGCCAAAGCTAACCCTTTCTCACAGCTAATGCTAACTTTTATTAAAATGTAAAATAAAGTAAAGCCTACGTGCATGTTTATCTTTACTTATGCTTCAAAATTCTTGCCCTGGGAAAGTATTCATCTCATCTTTAACATGTCGTCAGTGACATCCAACTGAAACTCCCTGTTCACTGCCTGATCTTTAAGGATTTACAGTGCCTCTCGAAAGTATTCGGCCCCCTTGAACTTTGCAACCTTTTGCCACATTTCAGGCTTCAAACATAAAGATATAAAACTGTAATTTTTTGTGAAGAATCAACAACAAGTGGGACAGAATCATGAAGTGGAACGAAATTTATTGGATATTTCAAACTTTTTTAACAAATAAAAAACTGAAAAATTGGGCGTGCAAAATTATTCAGCCCCTTTACTTTCAGTGCAGCAAACTCTCTCCAGAAGTTCAGTGAGGATCTCTGAATGATCCAATGTTGACCTAAATGACTAATGACGATAAATGGTGATGATAAATCCACCTGTGTGTAATCAAGTCTCCGTATAAATGCGTCTGCACTGTGATAGTCTCAGAGGTCCGTTTAAAGCGCAGAGAGCATCATGAAGAACAAGGAACACACCAGGCAAGTCCGAGATACTGTTGTGGAGAAGTTTAAAGCCGGATTTGGATAAGATTTCCCAAGCTTTAAACATCCCAAGGAGCACTGTGCAAGCGATAATATTGAAATGGAAGGAGTATCAGACCACTACAAATCTACCAAGACCTGGCCGTCCCTCTAAACTTTCAGCTCATACAAGGAGAAGACTGATCAGAGATCCAGCCAAGAGGCCCATGATCACTCTGGATGAACTGCAGAGATCTACAGCTGAGGTGGGAGACTCTGTCCATAGGACAACAATCAGTCGTATACTGCACAAATCTGGCCTGTATGGAAGAGTGGCAAGAAGAAAGCCATTTCTTAAAGATATCCATAAAAAGTGCCGTTTAAAGTTTAAAGTTTGCCACAAGCCACCTGGGAGACACACCAAACATGTGGAAGAAGGTGCTCTGGTCAGACAATGCAAAACGTTATGTTTGGGTAAAAGCAACACAGCTCATCACCCTCAACACACCATCCCCACTGTCAAACATGGTGGTGACAGCATCATGGTTTGGGCCTGCTTTTCTTCAGCAGGGACAGGGAAGATGGTTAAAATTGATGGGAAGATGGATGGAGCCAAATACAAGACCATTCTGGAAGAAAACCTGATGGAGTCTGCAAAAGACCTGAGACTGGGACGGAGATTTGTCTTCCAACAAGACAATGATCCAAAACATAAAGCAAAATCTACAATGGAATGGTTCACAAATAAACATATCCAGGTGTTAGAATGGCCAAGTCAAAGTCCAGACCTGAATCCAATCGAGAATCTGTGGAAAGAACTGAAAACTGTTGTTCACAAATGCTCTCACTGAGCTCGAGCTGTTTTGCAAGGAGGAATGGGCAAAAATTTCAGTCTCTCGATGTGTAAAACTGATAGAGACATACCCCAAGCGACTTACAGCTGTAATCGCAGCAAAAGGTGGCGCTACAAAGTATTAACTTAAGGGGGCTGAATAATTTTGCACGCCCAATTTTTCTGTTTTTTATTTGTTAAAAAAGTTTGAAAAATCCAATAAATTTCGTTCCACTTCATGATTCTGTCCCACTTGTTGTTGATTTTTCACAAAAAATTACAGTTTTATATCTTTATGTTTGAAGCCTGAAATGTGGCAAAAGGTCGCAAAGTTCAAGGGGGCCGAATACTTTCGCAAGGCACTGTATTCATTTTAATGTGACTCTACAAAAACCTGATAAAGACTGAATTGGACAGGAAGAACTCAGTAGATTGATTTGTATAAAATGTTTAAAGTACTCGTGCAACAACAAGTCGGCAATGCAGCGATTTCCTGGGCGGCCTGAAAATGGCTTTTAAAACGGAAAAAAGATGGCAGCGCCCGCGGCAACTTCCAGAATTAAGTGAATATTTGTGTGCTCAACCTTTAAAAATACCAAACTTTGAGCATTTCTTAAGATTTTGTCCCTCCAGTTAAATCAACTTCAAATTATAACTCATACTTTACATCCAATTACTTGAGTAGTTTCCTCAAATACTTCTTTACCCTTACATTTTTGGACTACTACTTTGCACTATGACTTTGGTGATGCATTTACTCACATTAGCCCACATTTTCCTTATACAGTTCCATCAACTCTGCTCAATCTACAAACTGCATGTCACACGGACTCAGGTCCAAATGCCAGTGGCTAAATTTAAAGAGGATTAAGCCCCTGTTGGTCACACCTGCTTGTGCACTTTTTGCCTGAAGGATTCCATGTTGTGCTTTGATTTTTACTCTCACGGTCCCAAACAAAAAACACTTTGGTCCAAATATCCCACAATGCACTGTGCAGCACCCCATTCCTTCACCACTATTTTTATCTCTCCATATTATACTTTTATTGCCTCGCTTTGGCGGCTTGTTTTTTCAGTGTTTTATCTTATCTTGGGGGCGAGATCCTAATTTTCTGTTGTGGTTTCCTGTTGCCCGGCCATTGTTAGAGGCAGATGCTACACCAAGATGCCGGCGTATTTTTAGATTTGATGTGGCTGATTTATAAGTTGAAGACATTTCGGTGCGTAATGAACTTGCTGAACTTTTGATGCAGGGACAGGGGACTTACTGCAGGAACGTTCGCATAACTATCTCCACGCTCTGAGCTGCGAAAAGGTTGCTTATGTAAGTTATATCCAAGCGTGTGAGAATCAATATGTGTACGGCTTATTAGAATAACGAGGTATAAGGGGGAAAGTGAGGTAATATCAGGAGACTCTGGTGATGTCGTGAACTTAAACCACCTAAACTGCACTTGTTTAAAGTTCAATTTAAAAAAAGAACACATTGGAGGCGCAGCGGAAATAAGTTATCCTGTTAAACACTAAAACATATCATTAAATCATTATATGCATAAATACAACCAAATTTCAAATAGGAACTTTTTTTTTTTGTCTTGTTTGTTGTCTTCGTCTACTGTACGTTGCTCTTGCATTGATGTTGTGACTGATTGAAACCGTGGAGTCATCACGCTCTGTTCTAATAGTTTTAATAGATTTCACCTGAACAAACTGAACTGAATTGAGCTCATTTCTGCGTAAAACACAATTTCTGCTTGGATAAATTGAATGGCGATTTTTAATTGTTGTTCCAAAACACTGAGAAAACTGTACAGAAGAAAAAAGTTCCACTACTTTGCTGTAAAGGGTTGAAACTGATAGCGTACACAGCGTAAAATCTAGCCAGAGATGACAAATATACCTGATCACAAAAGCCTAGAAAAAAAAAAAAACTGTTTGTGTCTGACGAAAGAAATGCCCTGTGCAACATTTGGTTGGTTAAAAGGGTTCGATGCGCTAAAAGAACTCTCAAAACTGTGAAGTACTTGTTCTCATCATGAATCGGACCCAAACTGAATACACAAAACCACAAGCTTTGGAGTTTACACAAAAAAAACATACTATCCGATGCAATTATATAAAAAGCAGCATAAACTCAAAATTCATTCCCAAAACCCCAGTTTACTCCTCCCCTTCTATCTGCGGTGGTCCATACAAACTTTGCAGATAAAACTGTGCGTTGATGAGAATGGTGTAAGGTTTGCTTGTGTTATTCTATTCATTCTCTATAGTCCTGTGTACTCAAACTGACCCATAAAGAATGCTTTTCATTACTGTCCATAATCCCATTCGCATCCATGTGGCCCAACACTGTATCATATTTCCTCTTTGTCTCACTTCTCCAATCTCTCTCTGGTCTGTCTCTTTCTCCTTTACATGTCCCCTGCTTCCTCTTTTTCTCTCTATACTCAATCTTTTTCTTTCTTTACTTCTAATTTCTCTTTCTCTCTTCTCTCTCTGTGTGTGTCTGATGAGAATGAACTGCCACGTTTACCAGGTCTAAACCTAGGACTAAAGACTAAAAGAGTAAAGACTAAAGAGACTAAAGAGTAAAGCAGGTTTAAAGAACAACTACCATTAAACCAGACGTCGCAGGACCAGGTCTGGACAATAATAGACCAAAAGGACAGTTTCACATGGGTTTCTTTTCCTCCCTCCCTCCCTGGAGTGTTCTCTGATGAGAATGGACAGTCGCCTTCAGCCCTGCGAGGGTTTGGCGGAGGAGGTGGCAGGTAGTTTTTGAGCTCTCCAGTTTTCTGTGCATGTGCTCGGAGCTAAAGTCACGCTTGTGATTGGCCTCTTCAGGAGTCGCACCCGTCAGCAGTGCCTTATTACCACGGACCAGCGCACACACACTCTGACTCAACAACCGCCCCAGGACTCTCCATGTAAACTGTGCACTATGTGATATCATAGGGCTCTGTGGTTTAAAGCTTTCAGGACTGACGTGTTTAGAATAGCTGCACATACCATCTGGTGCTGAAATAACTGTTCCTATTCAATTCATTTAAATGACACAACAACACAAAAAAAAGAATAAATAATAACAATTTTGGCGTATGGCAGTGAAATGGTGTTGTATGTTACATTTAGCAACTCATTTACCCAAATAAGCCAGGCTTGGCTTAATGAATGCTCCCAAGGTCTCAGTATTTTCAAACTGTACAAACCTTTTTCAGTCTCAAGGGCAGGTACTTTCCAGTCAGACCACAAACCTTTTAGTGACACATGTAAAACACTGCCTTTGATGGGAAGCATTTTTAATTCACTCTTAAACTTTATAAACTTTATTGAGCCACAAGAGGAATTACTTTGACCCAGTGGTTCCAAAAATAAAATTGAATAATAATTTAGTTTTATTGTAAACTTTGTAGTTTGGAGAAGGATGTAGGGAAACGGAAGTAGGCTTTTTCGTTTTTCTAACTCAATTTGATTCAATATTTACAGTTTTATGAACATCACCAAGGGAGACTGGGTGGTTCCTCTGACTAAATAGGGACAGGGGGATTATGGGGACTTAATTCTTGTAGTGTTGCACCCATAGACCGTACATATCAGTGGACTATGGGATTGTGACGTCACCCATAGTGTTTGGCTCCAGCCAAATGAAGCCCATCACGGCTAGCAGTTATAGCGGCTGAAGTGGAGCCAGACTCCATATTTGGACATCCGAGTGCGTATCGTGGCAACCACACGGACTAATCAGGACCGAGGTTGTTAACGGTTTCCACCCCTCGGCGAGAGGAGACAGCGGCAACGTGCAGCGCTAGCTGTCAATCAAACCTGTTGCTAACACGAGCGAAACCGGCCCCTGGAAAAGGAAGCACCTGATTGGTCAGTTATTATTGCTAATAACTTGATTTATGAACAACCTAACGAGAAAAAAAAAACACCAGGATCATGTAGAGTGTGTCAAAACTGATATTTTAGTTCCAAGATGGTGAGTTTGACCAAAACAGTTACAGAGTAAAGCGCACCAGTGTCACAATAGAAAGTGAATGGCAGCTCGGCTTTATGGAGCCAGGACCGCCTCCATAGTTGTGGCTAGCATGCTAACGCGGTCCACTGATATGTACGGTCTATGGTTGCACCTAAGTAGGAAAAAAATAAACCCAGGAGTAAAGCCGGTCTGAATAACAACAACAACAAAAACAGGCCTTAACCAGGACCAGGACGATAAAGGACTATCAGTCGGACAGTTTGTTACAGCGGAGTAGCTGTTTGTGCACAAGATCATGATTCTGCTCTCTCGTTTGTATGAATGATGCATGTGTGTGTGCTTTATCATTTCACCTCTGGGGTTTAGGGAGAGACAGCAGTTAAGGGCTCTTCAGTTTCCTGCTATGTGCCGATATTTATTTTCACAACTTGGGACCTGGAGATGTTTCAAATGTTCGGTCTGGTTCATGTTTGGAGGAACAATTTACATTTATTTGAAAGAAAAATATGAAACACTTTTAGGGCACAGACACTAGATTTGCTCTCTGCAAGTGGAGTTCAAAACAAGGCTAAAAACAATAGCTTCCAAGTCAGCTTCAATCTCAATGTTAATTTGAGTAAAATGATCAGAATGAGTCATTAAAACATGGAGGAGCACCTAATGACTTAAAGGTGCACCATGTAACTTTTTTGGAGGATGGAGATTTTATATTTCTTTATCTTTGCTTGAAATATCCCACTTTGTGGCTTTAAAACATATTAGAGACAAGACAGAAAAATTACCATTATGTCGCATTTTTGCTACAAGACAAATTTACAGGTCAGGGGCCTCGTTTAGAACGGATTGTGTAGATTTTTTGTGAGCACGTGTGTAGCCTAAAGCCTTGGTCACAATGACCTGTACAAACAGCTGTAAAACGGGCTACGAACGATTTTTTGCTAATTTTTTACATTGTTCTTGAGGCCACCTTACAAAAATGTAGTGTTCGTAGACCGTTCTTAAGTTTGTAGACAGGTCGATGGACTTGTCGAAGATTTTCTACGAACAGCCTACGAAGCCCCTCTTCTTACGAGCGCCATGCGGCTGCCTCACAAACGCCCCAAGCGTAACGCACGGTGTTTGTGCATCAAAACTCCACTCCAGAGACTTCATATATCCTACACTGGCCTTGAGTGTTGCTCAAGAGCGCATTAATGTGTTATTAATGATCTCTTACATTGGTCTTGAGTCAAACACTGCATCTCTCTTATAACGCGAGTAAGATGTTTTTAAGTTTAATTTGAGCTTTTAGTACGGTGCAGGTAGAAACATGTTGGATTACAAGCCATCAAAAGGACAATAAAGTCAATTAAATGACCACAACGCATATTTAGTGACCATAAATATCTAAATTTGTTATCATATAATCATCTTTGGTAATTGCAAAACGATAAATGTGTGCTTCTTGGTAATGGTGGTAATCCACAAAAACTTTACTCATGGCTTGACAGCGCGGGCATCTAAGTTGATGTGTGAGGTCACCCTGCTCCGTATGTGTGCACGCGTTCGTCTCCAAATCTGGGCCGATGGTGATGGCTCAATAATGGTCATACATTTTCACCCCTGATGTAGGACTTTCGACTCTGTGGACCTATGTGCCTTTATAGCATTTGTAAGGACAACTTGACGGCGCCTTGAGGTGCCCACCGAGACGACATACAGCGGCCGTGTGATCAAACGCACCTGTAAGACTTCTGTAGTGATGATTTAGAAAAGCCGCACAGCGCACTTGGGAACAATGTAACAACTCCACGATCATCATACGGCTTTGTTTTCTCAAGAACACCTTGAGTCGTTATTGAGAATTGAAAGGCAGACGTATGAATGCTGATAAAACTTTGCTCCCCTCTATGAACGTCAACGAGCTTCTGGTTTCGTACAACCTGTAAGATTGAGTCATTGTGACCGAGGCTTCAGTGCCCTCTACAGACATACGCCACGCAAAATCCTGATGTATAAAACCCTTCATGCACACTCCACCACGCAATCACTGCTTTACAGATCCCACCCGAAGCTAAAGATGTGGATGTCACGCTACCTTTGATCCTGCCCCGACCACACCTTCAGCACCCATAAATGGACGATGCAAATGAGCTCATTCAGGTGTATTCAAATGAGCTGACTTTGCACGTCTACCTCTCAATCCAGCAAAGACGGCATCCATAAAGAGAAACTTTACTGAAGCAGAAATAGAAGCTCTTGTGGAGGAGGTTCATGTTAGTAAACAGGGCTCTCAAGTCTCACGCATCGGCCGTGAAAGCCACACATTCCACCTCGCATAGCTGAAAAGTTCAAAAATCCTAATTTTGACCTTAATATTTACACAAATGTATGTGAATAAAATTGTGTTTTTAATAAAACACTGAAATTCTATCAATTTATAGAAAAATAATAAAAAAAACATTTTTTCTCAATTGGATGTCACTCTGCTCAGCCGTGTGAGTGAAGTGCACTGGCTCATGGTCCAACCTTTTCACAATAAAGCCCTCACTAGGTGGCAAACACAGGAAGTGTTTACGGTTTATCTGAGAACCTGACATTGCAGATGCGTTGAAACTTTTGAGACTTTATGGCGCAAAATAGACAGGACAGAAAACACAACCGCCTAAAGGTGTGGAGACGGGCAGAGGGACAGATCACACCTACTGCCGCAGCAAAGGTTAGGTTGTCACGCTATCCTGCGTCCCGCCCGTTCTCCTCTGGCCTGTGCGTGTGTCTCTCTCTCTCCTGTGTCCCGTCCGTGTGTCTCTCACCCGTGTCCTACCCATTCTCTTATGGCCCATGTGTGTATCTCTCTCTCTCCCATGTCCCGACCGTTCTCCAATGCCCCATGCGTGTGTCTCTCTCCCATGTCCTGCCCGTTCTCCTATGGCCTGTGCCTGTGTCTCCCTCTCTCCCGTGTCCCGCCCGTGTCCTGCCCATTCTCTTATGGCCCGTGTGTGTCTCTCTCTCCCCTGTCCTGACCATTCTCCAATGCCCCATGCGTGTCTCTCTCCCCTACGCCTAGTGAAGTATATATATTTATTTATTGTATTTATAGATACGACGAATGGCGCAGAGGTGCGTAGTGCGTAAGCAAGCTTTATAAATGAGGCCCTGGTCTGAGTGTGTTTTTAAGTTAGTTTGGAGCAGCACAAAAACAACACCACCAACACCAACCAAAAATGCCATACTGTGGAACATTCCAGACAAAGCAATAACTTCTTTATGATAGAATCCCCAACTGGCTAATTAGTTAACCTTATATGCAAGTTTTTGTGAATGTGTGAATAAATTAAGTTCCAGATTAGAGATGAGAGATATAAAAAAGTATCATATCGGGAGATATGCATCATTAGAAAATCAACAGTCAATAATTGCATTACATCAAGAGAAAGAAATGCCCAGTACATTTCAGCCTTTTTGTGGTTAATTTTAAGGTACATTCATATTTTGTGCTACGTTTGAACCTCAAAAGACTTTGACATTTTAGCGTATTCCAAATGAATAGTTAAAATATTGTCTAATAATGCAAAGATTTAATTTTAATTGTCAATATCGCACAACTTTATTCCAGATATGTTTTTTTCTGAGGAAACAACATTATATAATATAATTGAAAGCTCACAATGGTTCATTCGTTGTAGAGGTATTTTCAGCAAAGCCAACAGTCCTTGTTTTTCTCTGAATGTGACAACTGTAAATGCTTGAACTCACCGCACAAAATTTGAGACTTCATTAAAAGGACAAGAGACTGCATCTTTCCAAATGTATATGTTTTATAAAGTAGTGTTACCCGGGCACCTATTACCACCACAACAACACTGGATTTCAAGGTCTACGGTTTTATAGTCCCTGAGGGAAATCTGACCTGCAGCCTCCAATACAAAAGCATATAATACACTGCAATAATAAAATCAATAGATATTAGACATAAAACACCCAGAGCACGACTGTAATGCTCTGCTATACACGCGCTTTATGGTGGGATTAAGATCAAAATGTTAAAATTATTTGCGTAAATCTTTTAAATTGAAAGCAGCAAATCAAACCCATAATATAATCTCCCTCTAAAGGCTCTCTGTGAATGAGTCTAAAGTTTTTAAAAGAGCAGAAGAAAAGAGAAACTTCCTGATTCGTCCTTTGGCACCCGATGCACAGATGTGTCCTTCCCAGACTTCTTTACAGCGCTGGCTCCAGTGCCTGGATTCGAGCGGCGCCAGAACATGACATCATCATCGAGAGACGAGAGCTTGCCTGCTGCCAGGTGGCCCTTAATTCAGGTGGAATGGATTACGAGGTAATGAGTGTAACGCGGTCCAATATTTGCAAACCGAGCCATGGGTAACTGCAGAGAAGAGAGGTCTAGATTATAGGAGGTAAAGCATTTTCCTTTAAATCATTGTACATACTGTAATTCATCCATTGATAAAAAGTGCAGTTTGGTTGGACAAGCAAAATGGTTCAAATCTATTTTGGAATCATGCCATTCTAATGTATTAGAGCATGTATGGCATAATAACAAAATAGTTCCTGAAATAAAGTTTGTCCTCTGCAACAGACCCTGGGTATGATCTGTAAGGTTAGTATTTTTGTCCCCTAGAGAAATGATCCTTGTGATTTCACCAGTGATGCTGGGAAACCTGTCAGAGCAGAGGGAGCTGCAGTGCCATGCTGGGTAGTCAGACACATTTGCAGATCTTGTGCTAAGACTTTTACTTGTTTTTACTTTTTACTTACTTTACTTTACTTATGGTGCATGCTTTTGGTTGATGGGAGAAATCAGAGTGCCCTGACAAAACCCACCAAGACACGGTTGGTCCAGGTGGCCTGGAAGGTGAACGCGCAACCTTCTTGCTGTGAGGCGAGAGCACTAGCCATTCAGCCAAAATGCCATGATTTACAGATCTTGAGCTCTGTTAGAATGAAGCAACCATCCCTCCGTGGATGTTTTGGTTCGTGCGGAAACCGGAACAACCAGAGTAAACCTACACTCTTTGACACACTGAGAGCATCTCAGAGATCTCCACAACAACACGCCCAAAGACCTTCTTGTTGTGAAGTACAAGTGCCAACTACTAAGTGTGCCACCATTCTATGTTGTTTGAACAGTTTGTTTTTAATAGTTGTTCATAGTAAAAACTTCCTGTTGAAAATTCAGCCCCTTTACATTCGGTCATCCGGTCCGGACCATGCTGATGACTCTGCCTGTGGATAACTGCAGCCGACGCGCCGACCCCAGGGGCAAAATAAGGCCCTATGTGTTTCACTGTCATTTCAGAACTATGACACCTAAAATACAGGAGGATAAAGTACACAAACATGCTTAAATCACTCAAAATACAACTTTGGCTGATGAGCAGAACCCATTATACCAAGTTAAAAGATTATAAATGTTGATGGCATAATATGTCTCCTTTAAATTGATTATAAGCATGTCCATTATTATATTATTGACATGTTTAATAATATTATAAACCTGCCTTAACTGTGACACTCTTTCTGCTTTGATTGATTTTGTGTCTCTTATTTGGCTTATTTCCCCATGGCCCCATGTTCCATATTGAAAACATTTGCTGTGAACATTTTCTTGTGACACTGACTCCAGTCTTAGATGGTGCAGAGGTAAACTGTGGGACTCTAAATTGAAAATGTGGTATCATTGAAAGAGCAGAGCCAGCAGCCACCTCGGGAAGAAGGAAACAACTTGTTACATGCCGCAATAAGTCAACAGCAGTTGAAATTTTATGTCTGGACCTATGTAAACATGGAAATACATATTTATCAAGTTAATGAACAGATTCTATTGGAACAAATAGATTGGATAGTATAAAGTCACACATAAAACAGTACAATGCTGACAAAAAAACAAAACTATAATGGCGTAAATGATGGCTGAGTAAGAACAGAGTTAGCTCCACTGTAATATTGATACAGAGGTTCATATGTCACACAAATAGAGCACATTCAGGACACACTCAGGGCAGATGAGTGAGGCACAGTGAGACTTGTATATATCTGGTAATGATCTGAAAGGGCAGCAGTTAAGGGGCCTCCGGAGGACACAAATCCATACAAATCGACAACCAATTAGACCCAAACATCAGCGGAAGGAGTTCACAGAGAAATGCCCAACTGGAGAAGTTTCTTTCAGTCAAAGAGTAGGGTTTGTTTACCTCTCGATTATGGTTTTGGCCAGAAATGTCACATGATGGTGTTGTGTTGTCAAGTGCTTAAATGGTTTGGCCACAGAAGGTTTGTGCTCCCTGCAGTCTGTCGCCTTCTCCAGTGAATGTGTGATGAGGCGAAGGTTCCTTTATTTCAGTTCTTTCTCCTTGGATCATGCTTACCCATCTCAATGAAGGTTTCAGCTTCATTTAAAGGATTTCGCCATTTAAAAGAGGTGTCTATTTTGTTTTAGATAACACTGCCCTGTTCATGGATATCAGGAGAATTATTTGAGAGCTTTTTCTCATTCAATACATTTTATATTTCCCCCACAGTGGAGTGTTTTAAGTCTCATCTTAAGACCCACTTTTATTTTGTGACGCTCCCGGACCCGCGACGCTCCGAAGTCCATGTAACTTCAAAATCCAGAATGACATCTCTCTGCATGTCCATACAGATCAATATCAGTCTGGTCAAACCGTATGTCTGTACATCATTTTGGAAACTGTTCTATTCATGAAATGCGCAATGATAATAAAGTGGATTTGGATTTATGTAATTGCTTTAATAACAGAGGACCGTTGCCATGACTTGATACCCATGAATATCCTTTATAACCACCACCACCAATACGCAAACACATTCATAGAAGGAGTGCTGGCGTGTATTACATGATCACACAACCCCACTCTGAACATTATGTTGTATTAGACTTGAAAACACCAACAAAGCAGAGTTGATGTGGTGTGGAAGTGTCAGGGACTTGGTGCCAGAGTCGGCCCTTGAGCCAAAGCACTCGCAGCTGTAAGACACACATTGATCTGATCTGGCCTAGAGGCAGGACCTGGCACTGTACAGGAAGAGAGGAGAGTTGTGTGTCAAACAAAGAGCAAATGAGAGAGAGGGAGAGAGAAAAGGTGGGCTGTCTGGAGCTGTGTGTGAGTGTGGACTGCTGTGGGCGTTTGGAGACACTCTGAAACCTGTCACATAATGTCACTTGCGTCGGACACAGGAAAGGCTAATGTTATCAGCGAGGCAAAGTGCTGTTGACAAGAGGCAGCTGGAGCCGTGATGCTAATTGGAAAATAATGAGGTCCGCGTGATGTCTATATGTACCAGTCATGTCAGCTACGCAAGGTCCAGGTTTGGTTTTACTGACATTAAATGCTGGCATTCATTAGCTTGTGTTAATTTTGTACTTTTTACCTTTTCAAAAAGTTAAGGTAAGGTTCAGGGAGACAGTTTGACACTAAAGGGCAATTGTGTTTGACCCGTTGTTCAGTGCTGCATCTATGGACCATTTTTAAGGAAATAAAATACAACAATAGTTGAATTGTATAACAATGTCTCGCTGAAACTCAACTAAAACTCAAAGATTGGTCATTCATGCCATCAAAATAAAATAACTTTTTGGGTCAATGCTCCACCAAACTCTCGTCTCTAATGCCATACTGTGAAACATTCTAGAAAAAGGAATAACATCTCCATGAAGACAAGCAGGTAGCAGACCTTCAATCAGTGAAGTCACATACTTGTGCACTTTTAATTGGCTTGAACATAAATGCATTTTCACACATTTAGAAATTGCCATTACTCTCTGGTTAATACATCCATAATGTTAATGGTCAATTAGATATTCCTCATAAGGGCCATAATGAGAAGGTGGGTTAATTAGTCCTCGCGTACAGGAAAGGTCACTCAGTCACGGGTCTCTCTACAGCTTGGACTTACACTCTTCTGAATTGATGCAACATGGAGTGAAAGAACAATTAGCCTCAAACCCACAGGAAGCTATCCCTTGGAAACTGTCTGCGCTCCTCTTTACCCTTTAGGACGGAGAACAGAATCCCAGGGGCTTGTCGTTTTTAAAGGGCACTGGTTTAATGGGAATCTATGTATGTCATTCTATACATTGGAATAAGAAAATGATTGGATCGCAACGTTACTGTCAACAAACTACACTGGCTATAACCACCATTCTTATGTATACAGTCCTGAACAAAAGCTTAAGACCAGTTGGATAAATAGCAAATGGTTGGCTCTTAACAAGGTTCCAAGCAGAACTTCAAGCAACAAGAAATGGGAGTTAGACACAAAAGTTTGAGTAAACATTTTATTGAAGAAAAAAAACAATTAAACTGGAATAGGCTGTTCTGCAACTGATCAAAAGTTTAGGACCACATGCCTTTAAAAGCCCAAATCTGTGCAGAAATACATATTTAGTGGCATTTTGTGTCAGGTATTCACAATGTCATGAGGCAAAGGCAAAAAAATGTTTTTGTTTTTTTTTAACGTGGTTGGGTTGGGTTGGGTTGGGTGCATAAGCAGGGCCTCTCACAGCACGCCATCGGTGATGAGGTAGGACACAGTAAGACAATCATTTAGAACTTCTTAAAAGATCCTGAGGGTTATGGAACAAAAAAGTCAAGTGGAAAACCCAAAAAAATGACACTAGCACTGAGCCATAGGATCTTATTGGCTGTCTGTCAAGACACTGGACGATCCTCGACCCAAATTACGGCCATTACTGGTGCCAACTGCAGCCCAATAACTATCAAACGACATCTGCGACTGAAGGGCTTCAAAAACAAAAATCTTTTCCAAAGGCCTCGTCTCCTTGAACACCACAGAACTGCCGCTTGGACTTTACAAGAGAGCACCAAACACGGGACATTGAAAAATGGAATGTGAAAGTTTTATTCTCTGATGAGAAAAAATTTAACCTTGATGGTCCTGATGGTTTCCAACATTACTGCCATGACAAGCAGAACCACGTGCTACTACGTGCCACAGGGAGTGCCATACTGATCTGGGGTGCTTTTTCCTTCAGAACAATGGAGCTCCAGTTGGAGCAGGGGTGTCAAACGGCCACTGGCTCTGTGCAGATGTTGCAGAGAGCATCCCTCATACCTGAGGGCCCTCGTCTGTGGTAACCACTGTGTTTTTCAACAAGACAACACTACAGTTCACAAAGCCCACAAGACAAAGGACTTCTTCCAGGAGAATTACATCACTCTTTTGGACGATCCTACATGTTCCCCTGATCTAAATCCAATTGAGCACCTTTGTGGATGGATGGCAAGGGAAATTTACAAAAATGTACAGTTCCAGGCCGTCTTCACCACTTGAAGAAAGGTTCCCACTCACCTCTTGGAAACGCTTGCCCTCAAGCATGCTACAACCACTTTCTGAAGTGATCAATGACGGTGGTGCTGCTCATTACTGAGTAAATGTTTGGGACTTTGATTTCTGTTTTGAGGGGGCTTGGGGGGTTGTTTTTAGAGGTGTGGTCCTAAACATGTGATTAGCTGCAGAACAGCCTATTTCAGTTTAATTGTGGTTTTCAATAAAATGTTTACTCAAACTTTTTTTTTGTCTCACTCCCGTTTCTTGTTGTATATTGAAGTTCTACTTGGAACCTTGTTAAGATCCAACCATGAAACTTTTGCCATTTATTCAACTGGTCTTAAACTTCTGATCAGGACTGTTTAATCAACCCATGTGCAATACTCAGATAGTAGTCAGAAAGCTGTAATTTTTGTTATTGAATTGCCATCTTCTTTGTCCCCTCCTAGGTGAATGTGCAAAAACTTGCCAGGACTTAACATTGTTGTTGGTGAAGAGGCTGAGGAGGATAAGCAGATTAATTACGAACTAAATGATTTTTTGCATGTAATGAATTAAATTGTGTTTTGCCTGCTGTTTTGAAGCGTGAAGTGCTTAAGTTACATGTGCAATACTCAGATAGTAGTCAGAAAGCTGTAATTTTTGTTATTGAATTGCCATCTTCTTTGTCCCCTCCTAGGTGAATGTGCAAAAACTTGCCAGGACTTAACATTGTTGTTGGTGAAGAGGCTGAGGAGGATAAGCAGATTAATTACGAACTAAATGATTTTTTGCATGTAATGAATTAAATTGTGTTTTGCCTGCTGTTTTGAAGCGTGAAGTGCTTAAGTTCACTTTCACTTAGTAACTTTCACACAAAAACACCTCTAGCATGTCGTGCAAGCCTCAGCTAACTGGTACATCTACAGTTACTTTATCACACAGAGCCTTGAGCTTGATATTCGCTGAGACAAACTTTGGTCTTTGCTGATTGTATGAACCATCAAAAATTGTGCAGTGGACACACGGCTTTACATGAAGACAGACACATGCACATCCACGACTGTTGAGCCTGCGTGTTGGGTCCAAAGAGGTAAATCTGAACAAAAAGTAGATCAGCACAGCAGTTGTTTTGAGCTTACACTTTGTATTTTCAATAATGATGCCCTTCTTTGAGCATGTCTCAAAGAAGGGCTCTGATTTTTACTTTACAAGTAACCAAAGAAATATTGCTGCTTGAATTTATGATTCACCTTAGTTGATACATGAGAGGTGACCAACTTTTGTTCAACTTTCCATTCCCACATGCTTCGTTCAATGAGGTCAGGATTAAGGCTCTTTATTTGTCATCCCGAAAAAGACAACATGGCAGAATAAAATTTGTTCCTCATGGCCCAGTGATGCTTCCAAAGAAAATTGTTGGTTTACCATTTCCTACCATTTTGGTTTTCTTTGGACTATTTATATTAGCTACTGACCACTGCAGACTGGGAACACTCCACATGCAGTTTTGGGGATGCTGTGAACTAGGTGATTCAACCCATTTCAAACAATTTCCTTGCTTCTAAAATGTCTAAAACTTCCCTTAGAACCAATTACTCCACAACTGCAATTTAGTGTCATTAGAATAGCAATAACAGTTCAGATAAGGGTAAGTACACACATCGAAAACACTCTTCCATACATGCCCATCAATCAAAGTCACTCCACTGTTTTCGCTCAGGGCGTAAACTTTGCTAGCTGCTAGTTGCTAGTGTTGGGCCCAAGGCAAAGGAAATAGATGTATAAAAGCAGCTCTAGAGGCTCAGCAGGCTCCACAGCTGAACCCCGGGGGCGCCTGTGGTTTACTCTGCATCCAGCCACGCTCACAAATGGACCGGATATGGAAATGCAGACGGATGCTGTGAAAGTTTCTTGTGTCAGAGAAATTGCAGCATAAAAAGGTGAAGAGATCTAAAAGGAAAGGATGAATTCTCAAAAACACTGAGATACATCAAGCTAATGTATGTGACACTGGCTTGATATACACAAGATAGACGTGCCTCTCTACTATTCTAAGTTTGTCCCATAGGTAGCATTCAAAATCTACGATTATAATACAATATGTGTAACTTTTCTGGTGGAGAGTCGGCCACCTGCTTGTCTCTTGGAGATGTTATCGCTTTGCCTAGAATACTCCACTGTATGACCAAGTTGCAGCTGTCTCTATGGACATAAGTAAGTTTAATGCCATACTGTGGAACATTCTTGGGCAAGCAATAGCATCGCCATGAGACAAGTAGGTGGCGTTTCAAAAGAATATGTCATGATTTTCTTTTTAAATTTACAAATAAAAGTAGAAATAGTAGTAATGACTGTAGTCTTAAAGTTGATTTAAAGTAGTACATATAAAGTGGTTTTCAAGCTCAATTTTTATTTACACTTGTTACGTGGACAAGCTTTGCAGTGCCTCTGAGGCTCCTCAGGGGGCTCTGAACCCCACTTTGGGAACCATTGGTCTAGACCCTCTCTCTCCCCCGTTCATGCTTCAACTGACCTGTCAAATAAAAGCTTCAGGCCAAAAAATCTTAAAAACAGAATGAAAAGAAAATCCGCAAAAGTTGGACAAAATCTTTTTTTGAAAATGATTGCCGCAGTCAGCAATATTGTTTACACAAGTCACCACTGTAGTTCAAATAAAGCCTGACAACACGTGTGTCTGTAATTGAATCATGGAATGCTTTTGTGTTGACTTTGCTAAAGACAGCATTCTTTCACTTCAACATTTGCAGACCTATAACATTGCACTCTGTCCTTGGGCATCTGTTGGAACTCCCTTCAAATGAACATATAGATGTTTGTTGGAACGTTGCAATTATATTGAAATTAGTATTTTGTATCTTTTATCTATTCTAAATTGCATATTTTGAACCAATTTTTATGTAATGATATGTTTTAAACTGAATGTAATGTGTTTTAAGATGCCAAGGAAACAATATTGATTGTGTGTGGTAGACAAGGAAGAGAATCTACTGTGCCCCAAATCTCCATTGATTAACTAAGTAATCCATATATTACTGAAAAATACAATAGAACAGTGTTTCTCAAACAGTGGTACATGACAAATCTAATGGTTAAGCACTAATTAGAACTACATTATCCATAATTGAATCTAATTTTAATTATTTAGATTATTTTGGCCCTAATTTAGGCCTAATTAAGTAATCTGGGTTTCGACCTGGTGGTACTCAGAAAACCAAATATTACCGGAGGTGGTACTTGGTGTGAACAGTTTGAGACCCACTGGAATAGAATACACCTTCATTGTGGCGTTAAGTACTCAAAACTCACCCATGATCTAAATATTATAAAATGATGTCTATATACAAGTTTGAGCTGGCATATTTCCATAAGATATACCTTTCACTCTCTCTCACACATACATACAGTTGGCCCCTCCCACCTTGTGTTCACGCTGCACTGTTTTCCATTAGCTCTGATTGGAAGTGTTGATTGATCTGTCCATGTGTCGCTAGCCACTCCACTTTATTGGACAACGGTGGCAGACTGGGGACTGAAAATACGCTGATGGAGCACAAAACCATTGCGTTTGTAACTTGTAGACATTTTTTTGCATATTTTTGTAACGTTTGATTGTGTCTGCGTCTCTGTATCCTCCACAGCACTTTGAAAACTCTCTTGTCTCCATCTATCTTTGCGTTTCATTCACTACATTATACTTTATGACCATTTAGCAGCACACCTGACAGACACATCAACATAAAAACCTGTGTAATACTCGCTCTATATATACTATCACTGCAAATGTGATGAGCTCCAATGGAGATTAAATAAAGTGGTTGAGAGATAAGCTGGAAATAAAGAGTTGCGAAAGTACAGGGATAAATTCAGTAATTGAAATAACACTTGTCTAATGTGGATAATAAGATTTGACACCTTTCCCACCAAGTCAGTCACAAAGGTGACAACTTCAGGCAAAATTAACACATGGATCTTTGTGGTTTAGGCTTGGCTATATGCAATAGGCAAGAGGAAAACCATTCTTTATGATAAGCAGTTTTGTGAAGCCATGTGAGGTGACTGGGCTGTACAAAAATTGATCAATTTAACTAACGTAAAGTGCTCTTATTCTGAGAGTCCACAATTCACTGTGATTGGGCTTCCTTTAACAGGAAAGAACAACAACAGACTGAATAACCACAATTCATCCACATTGATGCACGTGTCCACTGCAGTTCGATTTTATTCCATTTTATTTCGCCTGTTTAAATATAGAAATTTTACCTGTAGTTTATATGGTATACTGGACTTCTTGAAATGCTATCATTAACATGCAATGGTGGGTTAGTTGTTCTGCAAGTCTCAAGTAAGTCTCGAGTTTTAGTCTCAAGTAAGTCTCGAGTTTTAAGTCCCAAGTCAAAGACTAGTCCAAGTTAAGTCCCAAGTCAAAGACTAGTCCAAGTTAAGTCCCAACTCAAGGACTATTCCAAGTTAAGTCCCAAGTCAAAGACTAGTCCAAGTTAAGTCCCAAGTCAAGGACTATTCCAAGTTAAGTCCCAAGTCAAAGACTATTCCAAGTTAAGTCTGAAGTTAAAGGCAGGCAAATTCAAGTCAAGTTCCAAGTTAAGACAGACAAGTCCAAGGTAAGTCCCAAGTCAAAGACAGAAAAGTCCTCTGCATTGAATTTTAAGTCTGTATACCAAATATAACTCACATTTTTGCAATTTCTATAACTTTTGTAGATTGTCCTCCTTAAAAAAGTTAATTGTTTTAGTGAATCTTTTTTTTTTTGAAGAAAAGCAACAAGTCTTCTCAAGCCACAGGACTCCAACTCAAGCCTCAAGTCCTTGTCCATTACAGTACATCAAGTCAAGTCTCAGTCATGAAAATAATGATTCAAGTCTGCTTCAAGTCAAAGTCACGACTTGCAGACCCACACCTCTGTTAACACCACTGCAGACACCACCATGAGCTCAGACATGTCTGCTTGTTCTACTGCTCATTCTCCCCATGCTGCCTCTGTCCCTCTGCATTTGTCTCACCACCGTCTCCCCCTGTCTGCTTCGTCCTGAATGTCAATCTGACAAACCGCATTAGGATTACCAGCTCACCAAACCAGCCTCTTTACTTTTTAATTTTTTCCCCTCCCGTGTCTGCTGCACTGTGCTCCCCATCTCATCACCGGACATCATCATAGCAGCAGGGCTTGTAGGATGGATGATCAATACAAATGGCCCAGTGATTTCTTGGCCTGGGACGGAGATAGGAGGGTCTGGCTCGAAAGCTGTTTGGCCCAGAGTGGATTTTGGAACAGGCACTCAATGACCCTCCTCTCACACACACAAACAGAGCCCAGTGGTCGGCTGATGGTGCCGCAGATAAATTAACCAAATTTATAACGACTCGGGCCAGAAATCCATGTGTTCAAAGCCAAAGTTAGACACAGACCACATGACAGATCTGTATGCTTTATAGTCATTTAGTTTTTAGTGTTTGTGAACAAGAGGTCATGCGTCAGAATAATTGTGCCAGTCCCATAGTTGGATAAATGGAAAGAGTTGGACGTGTTGGTGAGGAACAGACTTGATAGAACGCTTCCAAGATAAATATATGGAAGCACGATTAAACCACAATTGATGATTGACTTCACTGACCTTACTTTTGGTTATGATGAGCCCAAATACTGCACCACCAGGCTGTGACACTCCGCTTTGCATATTCATTATCTTTCAATAGATAAAGGGATGAGGGACTGCGGATACTAAATCTAGTGCAAAGTATTGTGTGTTTTACAAAATTAATGTTCTTGTATATGGTCCCTGACAAAGAATAATAAACTAAACTAAATGCACAGCCCCCAAAGAAAGTTTTTTTTTTTTTTTACAAATCTTTTTTTACAATGTGCAATGTCTAAGAAAAAACAGGACATAAGTTCATGTTCTCTATCAGGAGCCAAACCATAATGTAACATTTGGGGACACTTCAGCTAGATTTCCCGAACAAAAATCCAAACTCATATTTTTACTTGTGTGCATTTTAGAATGGAAGAATTCCATGTATGTATTTCATACAGTAAAGATTTATGTAAATGCCTTGGCTATTCTCTTACTATCTGCAAGTAATATTTGACAAGACATCTACAGATCAATCTACAGCACTTTTTAAACAAGTTTAACTAAATTAAAATTGGTACATTGACCTCAAACCTTTAAAGGAAGCTTATATGGAAATAATAACAAAGAGCCATTGATCAGTGCTGGTACAAGGAACACAACAGTATTTACGCAAGACAAATAAAAAGAATTGAACAAAGACAAACGTATATTGTAATATAATAACAGGCACCCAATGAAATCCTGCCACTACAACAATAGGGCTAAATCTGATCCACAGGAGCATAGAGAGCCTTTCTTTCACCTTTTGCCTCTGTCCACCACAGACAATTAGATAACAAGATGGTGTCATCCGATTAGTATTGACAATGTGTCCTTATTTTTTAGTCCCCATGTTTCCAGCTCACAAACATATGCCTTGAAGCACAAACTGTTCAGTGATATTTATGTATCTTTTGCTTCTTCAAGTGGGTGTTGGCCTCAGTCTGAACACAAATCTATAAAATGTAGAGTAATATATTTTACAGTGTAACAGCCCCCACTGTGAGTAAATCTACAAGTGACAAGAGCTTTATATTGAAAACATTAAATAATTTGAACATTTGAGTTTCTTGCACCTCTAATTAATTTTTTTCTCCTTTTTGTGTCTGTCCTTTAAAAATACCAGATTTTGAGCATTATTTGAGGTTTTGTCTCTCCAAATACATTAAATCAATCATTATATATTAATCAAATCAAATTGGATCAAACTTAATTTATAAAGCTTTACAGGTTACATATTAAAAACATACCACAGAACCCACCCAACTATCCTGTCCCCACCATCCCCACATTAACCATCAACACCCAGTGTACACACACACATTAAAATAATGGGCATAAGGCTGAATACAGGTGAACCAGTTGGGAAAGCATCATCAGAGGAGCCGTGTCACCCACAGTCACAGGACACCAACACAGGGTCCAGAGGACACCAAATCTTAGCCCCATGAACTGGGCCCCAGCAGCCACAGCCGACCACTGTTCCCAGGGCGGAGGGCTCCTCAGAGGATTACTCTTATCATGTACACTTATTTCTACGCTTACATAAAAGTTTCTCCAAAACTTTTTTACACTTACATAGTTAATTTCTTGAACAACTTTGTACTTGTAGTAATATTATTTTTGAAGTACAGCTACTCAACCAAATTGTTAAGTGAAACTGATGTAAATTGTAGCAGGTAAATGTCCAGAACATATTTGAGCTAAAAGTACCTTGCTTAAGGCTCTACAGGAGAACATACAGGCTGTGCGCGTCGCTAACATCCAGATGGGACATAAAACACACAGACGCTGTTCCTGCATTTCATCCGCTCTCTGTTTACTTCCCTTTTTCTCGGCTTTGACTTGGAGGAAAATCTAATTTGCCTTGAGACATGGGGCTCTTTGTTTGTTCGGCAAACGAGGAACTACAAGCGGGAAATTTTCAGGAAAGCTGCTGCAGTTAATCAAAAGATGTTGTAAAAGCCAACAAAAATGGGAAGCACACATAAAATATGTTTGTAAACTCAACTAAAAACATTTCTTGTCATTCAAAAATCTAGAAAAAATATGGAGACTATATTTGTTAGTTCTCTAAGTAGTTAAGTTGTGCGTACTTTGCTACTACTGCTACATTAAAAAGTTGTAAAAGTTTGAAGTGAAAAATAAAATTTTAAGTATGCAATTGTTAGTACATTTCTCCAATGTTATGCCATGTTTTTATTCTGCCAACAACTCCAGACTAGTAGCTCAGGGATGAAACAGAAACCTTGAGGACCAGCTTTGTGACACAAAATCATTTAATTAGAACAGAAATGCCAAACACTGTCTGAATAATATACAATAAATAAACTACTGTGGTCATCAGAAGGACATATCACCAAGGCTTGTTTTGTTGCATCTCGCGTTAATTTAATGTGACAAGAATCTGTGCCCATTCACCGCAGTCAACAACGCAAAAATACATTCAAAAACATTTGTTTCATTCAAATACAAGTCGAGCCTTCAAAAAAATTTGTAAAAGGTTTATACCAGACATATGAGTGTGCATGTTCTTAGAGTTCAGAATTCAAGATTAAGACACCTCATTGCCTCCGTCATTCAATAACAAATAATAGTCAATGGTCAAATTTGGTTAAATTATATTATTTCATATTCATGCCCTTCAACCTCACAAAAGTAATACCAAGCACAACATAAGCCACTTCATACAGTGCCTCATGTAAAGTCGGTGTAATACCTCATTCATCCAGGTGCGGTCTATGGTAGAAATGTTACTGAAGGTTCCTGTACACTGTTTAAGGATTTTTGGCCCGTAGGCTTTATTGGACAGGACAGGGCAGTATGAAATGGGGATGAGAGGGGGAAGGAAACACAGCAAATTATCAGAGCCGAAGTCAAACGTGATAGACATGTGTCCTATCCACCGTGTGGCACCCAGTCATTTTCAATCTTAAAGTGGTCGGAGAAGCTAGAATTTACACTGAGGGTCGACCTGCCCTAAATGAGGAGTTATAACCTGTAACTGCTATGGCTTTATTTACCTGTTTGTCGTTCTAACCCTACTGATCTCTGCTTACCTCTCCTGCTCAGCTTTCAAGTACCAGATTAGAATTTGACTGATTTTTCACTTGACTGAGGTTTGAGGAGACTGTTGTGCATAGAAGGTAGATTATACATTATACATCTTTTCTTTCTTTTTTTTTTTTTTTACAAATATTGCCTCCTTCAGACCTCTTTCAAACCTTCCCTTTTCCCTGCTTAAAATTTGCACATCACTGCCTTCTAATAGTGACTCATCTGTCTATTAATTTACTGTTGCTTAACCCCTGTTATAAAAAAAGAACAATCTTGTTCTCTATTAATGTTTTTGATTAGCAAGATGCGGCACATCCCAACTATTAGGTTCCAAAATATCTCTTGGCTTTACTCAATGCAGGATAAGTACAGCATTTATAATAACTAAAGCATCTTTTCTTTACTTTATATCACTTGGGTTTCTACATTTGATTAAGACCTAAGGACCTTTCTTATGAACTGAATCAAGTTTTTGGTCTGGATTAGTTGTCTGTAGCGCTTTTTGAGGACTAAACTGCCTCACCATCCACAGGCAGAACAGGCAAACCAGAATATGAACAAGTGGCACAAAGTCAGAGATTTGAACCTGGCACTTTCCTGCTGTGAAGTGTAAACCGCCATGCACTGACTTGTTAATCCTCCTATTCTACCCTCTTTCCTCCAAACGTTTCCTGTACCTACTTAATTGTAATGCCTTTATCATCCTCTTGTTTCTAAGATCTCTCAAATTAACTCATCATGTTAAAGTGCCACTTGCTCTGAGTGGCCGTCGTGTCAATAACCACTCTTCCTTTCTCTCACCACTGATTATGTGCATCAGGTTTGCCCATTTCAGTCTTGGCTGGAGTTAAAAAAAATAAATTTGTGTCTCCAATCTCGTCTAACTCCCACAATGCATTGCTCCATCACTTGCTGTGCTGGTCAGACAACTTGTGCGCCGAGTCCTAGCTCTGAGACCAAGGCCCTAACTTTAATTCGAAGCCCATTTTCGGTCCATTATGTCAGGCCACAAGGGAGCTGCAGCAAATTACAACTATCTCTACTCCACTGACTTCATCATTAAAATGAAAATGGCATAGGCTGCACGCACCTGTCACGCACACGCTCAGCTGACCAAGAGCCTGAGTCACTGCAGAAAGTGGACACAACACGCAAACTCTGACATGTCTTTTTTTACTCTGTATTAATTTAGCTTAGCCTTCGTTAAAAGATCTATGACGCATTATTCGGGTATTTAAAGGTGCATCGTGTAACTTTTCTGGTGGGGGGGGGGTCCACAACTTGTCAGGGGAAAACGAAGAGTGAGTCTGGTCACCTCGTCCTCCATCGTGCCTCGAGTCAAACTGAAAGAAACCCATGCAAATAAATGTGCGTTTGTTTGCGTAAATGTTTATTTCTGCGACTCGTATAAAACAGGAGCTCATTGGTCATTTTATTTAAAAAAAACTAAATAAATAAATAAACCCTATACCCTTATAAACCTTCTTCTCGCCATATGGTGATCATTCAAGGCATTTTCCGGACCCTCCAGCATAAAGGTTACATAGTGCACCTCTGAACCACTTCACACACTCGTCTTGTTATGAATAGCAATTTAGCCATTTGTTACAAGCATCTTAGCTGTATAAATACGTATCCGCTTAATGGAGGCATTTTGAGCTCTAACATCATCAGAACAAATCTGGTGGAGGAGTATGAACTTCAAAAACATAAGTCAGGTTGAGGCGTACCCATGAGAGGCCAGTATTTGAGGAGGGAGATGACTAAGACGAATAACTGAAACATGCACAAATGAATCAAAACGCCACATCTTTTGGATGAGGACGTCAAAATGAATGCTTTATGACTTAATGGTGGACTACAAAACTTTTCTGGCGGGGTTTGCACAGTACAGCAGTAAATTTAGTTGAGTTTAATGCCATTCTGTGAAACATTCCAGGCAAAATGACAGCATCTACATGGAAAAAGCAGGTGACTGACCTTCTACCAAAATATACATCTTTAAAGCAAGGTTCAACCCTTTTCCAAGCCCATCGGTGTAGTCTTTACCAACTCCTATCTGTCTTTGTAGCTGCCTTCTCTTGTTTCACTAATATCTACTGTCCAATCTGTTGAATCACGATTGTCTGTGTGCGCCTACAGTTTGCACTATCCCATTTAAGCAGCATGGGGCGGGCTCTGATACCGCGGCTAATGTAAGAAGTACGAATGGCCAGTCATTTAGTTGATAGAGCCTCACAGCCAGCCACAGCCCTCACTGCCGTCCAAACAAGATCGATCGAGGAGAATAGAGGAGACCCGCGGCGCACAGAGACGAGGGGAAGGGAACAGATAGGCTAATACCGCAGCCCTGTGTCCTGCTGCTGGTAATCACAGTCGTAAAACTCAATAATTACACCAGTCTCTCTGTAAACAAGGCGAGCTAAGGGCACGAGGAAGAGGGCAAGCCAGCGTGCATGTCCTCCTGCTGGGTACACCGGGTTTTAATCTGGCCATACTCAAAATGTGATGGAGAACTCATCTAAAAAAAACAATTTGTTCATGTATTCAAATGAGATTGAGTGATTTTGATGTAAATGAGAAAGGATAAGAGCACTGAACTGCAACAGCCCTGTGCCTCGTGATGTTATATTCACAGTGAGAGAAGCTGCTACTCAACAGCTCTACATTGTAAAACAAAACTATAATTACGGTCTTTATACATTTTCTCCATATTATTCTTCTGTAGTTGACCGATCCTTAGTACGGCAATGTGACAAATCATGATCTGAAGTGAGTATCTTGGTCAGGAGGCACGGGTGTAGCTCAAAATTCTGGCTACAAACAATCTCGGTGGGCTGACTGGCCCCTCATGCCCCCTTTGAAAATGTAAATATGTAGATTTATGAATACTGTAATATAACCTCTAGTGACTATTTCTGATCCTAAATTACTATAAAGTTTGTCATTTGTTGTGACGCAGTTCAACTCTATAGCTGGACTCATTATACATCTTGTTTCATTTGCTCTTTTTTACCGTTTCTAATTGAATATAAAACCAATTATATATACTTTTTTGCTTCTTGTGGTTCGTAGTGGAGTCACAACTTTTCCAAACTTTGCCCCTGATCTTTCAGTGTCTGTTTAAACTGTGGTTTCTACCGATAATGCCCGTGCACATCTGTGGTGAGAGCAGCTACACAGACTCCAGCTCCAGTTAGTCTATAAATGATAAGGACTCATTATTTATTACAAAAAGCTTTGTTATCAAGCTTATGCTGCTGAAAAAGTACTACTGATCTGGGCCATTTAATCAGGACCAACAAAAATGCATAATGGGAACACTTTATGTTCTTAATGTTATGTAACATTATGTTAATTTATCAGTTATTTTGTAAATTATTAGAAAATATTACACGATCACACGAGCTGCCAATTAAGGCTTGGAGAGCCGCATGTGGCTCACAAGCCGTGCAATGAGTAAGAAGTTCTAGTAGGGGATCATCCAGCAGTTTGTCTCAAATGGAGCTGTGGATGCTTTACATAATCTTAATATGAACACAGAGCACCAGGTTCATAGCATTGATCTAGCTTTTATTTAAATACAGGTGCAGGGGGGAAAAACTTGGAAAACATATGTTCTTACTGTCCACCTCCCCACAGATCAGACATGTAATTTGGCTGGTCTACGTGGAGATTTAATAGTTAAATACTATTCTGTGGAACATTCCAGACCATCAAGTGGTGGACACTCAGGCGTTACATTATATTACATTTACTGTTACAATACAGTACGAACATACAAACTCCGCAGTCTGGAAATAGAACCACAAACTGTTTGGTAGTTATTAATCATTTTAACTGTCTCCAGCAGTGTTCAGGGCTCTTATAATGCAAACATATTAGCTGGAGTTATTAAAGTTAAAAGGAGGGGAGCAATGTTTTTTTTTTTCCCAGCTGGTCTGACTTAGCTGAATTTGTCAGATTTTACAGTGCACGAAGCGAGGAGAGACGATTATTTTGCTCACGGTTCACGGAGGAGTCAAAGAGAGAGGGAGTCGAGGAAATGAGATGAAGTGAAGCAAGGAGAAGAGAAGAGGAGAGGAACACACAAAAGATGGAGAACGAGCGACTTGGCACTAGACGTGGAGGCACTACTGCTGCTGCATGACTGAAAGGCTAAAGAAAGACAAAAATAACACTGGTGCAATTCAGGAGAAAGGTCTGGATGAGTGTAATGACATACTTATTCCAGTTAAATAATCAAGTTCTATAAACTTAGACATTTTTGATGGAGAGTGTGAGAAATCTAATATTAGTCAGACTCATCTCTGTTCACAGCCCACTCTGTGCCACTATTCTGAGGGTCTGCTGGAAATAACAGGCTGAAAACTCTGACTAGGGATCTACCATCTCTAGGAAAAAAGTTTCAACAAGATTTTTCAAGAACATTCTAGGCTGAGCAATAATATCTTCATGGAGACAAAAGCTGGTGAACCCTTGACCAGAAAATGGTGCACCTGCAGAACATTAAGGTCCAACAGGCTTATTCAGATAAACTTTCATTTCTGAGATTTATTAAGGACAAACGTGCATTTTTAAGTTTGTTTCCATGTTATAACCTACTGTTGTCCCTTCATCAAAAACATGCCTGTATTTAGCTTCATTCATGCTTGTTTCATGAATCTTGTTTACGAGGTTTCCTTTCCTCAGGCTCACAAATCACTTTTCTCTTGATTGTTGCGTCACAGGAAAATCTGGACTTCTACTGTGCAGTGTAAGTCTATAAACCAAACAGACTTGTTCTGGCGTCAAATTGCGTTCACAACAAAAACATGCCTCAATTACAATAGCATTGACGTTGCCAAAGGGCAAACAGCAGAAAGCGCTCCAATGTTAAAATATCTCATTGCAAAGAAGTGTACTTTGTAAAGTGTATATTGAAATGTAGATATTATACCTTAGATTAGTAAGTCAAGTGGTAATGTCAAGTTGACCTGAAGCATGTTTAAAAATCACCTAAAGCCAAGAATGCATAATAAGTCCACTTTAAAATTAGAAATGGCATAGCGTTGGTTTGGATGCATACAGGATATGGTCAGGGTCGAGTTTAGACAGTACGTGAACCAATTACAAAGAGTCCTACAGCCAGCAGGATTGTGAAAGTCCTGAGTTTTATCTCACCCAAATGTTTTTGAAACCTTTAAACATGTGATACAAAATATTGGGATAGCCATGAGTAAGTAAAATAACTTGCTATTAAGCACCTTTTTAAAAACAAGCTTTTTCATTGAGAGAGAACTCTAGATACAAGAAAAACACATTATATCTGCATGTTCAAGCTTGGCAGAGATTAGCCTTAGCTTTAAACTAATGTGCTTTGATTGAGTCTTTTCTCTGACTGATGGCCTTCTGCTCACAGTCTCCAAATATCGGCTTTGGCATTGACTTTTTAACGGCTCAAAGTGGACAATCAGTGTTAATTATTAAGTAATCCCAGCATTTAAAACGAGATTGATTTGGAGAAACACAGTGGAGTTCACGAGGCACGCACAACGACACATGACGACTGCACACTCTGTTTACTCTGCTGATCGATACACAACATAAATTAGCACTTTTAAACAGGAGTCTGGCATTTACAAACTGGCGCTGCCCTTGTACCTGCGAGTATCGACTCACACCCACAGGAAAACAACTACTTTGAGTCCAGGCTAAATGATGTTGGTCAGTGTGTTGCGTACAAGTTAAGAATGGCACATTCTCCCTTGCACATGTTCTTCTGCGTGTGGTTTATTTGCTTCTAAATTGAGGCTAATTATGGCCAGAATTATTATTGTGTAATTAGGTGAGGCAAGCCATTAAAACTAATTACAATGCAGAACAGGTTTAATAGACCCTTCTAGTCTTTGGAAAAAACAAAACAAAAAAACCACTGTGTTCCATTAGCCTGGTACCATTCCACAAGTTATCCCTACTGCATTCTCAAAGGGTTAGCTAGCTTCAAACATCAAAACCCAGGGCTGTTTTAGTGGCTGACATCTACTCGAGCACACGATTAACCCCCATTTTGTTGATTAGATAAGATTTACCCACATACTAACCTTTTTAATAAACATTTCTTAAATCTAACACTATTCTGGACGATGCACAGTGAGCCACAAGTTTGAAAAGAAAATGTTTTTTGTGTTTCACCAAGCGCCACAAATTCTACTATAGTAAGTAAACTTGAGGTTGAAGTTAGATATTGATAGTGATTTCTCATTGGCAAATGTGATGAACATATAAACAACCGTGTGTTTGTGTTGTATGACAAAATTACTAATGTTTACATACAGTAAGTACCAGGCTGTGTGCAACTATTCTACACTGAAGGGTCTTGTTCTTACGTTTCCTCTTAGTCATTTCTGTGTTTTCTAAAGTTTTCCATTTGTTTTCCATTTTCCATCTGCCGTCCACCTTTAGTGCTCATTTAGAAAATATGCTTCCCAATTAAACGGTTTCCTTTTTCTCTAATAAATAGAATTAAAAGAAATAAATGATTTGCGACATGAGAGAACTTTGAATACCAGGAGAATGTAGAGCCGACATCAAAGGTACACATCGTTGTACCACAAGTAGTACAACATTTGCTTTTTAAAGCAGGAGAAATATGCAATGTAGTAGTAGTCGTCGAGTGACCAGGAGAAATAGCCGTGGTTGTTTCCTTTTGTAACACAAGCACAGTAGGGCAAACCCGGGGCATCATGGGAAATTGAGTCTTAGGCACCTGAACACAGCGTGAAGAAAGAGAATGATGAAACGAAGCCAAGGGACAGTCAAACAGAGAGGCACCAACATGAGACCAGCTGCTTTCTGCTGAGGAGGGACCAGCGCAGAAGACAAATACAGTCGAGGAAAAACACTGCTACCTCACCTACTCTAGTCAAGTTTGGGCTTATAATTGTTGTTTTTGCTTTTTGGTGAAAGAGTAGCTGGGGGATCACCCTGGTGCATGTTCAGTTGGAGGAAACAAGAAGAGAGCATTGAAAGGCTCCACACGGTTTTGGGACCTTACAATGACTCAAGAGGGCTGTGCAATTATGTACAACAGAGGTGAGCCAAAAATATAATTAATATTTATAGCAGTGGCTCTCAAACTGGTGGTACACGAGTTCCTTCAGATGGCATATTCCTCCACAATGGTTACATTTGCTTAATTAAGAGTCAGTTCAATCCACATTTTTGTCCTTTGGTTCTGATCTGAGGTCTGTGGATCAGAGGCTGCACTCGTTTTCGGACGAGGAGACAGATCCTTCCAGTTTGTGGCTCCCACACTTTGGAACAATCTTCCTCTCTCCCTGCACTCATTAGACACAATTGACAAAAGCAGACTTAAAACTTTTTTCTCGGGCGTTTTAACTTCAGTAGACTAAAGGACTGATTTTTCTGTCATGATTATGTATTGTCTGTTGTAAATGTCTTTTTTTTTTTTTTTACTTTTTGTTGTGAAGCACTTTGTGACTATTGTCTGTGAAAGGTGTTATGCAAATAAACTTTTCTCACTTAAAGGTCCCATAACATGCAAAATCGACTTTTCAGAGGTTTTAACCTTCCTACAGTGCTATTTGGGCCTCGTATGTTGTGCCCAAAGTGGTTTTTTGATTGATTCCCGCATGCTTTCGCTAGAGAACTGTCTTTTTTGTCCCCCTCGGCTGAGCAGGCAGACGGGGGCTCATCCCATGGATGACGCGGCTTCCCAAGGATGACGCGGTGTTTAAGCCACGCCTCCGGGAAGCGCGCAGCCGCAGAATAAAAACAGCTAATGCTAATGCTACACAGTAATTACACGATGGATACGACAGATCGAAGAGTTAGCTTGTTATTTACCAAACGGCAACGTCCGTCGTCGAGGTACTGCATGATCGTCAAACTCCAGGTCAGATCCAGGACGTAGTACTCAGCACGACGCACCGTCAGGACGGATAAAATGTTTATTCAGTGTTTGTGTATCGCTGTTTACCGGAGCACACGGCGCATGCGCACTATCTCCGCTCTAGGCTTCGGCACGAGTTGGGAGGGGGAGCTGCGCGGGTTAGGCGGGGGAGGCAGCCTGCTCTCTGTTCGGGGGGGTCAGATCTCAGAGTGAGCCGTTTGCTTTTGCAAGGAGGGGGGCCAGTCCAAGAAATGGGTGTTTTTTGGAAACTGTTATGGATATTGCACAACGCAAAATTTTATCAACAAAGCCCTTAGAATAGACTGTGTAAAGGGGAAAATAGCAGAATATGGGACCTTTAAAGTCTATATGACAGGTTCTCATGTTTTTCTAATTCTGACTTAGTTTGGTGGGAAGGCACCGGTGGTAAACATTTATCAGTTTTACATTTGCGAAGTTGCAGTTTGTGAGGAAAATTTGAAAATAAAAGTTTAAATGACAGGAAGTAATGCTGAGTTCTAAAATGGAATCCCTCTACATATATCAATATGCGGCATACAACCAAATAAAGGTTATCAGGAATTATTATTTGTCAGAGCATAACTATTGTGTAATTTATATAGATTTTAGCCATTATTTTCAAAATGGTTGTAACAGTTGTAGAATTACCTCTATCTATGTCATATTTGCTGCCCATGTCCAACCAGGAAGTAACATTATAAACTTTACGAAAATTGTCAAACTGGGGACAAATAGGTAAAACGTTTAGTACAGTCTTAAATATAATCATGTTCACTACGTTTTAGTGAAATGTGTCGTCTAACCTGTCATTTAGACCTTAAGGCATGCTGCATCTGATTTGCACTTTTTACTGTTTTTAACGTGAAAACAGAACTAGTTTATTTTAAAAGTCTTTACATCAGTCACGTGTATCACTCACTTTCCTAATGCAGTCGCAGGATCCTAAATATTTACAGTGATGAGTTTATAAGCACTTTTCACAAGTCTCTGAGCCCAGAGTGAGTTTTGCCATCCTGGGTGAGACTAAAAACATTACCATGCTAACGACACACTTCCTGTTTCTCATAGAATAAAACACAATAAAACATAAGCAAAGAAAGCGCTGTGGTCTCATTTTCACCCAAACCCATGCTTTTACAATACAGACATCTATACTGGGACAAAACAGATTTCACTTTATTACATGCAAAAAAAAAAAAAAAGAAAATTGGGCACATGAACTGGTTCTTTTTTTCATGTTTCAAAACCGTAAAAATCAGGTACAGCGATAGGTACATAGATCTGGTGCAGCCCTAGTTTGGGCCTAGAATAGTCCTGTTTTAGACCTAGTTTTGGTGATACACCACATATTTTCTTAAGTTATTGCAACAAATACCGCCTAAAGAGCCACTGGTTTAGAGCAGTGGTCACAGTTTTTATCAGAATTCATGCCCTTTAATACACTTTTAGGATGATGATCTTTCTCCACATTTGCAGATTGACATATTATGATTCAATCCATTTTTGCCCTCCTCTGTCTTTCACCTCCATTTTTAGGCAGTAAGCCAAAGAATACAAACTGCGATTAGGCTATTGGTAAAAGTAAAAAGACTGTAGGAAAAGTAGAGGTCAGTGTTTACATACCATGTGAGTGAAGACCGTTCTCACTGTCACTCCGATGTTATGGACCTGATATCTGAGCTGTTTATATCACACATCGCCGTTTTATCAACACATGTCATTTTCAATCTCTGTTTACTTTAACACCTTAGCTAGATGTTAACAGGGTATGATTGAGACGGTTTGAACAAGTTGAGAGGAGGTTAAAGGTGCACTGTGCAACTTTTCTGGGTTTGCCACCTGCTTGTCTCAATGGAGTTGTGGTTGCTTTGCCTGGAATATTGCACAGACGGCATTGGGCTTATCTTGTGCAAGTGTTTTGCTTATTTTGACAAGAAATGTTCCAGAAATGTTTAATGTCATACAACAGAAAATTCCAGGCAAAGCAATAACATCTATAGTTTCAGTTTCAGTATGTTTGCCATTTGCAGGATGTGAAAAACAATGGAATGTATCTCCATGAAGACAAGCTGGTGTCAGACCCTCCACACATCTCTAAAAGGTAAAAATAAATATGAAGACTTCCCCTTTTTTTTGTGTGTAGTTGCAATCCTGTGCTGATGTCTCGTTTTGTCATTAAAAAAAACATGCATTGTTACCTTGGAATGGCATAATCAGTTTAATTTATTTTGTTTGTCAGTAAATGGCCATCATCTTTGGGTGACAAAAACCCAAAGTAGATTTCAGCAGAATCAAAAAGTGAAGTACAAAAGTTTTATGTAGAAGTTAAAATGGCTTCTTCTGAATGATACGAGAATATGCGAGAGGAGACGTCTTCCGCATTTGAGAGTCTGTTAGAGACGAGTCTGGGATTGGAACATCTCAAATAAGAACGGTCGTCTGACAAATTGTTTTGTTTAGCTGTGAATATGACTGAAAGATTTATGTGCACTCAACTCTAGGATTTTGTATGTCTTTATGTGTTTCGAGATTTTAATACGCAATTTTTCTTGTTGTATAAAGCACTTTGAATTGCCTTGTGTACAAATTGTGCTCACCAAATAAAATTTCCTTGCCTTTATGGTTTAGTTTCTAACCCTTTTTTGCTGTATTCAACTGTAGGAGGGCCTGACAAAGAGGAACAGAGTTTTATTGTTTTACAAATACATTTTCTTTAATCATCTGCATAGCTGAGTGAGCAAAGACTTCAAACCCAACCAGAGCCTTCAAAAATGATGGTTTTCATGGTTTTGGGTGCATCAACTTTTAAATTGTATTGTTATTTCTTTTCCAAGTTCCATACCTTTGTTTTCTTTTTGCTTGTTGGGACCAGTTGCAGAAGTGAATTTGCACAAACCCAAACTCGTGGACAGGTCTCTTCTAGGAGCCGTCTCTCTCGCTCTGCTCTTTTAAGGCTTGTCCTTCTCAATGCACAGCTCCATTAGTTTATCTCTCACCTTCTCTCACCTGGCCCATCTCCTCTCGCTCCATGTCCAAAGACTTTATTGGTCTCTACAGCTCATAAACTACAAAGAAGAGGAGCTAAATAAGGCGACAGTAATATATTCTTTCTGGGCGGTGACTTGATAAACAGTGGCTGCTTGGGTGACTGTTAATAATGGCGCTGGTGGCGATGGCGGAAAGTCCCAGTCGTGATTAAGCAAACTGCCAATAGAAGGAAAAACAATGAGCACTCAATTTCCTGTTTGTCTTTGAGCGCAGAGGAGCAGAGAGGAGGGGGGAGGAGGGGAGAGGAGGAGAAAGTGGGGCACAGATGGCACGGCCAGACCACAGGGCAAGGTCTTTATAACATTTTAGACATAAATGCAGTCAACTCAGCCAGGGCACACAAATATGGAGTGTATTAAGGGTTTAGACAGGTGAGAAGGTCAGATTTAATCATTTAAACACACGCTATGTAACTTTTCTGGTGAAGTGTCTGAAATCTGCTTTTGTAGAAATTCCTCAGTGGATTTTTTGAGCCGATACGAATATCTGATATTTGTCTGTTGCTGATCACCGATATTTGTCGAAAATCCAAAGCAAGGACCACAAATTTATGTTAAATGATTGCAAAGTTGTTACAGAGATGTCTGTGTAGACCAGACATGTCCAAACTATGGCCCGGGGGCTGAATGCGGCCCTCAGACGAATTTTTCGGGTGAATTGTCCCACATTGTCCTGAGAAGTACATTTTACAGCAAATAAAAAATGTTCTACACTTATAACCTAAATAACTAACATTTTGGTGCAACAGAGAGCCGAGACTTAATTTAGGTGTGGAGGCACGTAAACATTATATAATGTTCAACGTTTCACAATTTGTGGCCCGCCACTTGCTTTATATTTCAATATAAATGGAAACTTTTTCGATGGAAAAAGTTTGGACACCCCTGGTGTAGACCCTCCGTTGTCCAGGTAAGTTCCATGGCTTCCTTATTTTAATGTTTGAAAATTAGATTGAATTGCACCTCTATTTCTAATTTCTTTCATTGTTTAATATAATACAGATTTAAAAGACAAACTGGGAATGACACATTGGCACAGACTGGGCCAGTGCAGAAAAAATACCTGTGCCAAATATCGGCTTTTTTTTATATATATATCGGACCAGCATCAATGAGAAGACCTACTGATATTACAAATAACTGATAACTAGTCTCTAGTGCACCTTTAAGACAATACAAGAAATGTATAGGAAAAAAGTGGCTCAGTAAATGAAGTATTCATCTAAACCAGAGGGTTGCTGGCCTAGACCTGATTGTTTTGTCTCTAGCTATGACACTCCTCACCCAAATTGCCTGCTTCCATCTTAAATGGCTGGTGGGGGAAGGTCATCTGACATAAAACATGTCAAATAATGTGGGATAGCATTGCTGTGGCGAGAGTATATAATTGAGAGAGTAAAAATTGTTTTGATCAAAGTGAAAACGCAGTCTGTCGCAAGACTATTTAATTATTTATCCTTTCTGCTTGAACAACCCTACTAAAAACAAAACAATCCTGCAAAAATATTAACCACATCATTAAGTTTGATTTTACCTTTCAGTCTGCAATATCCCACCAAAATCTGTTATTACCCAGCATACTGAGTGTCAGGAACCTTTTGGAAATGACACTGCTGTGTGAACCAAAACTGCTGCCAAATTTACTTATCCAAAAAATACTTTAACAAAACATTCAGTCACTCTCTAATAATAACTTATCACTTTGAACATTAAAACATCAAAAATCTAACCTTTTAACATAGTAAAAATTGAGAATCATTTTCCTGACAGTGCTAAAAACCCAGGGCCCATATGTGACCCTTCTGACCGTCCGGACAAGTGAAGAGCAGCGGGGCGTGTCGGCAGCAGGAGGGGGTGGAGAGGTTCTAATCTCCCCACCAAACCTCACCTCTCCCCTGGGCATGAGCTGGCACCGGGACGTCCCACTGCGCCATCACTTATGTTGGCACCAGGAGCGGCTCAGTGCATCAGCCCCCCGCAGAGACAGAGAGGGGGGCGCGCAGACAGCAGGGGGCGGTCAGGGCTCCAGACACAACAACATCTGATGGAGATAAATACTGACCACTTACAACAAATGATCGGCGATGAAATGATTGTCGCTCTGGTTATAATGGCACCGATTTTCCAACGCGGCAGAAGTTTTGTAGAATTTATTTGTACCTGTTTTGTTTTTTGTTTTTTCTTTATCCTCTGTGAACCAAGAGGTGTGATCAGTTAACGTGCTATCTGTTGCTAATATTACAATGATCCCCAAAAGCCGTTTGCCTCTGATATAGGGCTGATAGTTTAAAAATGAGCTATGTAAACCAATGATGGTGAAGAATAATGACGATAAGAATGTGTTAGGAAAGTACCGCTCCAAACATTTCCAAATAAATTGGTTCACTTTTTTTTTTTTTTTACATTTTTAAAAGACAGACCCTTTAAGTTAACATTGCTTAAGTTCAAGTGGAGAATCTAGCAAAATCTTAAATATGAGCATAAGCCTGCCTGACCAACCAAGACCATAGAGTTACCTATTCTATATAAAGACATCTAGATTGGCCCCGGTCTCATCTCCATAAGTTCAGAGGGACGTGATTGACAAAGGGATTAGTCAATCAGTAAAAGTCATGGTCTATTTGTATGAAAACAAGCAGAGCTGCTTACAAGCAGTGTAGTCTGCTTCTGAAGATTGTTGGAACACCTCCATGGGGTGGTGTTCCACAACTACTCACTGTTTGACAACTACAAGAGCAAACCTGAATTTGATTTATTTGTACCAAATATAGATATTATGAAGACATGAAGAATAAAGCAGTCCAAAGGACCAAATTTGCATGAATAAAGAATGCTAGTGCAGCCTGCTGTATTTTCACAAAGGGGGCACGGTTGCAGAGTGGTCAACACTCTGGCCGCACAGCAAGAAGATTGATTCAGAGTTTGCATGTTTCTCCCGTTGTCTAGGCATCAACACAAAACATGCACAAATGGTAAAAATCCTCCAGTTACGGTAGTCCTGATCAAGCCTAGCACAAATATCTGGAGAAGGGTCCCTGGGCGGCATTGAAGGATGGGTCAAATACAGAGCAGGAAATAAAGACTAATCTATTTCAATTTAACATCAACAACACAAAGAGATGCCCCAGTGGCATTGCAGGATGGGTCAAATGCAGAGGAGAAAATAAAGACTAATCTAATCTAACAACAGCACAATTTGTTTACATTTCTGGGTAACACTAGGTCCACAACCGTTAAGACTCAATTGTGACTCGACTAAGTAGGTTTTGCTTAAAATACACAGAGTCCAGTAGGAAGCATCTTAAAAGAGGGAATATTTGAATTTCCTATTGACTTGAGTGTTTCTTCCCAATCCTTAATCTGAGGAGAGAGACATTCAGCGATCTTGTTTTCCATGCATGAAATCGACAAAGCTCTGTGTGAGTTTGGCCTGAGACGCAGTGAAAGAGGTGGAGACCAGACAGAGATCTTCTGTATTAGGAAAAGCAGAAAGAATACATAGTCAGCTGTCACAGTCACCCTCAAACCTGAGTGTGAGCTGTTCAATACCTGCTACCAGCATATTGTACCACTGGACTACACCCTTCACCAACCAACTCAAGTCAGCCAAGCCTTAGAATGACAGCCAGGTTTCCTGCAGTCAGGGGCTATACAATATATATCCTTATCCACTACTAAGTACCATCCACATCCTCACTTTTCTCAAGTTCTGTCTGATAAGGTCAGAAGTATTGCATTTATCCATGTACTTTATGGTTGAATTACCTACAAACACTCAGTACCAGCCTGAGTGAAGCTGCTGTTTTGCTAACAATTACAATAAAAGCCCATACTGTATACTTACAAAGGTTAAAAGATAGTGTCAAGGGAATCGTTACAAACACAAATGTTTCTTATGCCGTCTGACTGGTTTAGCAGCTCTGAAAACACATCTATTCCAGGTAAAGGTCACTTCTTCAGAGTCGATAATGTTTCTCTGCATCACAATGTTGTTTTGAACTACAAGTGCACCAGCTGCAGACGGCTTCAAATCACTCAAGAACATCAAATGAACTGTATTTGTTGTGCTAACTGTAATTGGCTCCTTGTTTCTGCAAAGGGTATACTTATTCAATCAAGATAATCACCTTAGAAACATTAACAAGTGAAAGCTGGGGTACATAATTTATACATTATTTAAAACTGGAAACTTTTTCAGGCGGAGAAGTGAAACTCGTGCGACCGCCCCAAGCACAGCCAATCACAGCGCTGCTATCAGCTGTTATTTCTGGATTAATGAGACATAAAAGTCTTTGTGACAAAAGTGAGACCACTGTGTGCTGCCTGCATCTGATAAATGAAGTGCTGTTGGGAAAAAAAATAATAAAATAAGACAGACAGCATAAGATGTTGAAATCTGTTCATAAGAATGTTTGGTCTTTTTGGTCCAAGATTGAGACAGTTTGGACATGTACAGAGGAGTGATAATAAATGTGTGTGTAGAAGGATGATGCTAGAAACAAGAGGCCTCGAAGAAGACCAAAGAGAAGGTTTATGAGGGAGTAAGAGGACACGTCACTGATTGCTGTGTGAGAAGAAAAGACAGAAAATGTATTAATATCTTAGCTTATAAAGTTTCACAGACAGATTTTAAATAAGCCGTGGGCAGCCACTGTTGAGCTCCACTGTGCTGGAGAGAGGAGGGTGAGAAGGAGTGTTTATGTGGAGCAGATTAGAAAGGTAAAGAGGCGCAGGATTGTGGATGGCCTTGAAAATGTAGGGTCCTTCAGCAAATGATATTAAAATGAATCATGCCCAGTGCTCAGCTCATTGATGATTAAATAACTACTCACCTTTTCAGTTTGGGTCAAGTAGCTATTCAACTATTTTACACATTTTGGATAAGGTACACGTTGTTTTTGACACATTTGAAAATGGGGATAGATCTCCCGCGGAGAGGAAAAACAGCTTGTCTTGTCCCAGAAATTCCCTCTGACCTAAATAGGGCGGCTCGGATACAAAGTCCATTTCCTCCCATTGAGCGCGCCGCTGTGGCCTGTCACGCACAGTTAGCCCGGGATTGACTTAGGGCTACAGCCTGCTGCTCAGAGCGAGACAAGGCTAACTACTGCGCCCACCAATTTAAGAGTCCTACGCAGTTCACCTGATACGGAGCTACGGTCACAGAAACATGCAAACTGCAGGGCATGCACGTGCAACAAGGCGCAATCAGATCTGCAGGCCACACCGGGACTGGACCAAATGCATTTAAATGGAGGTAAAGGTCTGGAGAGAGGCTGGTGGTCAGTAACTTATACAAGATAGACCCTTTATCTGTCTCTTCCTTACTTCACTTTATCTCTTTGCTTCTTTCATCTCTCTTCAATATCAATAGCTCATTTTAGATCCCTGTGGATATAGGTCTTTCCATGATTTGTGAAAAATAAATGTTTTATGCATATTGAAGTGTGTTTAATTTCTTTGTAGTGGAAAATGTGTGAATAATGAAATAAAAAATAAACATTTATATAGCTTATAAGTATTAGTGGTATAACAAGATATATTTCAGTTTTTTAGCTTAAGGTCAATATGGCAGGCTCTCATGTTTTTTCTAATTATTACTTAGTTTGGTGGGATAGCACATGTGGTAAATATCTATTACAGTTTTTCCATTGATCCCCTAAATGATCTGGATAAGGTATTGAACCTGTCGCCGGTAAGTCCCAATGGCCAGTTCATTAGTACTACTGCAGAAAATCCTCAGTAGCCCAGAGAGGATTTTTCCCACAGAGCACGATGTAAAAACAAACTGCTCGAGCTCGGCTCACAGACCACCTACAGCTTTCACAAAGGTCGGATTTTGCGGCAATTTTTCCTTTTTTGAGATCATAAACTTTTTTTCTGGTTCAAAATCCTTCCATTTTCATAAAAAACATCTGTTTAATCTTTAGTTTCGGCTCATTCTGTTTCTGCTCCAGCAGCTCTTGCTCTGGTTGGTCACGATCCTGTGTCACTTCCAGGCCGCACAGAATTTTTTCTTTAAAATTTCTATACATCTTAAGAAGCAATTTTAATGTAAAAGCGATGTCAAAAAGTTTTGTCTGTTTGTTATAAAGTGTTGCCTTTTATGTTATGGGACTGATACCTTTCATCCTTGTAATAGAAACAAAAATATAGACGAGTTAGGGAGACAATAGCTGGAGAACAGTCATTAGCAAGGTCTAATGATGTACTTTTGTTGGGTGCGGGGGAATTTATTTAAAACTTTAATTGGTCTGTTTCAAAGATATAAGCTCCATTTCTTCATGATTTAGAACATCAGCTTTTTAACTAAAGTGTGAGGCTTTTTAATGGCTTATATTTGGTGGAGTTAGCACACATTTATCAAACGTTTTATGCAAATACTGTTAATGCGAGCGGTGTGCTTTTCAAAATGAGGCTCTGGAGTTTGCTCTCATGTCTTGGTGGGTTAACTCAATCAACATGCGCAATTTCTTCAGCTGATTATCCATGGGTTAGAGAATGATGTGAAATTAGGACCGTTACCATAGCAATGGACAATTTAAAACAAAATATTACAGTTTTGAATGGGTCCTCAATGTTGCAGTGGATCTGGAGAAGGGTTTTAGTTTCGATCAATACTGATTGTTGCTGTGTGCTAGGGCAAGACGTCTTTGTGAATGTGGCATGAGAGTGAGTGAATGGTGTTGTTCAGAGAGGCTGTTAGCACATACTGGCAGGCTTATTTCTGTCAATGAGCCCCAGGGCAGCTGTTCCTACTGAATAATGGCTTATATACTGTGGCACCTTCAGAGGCTTCTCTTGTGAAGTGCAAAATAAATCCAAGCTTAAGTGCCAAATGACTTTGAAAAATCCAATTGCAATTTTTTAAGTATTTAAAAGTGGATTTGCGATTGATGAATTAAAGGACAAATATTGCACATTATTTGTATTGTTATTGGTAGGGATGTTCCGATACCACTTTTTTCCCCGATACCCGATACTGGTATCAGTGCATCCCTAGTTATTGGCCTTTGGACATGCTCTTGAGTATACGTGCTTTGCCATCTTATGTTTTATAACACATAAACAAAAATGACTTCATACGACTTTGGCATTTCCAACACCAGGATGGATTTTGGGCTCCCTCTACTGCCTGCAAAGGGAATTACACAGGTGAGATATACAAACGCTAGCTTGCCTCCAACGTGCTAATGCAACCACACAGGTGTATTGATGATTAAAATGATGATTCGACGTCAGAAATGCTCAGCACAAGTCTGTCGATGATTTATGGATTTAAAAACAGCAAAGACGACCCCTGACCTCAACTTATGACATCACACATCTGGGAAATTCAGAATAGAGTGTTTTTAATACTCAGAGGGGAGACAACTTTCTAAGCAAGATTTATCAAACTATTGTGAATGAAGCTAAATACAACTTTTAAGATAAAACTATATTCTGGCTGGAGGGTGAAGAGGGGTAAATGGGAGCAAGCTTGTCTTGTCTGTGTGTTGTGTGTTGTGTATTGTGAACTGTGTACATTTTGTATAATGTCTACTGTATTTTGTTCTGTTATGTATGTGTCCATTATTGGCTCTGTGCTGGTTGCTGATTAAATTATTATGCATTAACGTTGGCATTGAGACAAAAACAAACAACAAACACAAACCATTGTTGTCCTTTGGTGAAGTACTCACTTTTTCAATTATCATTATGTATTCAAAATTTCCATGGTTACAAGCTAAAAAAAAAAGTACATTTCGTATAATATGTGTCCTTTAACAGTACAAGACTATTCAAAGTTCAGATTTTAAACACATAGGAGCATTAAAACTGGGAGACTGCAATAATCTTTGCTGTTACAAAAATCTAATTAATGGTTTACAAAGAATGGATATTTTGTGGTTTGTAGAGGAAATGATGTTACTTAAATAAATGCAGTCTTTGGGAAATGATCACTTTAATTCAACTGCAACTCATCTTTTACCTCTAATGCCAGCCATTACTGTTAAGGATGATGAGACCACTTACTGAAATATTTGTTCTAAATACCAGACCAGACCAGACCAAGCCAGTTTTCGATTCTCTTCACCTCACCTCTTTTGGAATGTGCACCAGACCCCATGTCTCCCCAAACACGGATGCAAACAAGAAGTTGTGTAAAAAGTACCAGAAGTAGGAAGCGGAAAACTGTTTTTTTTCTTCCCCTGGTTCTATTTGCAGTGCGGAGCAGGGCTGGAGCCGCTGCAAGGCCTAAACGGTTTATACCTGCATAAACGGACTCCAATCTGAGAAAGGGGGAGAAGGAAGCATGCTCGCTCTGCCTTCTAAATCTCATTTGGCTCCGGGACCTGAGGCCTGACTCTAGAGCTGATAGGAAAAAAAGTGAATAAGAACCGAAGAGCGAGGGGTGAAGACTGTGCTGAAAAAACACATCTAGGGTATAAAAAAAAAAGGTGTCAGGGAAGTGCAAGTGGAGAACGAATCCAAGAAAACGCCAGAAAATTGAAGAGGAGTCAAAACTGGGAGATGTAGACGATGGGGAGAAGGATAGGAAAACGAAAACTGGAAGGATGAAAAGATGCAATGGATTTTATGTTCAGACCAGGACAGATTTAAAGAGTAGATGGAGGTTAAGCAGGGATAAGTGTAGAGATAAAGGCTTGTTTAGAGACAAACACTACAATAAGATCGTTTTGGTGAAGTAACTGTGTAAATAGGATCCCAAGTTTTATTAGTTTTTAGTTTTACCTGGCCATAGAGCAGGGATGTCCAAACTTTTTCCATCGAGGGCCGCATATTGAAATATAGACCAATCGGAGGGCCACAAATCAATCGCGAAATGTTTAAAAAACTGCATTTATATAATGTTTTATATTTTTTATATAATGCATTTTAATGTTTTAAGCGCAGCCACATTTACATTCAGTCTAATTGCCTTAATATCAAGTCTGTCTCGCACCAAAATGTTAGTTATTTCGGTTAAAATTGTAGAAAATGTTAAATTTGCTGTAAAAAGTACTTATCAGGACAATGTAGGCCAATCACCAGGAAGCCTGAGGGCCAAGAAAAATTGGTCTGAGAGCCGCATTTGACCCCCGGGCCTTAGTTTGGACATACCTGCCATAGAGTATAAGAACACATTAAGTACTTCATAATTATGCCCAAAACGCAACTAATAAAAGGATAGTCATTTTCTTCCCCACATTGGATTTAAAACTAGTGCTCGAATTGTGGGCGATATGTCAAAGAGTTAAAATCCCAACTTTTTTCCCGTACACTGTCTTGAGGAGGTGAATCATCTACCGCTTCTTGGAATTCAAACTTAACTGCTGGTTAAGGACTGAATCACAAAATGACAATTTCACCCAAACAGCATATTGTTATGGAATCATAATCATTTTTGTTTTATTGTTATATCACCCAGCCCTACTTGAAATAAGAACATTTTAAGGATATATATGCTGATATATAATATATAATAATATATATTATTATTATTTATTTGCGATAATTTATTTTATTACATTGCGAGCACCTACGCTTGGCATATTATGTTTTAGAAAAAAAAGCATGTTTGCAACAAAATAAACTCTTGCTCTAAGGAAATTACTTTTGGCTCTATCTACTGGCTACAGAGGGAATTAAAAAGGTGTAATAAACAAATACTAGTTTGCCTCCAACAGGTTTATTGCAGCCAGGCAGTTGTAATGATGGTGATTAGACGACTCTTACTACTTAAAAACAGCTCAGATGATCTCAGAGATTGACCCTATGACATCACACACATCAAAATTGTGGATGAAGCTAAATACTACTTCAGGTATGTTACTGATATAACATCTAAAAATGTGTCCTTCAACCATGTCATAACAAACACTTGTTTCAATTTCCCAAATTTCTGATGCCAGGTAGATATTCAGAGCAGTTTTGAAGTCCATAAATCATAGCCAAACTCAAATCACATTCATATAAACTGTGGGCTTGTGTTTGCATGCCGAGGCAAGCTAGCTTTTGCTTATTTACCCAGCCATGGCTGCTGCCAGTAGATGGACTGCCAACACCAAATCCTGATGAAAATACTGATGGAATGTAATGTGTGGTTATCCATACATACATTATGTTAAGTTTTAAAACATGAAATGCCAAAGCAAAGGAGAGTGTGTTCAAAGCATAATGTTCCCTTTAAGATGATTTTCCTTTATAAATGTGTTAAGGTATAAAACCGGGTAAAATCTTTTGGGTTAAATAAATCAATCGACACCAGTCTGATGAGTTTGCATGTTAGACAATGCTGACCAAGGTCCAAGCTCAGACGTGGCGTTTGTTGAAGGATGTGACCAGAAAAGAATAAATTTCCCTATGGGCAGAATAAAACCTGCCTTCACATCATAAAAAAAACATACATCTCTTAAGACAAACGTTTTAAATGTTAAGAAAATGTATAATGATGAACATAAACTCATGGTAAAGACTTGCCCAACCTCCTGGGGTCTTTTAGTGTCAGTTATAGAAGAGTCTTACCGAGTGGACAAAGAGAGAAGGCAGAAACGTGCACAAAAGGAAAGAGGAGTGTGACTGATTCAGCGCAGGCGGAGGTAAAAGAGGATTCTAATGCAGCAGTGAAACCCCGGGGAATCATGCCACAAGGTTAGCATTGCACTCCAAGTAGGTGAAGACATATACTCCTGGAAAATGTTAAGTTTCTTTTACTATTTCTCTGCTCATCTGCCCTACAATCACCACATACTTTTCTGTTTATGAATTCTTGCTCTTTTTTACTTCAGGGCGAACACTCTAAATAGTAAAGCAGGTCTACAAACATTATAATCAAAAGCAGGAGAAGAGCGCTGGCATGGAAGTTGCATCAACCACGAACCACAAGGCACAGGAGACCAATGCGTTGTTAAAAGTAATTGTAGCTTCTTCCTATTCAAAATGCAACACCTGAAACTAACAGAGCGTGAGTTTACATAGAGCCAAACAAACTGCTTTTCAAAACCAATGCAAATGTGTGAATTTACCAATCTAAAGTTTTCTCCGAGGTCTCTCAAGTTTCTCAAGTTTCATACACGTTTATGCATTATGCTGAAACTTACCTACAATAAACACTCTCAGGCCATTCTGTCTGTTTAGAATTAGAAATAGTTAAAAAGGTTGAACTTGTTGATAGAAAAGATGTATTTAAGACTCAGACTTGAGTTAGGAGAGGTTCTTACCAGTTTCAAGGTTCAATATGTAACTTTTTTTGGAAGTCTGTCGCCATCTGTTTGTTTCCATGAAGGCCGGGAATCGAACCCAGTAAGGATGGGACGAGAAAATTCCCACAACACACAAGATTGGGTCAATGAGAATGAGGTAAGATAAGATTTTAACATATTTTTTAAAGAAATAAATGGCTTGGTTCAGCACAGTTTTCTTTGACTTTTATTTTAGTTGCCCAAACCAAATGCAAACACGTGGAAACAAATCTTTACAATAGATAAAGATACAATTTTTGTTCTTTTTTTTTTTTGAAAATCACATGTTTGGAAAGGGTTGGAAAAGTTTGTCACTTGCTAACTAAGTGCTGGAGAAACTGTGGGTGCAAGGAGGCCCACCATTTCCACGTGTTTTAGGACTGTCCTATTGCTCAGAAATATTGGACTGAGATTAACAAAGCACTCCAGACTGTTTTTGTCATCCCACTCGATCTCAAACGCATGGATCTGGACCTCAAATTTGTTGCCATGGACACAATAAATGGATACCTTTTTTACTCTCCGTTTTGCTTACAATGTTTCAAATCTGAAGAAGAAAGCACCAGTTAAGAAAATACTGTGTGACATTCTGGGTAAAGCAATAACATCTCCATGGAAACAAGCATAGCCCTAACCAGAAAAGTAACATAGTGCTCCTTTAACACACAGGAGCCGTGCAAAGACCCCTGCTTAACTTGGATGGAAGGTAAATAAATTGTGTCCATTTGTTCAGCAGATTTCACCCAGTCAGATTTAGAGTTATCAAACAATCATTTACATAACAAACTAATTCAGCAAAATTCCAAGACAGATTCAGACCTGAGTCATCTTTTGGTATTTGCTTTGAGCCTGTTTTCACACGCTGGTAAACAAATTATTGATTGACATGCATCTATTTGTATTTATTTACGGCACTGTCAAATTTTCAGAGATAAACCTCTTCCAAATTCATTAAGATGCCTCCAGTTGTTTCTGAGTTGGACATAATGCCAGTTCTTTCTCTCCATCCCTCTCCCCTCCTCTCTCTCCTCTGTCCTCTCCTCTGGTCCTCTCTGGACTTGGCCCTGAGCCCAAAGAACAAGTGCTGGCTCCGGCGGCGAGACAGGAGCTGCAAGACAAAGTACCTAATAGTGGCCGCGGTGGATAGAGACGGAGAGGGAGAGAGATGGAGGATAGTTTTAAGGTACACAGTGTCGAGGCGAAGCAGTGATTTGCAATTCCAATGAAGGCTGTGTACAGTGAGTTACGCAGCCACGCACTCAGGCTTAAGTGTGCATAAATAATGACAGGACGTCCCGTAAAGGATGGGCCAACTGTAACAAAGTTAGTCTGCAACATAAACATCAGAAACATTATGAGAAGTGTCAGAGGGTATTAGGAGAGATTTGGAGATGGGGGTTGGACAGTCTGGTGCAGCGTTGTTTATTATACAAAGTTAAATGGATTATTTTAGATATAAAGTAATGCTCACAATTTTTTTTATAATTTGGATGCTCAATGGGTAAAATTATGTGTTACTGGGATTTTATAAATGCATAAGTCTTTTTGGACACTAAAGGACAAGACAATGAAAAAACACTGCATTTGATTTATTACGTTTTCAGATTAATTTGTTGATCTGTTTTGACGGTTCACTCCTGGTATGGTGTGTGAGAGTAAAAAGGTCCCCTTGTTCCTGTTCCTAGTCCAATGGGCATGTTTATGGTTTTCTGTCGCCTCTTTTATCCAGCTGCAGAGCTTACATGTGATATCGCATTGTTCTTGCCACACTCAGAGGTGGTAAACCATCTACAGCGTCTGGGGGTGAACGGCAGAGAATGACATGGCAGCATACCTCTGCTGTCCCTCGGACACACTCCAGTGTGTAACGGTCAGAGCTTGCCTGGAAAGCTCTTTGCATAATATGCATAACAAATATTAAGCATTATTTGTATTGTTATTGGCCTTTAAACATTCTGTTGCGTGTCTTTACTTTGACATGTTTTAAAATTGAAAATAAAATGTTTTTACAACGAACAATAAAACTTTATGCTGCCTTAGGCGATGTCATATTAGCTATGGCTCCATCTACTGGCTGTTACAGTTACACATGTGTATACAGTATACACAATAGTTTAATATGTTGTTGGTATGTGAAGCTATCACGCAGTTACAGTCACTGTGTTTAGACGACAGAAATGCTCAGAACAAGTCTGCCGATGATTTAAGGGACAGTCGAAGATTCTCGGATAAGTCACTTGCGTGAATGCAGCTAAATGCCAATGACATGCATTGTCTGTCCATATCAAAACAAATCTGGCTTCTTATGAGGATAAAAGACAGAAAAAAAACAGGACAGGGAATTAAAACATCAAGTATTTCTGTAAAGAGCGAAGCACAAAGCTCTTAATCTGAGGTGAGTAAAGACTGGTCATCTAATATTTACTTATTTTATTAACAAATCAATGAACTCCTCTGTTTCACATTTATCATGGAAATAAAGATATCTGATTGCCCGGTTCTAATTGAGTTTGGCTCAAGACACAACAAACAAAGTGGTGGCCAGACTCACTCTTCGTAAAGTATTGGAAAAGTGTGTACTCTGGATCCCAAGTAAGATTACAGATTTGATCTAACCGACATTTTATTCAGTTATAAAATAACCGCTCCACCACCGCGGCAAATGCTGGTTAAACCTTTTGACGAGAGCAGTCCAGAGTCCTGGCTTTAATCATCATGTGAATGGGCCAGTTAGAAATAGAAGAACATACCTTTATTGAAACTGCCGTAGTTAATAAGGATATGGGGTTAACTATCAGTATTGACAGTATACGCCAGGCAGTTTTGAAAAATGGCTCGTCACATTAAACTGAGCTAAAGAATTCACAGATATGTTTCAGAAATTTAAACTTAAAAATGTAATTAAAATATTTTTTGTGCGTCAAATAGTTTAGGGAATTGTAAAGAAAATGTGTAAACAAACCAGTCTGGACCAGAAGAATTTGAGGATTTCCTTTTTCCTTACAAATAACATTTAGCCAACGTCATAACCTCACATGTATGCCACAGAACATATAAAACATCCAATTATCATTAGGAATTTTCTAATTATATATGTAAAGACAAATGTTAAACCAATGCTCATCCCTCAGTTAAAGGTCGACATTTGGACGTAGATAATTAAAACCATTTAGTAGATTTTGAAAATAAATGTGATAAATCTGATTTGAGATTTTATGATTTTACCTGTTTTTTCCTATATTTCCTCTACCTGTCCATTTCACTGTTACCAATAGGGGCATGTTCATTATCCTCGTGCCCCTCATGGTGTAGCCAACATACAAATGACTTCTGAGAGGTTGTTTTCCTGAATACTGGATCTATGGGACGGAGAGTGACTGTGCCAGCTCTGCTTTGTGTTAAAGTGTGTAATCTCTCCATTCACAGCAGCAGAGGAGCAGACGACTGTTGGTAATGGGTCCCACTGGAGAGAGGGAGGAAGAGGGACAGAAAAGATGTATATATATAAAGAGGAATAAGAAAGAGAGGTTGGAAGGAAAGAGGGGAAGTGAGAGAGGAGGCAGAAGCAGAGAAAGTGTGGGATTAGCATTTTGCAAACTGCTGTACAAAGATGTTAGCGCCACCAAATACCGCAACTACTTTCACAGGACACAGGCAAGAGGAGTTAGGAGTATGCTGGTCAATGGAAAGGAGAATGAAGAATAAAAAGGATAAAAGTATAAACTGTCAAATGTAGAGCTCTATGTAAGGTTGACATAACTTAAAACTGACTATTTCACTTATTCCACTTAATAAAGTTGATCTTGTTCTGGCAAAATCCTGTGCCTTTTTATGCGTGCAGTGATTTCCATAATAATTAGTCCTGATTTGGGACAGAACATTAGTTTGTGAGCCCTTGTGACTAAATTCAGTTTTGAAACTTGCTAAATGAGCACAAGTATTTGGGGAAATTACAGTTAGTAAGAGTTTCTATCATCGGTTCAGATGGTTTAAAGTTTAATTCCCACTTTCACTGTGTCCTTGAGTGAGACACTTGAACCACGTTGCAATGTTCGAGCTGGGAATCAAAGGATCCCACACGATTTGAAACACGACATGTGGCGCGTGATACAATAATATAAACGTACATCGATATAATGCCGATTGACATTTGACAGCGATCACTTTTCAGAATCAGAATCTTTAATAATTGTCACACAAACAATTAAGTGTAATTTGCAACCACAGAATTTCCAAAGATGCGCAAACCTAAAATAAAAAACACAAATTTTAATCAGAAAAACATCATTAATACAAGCCCAGAATATAGATACTGCATCATGAAATTGTGTATACTGATATATCAACATTTTAGCACACCCTATAATCAAACATAAGCATTAAGCCGTCCCTTCAATCATAAAATGACCTACAGCATTGGAGTTTCCCCATTCTTAAGTTTAAAGCAAAATTTGATTTGATTATAAAATACACAATACAGTGCAATATAATGTAACCAGTGTTGGGAGGAATACGTTGAAAATATATTTAGTAATGAATACTGAATACCTGCATTCAAATGTATTGCAACTACACTACAAGGCAACTTCCTGAATAAGGTGAATAGAATATACTCTGAACACTTATAATACAATTCGATGTGAAAGTATACTAGTATAGTGAAAACACGGCAGTATAACAACAGATTTTTGTTTTTGTTTCACTGTTTGTTATTAAGGTCAAGGTCAATGACAAATGTATTTATATAGCACATTTAGCACATTAAGATAAAAAAAACACTTTATTACAAATTAGTGATGGAAAGAATAGCACATGTTCTCACTTTAAGAATTTGTGTTTTCCATTTTTCTCTCCAATTCAACACACTTGCAGCTTACATTTCAGAATCAAATATCACAATGTATTTCTCTGATTTAAGAACTATTGTGAATAACTGTACTGGAATAGGCTATGATTTTTTTTGGTTCAGTTTCTTCCCAACACTGAATGTAACTGAACAAAAATGTATCCAGAATTTCCACATGGTCTAATGGTTCTTATGTGGATCCAGATTTTGTATTCAGGGTAAAACATTGCCCTATACAGACAAAGTTTGTATAGGACAAACTTTGTCCAAGAAAGTAACTTGTCTTGGTGAAGTTACTTTCATTAACCAAGAATTCTCCATCAGTTAAGGTTTTTGATGGGTTGAAAATCAAACTATTGTCCTCAGTTTTACACAGGATAGCAACATAACTTCAAGTAAAGCATTGATTTTCAGCTTGTGCCGCTTTTTCTTGGACGTATTGAGCTAAGACTGAACTCAAACCTCAAACCGGACTTTTTCTGCGCGCCTCGGCCTCTGCAGCCCGAGCACAGAGCGGCTTCACTTTTCTCTCTGTCCAGAATTCAGCCTTTCAGTGCACACTATAAATGTGCAACATAAAGGGCAGAAAGCGCAATTAGATCATAAAAACACAAAGAACCAGAGTGTGGGCATGTTTATGTGTTGTGCAGGTGTTGTGTGCGCTGCGATCATACGTGACAGTAGATGTTTAACTGTTGTTTTTACTGCGTTGTTAGTAAGTAAGTAAGTTCATTCAAGATGAAGAGGAGTAGGGCGGAGGAGGAGTCGGGCGAGCGGGCGTGTGCAGGTGTCCGTGCGCGCTCACATACTCACATAAACACAAAGCACTGAAAAACAGACGCTTGTTACTGAGCTACCACCACTAACCTCTGGTCCTATATGATTTTTTTCTCTTCAGTATTAATATTTGTTCAAATGATCATCTTGTTTCGATAAAGTTTTAGTATCGAATAATGTCTGGATGTTTTGCCAATCCTACTGAAAAGACCCTGTTTTTACTTAACACGACTTTCTTGAATTCTTTCTCCACCTCTGTAAAACCTAAAGTCTGTTTTTCCTCTGGAGAATGGGCCCTGTGTTTGAGGGACAGATGGGGAGTGATGGATGGCTGGTGGAGGGATGAAAGACACTAAACGACGCCATCAGTCAACAAATTAACGGCGCGTGATCAGGCCGAGCGCGAGCCCACACCATCGCGGGCGCCATCTTTGTTTGTTTGTGCACAGAATGGAGGAGTGAACACCCATCAGGGGACGCTAACAGGGAGAGAGCGCAGCGTGAGCAGGGACATAATCCACAGATATAGACTTCAGCCCAAAAGACAACACATCATTTAGCACAGTTTGACACGGAAGCCTGACATCGAGCAGACGAGGTGGTGCTTTATGCTGTTCATAAAATGCATCACTTTTTTATTTCTGCTGGGAACTGTATATGTGAACATTTTCCACAAAAAAAAGGAAATAAAAGAAGAAATATTTTGATCCAAAAGTTACATGAGCAACTTGAACAGCTTGTTATTCTACTCACCTTGACAATTAATATTAGCTCAGGCCAGGAAAAATAATGAATCACAGTTTTTTTCCTTGTATCGATTGATCATGAGTTCCACTTTTAAGACAAAAGGCTTTGATTATGAACTTCATACACATAAACAAGACAGGCTTTTAATTTGTGTCATGTAATACATTAAAACTTTCCTCTGAACTCCTGACTACAGGCTTCTACTGACAAAATATCAGTCGTCTTGAATGAAAAGTCCCGAGCTGATCATTGTCAGCTTGAAATGCATGGACATCAACGTGATTATAGTTTGATTACTTGCACAGATGTACACAGATGTACACGTTTTGAATTGTCCAAAAGGTTTGTCAGTTGCCAACCAATTGACCACATGATCAGAAGAGCCCAGAAAAATAAAAGCAGGGTTGTGAATGCAGCACAAAGCATCTCTCGCCTCACTGCAAGAGGGTTCCGGACTGCGGCTTGCGGGACCCATTTTTTGTGGTTAAACCTGTTCTCTCAAGACATCACTTTTAGATTTTAATTCACACTTTCATCACTAACTACCTAGATTACTGATTTGAAGAACTGACTATAAATCCTTTTATTTGTTTTTAAATGCCTTCACAGCCTCGATCCACACAACATCTGTCTCTGATTCAGCCCTACGCTCCTGCACGCTCACTGAGGTTTGCAAATTATTCCTTGTTTGTCGGCCCAAAAACGAAGAGGAAACTAAGAGGGGAGCGATGCTTCTCTGTCATAGGCCAAAAACTGTGGAACCCGCTGCCTATGCAATTTATAGAAGCCTAGTTTACTTTTTAAGCTCTTAAAACTCATCTTTTCTCTTTAGCTTTTAATTGAAATGTTGACTTTTATAAGTATGTTTGTATTTGTTTCTTTCTGTTTATAAAATTGTTATGTACTGCCCTCTGGTTAGCATTTTATTTGTAAAGTGCATAAAGTTGGATTAGATTGCTATATGTGTATGTTTATTCTGATTATTCCATTTCTTCCCATCCATCTCAAACATGTTCTTCTCTGTCATGAGCAGACCGCTGCACCTGACATCCAACATGCAAAAACAATGCGTAAAACTTTGATCTTACTCAAACCAGTTGAGCGTAAGTCTAAAATTGTTTGTCGATTCAAAATTTCAAGTTCATTTAGCTGCCCAATAACTTGTGGTACAAACGACTGTCTGTTCTTAATAAAGCACGTTTGGAGTCAGTTCATGTTTTCTGAGCTTTGGCTTTCACTTGAGATAAATGCTCTCCAGACTGTGTTCTGTTTTTTTTTAGCTTCATTTGCTCCCCTGTAATGGTATATGCCACATTTAAAAATCAGGATGGGTCAAATGCAAAGGGTGAATTACCAAATCTATATTTCTTCATCATCAATGTTAGAAACTTCATAATCAGCACATTTCCATCTTGGAAAAAAATCAGACTAACTAGTTATTTGAACAAACGGATGTAGTGTACACTTAGCATGATAAATGAGAGGCCGGCGAGGATTTTAAGAAGGTTATTTGAGGATATTTTCTTTGTGTTTTCCAAATGTGTTCTTTTTGTTCTACAGCTGCAGATTGAGCCATTAAAGTATCAGCAGAGGCAACTGATTAATATAGTGCTTGTGTCGGAGTATCTTGATTCATTGAAGTAAATGATTTGATGAGAGGTCAGACCACAAATCTGCCCGGACTAATGTGAAGCTAATGGCAAATGACAACAGGAGCAGGCTGAGCTCAAGACACTGCGTCGTCAAGGCGTCGTCAAGGGCACACAGAAAAGAGAAGAAAGTTTGAGATTTAGGACAAGACGAAAGCAAAGAGTTTGAATTTTAGTTTTTATGTTCCAGTCAAAACCTCCCAAATCATTTTTACACCACATGCCGCTTTTGATTAAACAAAATATAATAAAATGTCAAAAGTTTTTTACAACTATAAACTTGACTGGGATAGGCAAGCGGAGATAATAGTGTTTCTTTGTCAAAGTGAGTTTATGTTGGTCTATTTGAGAAAAGTTTAGTTTTATAAGCAAATTTCACTGTCTGACGTAAGACTTAACAACAATTACAGCTGATTAAACTAGCCAAAAAATTACTTAAGAGTGTGCTTTTACTTGAGCAATATTTTTTTAAGTATATATCAAAGTAGCGGTCCATGATGTCAATTAAATTGGACAGTCACCTGACAAATTCCATGGAAACTACTGCATTCTCCGTGCAGACAGACAAGTTTTATGTCTCACTGTGAAAGATTACAGCCAAGTGAACAACATTTCCATGGAAACAAGCAAGAGGAGTCTCCCCCAGGCCAAGTACGAGTCAAGTTTGTGGAGATGTAAGACCACAGTAAGGACAAAGGTTTTTATACGTTTAGACCAGTGGGCGAGGCTACCGTGCTCAAATTGAGCCGCCGACTGTAGGCTACCATGTTTGCAATCTGCTGCTGATCGCTAGGGGCTGGCTGCGGAAGTAGAATTATTCAATGCAAGTCAATGGGGAGTTAGACGTTTCAAAACCTACTTTAGAGCCTGGCTCAAAATACGGCTTTGGTCTCAAACGTTAGCTTACGGCTCTGTGACAACGCTGAGGGGGGTGAATTTTTTTGAACCAGCCTGGTTTAGCCGCTGTGATTTTTTAAAGTTCCTGCATATCTAATGAAGAAGGCGGGCTTTACGCGCCGGAAATGTCAGGACGCAGCCATACACCTACGAGTGGGCGGTAACTATAGAGGCTACGACGGCAGTACGTCAGCAAAAGGCCGCCCCAAAGTCGCCCTCTCCCCGCCTCCCCACCGAGGGGGGAGTGGTGGGGGCTAACCCGCGGCCATTTTGAATTCTCCATGACTGAGCCGCATTATCATGAATGGGGCGGAGTGACGACCGTCTGTCCACTATTTTTATGTCTATGGTTTAGACCAATAACACCATGCAAAATTAATTAAAAACTAAATGCTTTTGTTTAAGCTTTTTGCCTAAAACGTTATGCATGTAAGAGTAACTGTTTGGACATCTGACTTATGACTAGAACTAGATCAAAGGACAAAACCTTAAATAATGCAAAAAAATCAAGATCTATACTTTCAAAAGACAAGACAAAAAAAAGTTAACTGTGTCAGAAGTAGTGTTTTTAATGGCTTAAGAAAATATTACGCAAGTTCTCAAGTAAATGTAACTGGGTACCCACCTCTGACGTCACTGAAGCATATATTTAATCCATTTCCCCATCTAAACAAGCCCCCCTATTAAAGAATTCACCCTTCACTAAAGTTTATTGAGTCAAACTACAGTGAAGCTATTGGATACTTCACAATCTTTCTCAATCTTATGGTGTAGCCATGACCGCGGCACAGACGCCTTATGTTTTCTTCTGATGCATCTGCTGTCCTTCGATACGACGCACAAGGTTGGGTTCGAGGTAAAAGCCCCTTCACGTGGAAGCATTCCCGCACTTAAAAGATCAATACCTTTATGTGTTGACTGTTCAAATCTTCTGCGTAAGACATCCAGACTCTTTTATGCTCTACTCTTTTCATCTACGTATATTCTTATGACTACCCGTAACAACTTCAACAAAACAGACAAGACAGAGCAGATCAGCTCAAAGGCATTAGGCCAAGACAACTAATTGATTTATACAGATTGGGTGAGAAAGTATTTAGTAACTAAATGCAACAAAACTAAATCGAAAACCTAGACCTCCACATTGTGACTGGTAGAAATAAACCTTTGCTATTGTTTGGTCTTATTCAACAAGAAGTGGCTTTCTACATAATAGGTGCTTGACGAGCACAGAGTGGGGAAAGTAACAACTATCATTATTTCTGTAGTGGTCATTTTAGTATTTTTCTTATGCAGAAATTGAGTATGTTTTGTCAAGAGATTTCATCCTTGATTTTTTTTTTTCTTGGTGAAGTTACTTCAATTTTTAAGGCGCAAATGTACTTTCCAAAACATAATACTAGTACCATCACCCCTTCTGAATGAACCAAGCTGCGGGAAAAGTCATCACCTCAACTCCACTGACTCCAACTTTAAATACAGACATGGTGAAAAGGCTTTTAGTGAGCACTTTCACGTGTTTAGGTTTTGCACAACCAAAAATTCCCTCTAGGCTTAAAAAAGGACTCAGAATTGAAAAAATCTGATTGAAGAGAAGGAATTTGACAAGCTTTAAATTGCAGCGATTTGTGCAGCAGAGTAAGTGAACCTGCTGAAGCGCTCTACCTCGGCGCTGCGGTCGCTGGGCAGTATAACTTCTCTGTGGCTTTTCTGAGAAAAGCGAGCCAACCGTTGCATGGGGAAACAACATCAGCCAAATGACTGAATAATTGAATGACCAAATGAAAAGGCTGTGCTGCTGAAGCGATCAATACGACCCTCCACCAGCGCTGCCATCTCAGAGCCACCAGCCGCACTCTGCTGTTGCTATGTCATGTGACCACTGACTAGTGTTCAAATGTACAGGAAAATAAGGAAAATGCTGATTAAAACATCTGATTAAGGGACATGTGGCTTTGTCAATGGTTGGGGCTTCCTGAAAATGAAAGATTTTAGTATTTAAAAATTTGATGTACTGTTGCAACTAAAGTAAGAAAAATCTACCTTATTTATTTTATTAATAGTATTTACACCTTACTATCAACTTTAAAAGGTGCACTATGCAGCGTCTCTGGGGAGAGGTCCGCCTCCCAGGAGATGTTTATACTTTTTTTTTTTATTATTATTATTTCAGCATCAGTAAAATGAAAACATACACATAATCATTCATATACAGACAGTAGAAAAACAACAAAAATGTGACACATCATGTTTAATCCACAATGGTGTTCATGGCGCTCAAAAGGAGGAGGAAGAAGTTTTAAACGTATTATTTCCTGCCCCTCTCGTAAAGTCAAAGGCGTCTTAGCATAATAATCATCAATGGTAACCACACATGTACAAAACAATAGTGTTCAGTATAACTCATAGTCATAAACTGGTCAAATGTACAGAACTGTAACGACCAACAACAGAATGTTTGCATAAACCAACTATGTTTTCACTCTTCCAGGTGACAAAGATTTCATCCTTATGTTATTGGTTTGCATGGAATGTTCCACTGTATGGCATTAAACTGATGTAACAAGACAAGCAGGTGACACCACTAGACCAAGTTACAAGTCAGATCTGTGACTCCACTCACTGTAGAATGCATGTTTCAAGGTATTTTTAACAATAAAAACGTAATGGAATAAATGTAAGACTGCCATTTTTTATATCATACTGAGGAACATTCCAGGAAAAACAATAACATCTCCATGGAGACAAGCAGATGTCTCCACTCCAGAAATGTTACATAGTTCATCTTTTATTGTGAGTCATACTGTACATGCCAAGATCCTAAAGTGACAAATTAACACTTCAACATTTTTAAGATTTCTTTGCTACAGCTTTATCGCACACATTTGAAAGGAAAATGTATTTAATGTTTTTGTAAAAATGTATAATCTTCAAATCTGCAAAAAAATTTCAACTAACTAATTTTGCAGATGACCATAAACCTGACTTGTACTTTACAATCAAATTTGCAGGATGCCGAGAATATATATAAAATAAAGAAATAGTTTGTAGTTTGAGCCTCTCCTCCACATGTCACAGCCCAAACAACACCGGGCTGTTGATCCTAATATTTTCTGTATCTTCCAGACGCTATGACAAACCAATATGTCAAGCCACTATTGGGCTTTTATTAGAAAATGGCCTCCTGTCGGGAAGCCTGGTGGACTCTATAACACAAAAGCTGTGATTGATGACTGATTTGTGTTAGCGATGATAAATACAACGCTTGTGTATGTAAAGCTGTCAACTCACTGCACTATTCCCGTATCAAATCACAAATACTGCTCTGGTGAAACAACTGTGTATTGAGATAGAAAAAGGAAATTATTATATTGGTCTCAAGAAAAAATTAACTCTGCAATCAATATTCCTGCACAAGTCACAGAACTAGTATTGCTGAAATTCCCAATCCGGATTAGTAAGTAAAGTAAAGTAAAATACCTAGAATGAGCTACCTACTAGATCAAAACCAAGACTAAAAATTTAAACCAGGACTTAACATGGGCCAATTAAAAAAACATCAATTACGTTTCCCAAATTAGTTTGAAGTTGTATTTTTTCAGCGTCAACGGCTCGAATTCAGGCTTTTCAGCAGGAGAAACACGGGGAAAAGGCGCATACAGTCAAAATAAACTTCCGATACCCTTTCATAACACGTTCTCACATGTGTGACGAAAACAAGGAGCATTCTGGGGAATGATTCACTGTAGACAAGGACCAATCTATCGTCAAATTGGAGCAATATAACATGCTTTACGACATCAAGCCTCATTTTCTCAAGGACAACTCAAGACAGGAGAAAGCACGATGTGAAACAGCCAAAACATTGAAGGTAAGCAGCCTAATTATCCCAAAAACTGCTGTCACGGCTTGTTATTGCTCTGTGTAAAGTATGTTACTTTGATCTACTGTTGTAAAGTTTTAAAACCTACTTCATCCGACCAATATTTAATAAGAAAGCAATATAAAACAGTCTGGTGTTTAAACCAATTGTTTAGATGCACAGACTCACATTCCTGAAGCAGCTTTAACATCTCTAGTGTAGATTGACGTTTCTAAAAATACGTACGCATACACCTTTGCCTACATTACGCGCTGCTGCAGCTCCTGGTGGAAAGCCTGGGTCACGCACGCCTCTTCCTCTTAGTTTTCTCGTTTACGTGGCCCTCTTGACTTATCCTTTTTTCTGCTTTTTTTTTCTTCGATTTTCAGATGTGCGTGGAGATTCAAAGCCCAGGAGTTGATTGCTTTCTGGGAAGCCCACAGCTCGTCTACAACGATCATAGTTTTTAATAAATTCATACACTATTCATACCTTATTCTGAGGTTGTGGTCCTTTCTAGTGAATAAATAAGATAGATTTGTTTGAGAAAACCCACGCAAGAGCCCAGGCTTGAGTGGTGGTTACGAGAAGGATTACTGTTACATCAAAATGCATTTTAGTGAATTTTCATTTCAATTAACAAATTAAAGTTTAATGCATGCATATAAAATCTATATTTGTTTTGTATTGTAGTGTATGGTTTGCACCAAGCATAAAGCATTTTTCTTGGTCAGTTTTGTTCACTGACAATGGCAATAAAGCCTGGTCTGATTGTGATCCATTTTTTTTATTATTGTATTTTAGCTGTCACACAAATCTTATTAGATATAAAGATTCGACTTGGTTTTCAGCTTCCTGTTGTATGCCATAGACGCAAAATTCTTCAGCTCAGACACTAGCACTTTGCTAGCCAATGCTAACCTTCAACTTATGTCGAATCTAACGCTCATTCACAAACAAAAGAATGGGGATGCTGATCCCCATATTAAAGTATATAAAACTTTTACTTAATGATATTTCTATCATCTCTCTGCTCTCCTCACCAATAACATGTGAAAGAATGGTTCAGTGGTCACTAGATGGTTACATTAACCACACAAGATCAGGAATCACAACTTCAAGTCTGTAAGCCTTTGGCTCACATGCCATCTTTACACTATAATTAAAATAAAATAGCAAGGCTTTGACCTCTTGAAAGTGGGGTCGATGGGTTGGTACCAGCTGACATTCTCTGGATTAGTCATAATTTGCGTATTTTGCGAGCTAAAACTAACCACCATAGGTAAAATACATGAGGCTGCCAATGAAGACCTTCTAATCATAACACTGTGCAGGTTAATAAATTAACTTCACTGGATCTGAATGTGTGTTGATTTGAGCACCTTCTTCTTCATTGTTTGATTTGAGTTGTTACAGGCAATACACTAATGTACTGTTTATATTTTTTCCCGACTAGACCGCTGGAACACAAAAACTCGGAGAAATCAGCTCTCCGAGTTCTGACCTCCAAGGATAACTGGAATGCAGCAATGGCTCTAATTGGACTTTGACTAATTCTGGACAGACATTTTGCAGTCATTCAACCACAAACTCAATAGAGCTCGGGATGTAAAAAATGTAAAAAAAAAAAAAAAAAATGCTGTTCCAAAATCAGCCGTGTTTATAGCAGTTTATGAAAACTGTCCATAGAGATATATTAGCCAAAAACTCTAAAAAAGTAAACAAAAGAGCCTTGGAACAACCCTATAAGCTCACTGTAGTGTCAGAATAATAAACAAAGTTTGTTATTTAGCAACTTAAAACCTCCACTGGTTTACCATTAGGCTAACTGAAACATCTTTGAGTTGTAACGACACGAGCCCAATCTCTCTACAAATCTTCCTTTTGTAACTTCTCTTATTGCTCAGTATTCCATCTCACTCTCCTCTCTGTGTCAAAAACCAAGAGCGGTGAATATGATCGGGGGCCCGCATCACGGACCCCATCTCCAGAGACGCCTGCGCGGCCAGCCATCCACGACCACTCCGGCAGATCTCACAGAGAGGTTAACAGGTGAACGCGGAGAGGAAGAGCGAGGAGATGGGAGGCGATTACGGCTGTTGTTTTTCTGAATCTGTGACCTGTGTGCAGCCGCAGCGGTCGCCGGAGCATGGTTTCCACTCGGATTTGAGTTACTGTTCAGAAAGAGGTCTGTACTTAGATTAGGTATGTGCATGAGAGCAGAAAACAAGCGGAGCCAAGGCGAGTGTGTGGGGTTAAGCTAAGATTCACTTTGTTTGGGGAAGAGGATGTAGGCGATTTAGTCAAACATAAAAAAGTTTTCTCAAAAGAAAACGGATGTGTATTTACAAAGGTTTCGGAAACTTTTCTACTTTTCTTTATTAAGTATAAAAATGCATGAGAAAAAGTAAAAAAAAGTAGATGTTTAGCCATATGTTTATGATATCTAATTTTATATCAGTGTTGTATAATCTTTTCATAAAATATATGGGGGATTCCAATGTGCATGGCATAAAAAAAATATCTTGAACAAAATTGAAGAAAAACATAGGGCAAAGAAAGTTATACCAATGCCTGGTATGTGGGGAATATACAGTTAGAGTATAGATCCACTTTTCTGATGATTATCATTGTTGTTGTAAATAAGTCAGTATTTTCTCCTATGAAGTGAGAGTCCATCGACCATCTCTGAGTTAACAAGTAGGAAATCCCGTTTGAGCAGCGTTCCAGAGCATTTTCTCAAGTCTGAGGTTGGAAAAATCAATTACTAGCTGTGTATGTTTTTTTTTGTTTTTGTTTTTTTTGTAAATCTGCAGTAAGGAAAACCTAGACCATCATAACCATCTGTTTAATGCTCTATTCTGTATCCAGACTTAGTTCATGTCATTTAGCGTCGCTATGGCAACTTTGTGTTTTGAGGAGTTTTTGATTAGTTTGCAGCTGTCATTTGGAAGAAGCTCAAATCACAATTCATGTCAACGACAATCACAAACGCCTGGCTGAACACATGAATAAAATCCCTTTGAGAATTAATACTATATAGAATTGAGAACTGGAAGTACAAAACTGACAAAACAATAATGATGGCACAGAATTTGGTTTCATTCTAATAAGAGATTTATGTCAGTTTGAAACACACAAGAGAAATTACGAGGGTTAGTATAAATAAAAAATGTATAATATTGCATTATTGTTTTGGAAATGTGCAGAATTTCAATCTCCAGTAATTTGTCAACAATGACTATTTGAAAAAAACTATCAGGTAGCCAATTGTCATGTGTTTTGTTTTTGTTTTTTTTTCTTCATAAATATTGGACTGAGATTAATAAAGCACTGTGAATCATCGTTAAAATAAACATCCCACTTGACTTTAAATCTGGGACATAAAACTGGAAAGAATAGTTGTATACTTTTGGAATCCTGGCATCACAAAAACTATGACACCGAATGTCAGGAACTGGGCTCAAATTATCAAAAAATGTACAGTTAACTTGAAAACACATATTTACTGTGCTTCGTCAGTGGCTAAGGACATTGCACATGTATAGTACATAGTATATAACTTCAACCGCGACGTTGTGGGTTCGAGTCCAGCCCTCGACATTTGCTGACTGTCTGTTCTCTCTCAATACCCCTTTCACGCTGCAGCTGTCCTGAAGGATAAAGCCTTTGGGTCAAAAAACAAATCAAAACATATTTACCAAACTTTTATATAATTGATTGATCATTTACCAAACGCCTCATGCCAAACTAGATGATTTGTACTAGATGATTCATTGTTTCCCTCGCTGTTTCTTGGTTTTTGTTTGTGTATTCTAGATGGAAAATAAAAAAATAGGCCACAAAATAAGCCAATAAAAATGCACAAACAAGGGCAAAGATATTTCAGCTCTTTTCTAGTTAATTTTAATCAGCGTTCACTTTTTGTGCGATACTTGACCATCAAACAAGACATTTACAGACATATTTTAGCACATGATTGATGGATTCTTTAAATGGAAAACTACTGGGATTGAAATAACACAACAAAAAAATACCGCTCGCCCCTATGCTGTACTCCTCCGCTGCACATTGCCCCCTCCCGTCGGTGCGGTTATGACTTGGACGTGGTCTAATTGCAGTCATCCGCCCTGTGTCTGTGTGCCTGTCTCCAGTCAGCAGGGGGAGCACTACCTCAGACGCTGATTTATTGGACAATTTCACAGCAGTGTCCGCAGTAATGGGACAGGATGAATGGCTGACCCCCGAGTGACTGAGCGCACTCCGTTGTGTGAGTTTACTTTGTGTATGTGTCAGTTTCTCATCCCTCCAATGCTGGGTTTCTCTTATTTTTTTCCCTCCGTTTCTCTCTTTTGGTGTGAAATGTGTTTTGGCCTCTTCATACTTCACCTCCCCACCAGCCCATTTGATAGCCGTTCCCATTCCCCATCCCATTATAACTAATTCACTGCTGGCCTGTGTCATCTCTTAGCGCTTTAGCTCCTCATGCCCTCTCTATTTTTGCTATACACAGAAGATACTATAGACTGTTATCTCTGCTCTCGTCTCTCTACCCTCAATTTCCTCTTCATTTTCTCCTGTATCTTGGTTATGTCATTTCTGCCAGTGGTTTCCCTAAAGCGCTGCTACATGTGTGCTGTGCTGGGGTTATGAATGCACCATTTGTATACGGTATTCGACCCTCAGGCGACTCAGTGAGGGTCCTCCTGAAACCAAGATTCAGTTTTTAAAACTTCCGGACTTTAGGGCTGAAAGTTGGGTGCCAAACTGCACATCATGGATATTGTTCAGCAGGAGCTAGGTCTGTACTGAACAATGAATACTGTCAAAAACCCAAAAAGTTAAAACATTTATTTAATTTTGACTTGTGGAGGGTTCACAACCTTCTGTTCTCAATGGAGATGCAATTGCTAAGCCAGGAAAGTTCCAAAGTATGGCCTTAAACGTCCATAATCATTTCCATGTCATTGTGTCTTTTAATGAATCACAACTCAACATGGAAAGTGACATACGTAACATTTTTGTATCTCTACACACTTCATATATGAGACCCCTGGTATATAGAGAGACAACTCCGCTCAGTAAATGTAATTTATCAAAACAAAACAAAAAAACCTGCATTTAAGACCTGAGTAGACAGGATATGTCGGTTTTCACTATCCCCACCTACTGTCATACACATTTTTAACAATAAAAACACGAATTTTCTACAAAATCCACTTAAGTAAATGTATTTACTTTTAATTCACTGGCAACTTTAGCAGCTTGGGCCCGACTTCGTTTTCTGTCACACCGTTTCTGAGCATCTCTAGTTTTGAAAATACTACATTTTGGATGTACAACAGACTATCAGCCTTAATTCCATCACTTTTACTTTACAGAGATGAATACAAAATTGATTTGTTTACACATGTAACACCCTTCCCATGTAGCTAAAGCTCGGTAAACAGGATACACACACACACACACAAAAACATTTCTAGTAAAGTTTTGATTGACGGTGCTTCTACTTAGCATGAATAATGCAGATTACTTTTTTAAACCTACTAATAATAACTAAATTTAGTTTTTAACTCTGTGTAAAGCAATTAAAGTAGAACTACATAATATTTTTACCTTATTAAACGTCTTTGTAAGTTCATGTGGTGATTGTAAATTTATTTTTGAAGCCCCTGTCGTCTCCTACTGCTGTCTCTGTGCGGAAAACCAGCCTTGCAACATTTCCTGACGCCGACCCGAGGACAACGCTCCTTTGCTCTCTTTTTTATATTTGGCAACATGAAATGTTTTTGTATGTGATTGTACTTCCTTATTTCAATAAAAAGGAAGGGGGATAAAAGAAAAAAAAAAAAGCTTTTGGTGTCTTTCTACTGGTAGTGTATTTTTCCTGAGACCTGCAGGTGGAGCTGTCACTAAACTTATTTAGTTGTCCTTTAAATGAAAACCATAATAATGTAAGACACAAGCAGTAAGTCTAAATATTAAACTAGAGGTTTACTGAATAAATTATTAAAATAAATATAACAATACAAATGGTGTATTCCATGTACTGCTTATTTTTATACCCAGCAAATAATTACTACTTGATTTAAATTCAAATTGTAACCTTTGTTTTGTTTCACCAGTTCTACTCACTTTCTGGTTCTGGGGCCTTTAACACTAAACAATGGCCACGTCACTTGCAGGTTAAACCAAAAATAAAAGCCCATGCACAATGTTTTAGACTGGTACTCACAAAACCTTAGTTTCAATCAGTGGATAGGTGACAGGGCTGGGCTCCGTGTCCATGAGCTTGTTCACCGGCGGGTTACATGCGGCACACACAGGATCTGGGCCTCCAGGAGCAGGACACACGGTTAAACATCCACAGCGAGTGGCCCTGGACCGCTGTGTATTATAAAGTCTAACTTTAGCTTCTTTACTCACATAAAACCTTTATACTATGCATACAGAATGAAATCCCGGCTAGCTTAGCGTTAGCATGCTAAGTTGCTAACTCTCAATTAGCATTTAGCTTTTCTTTTTCAAAACTTGCCATATTGACACACAAAATAAAATGCATTCAATACTCACATAACATCAGGTAACAACAGTCCCACACAAGACCTGTAGACTCTGCATCCGCAGCTATTTGTGACTAATTTACTGGACTAGTAACAATGTCTTCTGCTTCCCTTCACAGTTTACATCCGCATGCAGGACTAGGACCAAGGCGTTTCTCACACGTTTGGCGTTAGCTCACGCCCGCTTGTCGCTGATCGGATTGGATCATCATAGACCGTACATATATGTACCAAAGACCATACATATATGTACCATGAGTATCATGAGTACATCATCCAATGTAAATACAGAAAACAAAAGATTGACATGAAATTAAGTTAGATAGCACACAGACCACGTTATGTTTATGTACACTTTTAACAAACTAGTTCTAAAACATAATAACTTTATCCAAAAAAAGAAAACAAAAGACACCTATAGTTTGGCTGATGCTTTTTAACTATATTTAACTATTAACTATTTATAAGATATTTTTAAATGATAAGTTACTTATATCTGTGTGTCAACTTAGGATTTTTTAAAAACACATTACTTCTTTATTATACTGTCATATTTATTGTTATTTATTCAGGTGACTCAATATTAATGCTTCAGTCAGTTCAGTCTAAAGTGCCATTTTTAGACTGGGCTACACACAGAAAAACAACAATAACACAATAATTGACACTAAAAGTAAAATAATTTGAACCAGTCATGTAAGATATAAGACTTATTTATAAGTCCACAGAACAGTTGCCTCCCAACAACTACCAGGAGCTGACCTCAATGTCCCGCTGTAGCTTTTAAACAATAAGCCTCATTATCACTCTGATTCTGTACCTTTACATTACTTTGTTCACTGTATGTTTCCTTTTTTATCATTATTGTTCAAATGCACTTTGTGTTCTAAACTAATACCTAGATAGCATCCATTTGTCTGTAAAAGTCACCATTCCCGTCTCTTCTGTTGTTTCTCTGAACCAGCAGTGTAATATTAATTTCCCTCCCACTCCCTGACTCCTCTGCCCTTGGTTTTAATGGGATCTAAATCACCAGAGAGGAGCATGACATGATTGGCCTAATTAACACGTGGTTTTATAGAAAAGACCTCAAAATGTATCGCTCTCAAGTGTAGTACAGGGAAAACTTTGGATTGTTGTAAAGTCAACCGGTTCATAATGCATGTTTCTCAAGATATTAGGGTTAGGGTTAGGGTTAGCCAGTGGGGGACCTAAGAATTTGAGGACCCAAGGCAAAATGAAGTACAGGCCCCTCTTCATCAGGTGTGATTCTCTATACCTTTTCTGTCGTGTCTCTTGGCTTGTTCTTGAAAGGAAGCTTGTTTTTTTCACATGTGCAACAGCCTACCTGTTCTAAACAGTTTTATACAGGGGCTTTTGGGGGTCCTTCCCCAGGAGAAGTTTGTCGGTGCATTTTAACACAGGTTCCAGCTGATTTAAATACATGATATTTGTTTGTATTTTATAATGTTATATTTTATTTACTATTAAGCTTTATTGGGGTTAATACATTTGACAGTCCTAGACTATTTTGTTGGTCTTTTTCTTGTTTAAAAGTATACTGCTCTATTTCACAGTGAGAATAACAACTGTTTTAGAACCTTGCCTAATGGTAAGTCTCCTACTGGGGTTAGCAATAAAAACACATTTAATAAAAGCAAGATAAATAATTAGATTGTGGATCATTCCAGGGATTCAGCTGGCATTTAAACCACTACACCATCTGCAAGCATCTTCACCTAAAGATTTTTTTCTTTTTTAAACAACAGAGTACGAAGTGTCTTGCTCAAGGTCAAGGACACAGAGAATGCTTCAGACGGAGTAAGGGAAAACTTTCTATTTGCTGTTAGATAGACTTTTGTGACTGAATAGAGACACTTATTACATCAACGCTCTGAGAGGATACAGAGAATGTGCAGAGATTTCTTTATGAATGTTGGATTGCTCGATGTATTTCTACACTTTTATAAAGTGTGTGTACCATTTTGTTCACTGCTGATATGGCACTATTGATAAAGATGGATTCAAAAGTGTGAATGGAACATTTTACACAACCATATAGTGTAGGGTGGATTTTCTTGGGGACTAATATTCCTTTCTAATTCAGAACATGTCCAACAGTTATTGATTTCTACAGAGTGGACATGAGTAGTGTCCCTTAAAGGCAGTGTTTCTGAAGGATTGTAGCATGTGGCTAACAGCTAATCATTACTCTCCCTGTCCTCCAGTCTGTTTATCTGTGTTCATGGCCCTCAGCGTTTAACATTAGAGGGCTTGAATGTGGCGTAAAGCTCGCCAGTTCTGCCGCCCTGAGACGTCTTGGCAGGAAAGCGACTGCCACCGCCACACACCAGGGAGCATCTGAAGGAAACGCACTTGGAAACACACCAGCCTGTCAGAGTTTGTCATCAGAAGATATTATGAATGAATCTGATGGTCTCATGCATAACGATAAGTAACTTTGCCTGGTTTGGCCAGTCAGAAAAATTACACCATATGCCACATCACAGGCCACAAACATAGGCCCAAGTATTACAACAAACATTTCACTTTTGAATACATATTAAGCTACAAATATTTAAAGAACGACTTGCAATCTAAAAAAGACAGTGCATGCGCAAAAATGCAGTCAAAAGACTTCTACTTTAAAACAGAGTGCCTCGGACCTTCATGACTCATTTTCTTTTTTAGATTGAGAAAATTGTCTTTTTTCCTGCATACATGTTTTTTTGCCCTGTCTGTCTTGTCTTTGATGAGCACCTGTCCACACCAACTCACATCTCCACTGAGACAAAAGGACCCTCCGATGCACTCGCCTAAACTTTACAAAAATGTTTTAACTTTTGAATACATATTAAACTACAGTACATCAGGTTATGGTAAGTTACACTTATTACCTTTGCACTTTGTACTTGTAACTGCATTTGACCCATTCTTCAATGCTGCTGGGTCGGCTTGTCAGGAGCAGTCTACCACCTCTAGGACCCATCTCCAGATCTTCAGCTAGACTTTTAAAGAAGAAGATTTGACCTATTGTGCATGTTTTGTGTTGATGGGGAAACCGGAGCCCAGAGGAAATCCATCCAGAAACAGGAAGAACATGCTAACAGGCCCAGACGATCCAGGAGTCAAATTCAGAAATGTCTTGCTGCACACTTCTAACCTCGCTTAAAAGTGTGATGAGGAAAATATTACAACATAATTGACATAGTTGTGTACTAAACCACAGAACGCACATTTCTCGAAAGGGAAATGTGTCATTTTTACCTGTAGTATTGTGATGTTTGTGATTGTTAATGTGATACAGAATATTTCACCGGTTTCAATATTTTGCTCACTGAAAATGCAATAATCTATCTTAAAATTAGAAAAAAAATTTGGGGTAAGTAAAATTATCTTAACCTATTGGCAGATAATTTGGTTAAAATAATCTGGTTCCATCAAATAAATACTCTTAATTAATCTTAACTACAGTCAAATTATCTGAAATTAAGATTAATATCCAGAAATCAAGACATTTTGACTCATTTAGAAATACATTTTTTGCAGTGTGAAGCAAGAGTGCTAACTACTCACATACTCACATAACACACACACATGTATACTGAAAATGTGATTTAGCATCTGGCAGAAGTAACATGAAGTCCAGTACTCAATCATATTTACAATTCACCTCATTCCTGAAGTTGCCGTGGGCGCCGCCATCTTTTTTCCGACTTGCTGACTTGTTTTTGCGCATGTACTTTAAACATTTTACACAAATCAATCCACTTTACACAATGTTTTAGCGGCGAGACTTTTTTCCCGTTCGCCATTTACATGAACGTTTACTACAGGAGTGCGGATCTGTGGCAAAAAGAGGCAAAAGTAAGGTAGATACAGTTAAGCGAAATGTAATTTGTCAGTGAGTTGTGATGCTGTAACTTATTAATGCCCCAACACATTTGAACTCACAACGTTTTAATGTATAAAAATGTTAAAGTAGAAGTCATAGTTTGGTTTGATGTCATGTAGAACTGTAATACTTCTGCCAACGCCACGTCACGTTCCCTTCATTGCTGCACGCAACATTTAGCCTGGATTGGAAGCGTTTGTAACTTTCCTTTCGCCGTTTATAGACTTTTATACTTTGATTCAGACTGATCCAGCAGCCGCCGTGTCACACATTTGTCTGTCAGCGTGAATGAAAGCCATCCACAGAGGCTTTTGGACACGAGGACGGCTTTGGTCAACGCCGCGAGAAGTGCCTCAGGTGGAAGAAGAAACACTCTGAAAACGTCAGTACAGCAGAAGAATGCAAACCACAAACCCGACAGACCACGGCGTGAAGCTGGGGACATTTTTTCCTCTTCTTTTGGCATTTCACGCCAAGATGTTTTCATGTTGTTAGTTTGAAAGCCACGGTCAGACATCTTTATTCAGTTTGGGACAGAACATTCTACTATTTGTGGTGAATAAAGACGGTATTTTAGGTGTCGCTGCCAATTGATGCTTAAAACTCTTCACTTTTTAGTTTTTGAGCCACTTTGCCCTCTTCAAGTAAAAGCGTCTGCATGGAAGGAGCTAAAGAAATGGTCAAACTGTCTAAACGGTATAACGGAATAAACATCCACAAATAGACAGTGGTGGAAAGTAACAAAGTACAAAAGTAGAAGTACTGTACTGAAGGCGAGGTGCAACAGGCAAAACGTCTCTTTTTTTTTTTGGTTGGCATATGAGCTTTCATGTGGGAACAACAAACTTGTCCAATCTGCTCCTAAAGATGTTTATTATTTAATTAAATTCACTTCCATAGATTTCTCTGAGACATTGTAACTTCAGAGGCCGTTTTCTTAAAATGCTTTTTTCTCCCACAAAGACATAAAGATCAGCCTTAAAGTAGCTCCTACACCAAACTGTAATCTTGGACTCAACAAGATTTTTTTTTGTTTTAGTTTAGTTTAGTGTAGTTATTTAGTTTACTCAAAAACTAAATAAGAAATAAAAAATCCACTCTGTAAAGTTTTTTTGTACTAATATGTGCAGAAAATGAACCAAATAAAGCTGGTTCTGTACATTTTTCAGACATATATGTTCTGAATATGTGCTAATATCAATATGAAAACATTACATAATGAAAACTGTAAAAAAAAAAAAAATAATAATAATAATAATAATAAATAAATAAAATAAAACATACATACATGCATGTATGTGAGTAAACTATAGAAGCTTTAAATTTAAGTTTATTTATTTAATTTTTTTAGTTTTTTTTTTTTATTTTTTAAATAAACAGTGCATACGTTTTAGTTTTACTTCCCTATATTTGAGACCAATTACTTTTTACTCCACTACCCTTTTGAACTGGACTGAAAAGTAGATAGTAATTTTCATGTGGTTTAAGGGTTTATTTTTCGGAATCAGAATCAGGTTTATTGCCATTCTGAGTGAACAAAATTCACAAACTACGAATTTGCTTTGGCGTAAGGTGCATCATATACCGTAATAATGAATAAAATAGTAGCAAAATACATAAAAGAAGACATGCATAAAATTAAAGAAGACTGTACACATTTAACACGTTCGTGGTGACAACCTGCATAAAGGTTTTGAAGTCAAGCCTCATCTTTGAGCAAACAAAAATATACACATAAAGACACGAGAAAAATTAAGAAAATTATTCAAATTGACCTTTAATGATCAAAGATCTGCACAATTATTTATCAAAACCACTGCATTTAACACGAACAATTCTCAAAATGTGTGTGAAATCATGTTTACAGGGTTTCGCAGGCATTAAGCATTAAAAGTCATGAAAGGAATTTTGGCAAAAAATGAGGCCTTAAAACGCATTAAAAAAACAACATTAAATTCCATCCCTACTAGCATTAATCTAAAAAACATTTTAACAAAAAAGATTTATCCCTCAGACCAATAACTATAAACATAATAAAAACAGAAGCAAATAATTATATCATCTCCCCAGAGCCGCTGTGTCAGCCATTTCAAATCATCTAAAAAGTAAAAGATAGGGTTCAAAACATACATTTGCATGGTTTAATTTTCATGTAAATGAGTTTTTTGAATATTATTATGTATTTTATTATATTCTGGTCATTCCGCTGCCCAGTGGAACAGTTAGAAGCCAGTAGTTTTGACATTATTAAAGCGTAAATGTCTTGTTTTGATGTTGATTATGGCATTACAAATCTTAATATGCAGCATTAAAAAGCATTACATTTGATTTGCTGAAACCTGATTTACTGAGGTTACATAAAATTTGAATTCTTAGACATTTAGTTTAGTTTAGTTAGTTTACTTTATTTTATGAATGAATCGCAAATTTTACACCTGACCATTGTTCAGACTTACATAACACTCACTTTACATGAAAATAGCCTGAATAAACTACAGAAAAGTGCTTTATCCTATGAAAGTTGCCGCGTCTCATCATCAGAAACTTTCTAATTCTTACCAAATAACTTCTAAACACCGAAAACAAAACCCTATGAAAAAAATGTTGAATATTAGATAAACAGGCCATAAATCTGAAAAGTTTATAGATCTACAGTTGGATCATTAATATTGCGCCTTATTTTGTTTTTTTTTTCTTCCTTGAGCAAACATTTATTTTCCAAAAACGTCTCAATGTTCTCGGAGCCGCAGTGATTTATTCAAATGATTACACACTTAAAAATCAGTTAGTCATCCCTGCGCGCTGCTTGTGTTTCATTAGTTTGCCTTGTTTATGGCAGCAGCAAATAAACTCGGCACAACTTACTCTTATGCACCATTTCGAATGCAGCTATCAAAGACTATTATTGTTTGAAATTCCAATAAGAAATTAAATAGACTGGCTCCGAGTGTCTGAAACGGGAGCTTGACAAAAACTGGAGAAACTTCAAGGTGTTGTTTGATATTAATGTTTTCGGTCTGGTGTGAAATGAAATGTTGATTTGGTATTTTGTGTTTTATAGCTTTAATAATAAAGCCCAGCGTAATTATAAAAGCTTAGTGTATGGGAGGTTCTCTTGGCATGTTTTATGTTATCCTTGACGCGGCTCATTTTATGATTATCTAACTATGAAACGGTTTGGGGGATAGTCCATGTGGTAGATATTTAGTTTTACATCAGTCGTGTTGCAGTTTGTGAAGAAAAGTTGAAGAATAACGTTTAAAAAAATAGGAATTAACACTGAGTTCTAAAAAGAATTACTCTAAGTCCATACGCAGCACTTGGATCAATTTTTCTTGGCCCTCTTGCTTCCTGAATTGGCCCACATTGTCCTGAGAAGTACTTTTTATAGCCAATTTTATACAATTATAATCTAAATAACTAACATTTTGGTGAGAGACAGACCTGATATTAAGACAATGAGTCTGAATTTAGGTGTGGTGGCACTTAAAACATGAGATGAACGCAATTTTTTGGAACGTTTTAGGATTGATTTGTGGCTCTCCGCTCGGTTTATATTTCAATATGTGGCCCTCGATGGAAAAAGTTTGGACACCACTGCACTTTGGCTGCGTTAACACTGAAGGTCGAAACAGAATTTTATCGTTATTGCGGCCTGGATCTGTTTGCTTGTTTGTTTTTAATGCCCACAGCCTTTTTCAAATGCAACCATGTCACTTTCATATCTGATTTGAAACTGATCCTTTGCAAAGTGACTGCAAAAGACGGGAATGAAACCCTTCAAATCCCTGCCAAACAACAGCAGTGAAGCTAGTACAGTAGCGTTTTAAACTGAAAGACAAAAAGATAAGGCTTGTATTGACAAATGCTGCTTCCTCATTTCTGATTCCTGAACAGCTACTCCTGGTTTGTCCTGGTCTTTTCCACTTCTCATGCTTCAGAGCTGGGTTTGCACATGAAAACTGAATGAAAATTTTATTTGCGGGTTGAACTGCATCTTCAAAAAAATTATCTGGAATCTGGAGCAGGAAGTGCAATTAAACCTGACCAAACGTGTCCAACAAGGCAAAAGCAGGTATGATGTTTAGAAAAATCTTAAATGACATCACATGTTTAAGTGAAATTGATAGTATAACCCCTTGATTTTCAACCAGTGCGCCAGGGAACACTAGTGTGCCTTGAGGTTTTGCCAGGTGTGCCTTGAGAAAATGTCCAGTTTGAGTTAACAGATTCACAAATACGGATTTAATGAACTAATTTACAATTTTTGGAGTGTCCTGAGCAACATTTTCACCAAAAAAGAACGCAAAACCATCACATACCAAATTTAAAGAACTAGACAGTGCCACAGACATTATTTACCTCATTATATACAATATTTTTAACTAAATGTTCTAATTTGGTAATGTTTTAGTGGTAGGTGGCATGCCGTGGTAGCTTTTAAACCCAAAAAACTCAAAAAGGGTTGAAAAACACTGATATAACCTGTCAACACACTTTAAGGACTGTATGAACTGATTAGAAAAGGAATCAAACCACCTTCTAGTTAAAAGACGACTGCTCCACCATCTGAGCCACTGCCATTTTGAGGAAATTTGCAATCCGAACACAGTCGCACGGACAGTCTCATTTGTGCATGGATAAATAAATGATAAATACCATTAAATGAACATTAACTGACATCTGGACGTTTACTTTTGTTGATACGTTGGGTTTTTGACGGACATGAACCAAAACATCAGCGCCAACCAGATTTTGAGAATGGTTAAGGTCATGCGTCAGTCGTTTAGCCTCCTGTGGACAGTAGGAGTGGTTTCACTGACCTCAGCTCTAAATCATGCAGCATGTGCCACCCACTCAGGCAGGTCTTTGAGCAGAAACACAATAAAGACACATAGTGAGTGTGGATGGCTTTTACATGTGGAGGACAGCAGATATACCTGCTCGGCGATGGAGGAGGAGGATTTAATGACTTGTGCAGATGTGATGTGTGCAAGAGAGCAGCAGAGGGCCGTGCAAGGGAGGAAAACATGGACGTGTAAAATGATTCACAAAACACAGATTTATGTTTTAAAAGTGTGATAATTAGTCATGTTTCAGCCTCGAAAGACTCCAATAAAAACAATCTGCTCACTGTGGCCCTCCTGCAGCCGCTGTAATCCTGCTCCTGAAGCTGTGAGTGCTCTTAATGCACTCCTGCACACTCTAAAAACCCTCTTAGACAAACTCACAAGCACCTTTACTTTACCAACCTTTAGCTGCTCCAGCCAAACTAAACGATCAGAAAGCCTGTTTGTGTGCGGCTGGTTGTTGTTGACAAGATGGATTTTTAAAGCACATTTTTCATTTGCTTTTAACTGTTACTTTCTTTTAGCCTAGACTCACATTTGACTTTCTTTTGTTTGTCTTTCAAAAGGAGGTTGTGGTAGAAAACCTGTCAATGACCACACGTTTCTTCAAAATACATTTTGGACAATTTACTGTCTTTGGAAACAAATTCCTTTTAGTGTTATGTTACGAGTAAAAAACATGACCGCTGTGGCTCGGTGGTTTCTGTCTGAGTGGGTTTTCTCCAGACACTCCAATAAACCAACATCAACCCAAACATGCACCACAGGGAAACTCCTCCACTTAAGTCCTGAACAAGGAGAGCTCTGGAGGTGAGTCCTCGAGCACTGCTCTCTGCCCCTCTCTGCTCCTGACAGGCTGCTCCTGACAGGCTGCCCCTGACAGGCTGCCCCTGACAGTCTGCTCCTGACAGGCTGCCCCTGACAGGCTGCCCCTGACAGGCTGCTCCTGACAGGCTGCTCCTGACAGGCTGCTCCTGACAGGCTGCCCCTGACAGGCTGCCCCTGACAGGCTGCTCCTGACAGGCTGCTCCTGACAGGCTGCCCCTGACAGGCTGCTCCTGACAGGCTGCTCCTGACAGGCTGCTCCTGACAGGCTGCCCCTGACAGGCTGCCCCTGACAGGCTGCTCCTGACAGGCTGCTCCTGACAGGCTGCTCCTGACAGGCTGCTCCTGACAGGCTGCACCTGACAGGCTGCTCCTGACAGGCTGCTCCTGACAGGCTGCCCCTGACAGGCTGCTCCTGACAGGCTGCTGACAGGCTGCCCCTGACAGGCTGCCCCTGACAGGCTGCCCCTGACAGGCTGCTCCTGACAGGCTGCTCCTGACAGGCTGCTCCTGACAGGCTGCTCCTGACAGGCTGCCCCTGACAGGCTGCTCCTGACAGGCTGCTCCTGACAGGCTGCTCCTGACAGGCTGCTCCTGACAGGCTGCTCCTGACAGGCTGCCCCTGACAGGCTGCTCCTGACAGGCTGCCCCTGACAGGCTGCCCCTGACAGGCTGCCCCTGACAGGCTGCTCCTGACAGGCTGCTCCTGACAGGCTGCTCCTGACAGGCTGCTCCTGACAGGCTGCCCCTGACAGGCTGCCCGCAGCACCACTGATGGTTCAAATGCAGAGAATGAATTATGAGGGATTATTAAGGAAACCTTATCTTACTTTCATGTGATTTCCTTTTTAGATTTATCTTTGATATTCTTGATTGAATAACATTTTAACAAACTGCTTAAAAGTGTCTGAAATCCTTTACAATCTAAATGCGCTTTAACTGGAGTTTTGAGAAGTAAATTTTGGGACACGTTCTTGCTAAATCTTTTTCTTAAGTCTCTTTTTGGGAGTTGGTTCGTTGTTTACGGGGCACAGTGTAACTTGGAGTCTTGGAGCAGCTGCTGCAAATGCACCATCACCTCTCAGTTTCTCTCTGGTCTTAGGAACATCAAGAAGGGCCTGATCCGGCAATGCAATCACATCTCCATGGAGACAAGCAGGTGGCAGACCCCTTACACAGTGCACCTTAAAATTCAGGAGAAAAGAAGATAAAAAAGGTTTTATATTTTAGTTATATTTGCAGCATATCCTTTATACGTTTGGTTCCAAGTTCTTGATAAATGATCAGTACTTTTACGTCTTGGCCTCACTCCTGAGCTCTTATGAGAACCGTCTCTTCTGCTGATTGAAGGTAATTCTGGTTTTGGCCTGAATCGTCTGGAAAATCAGTTCATGTTAAAATCATTTGCTCTCTTCATGTTACAGTTCCATACGCACTGCTGAGCGCTTGAACACATGTGAGCGCAGGCTTCAGCCCACACTGCACCACGGCCTGATCCATTCACATGGAACTCATCTCTCCGTCAGCTCATCTGGGCTCGTCCAGGGTTAGGAGCTGCAGGTCCACTCCATAACGCTCTCCATATGTAACCACAAAGTCATCAGCATTAATGCAATCTACTGTCGTGGAAAAAGAACCCACTATGAGGCCAGGGCTGGGTTCAGATGTTTATCAAAATGAGACCAACTAATCAGAACATTTCTCATTCAAAAAAGAGGGAATTTGACCCTGTGTATGGTCTTTGCATGTTCCACTCGTGTTTGGGTAGGTTTTCTTAAAGGGGCTGTGGTTTCCCTCCAATAAAAGATTGATGGCCACATCTATTGCACATTTTTGTTAAAACACTCATATACATATTTTGCTTGAGCTGACTTTATTAAGAAGAGAGCACTGCACAGACTGTGACTACACTACGATGCTTGTGGTGAAACAGGGCTGTGAATGTTAAATTGTTGCATTTTTTCTAAAGATTTACCTTTATTATCTGCACTGTAGAAACAGTAACAGACCGTGACCACCAGCCTAACTCAAACCACAACATAAAGTCTTGGGTAACTTAAACTAGTGCTTCACTTGTGTTCCAAACAGAGTGGGATTAATGTGGAGATGAGAAAATCAATCATTTTGAAAGACAGGTCTAGGTTAAGCAATACTCTAAATGGCCAAGACCAAGTCACATGGTCTGTCTGCTCCTGGAAACCAAAACCTATGATTAGACCGTTGTTGAACCAATACTTTCCCTCACAAATAACTGTGGATTCATCGCGAGTGCGGCCTCATCAGCGCAGGGTTTCAGCCCCTGTAGATTCAAGTCACAAATGTATTCTGGCCACTCTTACAGAAACATATTACAGAGAGTTTTGGGAGGCTTCTGTCATTAAACTATCTCAGACTGGGCCTAAGCCTCGGTAATGCATCCAGAAAATATTCCTGCCATTGTTGAAAAGTTTTGCTATTAAAGCAAACAGTCATTTTCACTCGTCTTTTACTTTTATCTTTACAAAGCATTGGATAGTTTTAAGGAAATAAATCAATTTGTGCATTTACAAAGTTGTTAGCGAACTGTCCGACTTTAAATTGATACCGATGTTTGTCTAGTGACGCCAAAGGAAACACAAAAACTCAAAAAGCAGTTATGACATCTGAATCAATATTGTGGTAAAAACAAAAAACTAAATACAAATCAATGAAATATGCAACGTTGTTTAAAGGTGCCATCTCCTTGCATAAATTCAGTATAAAATGACTTTAAAAAATCATAAACCATCATGCAAAGTGACACAAACAGAAACATCTCTTATTAGCTGAATTTGAACGTTAACAGGCAATTAATGACATTAGATAGATTTAAGCGAGCATGTTTTATCCAATCATTTCAATCTATTCGTTTGTATTAATTAGTAGCATTTCTTTCTTATGGTTCTGGGCCTAATTTGAAATCAACATGCCGTGGAGTACGCCAGGTCTCAGCGCTCTGAAGAAACAACAAAATCTTTGCCAATTCAATTATAGCCAACTCACATCAAGTCCATCCGCACGAGCGACAGACAGAGACAGCGGCGTGTTTGAGAGCCAGAACACAGTCTTTGATGAGAGTTTCTGACTGGCGTGTCTTGAAATGTTTGAATCAAATTATATACAAGGTTCAGAGGTTGAACTGGAATATTTTTTGAAAGTTTTCCAATTGTGGTAAATAAGCTTTCAGAGGGATTTTGATTCAGGTTCTTTCAAAGACATATTGTTTGTGTAGAATGTCTTTCAACATCTCTTAAATGCATTACTGGCACAAGAATATAAAGAGTTGGTAATACATTTCCAAATGAGAATGGATTTTATAATGTTTTGTGTTGTACTTTCTTGGTGCCTGCTGTATGTAGGACCTACTCTGAAACTACAAAATAAAAATATACTAAGACAAGTAAATACTTATTAGAGCAAGATCTTTTAGTGTTGTCTTACATTTGTTTGATACAGAAGAGGACCTTTTTAACAGCACCACGACCCAGTCTTAACCTCAGCATAATTATGACACTCATTAATGATGTTAGAAAGTTTTAGGAATTGAAACAATGCAGATCTTACTTATTGGAGCAGAATTGTTTAACCTGATAATGTCCATCTGTTTCAGCTTTCCTCACCTGCACCTTTTAATTGTCCTTTTTCCAAATTGAAACATCTATTAATACAGTATACTTTGTTCAGCACTCAATACAAAACATCATGGTGATATGTAATGCAATGCAAGTAGAGCAAATGTATTAAAGAATATAGATTTTTTTAAATATTGAAAATACTTGGTTGAATTCAAATGGCCTTAGCAGAGACTAGACACTTCAAATTCTAGTTATTGTTGGATACTGGTCGACATATAGGTCTATGGCCCTGTTTTCAGCCCTTTACACAATGCCAGACATTTAAGGAAAGAAATCCAGTCTTTTGTTGTTGTTAAATATAAATATATTGTTTTTTGCTCATTTTTATCATTAATTGCTTTCATTTTATGCATTGAATAGACATTTTTGTAAACATGGAGTACGTGAGTAACTATTTTTTTCTAGATCGTCTGGGACAAAACACCAACCTTGTTTGGACGCCCTTAACCTAAATAGGGCAATTTGATTTAGTTACATTTTACTTTATGTTCTATTTACATTTTTTTAATTGCTGTTGTGAATTCCCTTGAAATGAATGCATGTCTCTGTAAAGAAGAACAAAACCTCCCATTCAGGCTAAATAATGCTGTCTTCATTAGTGGTTTCCCAAGCTTTTTCTCCCTGTGACCTCCATTTCACTCAAAGATACCTGAGTAAACATCTTTGTCTGGTCTTATTTCCTGGTAAATAAAGAGGTTTTACAGTAACAGCAATTTTATAACATACCTTAGAAGCAATTAACATGCCATTCCATCATTCCCCTGTGCACAATATAGTCCAGACCACTTTTCTGAGAAGCCCCTGTGGACCCCGTCCCAACCCCCGCATTGGGGATTGTCTTTCCAATGAGTTTTTATGTGCTATATTTTTACAGCACAATCAAATAATGCACACGTTTTAGTGTTCTCATTTGTGTATCGACTCATATTGATGTCGTAAGTCTCTGGCCCAGTCTGCCTCTCTCCCTCTCTCTCTCTGTCTCTCCCTCTCTCTCTCTCTCTTTCTCTCTCTTTCACTGGTGATAGGCCTCTCATATGTCATGCATAATTATATTTACTTTCTCAAGGACTTTAATCAACCACAAAGCATTTTATTACAACAAAAATTGATCCGATGTTTCCCAGTAATGGAGGAGACTACACTGGGCCCCTCACAGTCTAATTTCATCCCTTGTAGTCTTAAAAACAAGCCAAACTTTAAACTGATATGACAAATAAGACTTTTTTGTCTGTTGTATTGCCATAACAACCTAAAAAAAAGAGAACTGCACTGTTCAAAAAGGCACTGTTTAAAGATTCAACAGCGCAATAAGTGACATTTTCACTCAAAGCTTTGTATAAAATGGTATAATCTATGGGAAACACTGATTAATTAAAGTGTGGAAAATTCAACTGAGAAAAAACAAACAAAAAACATGACATGCTTTTGAGGGCCCTTCTGTCCCTGGGCCCAGAGGAAACCAGTCCCCTTTACCGCCCAGTCCGATGCCCTGCTCACTCTTTTCTTTCTATCTCTGTCTCTCTTTCTATCTCTTCCTTTCTCCTTCTTTCAGTCCCTCTCAATATCTCTTCCTTTCTCTCTTTCTCCTTCATATACTTTTGCTCTGACACTCACAGACGCACACTCACCCGTTCGCTCGCTCACTCACTCATGATGAAGTCATATTAGCGTCTGATTGATACGGAGCTGTAGATGCTGTAATCGGTCCTCAGTATAAATCTCTGAAGTGACTGTGTTCATTTAGCTGGAGTACACTGACTCAGCCCTGGCAGCTCGGCCCCGACCAATGAACAAATATATTTCCAATTGTCAACGTGTGTTTGATTTGTGTCACTGAGGGGCAGGGGACACTTCAGCAGAGACGAAGTACCTCTACAAGTGGACAAAGATGGTGTGTGAACGGTGGTGAAAGTGGTCTCTTTTTGTAGATACTCTGTCAACTTAAACCCGGAGTGGCTCTTTCATTCTTTTTTATATTGGAAATGTCGGATAAATGTCTAATGTGTGTTTTTTTATCAGTAGGATCAGCAGGCCCATGTTATTTTGTATTGAATGCACTGTTGCTTTGCTTGTTGGTGCTGCTGTTACTTGATTAACGGAAATTTGAATTTGACCCATACCTTGATAAGGTCAAAGGTCAGATGCTACAGAAAAACTGCTACACTCATTTTAACAATATGAATGGTGTTCATTCTTTTCACAAGCAAAAGAAATAATTAGGCTATAAATTAGAATACATTAAAGAAAATGTGTGAATTTATTTGAAATTATGGATAAGAATGATAAGAATGAATACGTTATTATTATAATGTGGTACCCGATTTGTTAAAACGTTTCAAAAGTGTGGTTGGTGGTTATTTTTTAATCAAATGACAGCACTAGTCGGTCAAGGATTGCACCAGCAGCATCTAATGTTAAAACAATGTCAGCCCAACATGTCAGAATCAGAATCAGAATCAGAAACGGTTTATTGCCATTGTCAGTTATCAAAAATTCACAAATGTAGCCTCCTGCCCGAGGGGAGTGGCTCAAATAGTCCATGTCCAGGATGAGAAGGGTCAGCTGTGATCCGACCCCGACCTGCTTATCCTCGAGTCCTGGAGACGTACAGGTCCTGGACAGATGGAAGGCAGATGGAATCACCTTCTCAGCAGAGGCACAATGCACTGTAGTCTCTGTTTGTCCCTGGCTGTAGCTCCAGCGTACCACACAGTGATGGAGGAGGTGAGGATGGACCACACAGTGATGGAGGAGGTGAGGATGGACTCGATGATGGCCGTGTAGAACTGCACCATTATCTGCACCGGCAGCTTGGCTTTCCTCAGCTGCCACAGGAAGTACATCCTCTGCTGGGCCTTCTTGATGATGGAGCTGATGGTCGGCTCCCACTTAAGGTCCTGAGTGATGGTGGTGCCAAGGAAGCGGAAAGAGTCCACGGTGGTGATGGGAGTCTGTCTGTCAGGGCAAGGGGAGGCAGGGGGGCTGAGACTTTCCTGAAGTCCACGATCATCTCCACTGTCTTCTGGGTGTTGAGCTCCAGGTTGTTATCGCTGCACCAGGACACCAGCCGGTCCACCTCCCTCCTGTAGACAGACTCATCGCCGTCCGAGATGAGTCCGATGAGGGTGGTGTCGTCTGCAAACTTGATCAGTTTTACAGAGTCATGGCTGGAGTTGCAGCAGTTGGTGTCACAGGGAGAAGAGCAGAGGAGAAAGTACACAGCCCTGTGGAGTTCCTGTGTTGATAGTCCGAGTCTCTGAGACGTTCTTCCCCAGCCGCACACACTGCCTCCGGTCCGTCAGGAAGTCAGTGATCCACCTGCAGATGGAGTCAGGCACGTTGAGCTGAGAGAGCTTGTCCTGGAGCAGAGCAGGGAGGATGTGTTGAATGCAGAGCTGAAGTCCACAAACAGGACCCTGGCGTAGGTTCCCGGGGAGTACAGATGCTGCAGGATGAAATGGAGGGCCAGGTTGATGGTGTCGTCTACAGATCTGTTGGCTCTGTAGGCGAACTGCAGTGGGTCCAGGGCGGAGGAGGTGAAGGACTCGAGATGGGGCAGGACCAGGCGCTCAAAACACTTCATGACGACAGGCGTCAGCGCCACAGGTCTGAAGTCATTAAGTCCAGTGATCCAGGCTTTCTTGGGGACAGGGACGATGACGAGGACGATGTGATCAATTGTGTATTGATTTACTCTAAAATGTGTTTGGGATTTGAAATGGTCACCCCAAAAGTAAAGGCTCAAACCGACTAAGGACCTCGGAAGACCAGACCAACTTTAAAAACAAAAACAACAAAATCTCATCAAATTTGCATGTCATTCTCCTGTGTTTTCAACTCCCTTCCTTTATCAGAGAACAGCATACTCTTTTTTTATAAGAAACCACATTTTAACCACTTGCTGCAAAGTTACATAAGCCTGTTTTTAACGCTGAACGCTTTCTGCAATAATCTCTCAGTAATTTATTCCTTAACGTGGCATGACAGATTCAGAAATAGATTCATTACTCATTTATTACAAATCTAACCATTTAAAAGGCGTGCTCCAATCTCAACACCAGCCACTCACTTTGGACAACTTCTTATCACTTGTGACTTCACTTTTTATTGGTAAGTCACCTGGAAATTGTATCCCGTATTAATAATTTGCCATGTTGCCGGTGAAGTAATTTAGTAGTTAATGTATCCTCTTGCTTCTCTTATCAGGTTAAATGAGCTCTGCAGAGAAGATTGCTTATTGAGGTCATTGCAAAAGGCTGTTTATGCATAATTATATTTTAAAAGTCTATACTAAAACCTGTAAGTTGGCAGATTGAAATGTTTAGGTGTAGATTCAACCAGAAAGACTGTATTGCCTATGCTTTTTCACCAATTTGGTATTTTTTGCGTACTGTTTTTAACTATGAAATAAATCAATAAATAAACTCTGCATTGCTTGTGGGCTTGTGTAATTGACGTCAGGACTTAGTGCGGGGTTTTTACTTGTACAAAAGAGGAGTGTTCATCTCTGCAGGTCACATTAGGCTCTTTTTCGTGGGTTGATCTGTCCCTGGTAAGTGCTGCTCTGTCACAAAGCATTCATATTCTGAAAATTGTACAAAGAATAAGTTCGAAATCCACTTCTGAGCTGACAAATTAGAACTTTCTGAATGTGGTTAAAAGTGCTGGCTCCTTCACTTTAGGTCACCATAAGCCTTGCCTTTGTGAATTTTGGATATTTATTATGAATTAAAGTCATATATGACAGGTTAGACAACGCATTTCACTAAAACATGTGATTATAGATAACATTGTACTGAACATTTTGCCTATTTGTCCTCCATTTTATCATTTTTGTAAAGTTTATAATTGCATTTCTTGATTGAACATGAGCAGCAAATATGACATAGGTAATACTACAACTGTTACCTAGCAACCATACCGTAAACAAAGCCCAAAACCACATAAATTACTCAAAAGATATGATTGGACAATAAATAATACCTGATAACACTTTATTTTGTTCAATGATGGTTTAAACCAGGGATGTCCAAACTTTTTCTATCGAGGGCCACATATTGAAATATAGACAAAGCGGAGGGCCACAAATCAATCGCGAAACGTTAAAAAAAGCTGCATTTATCTGATGTTTTAAGCGCCGCCACATCTACATTCAGTCTCATTGCCTTAATATCAGGTCTGTATTGCACCAAAATGTTAGTTATTTAGGTTGGAATTGTAGAAAATCTGAAATGTGCTGTAAATAGTACTTATCAGGACAATGTGGGCCAGTTCACCAGGAAGCCTGAGGGCCAAGAAAAATTGGCCTGAGGGCCGCATTTGGCCCCCGGGCCTGAGTTTGGACATGCCTGGTTTAAACTGTCAGAAAACTGTGTCAGTTGTCTGTAAATTGTCCCTGTATTTTCAATGGTACGTCGCCTGTTGATGACATCACAGAGGGATTCTGTTCTGCTTCAGCTCTACATCCTGTACTGTTAAACTTTTGTTTTTCATAATGTATTCAAGACTACGATAAATATTTACCACAGGTGCTATCCCACCAAACTAAGTTATAACTAGAAAAATGGGAAAACTTAACATATAGACTAAATTGGAGATCTGAAAATTAACTGAATTGCAGAAACAGTTGAAGCGTGTCTCAAATAAAGCAGAAAAACACAAGGACAAATATAAATTCACCAAAAATGTTAGCATTTTAAGGCATTTAAATTACTTAATAATACATTTGATATAGTGTTTTTCTGGACACTTAAAGTCTATATGACAGGTTCTCATGTTTTTCAAATTCTGACTTTGGTGGGAGGGCACCTGTGGTAAATATTTATTAAAGTTTTACATTTGACTAGTTGCAGTTTGTGAAGAGATTTTGAGAAACAAAAGTTAAAATAAAATTACAGGAAGTTCTAAAATGGATGTCTGTGATGTCATCAAAAAGCGACGTGCTGCTGAAAATAAATAGACTGTTAACATTCAACTGACACATTTTTCAGACAGTTTAAACGACCATTCTACAAAATAAAGGTGTTGTCAGGTATTATTATTTGGCAATTTATGACTATTGTGTAATTTATTTGGGTTTTGGCCCTTGTTTTCAAAATGGTTGCTAGGTAACAGTTGTAGAATTACCTCTATATGTCATATTTACTGCCCATGTCCAACCAGGAAATACAATTATTAACACATGAAAACTGTCAAACTATGGACAAATAGGCAAAATGTTTAGTAAAAATCTTTAATATAATCATATTTTTTGTGAAATTTGCAGTCTAATCTGCATATAGACTTAAAGTAAAATATCTTGAGATGGGAAAGTACAAATATATCAAATGGCCGACTGGATTCATCATCAAACGAGACGAAACAATCTGACAGACTCTGGCTTGAGAGTTGAAGTGAAGTGAAGAAGTGCTGCACAGTCAGAGCAACAATGGAGAAACTACTTCCAGTTTCCATTTTGACCTATATAGTTAATTTGAGCAAAACAAGTATAGAACAAGTAAAGAAACACATTTTATCAGTATGTGCTGCCCATAATTCTGCCACTCAGTCAAAAAGTTTTCAAAATTTTCAAATAAAAGAATGTCGGCGCATAACATCTATTGTTTTCAGGCACTTTTAATCCGCTACATTCACCAGCACCAGCAAAGACACCAGAGATCAAACGAGATTGGGCATTCTCAATATGGCTTCAGAATCACATCAGAATTTACTTTATCGTCCCCTTGCAGTTCCTCGTAAACTTTTTAAAATCTACACGGCGTTCTTGCCCGCACCACTTACAACTTTGGCTAAAGCACCAGGAGTGGTCTGTACTTCAGTGTTCCAAAGTGTGCCAGAGCTCTTTACGTCCCATTAGCGGGCTTTAATCGGGAGTGTAATTGACTGAAGGTTGTTGAAGGATAATGCTCCTCCTAAGCCCCGCCTCCTGCTCCTTCTTTAAAGAAAAATCCAATCGTTTTTTTTCTCTGGCTGCCTAAAAGCGTGGATAAAACAGATTGGATTTGGCGCAGCTCTGTGCCAGTGTTTTAAGTGAAAGGGAGGAGAGCACAGGGAATAAGAGATGAGAAGAACAGCGGTCTGAGGAAACATCTGCACAAATAACAACTGTTTGTGAGAGATAGGAGCCTGTGCATGAAGTGGTAAAACAGTAGGTTAACAAGTTGTGTCGGGTCGAGAAAAAATGTCGAGGACTTCTTTAAAAATAAAATCAGATTGGGATGGTTTGGATGTGTACTGAAGGGCCAGTTGCATCTCTTCTCTAAAATGACGTTTTGTGACTAAATTGCGCGAGTAATATTAATAATGAAGTTAAATTTGAGTGGATTTTATCGAGATTTAAAACAGATTTGACAATTGAAAACATCAATACAGTATATAAAGAGCTAAATAAAGCATCACTATTTTTATTATAATTACTTTTTGCATTCTTCTTGGAGATGTTATTACTTTACCTGGATTGTTTCTCCACAGATCTGACCTGTAACATAAGATTAATGCCGTAACATTCCTTACACATCCTAATTATTTTTAGTGCTTTTCCTCAAATTTCTGAGGACGTAGTGGAGTTTGGTATCAACAACATTGTAAGAGTTGCTTTTAAAGAATATATGACAACTTTTTTTTTCTTTAAAGGGGCTGTACCTGAGTTTTACTGTTGTGAAACGGGAAAAAACACAGAACTAGACCATGTTCCTGTGTTGCTCCAGCACAAATATAATGTAAAGTATCTATTCGGCGGAAAATGAGACCACAACTTTTACTCTGCATCTATTTACAAAGCCTTCTACGAGACAGATGGGAAGTGTGCCGTTAGCATGCTAATGTTTGTTCGGTTTACCCGTGGCGGTCCGTGACGCTCTGGGCTCAGCGACTCGTGAAAAGTGCTTATAAACTTCTTGCGGTAAATATTTAGGATATTGAGTGACTGATGTAGCAAACTAGTTCTGTTTTCCATGTTTCAAAACAGTAAAAATTAGGTACAGGGCCTTTAATTGCATAAAAGGCTGATTAGCAAGGTAAGGTTTGGAGGACTAAAGGAGCGAGTGAAGGAGAAGAGGTGGAGTCTAGACATATGAGGAAAAGTGTGATTGGTATTTGTCAAATCCTAACTACTGTGTTGTTTATGTGGATTTTAGCGCTTGTTTACCATATGGTTGTGGAATTAACACTGCACATGTCACATCTGTTGCTCATGTCCAACCAGGAAGTAAGATTATAAATAGGAAAATAAGCAAAATTGTCGGTAACTAAATAAATCAACTTAAATATAATCATGTTCTCTAAGTTTTAATGAAATGTGTAGTCTAACCTGTCATATGCACTTTAAATGATTTGGTCCCACTTTAAAGTTGGAGGACCTGACTATTTTTACTATTAATTTATTACTTCATAACATTTTCGATAATCAACGGTGTCACATCATATTTGTAAATTATACTATAAAACTTAACATAGTCTTTTTAATATTTGTATAACATTTATGAAATATTCTGATGTTTTATACCTATTGTTGCTAATGGTTAATAGTAACATTTTATAGTCGGCAAATGAATTTATCTTTTTGTACAGTTTATAAATGTTTTCCTCACCTGCCCAGGGACGGCAGATGGAAAGTAGCAGCGGCTAAATCTGGTGCAGATCATCTTTTCTTTAATAAAGATTAATGAATTTGTACATGGTCCCTGTCAAGTAAAGACTAAACTAAACTAAAACATAAAAAAGAATTAAAAGGAGCAGAAAGAAGAGAAATCTCATGTTATCCGCCAATTTGTGCTTAACACCGATGGTTTAAAAACACTAAAGTATTTCATTTCAACCCAGAAATAAGAACTGAGAGTGACTGTTTACTTTGTGCCAAGGGTTTTGTGACAGCTGGTAGACACATTAGACACATTTTAAAGGAAAAATATTATGCATTTTTAATTTTGTTATTAGCCTTTAAACAGGCTCTTGAGTACCTTACATTTGCCATCTCAAGTTCTGAAACAAACAAAAAAAAGTTTGTTATGGATTAAATAAAACAATGAATCTGCTGTGTGCAATGACACTTACATAGTGCATCCAGCCAGCAGATAGCGCCTTGTGCTATACACAATTTAGTTATATTAGCGCTTAAGAGATGCTAGGCTCAGGCTAGCAGTAGCAGTGATCGTGTTTAGACGGCAGGAATGCTCAGAACGATTTAATCAGAATCAGAATAACTTTTATTTATCCCCAAGGGGAAATTCTTTTTGTTACATGTGCAACCGACCAGTAGTGACAGTAAAGTATTATAAACAAAATAAGATATATATAAAATAAGAATAAAATACAATAGCTCTATAATGATCAACCCCATTTAACTTAACTTATAAAGTGTCTTTATTAATCAACTAAACCCCCGATATGAACAATAATCAACTAAACCCCCGATATGAACAATAATCAACTAAACCCCCGATATGAACAATTAAGGACTTAAAATAGCAGAATATCCTCAGATAAGTGACATATATGACCTGAAAAATCGTCACTGATGGAGGGAGTTCAGCAGGAAGTGTTTTGACGCTCGGAGGGAGAAGATTTTCTAACTCGCATTCCTCAAAACAGCATGAATGCAGCTGAACGCTACTCCAGGTATGTTTTTGATGACGGAACATTGTTAGAACATGGTTAAAAGCTTAAACAAAGTCACTGTAGCAGAATATGTTCCCTTAAATATCTACTTTCAGTTTCATGTTGTGAAAATTAGATACTTTGTTATCCAAATGGTCCTTATAATGGAGGCATAATGTAACAGCACACACAGCTTTGAGTCTCCACAACGCCACAAACACCCGTCCACACACACACATACACACACAAAATGGACACAGACTCGGGGCACCGGGGCCAACAGCAGCATGTGTCCAAATCCACCACTGTGCCACCACAACAAACTCCCAATTAGAGCCCATAGTTAGAGGCGATGCAGAATAAACAGCTGTTGCCGTTTTGGACAGTTAGCCGAGCGCTATCTGTGCACCCAAAAAAACCCAAACCCAAGGACTTCAGCGGATTTTACAGCCGTGAAAAGTGCCCGGGACACTTACCCAAGCATGACCAAAACATTCTCCACCGACAACACAGCCAGTAAATAATCTCATCTTCCCCACTTTCGAGGCCTTTGATGTTCTGTTAAGGAAAAATGTTCTCTCACTAAGAAGTAAATGTGATAGATGCTTCCATGCCACGCCGCAAAATAACAAAATATCTTGACTAATAGTTCGCACACATCCAAAATCCTATCTGGGCTTTCTCTACCCCAAACACTGGCTGACTCTATTCTTTTGACAGATTAGATATGCTGCTCTTTCCTAGTTTAGATGGATGGTGAAGTCTCCCGAGTTATAAATCTATTAATATTCACTTTGAGACTTGGGGCGATAAATTGCCACTATCAAAATGCCACAGAGGGGACGGAGCGCGCTCAAATACACACATAGGAGACACATCTGGCAGCTCATTTAAAGTGGTGTTTGGTGACAGGGAATATATACTCAGACATTATCAGGACTAGAACTGATAGACGCTACTTTAGGGCCGAAATGTTCCTTGGTTAATCTGCAATAGACTTTTGATGATGTCCTAATTTCAGATGGAGAGCAAGGATATGTGTAACTTTGCGGGAGATTTACTGTCCAAACGTATGATAAATTATTGGTGTGGGATAGGTTCCACAGACTTGACATTAAAGGGCCTCTGACAGGTTGGACCACTCATTGAACTAAAATGCAGTAAAGTTATGTTTCAAATTCTTTTAGGTTTTTATTTTACTTCCTGGTTGTAAAATTATGACATCACTCTAGGAAATTACAAAGAAACCATCCTGCACACTGGGCCAAAACTCATCTAATGTCACAATGTCATGATTTTTTTAAAATCTGACAAAGAAAAATATATATGAACACCTTTATTTTGTTGAATCCGTGTTTAAAGGGTCGAAAAAGTAGTTTTTGTGTAAATTATTCAGAACCTTTGATGTCATCAGTTTGTTTACTTCTTGTAATTTTCAATATACTTTTTCAACTTTTCTCCACAAACAGCGACCCGATTGGTGTAAAACTATGATTTATATTTACAACAGGTATTAACACACTGAATAAAGTCAAAATGAGAAAATTATAAAAACCTGTCATACCCACTTTATTCTTAAAGCGAGACACTGCAGGTGAATAGGAAAAAACCTAAATTTAAAGAATTTAGTTTGAAACTTTCCCTGTAGTTTACTCACATAAATGTAAGCGAAAAATATATTACAAGTTTTTCATTGTGTAATGTTTTCATATAGACATAAGGCATTTTATGTGTAAAAATGTCAAAAACTGCATATATTTGGGACATTTAGATCTGAAAAATGGACAGAACCAGGTTCAAATTTCTTGGTTCATTCTGTTTTTTTTTTTTTTTTTCAATTTAAACTTAACCCTTTAAACAAACCCTTCTGTACATTTCATCAAAATCTTGTTCAGTCCAAGATTGTAAAGTTTGGTGTGTAGGAGCTATTTTATGGCTGATCTTTATGTCTCTGTGGGAGAAAAATGCATTTTAAGAAAACCTTTGAAGCTTCTGAAGTTAAGTCTCAGATAAGTGTATGCATGAAGCAGCTTAAATGAAAGAATCTTTAGGAGCAGATTGGACAAATTTGTTGTTTCCACAAGAAAGCTTACCTGTTGAGAAAGCAAACTGACCAAAAAAGAAAAACAAAAGGGGAAAAAAAGAGTTATGCCTACGTGTCTCGCCTCAATAAAGGTATAAACAAGTGGAGGTGATCAAAAATATATATGTTGTCCACCACTTCCATGTAGAAGAAGCTAAGTTTGATAAACAATCTAAAAATGTTGCAAAATGAACTGAATAAAAGTAAAAATGGAACAGATAATCTTCCAAATAAATGTATAGAATGATATTTCTGCCAGTTTGTGAGTGTCACTTAAACCTTACCAACTAATATTTGACATATTTTAGTATTTCATTACTGAGCAGGATACTATAAATGATCATTTTTGTCATTATTGCCAATAGAATTTAAATTATTGCGCATGTTTTATAGTAATAAAGGAAACAACACCAAACACAGCAGACAAATGGCTATGAGATACAGTGCAAGTCTTTATAATGTGTGCTAAAATACCCACATAATTCCCCTAATTATATTGAAATCATGTCAAATAAGACATCGCTTGCTTTGAAACTGAGAATGTTTCAAGTTTATTACAGTAAATAAACTCCGCAGCTTTGGTGGAGTCGGCGAGATCAATGTCAGAGGGAAAACGTCTTAAAGCATAAAAGTTGTGCGTAAACAGAAAAATCGGTCTCCAATGTGTGCTCACTTTCATTCCGCCTTGTCTGAAACCTTAATCTTGTTTCGTAATTAAGTGCGGCTCGTTTTGACTGCAGTAAACATTAAAGAGTCATTTGCTTGCGTTATTGAGCTGCGCCAGACGTGTCAATACGGCCCCGGCACTTTGTCTTAAACCTCTGTGTCGGCCCGTTTACCGCGAGATGAAGAAAAAGCACTGTTTGCCTTTGATACTGGAGCCGCTAATGAGAAGTGCGCAGATCTGCTCCACGTGTGCCGCCCGTCACTGCAGTTTAACGCTTTAGTTCAACGAGAAAGAAATGGTGATGTTTGATAATCATTTCAAGGTGATACGGCAACTTTAGGCAGGGCACAAACTTGACATTATTGAGAAAATTCTACATCCAAACCAGCACACAACACCACAAAACGATTCTGTATTTGTCATTGATCTATTTCGATGCAGACCATGTAATAGAAAAAAGTTCAATTCCAACTCCTAAACTATTTGTGTTTTCTGCTGCATTTACTGATAAAAAAAGCCCCAATCTCATCATGACTGGATTAAGATTCAACTAACTCTACAGTGTTAATTCAAACCAGATATGCAGCCAAAGCATTTATCCTTTCCTGCCGCTCAAAGTCATTTTACAGTTTTGTACATTATTCATTCACTCCACACTCGCTGGTGGTACGTAACATTTACAGCTATAACAAATGACCGAGGCGAGGCTGCCACGAGCCCCACTGTGGCACCGTGTTGTTCCCAGCGGTCTCCCATCCAAGTATTAAAGCAGGACTAAGTGACAGTTTTACCTTATTAAACGTCTTTGTAAGTCCGTGCGGTGGTTGTGAATGTATTTTCGGGGCGTTTGAAGCCCTCGTCGTCACCCCCTGCTGTCTCTGCGCGGAAAACCAGATGCAACATTTCCTGAATTTCCCGAAGAAAACTCTCTCTTTTTTATGTTTGGCGACATGAAATGTTTTTGTATGTGACTGTACTTCCTTATTTCAATAAAAAGGAAGGGGGGGAAAAAGCTTTTGCGACTTTTTACAGGCAGTGTATTTTCACAACAGACCAGCAGGGGGAGCTTTGTCGCTGAAGTTACTTAGTTCTGTTTTAAAGTCCAGCTCCAACTCCGCTCAGCCTCCAAGATCATATTTTTATTTCGATCAAGATAATCCTCATATAATCGTTATTAATATATTGTGGCTTTTTTTTAATGGAAAGGTCCACAGCTAACTCTCAGTCAGTAAAACCACTTTTGGAGCAGACTTTGGAGGGAGAAATTGGGTTATTTTTGTGTTAAATGGCAAAAAATGTAAGTCAGTATTGTTTATGTTCACAAAATAAATACTGAAACCCATTTTTATTTTTATTTTGACAAGAAAACAGAAAATGTAATTGAAAACTGAGATCTATATCAGGATAAAAAAGTGCCCAAACTATTAGTATATTATTAATCTTTCATTCATTCATGTGTTTTTAATGCATATAATACTAATATATAAAACGAAAACCAAGCATTCCTACTGTGAGCGGGTCGCCTCTCCGCAGATCCGACCTGACAACAACATCTCCACGCACGCGGACGAGACCCATCTATCTGAAACCACGCGCTTTTAAAGACACCGTTTACGCGTGACGCCGAAACACCGGCCCGCTCCTGAACGCCCTTGAGTGATAAGAGGAAGCCGGAGAACACACGGCGACACGGGAGGACACACTCCGCCGCCCCGAGGAGACAAACCACTCTCGCCCGCTCATCTTTTCATCATCGATGAGACAGAAAAACACATTACGTCTTGATCTGAATCACTCGGATGGGATCGGACCAGAGGGGGGAGCGGTGGATAAACACTGTTTGTCTGCCGCGTGTTTAGAGATGTAATTAGTGCATTATGCGGGGAGTGAGCGCGCCGGGCGGCCGTGCAGGGGGGAATGGGCCGTACCTGCGTCAATGCACTGCCGCGGGCCTCATTTAACAGCTCGGAACACAAAGAGCCGTGCCGTACGTGGGATAGATCGCCACTCGTCTGTGTAATTAATGGAAGCCGAGGAGAAAAGACTTGAATGAAGCGTTAATTATTAAAGGGGCTTCGACGGCGCGGCGCTGGTGGGAGTGAAAGGGTCAAAGTGTTCGAAAGTACACGAGGGCCACTTCGGCTTAATGTATGCGGTGTGCGCTCGCAGGCCGTCGCTTCACTGTGGAGCGTCGACGTCAACGAATGTGTTGTTCGGTAAACAAAGTCTGAAGTACACTGTGGAGAGCGGAGGGTTTGTTATAGTAAATGTGGTAAAATGACATTATTATAAGGCAAGACACAAAGTAATTCAAAAGTACTTTACAGAACAAGAAAAGATGCATTTAAATCACAAAACAAACAAATGAGAATCATGGTAAATTTGACTTTAAAAGAGAAGAATGAAAACTGTTTTCAGCTGCAGTCGCTTCATTCATGCCGCATTAAAAAACAAAGACATTATTATTATTATTTTTTTTTTGTCTATTTATTTTTCAATTTTTTTTTACATTGAATCACTTTCAATAATCTGCATTTGGTTTATGATAAAATATGAAATAAAACAGAGGTTAAGGGTTAAATGTAGGTTCAATAAATACATTTAACATTTTTTGCTAAAAGATTTACAAACTTTATCCCGGTTTAGTTTTTTTTAATTCACTTTTTAGGTTTTTAATTTTACTTCCTGGTTGTAAAAGATGACATCACATCATTGTACGATAAACAAACTGCTGGGCAAAACACAAATTTTCTTTTTTTTTTCTGACAAGTATAAGTACATATGACGACATTTACATTGTATTTTGTGTAAATGATGCCTATAACCTTTGGATGGAACGATGATGGAACGGATCATCGATTTATATCAACATCCTGTCAGATTATTCAACTTTTCTCCACAAAAAGCTTCTTGATTGGTGTAAAACTCTAATTTATATTCAGGACAGGTAGTAATTCATCAAATAAAGTAAACATTAGAAAATAAAAACATGTCATACACACTTCAACCATTAGTTCATTGTTTTATTAAATAGAGAGCTGGATGGAAAAACGTTTCTAAACTATCACATTTCCTTCTATATTTTTGTTTGCTGTTAAACCAAAAGCGTTTCCATGTGACAAATGCGTGTGCACATCTGTCTGCGATCTCCTCGTGACACAAAAATCCCAGATCCGTTCAGAATGCAATAATCAGTCAGCGGGCGCGCGTCAAAGCCCGGGCTGCGTTTGGCTGATGGATGAACTTGTCTGGACTGAAAAATAGGCCTTTGGTTTTGTTTTTGTCTGGTGCAGATCTGCCGAGGTAAAGTCTGGGCTACGGGGCTCCGCAGACTGATGCGCCCGGACACTTTCACAGCTTAGCGTGTTCTTTAGCCGCCGCGGAGAATTGTACTGTCATATAAAAGTCACTCGGGCGCAGTTTACACGAGCGGCGGAAGAGAAGCAAATGAGACGGTGTTGTGCGGGTGAGAGCGGGAGGCAGAGAACAGGGGCAGGAGAGGGGATCGGACTGGACAGCTTCATTATTTCTGTGGCGTTTTTTTTGTTTAAAGATGATGTACATGATTTTATAGTATTAGAAACGCCAAAAGCTGAAGAAAATGAACTTAAAGCTGTTAATAGGGCAACAACTAACAATTATTTTAGTAATTATCAACCAAATAACGGCTGAAAGATTGTGACTGAAGTGTATTATTGATGAAGATCTCAAATTGTTTATTCTTCTTAGTAACGCTTTAGATTAAACTATTTATAAGGCGTTAATATACACCAGTTATTTGTTTATGGACTTATAATACCTCGTCTAAGTTGATAAGCCATTAACAAAAAAACTTGTCTATAAACTGCATGTACATAACGTCAATAAACTACTTATGCATCTTTTTGGTGATAAATGATTGTAAAGGCCCTATAAGTGCTCCTAACAAATGTGTATTAATGCATTGTAAATAGTTTACTAAGGGACCTTATAGCAGGGGTCTCAAACTCATTTTGAGAGGGGGCCGAATTTAGAAAATGAAAACTGGTCGGGGGCCGCAACAGAGACAGACCAAGAAACCCACTAAAATACATTTTCCTTACCCACAAATCTTTACATAGGAGATTTTATTTACCAGGAGTTTTACATTTTGAAGATATATTTCATATATTTTAAAAATTTAGAAATTATAATACCTTATATGCCACAAATATAATATATCTTCAAACTACGTGTTTTAGTAATAAGCTCATGTTGATATGAATTAAGTTATGTTTTGTTAGGCCCAGTGATAACTGATGGAGTGAGCTGGGCCATTTATAATACAAATTTAAAATCATCATGCGGGCCACCAGAAATCGTCTTGAGGGCCGCATTTGGCCCCCGGGCCGTGGGTTTGAGATGCCTGATCTGAAGCGTTACCTTCTTTTTTGACATGTTGATTTAATAATTCCACTGTCTTTGTTATAAATAGGTCTTTCGTATGCATTTAGAGTCTATCGTAGAAAGGGGTTCAGAGGTTGTCATCCGGACGCCGTTTAAAGATCGAGACGTTTCGACTTTTATCCAAAAGTCATTGTCAATCAGAGAGCTGGTATGGGAACCTGTGCCTTATATGCTACTCTAAGTAGTGGGAGTCCAGCCCCCAGGGAGGAGTCACTGCACTCCTGTCTTTGTTATAAGATTGTTTGTTTGTCACCTGAGACTTGATTAATTGGTCTATCTTGTTGATTAATGGTTGGCCTCACCTAGTTTCACCTGTGTCTAAAGGTCTATTGTTATCTTGATAGCTGGCTGTTGCTCCCTCCTCACTACTGATTGCCTCATTAGCATTTGACTGGTCTATTGATCTGGACCAAGGTGTGAGAATGCTGTCATAAATTTTGGCTAAATTAAATCTTAAGCCCCCATTCCTGTTCAGGGAAGGATTTTCTCTTTTTACAAAAATGGCCTCCTTTACTCCTCTTTCAAACCAGTTCTTCTCTCTGCTCAAAATCTTCACCTCACTGTCCTCGAACGAGTGATTTGTAGCTTTTAGGTGCAGATGGACTGCACTCTGCGGTCCAGTGGAGGAACATCTTCTGTGTTGGTACAGCCTTTTGTGCAATGGCTGTTTTGTTTCTCCTATGTAACGTTCTTTACAACTGTCCTCACTGCACTCTATCGAATAAACTACATTGCTCTGTTTCTCTGTCGGCCTCTTGTCTTTCGGGTGGACCAGTTTCTGTTTAAGCGTGTTGCCAGGTTTGTAATAGACAGGGATGTCGTGTTGTCTAAAAATCCTTTGAAACTTCTCAGACAGGCCCGAGACATAAGGGATAGAGACACCCCTCCTGCTGGGGTCTTTATCCTTTCTGTCCTGTTTCTTGGCTCTTCTGACTTTGTTAAAGGCCCAGTTAGGGTATCCACAAGCTGAGAGGGCACGATGGACGTGTTCTTCCTCCTTCTTTCTCCCCTCAGAGCTGGTGGGTACTTCATGGGCTCTGTGTTGCAAGGTCCTAATCTCTGATTGACAATGACTTTTGGATAAAAGTCGAAACGTCTCGATCTTTAAACGGCGTCCGGATGACAACCTCTGAACCCCTTTCTACGATGGACCACACCTGGACGAATGAGGGTTTACATCGACGATTTAGAGTCTAGTCCAGATAACAATTATGATGGTCAAAATATGACTACAATTATACTTTAAAGTCGACTAACTATGATTAGTTGATTCATTGTTGCAGTTCTCTTAAAGTGGTTTTCTAATTTCTAATTTGACGTTAATCAGTGAATTAAGTCTAGCTGCAAATATAAATGATGGTTTTACACCAATACAGTAGCTGTTTGTGGAGAAAAATTGCAAAATCTGTTGAAAATTACAGGACGTAAACAAATAGATGACAGATCACAGTGGGGAGACAACGTTTATGCATAATTTACACCTGTTAAACATTGATTCAACAAAATAAAGGAGTTTGCATTTATTTTTCTTTGACAAATAAAAAAAAATCTGTGACATCTAAGGAGTTCAGTGTACGGAATGGTTTCTTGGTCATATAGTGTTATGTCATTGTTTACAACCAGGAAGTAAAATTACCAACCTAAAAAAATTTAATTTGTAAAGATTGAAGCTCAATTTGAAATATATTTATCTTAACTGAATTCTAGTTAAATAAAGCTTGGGTGCCTGATTTGTTTTTTTGTAAATGATTGAGTTTTGTGAGTATCTTGGAAAATCAGTCCTTTGTGGCAAAATGAGACCACTGTGCGCTGTCTGTGGCTAACATTTAAGATTCTTTATTACTTGTCAACTAGGACATAAGAGCCGAAAGCAGCGCTCTGATTGGCCGCACTTGGGTGGTCCTCCCCAGGTTCACTGCTGTCTGAAAAAAGCTGTTCTAAAGGTGTGCACTCACCTGAAAATGAATGCATGTGAATACAACGGGTTTGAGAAAGCAAGGGACGAGTTAGATAGATTTGAATACGTCCTCCTTCTGCGGTTTGAAAATCGGATGCTCCAGCTTTAACAGTCAGGTCCTCACTTTTTAAACACATCACAATTCATCACCATAATGAGTTTAAAAGCATTTTTGCTTTTTATTCTGTTAACAGCTAGCATTCTAACTGCTTTTGGGTCCGCAATCGATAAAATTGCTTTTGTAATTTAATCCAGACAGCACACAGTGGATCCTAAGAGCTGAATTCACAATGTATTTCAATCTGAACTGGGGAAAAACATATTTTACTTTAACAAAAAGAAGTAGAAAAGGTTTTACAGCCCCAAACTTTCTTTACACTACAAATAACATTATCGACATTAGATGATCAGAATTCAAAACATGTACCTTGTTTTGTCCTAACAGGCTAGAAATCAGTGGTTCCAAAGTTTTTACACTACTTTTCTGAGTAAAACCATCTAAATCAGGTCAATGGCTTATTCCTGGTCTAAATTTGAGCTAAACCAGGTCTTAGTATGAATGAACCGTTACTGCAGTAGTTTTGACCCAAAGAAGAACAAAAATGGGAATAAATAATAAAATGTACTTGAAATAAAGTAAACGCTAGTTTAGAAGAAGAAGGGCTGGATCTTTTTTATTTATTTATTTATTTATTAATTTTTTTATTTCCTTCAAGCAAAACTATCTGCCAGTTTAAAATTTAGAATTAAAAATGATAAATGCCCTTTTGTTGAAGCACAGATTGTCTGGTTGTTGGGCAAAAGCTTTGTCCCTGTCCATTCCAGTATAAATAATAGCTAATATTGTAAATTGTATTAGAACTAATGGACTGTGGCCAGTGTTTACAGAGGCTGTTGTGTCATCATGACCAGGTACATGGACTTCTTTTCCTGGAATTGGCTTCACAGAAAAATTAACCTTGATCAAATGTATTACTTAAAACCATTTAGGTTTTGTTTTTATTTATATTTATTGGTCCAACTTTCTTATATATATTCTCATATATCTTGTAATATATTTTTGACTCAAAAAATGCACAAAATCATTAAAATATTGTCTGATAATGTTGAAAAAAGAAAAAGAAATTAAACACTTTGAAACAACACAACTACTCTAAAACAATCTGAATTCTATTCTACCGATACTTAAATCAATATACATATAGTTTAAAGTTTAAATCATTTTAACTAGCTAACTACAGCAACAGAGCTCCCCTGCAGCTCTCTTGTGAAATACACTGCCAGTAAAATGACGTACAAGCTTATCTTTTCCTTTTATTCTTTTTTTCCTTTTAGGAGAGGTTTTTTTCTTCGGGTCGGCGTCAGTAAATGTTGCAAGGCTGGTTTTCCGCACAGAGACAGTAGGGGACGACGGCGAGGGCTTCAAATGCCCCAAAAATACATTTACAACCACCACACGGACTTACAAAGACGTTTAATCAGGTAAACATGTTACTTAGTTCTTCTTTAACATTTGTAAATGACTTTTTGCTGTACAGTCCAGTGCTCTGCCAGGCGTTCTACTCTCTCGAGCTGCTGTGTTGAAGCGGTGTTTTTGAGGTGGGTGGCTCACATTAAGCCGGGTGTACAGTGACTCCAGTGCGGGTGCAGTTCGGGACTCGTGCGCTGGACTGGACACCGCAGGACATGAATCTGTGTGGCATTCGTCAAATGTATAATGTATAAATGTTGATATAACAGGCGGTGTGAGTCCTGAACCACACCTGGATGGGAGTCAGAGTGCACCCGGGGTTAGGACTGGAGCGTTGTTGCAGTCACGAACTATCAAACGTAGCAAACGATAAGTCAAATAAGTAGAATAAAACTGAGGCAGAATCTTGGTCAGAAGTACCCAGCTGGAGTATTTGGCTAAATTGTGCATATCTTTGGTTATTACATGTCCAGCTCATAATAGATCTCATCTCTTACTCCATCATTACCTCAAGAATGAAACTTATTTACTTACTTTAGTCCAAGACCAGCGCGCTCAAGCTCAGGCTCAGGCTCAGGTACAGATTTCTTGTCTCTTTGTAGCGAAATGTGGCTTGGAGCATAACATTTAAAAGCTGTAAATGACATTGGATAAATAAAATAACATATATATTACAAGAACAATGTACATGACACACTGTGAGCCCAAGTTATTGATTAATTTAACAGACTGAAGTACAAGTTTTTGCACCAGTTGTTTTTAGATCAGGTGCAAAATCCGTTATTACCCCAAACATTATTTAGACAAACTTCCTCTGTTCAAACTTCAGTAAAACCAGCTTTGTCCACACAACTGTCACAGACTTAGACAAAAATAATCTTCATTGCGCGTCATTGAATTGCCCTCTGTTACTTCGTACAGTATTGATATTATAACTTCACAGAAAAACCCTCCAATGCGGCCGGTCGAAAGTGTGTTCAAATTTAATAAAACCACTGAGCGTTGATTAGACCCAACAGTGAGTGGTGTCTGACAGGCCTGTGTTCATATTATGTGTGGTTAATAAAAGTGCAGCCCACTACAGTAATGGGATGTCAGAGTGGTCAGTGAACGCAGCATAAATCTGGACTGGACGGAGAACAAAGGCCTCGGTAACTCACTTCTGCCAAAGAAACTCCACTCAAGGTGTCAGGAAGTTTGGCGAGTGATTTGAGCAATGGATCTAAGATATAGATTAGTTTTCCATCAGATTTATCACGAGTTGAATCTATAGAAAATCAATGAGTTTGTAAATACTGGATGTAACAAATCTTATATATTATCATAGCTGCTTCTGCTTATTATACATAACTATAAATCTAGTATTATAGGCAGGAAGGCGGCTCAATACCAAATATCAATATATCGAAACTGACTGAGATGTCGAAAATTATCCGTTCTCATATAAAATGATCAATATTTTAAATTTCTCAAATATTTTAATCACATTTAACCCCTTGAGAGCCGGGTTTTCCTGAAATGCTAGACTAAAATCCTCAATTCAAACTGAAGCTGTTTCTGAACCCTTTGGAGCACAAACTAATGTATGGACTCTTTGTGAAGCCGAGACTCGAGTTTTGGCCTCCGGGGTCTGATTTACTCTAGTTATAAATGGAAACAAGCTTTCTTTGTTAAATATAAGGAGTAAAGCTGCGATTGACACTAGTTTGGGCATCTTTTTAGACAATTCCTCTTTCAAAGCTGAAGCTAATTTAACTGAAAATGAGATTTAGAGACTTAAAATAATGTTTAAGAAAAAAGTCCAGGTGGAATCCATATAATCATCATAATATTTTTATTTTTGTGAGTGAACAAACTGACTCTAATACTTCCCAGAATGGCTGATTTGACTGAAAATAAGAGGGTTACAGCTTTCCTTTATATTTAACATGTCCAGCAGCTTCATAGTTTCTTTCTATCAGATGGTGGATAAAAAGGAATAAATTAAGAAAAAGTCTGACAACCTCATGGTCTTAACCCATTTTTTGAAATACAGTGTTTATATTTTAGTTTATCTGGACATATATTTCATTTTTAGACCAGTTGAAGCTGAAGCAGATGTAGAATTAGCTTCTATCAAGGTAAAAGTCTTAATAGTGGATGAGCTTTAACACATTTTAATTTCAAAACACATTGGAATCGGTATCAGATAATTTTGCAATACTTGTCATTGTATTACTTGGCATCGGATTGAAACAAAAGTCCAATCGTTTTTTATTTTTCTTTGGTCAAGTTTCTTTCCCTTGTCTTTTGAATGCTTGGATTAGATGTCTGTGATGTCGCCCTCTACTGGCAACACTGGGGAGTTAAGCATTTTGAAAGGACAGATAAGCAGCATGGCTATTGTCAACATGATCCTTCGAGATACTGTATTTTGAAGCAATAAATGATCAGCAACAGTCCAGTGAAAGTGTATGGACATTTTAATCATGTGACATCATTAAAATGTACCACCGTATATTCTTAAAATGTGTTGTACTCCACGGACTGAATAGTATTTGGTTGTGAAATTGGAAACCTTGTTTAGATTCACTTCATGAGCAGCTCCAGTTTAAAGTGCCATCATATCCCAGAGCTGCTGGAGTTTTGGAGAGCCCCGTCAGTCCATCGGCCAATGACCATCTCCTCACTGTGCGCCCATGTTGTGTTTGTCTGTGTTTAGACTCACAGAGAGAGAGAGCAGCGGGGCCACTCAGTCTGAAGTTATTTGGCTCCTACAGAGACACACAGCAGAGAAGGGAGAGGGAGGGGGAGGGAGAGAGGGAGAGAGGGAGAGAGAGAGAGAGGGGAGACACAGCAGAGAGGGGAGAGAGAGAGGGAGAGAGAGAGGGTAGAGAGAAGTGAGAGGAGAGAGAAAAGTGAGAGTGAGGGAGGGAGGGAGGGAGGGAGGGAGGGAGGGAGGGAGAGAGGGAGGGAGAGAGGGGAGACACAGCAGAGAGGGGAGAGAGAAGGGAGAGGGAGGGAGAGAGAGAGGGGAGGGAGAGAGAGAGAGGAGACACACAGGGAGGAGAGAGAGAAGTGAGAGGGAGGGAGAGAGAGAGGAGACACACAGAGGAGAGAGAGAAGTGAGAGTGAGGGAGGGAGAGAGAGAGAGGAGACACACAGAGAGGAGAGAGAGAAGTGAGACGGAGGGAGGGAGGGAGAGAGAGGAGACACACAGAGAGGAGAGAGAGAAGTGAGGGAGGGAGAGAGAGAGAGGAGATACACAGAGAGGAGAGAGAGAAGTGAGACGGAGGGAGAGAGAGAGAGAAGAGACACACAGAGAGGAGAGAGAGAAGTGAGGGAGAGGGAGGGAGAGAGAGAGAGGAGACACAGACAGGAGAGAGAGGAGAGAGAAGTGAGAGAGGAGACACACAGTGAGGAGAGAGAAGTGAGAGGGAGGGAGACAGAGGGAGAGAGAGGAGACACACAGGGAGGAGAGAGAGAAGTGAGAGTGAGGGAAAGGGAGAGAGAGAGGAGACACACAGGGAGGAGAGAGAGAAGTGAGAGTGAGGGAAAGGGAGAGAGAGAGGAGACACACAGAGAGGAGAGGGAGAGAGAGAGAGGAGACACACAGAGAGGAGAGAGATGGAGAGGAGGGAGGGAGAGAGAGAAGAGAGGGAGAGAGAAAGGAAAAGGGACACAAATAGAGAAGACATATAGAGAGAGAGGGGAGACACAGAGAGGAGAGAGAGAAGTGAGACGGAGGGAGAGAGAGAGGAGACACACAGAGAGGAGAGAGGGAGAGAGAAAGGAAAAGGGACACAAAGAGAGAAGACATAGAGAGAGAGAAAGAGAGAAGAGACAGCAACAGACAGAGAAGAGACATTGAAATAAGAGAGTAGACAAAAAAGAAAGAGAGAGAAATAGAAGAAACACAGAAAGAAATGGAGTAGTGACGTGACAGGAGAAAGAAAATTAAAACAAACTAAGATAGAGAGGCAGAGAGAGATAGAGAGAGCGAGAGAGAAAGAAAAGGGGTGAGAGAAGAAAGGGAAAAGTGAAGAAAAAATGAAAAAAAAAAATGTACAGAGAGAGAAGAAAGAGGGGAAGAGATAAGCGCAGAAAAGAATCAAAGAGAGGGTGTGGAATAAAGGAAAGAATGAGAAAGAGCGAGAGAGATAAAGATAGATAGATACGTACAGAGACAGACAGACAGCGATGGAGAGAGGGAGAGAGAAGAGAGAGGGGGGAGAAAGCGACAGAGTAGGGTAAAGGATTTCGAGGAGGAGAGAGAAAGAGCAGAAAAATAAAACAACAAGAGCAGAAAAAGCCTCTCTGATTGAATCTGTTGAGGCGTGGCATTGAGATAGATCACAAACGCTGATGTGAGCCTGCTCCGGCCCAGACGCAAAGTGGAAAAAGATGGAATTCTTTCGTAGACGAGTGTCAGTCTCTCTGTTTTTTTGTCCATAAGTTTGGCGCGGGCCGTGCATAGTAAACATGTTCGCGTGGGCCCGTGCTGGGATTGGATATTAACCGCTCTGTGTGATTAAGTGCATTGTGAAGAGCCGGCTTCGTGCTACGCCGCGCCACGGACCGAGCAATCGCAGACAAACGGCAGCCACAGAGAGAATGCAGGCCCGGACAGGAACTTTGCATCGCAGGCTGGTTTTACGACTAATACTCTGACTCCTGCGACTGCAAACAGAGCAATTCAATTTACAAAAGTGACCAAGAAGAGAAGATACAGATGGATTTCACCATTGATTGACTTAACTTCTACTGTAACTTCTGTACGGCTACTTCCTGGACAGCTCTTAACTCATTCTATATGGGAGCATGTACGTTGTATGCAGAAAATAAACCGATAAATGTAGAGTAAAACATTTTGTGGCACATATAAGTGGAAAAAATTATATCCTTTCTGTTGCATATGTTTCCCAAGAAAAATGTAAAGAAATTAGCAGACATAAAATCCAATGGTAAACATTAAAAGCAATTTTAATGTTAGTTTTGTGAACATATTTGAATAATTGTGACTCTTTTGCACATTTCATGGGTGAACTTGTTGATGAAATGACACGTTTTTTGTGTGTTGTGGGGTTTTTTTTGGCTAGAGGGCTCTAAAAATTTCTTTGGACTTATTCAACAATTCACCTTAGTTCTTATTTTGAATTATTTTATTCAGTTTCTGCAAATTAACATTTTGAATTTAGATTTTTTTGTTTTTTATTAATATTCACAAAACTGTATCATAAAAACAATAACAGATCAAAACGTATTGAAACATTCTGAAACTTTTAATAATTTTAAAATTTCAGGGATAAAACACAGGAATTTCAGTATTTGGGAACATTTTGGAAAAAATATGGAAACTTTTTTCATATTTTTGTGATTTATTGGGCATTTTAGCCCTTTGAACAAATATTAAACATGGGCTTTTTTAACACAACCAGGTGGATTGACAAAAAGACTGAAATTTTAACTGACGAACTAATTAAAAAAATCAGTTTCAGAACATTTTTGTCAGTGTTTGTCACATTTTTGATGCTTGTAGTTGTCGTTTTTACTTGTGTTATTGTTTCTTTTTGTTGCGTTCTTGGTTACTACAGGGTTAAGAGTATTTATATTGAATAAAACAGGATATTTTGTTTCATATGGAGAAAATGATTGCGCTTCAAAAATTGCAGCTTTTACGATTTGCTAACTGCGTCCATTCAAATTGCAACCTTGATTTGGATTTGTGCAGATTTGTGAATCGTGCAGCTCTCCAAGGGTCCATTGCTGTCAGTCCAGGTCGTCGGTGCTCCCCGTGTTACGCCCACTGATATTTTATTTCCTTAAACGTTGACACATGTAGGATTCTGCAGCGTCGCATGGCCATTTTGACAGCTCCCTCTTGTGAACCGCAGCTCTCCAAAGACCACGTAACGTACAGGGGCCGGCGCAAATTCTGCTTCTTCTTCTTCTTTTTTAAACTTGTCATTTTAGATCAGTAATGCAATTTAACATGTGCAAATATAATGTAATGATCCTCGAGTGTGGTAGATTATAACTAAGACAGGAGCACAATAGGTTTTCTTTAATATTAATACTGCCAACACAACAACTGCTATTTCTCGTTTTGTAGGATTTTTTGGCCCGTAGGCTTTACCAGACAGGACAGCGCGAAACGGGGATGAAAGAGGGGAGGACACACACAAGGAGCGACACTACACGGTCATTTCAAATACTACTAATACTTATGCTACAAAACTGTGACAATAACCATGTACTCCAGGTGCCATCAGATCCGAGCGTCATTATAAGGCAGGCATGTCCAAACTAAGGCCTGGGTGCCAAATGCGGCCCGCAGACCAACTTTTCTTGGCCCTTAGGTTTCCTGCTGAATCGGCCCACGTTGTTCCAAGAAGTACTTTTTGCAGCAAATTTCAGATTTTCTACAATTATAACGTAAATAACTAACATTTTGGTGCGAGGTAGACCTGATATTAAGGCACTGAGACTGAATGTAGATGTGGTGGTGCTTAAAACATCAGATAAACGCAACCTTTTTGAACGTTTCACGGTTGATTTGTGGCCCTCTTGGTCTATATTTCATTATGTGGCCCTCGATGGAAAAAGTTTGGACACCCCTATTATAAGGGAATGGAGGACCTCTTTTTGGACCACGTAGTAACAGTCAGTTGTGTACCCCGGTATCGTCGCGTATTTCTGCCCTTTATCACGAGACCCGGCCCACCAGAAGTTGATCAGACCTGGGTGTGTGCTGTCTTCTTTCTCTCCGCTGATGTGACGCTCTCTCCGCTCTCTGGGGCCGACCTCTGGGGCCCTCTTCTTAAGAAATCTCAAAACCCCTGCTACTACTGCTACTACTACTGCTACTACCGCTACTACCGCTACTACTGCTAATACTACTACTACTACTACTACTACTGCTACTACCGCTACTACTACTACTACTACTACTACTAACTACTACTACTGCTACGGCTACTGCTACTACTACCACTACTACTGCTACTACTGCTACCACTACTACTACTACTACTACTACTACTACTACTACTACTACTACTACTACTACTACTACTGCTACTGCTACTACTACTACTACTACTACTACTACTACTACTACTACTACTACTACTACTACTACTACTACTACTACTACTACTACTACTACTACTACTACTACTACTACTACTACTACTACTACTACTACTACTACAGGTATAGCTAATAAAGACTGCCATCAGGAAGTCATTTACAATCTTAGCGTACAGTTCTGCAGGGCTAGAATGTAAACAGCCCTGAGCCAGTAAAAACTCCTCCAGGACAGGACTAATCTACGTAGCTCCCGGTATAGTATAAATTCTAGCTCCATAGACGGTCAGATTGATAAATCATTGTCCAGATGACTACCTTTGAAACCTTTTCTCCTCCACGACGAACGAGGCATTATATCGACTTCTGCCAGTGCAAATATTGGACTTTGAGCACTTTAACAGCTGTGAAGTGTAGCCATCACTGTTTAAATTCTGTGTGACTGATTTTGATTTCCACAGTTTATTTTACACTGTCTACAAATAGGTGCAAGCGGAAGTGTGATTTCACATTAGCACTAAAAATTTGCAGTTATAATTGTTGATAGAAATATAATCAGGTTTGTCAAACATATGAATGACATCTCATTTACGCTGAACATTTGATTTTTGACAGGTTATGTTCTCTCTGCGCCAATTAACACATTACAGCGCCGGTAGTTTTTACTTACGACAAACGCTACAACTCCAACTACGGTTTGCTGAAGCCACAAATATCATTCAAAACTTAAGAGGATAGACTCTAAGAACTTTCTAAATATCAATTTTGTCTTTCCGGAACTTACTTCTAAAGGCTTGTGTTTAGAAAGAGAAATAAAGCGATGCTAAATAGCCCATATTTACCTGACCTTGTGTAACCATACTCCAAATGTATTTAAATAAAGCTGGTTTGAAGTATACCGCTGGTTAATTGCTGCACAGCTCACAGTTTAAGAGTCTTTGTGCTTGATCACTTCTTTGCCCATTTACATAATGTGTTTGGGAGCGGCGCTGATCAGACTTTTAAACAAGAGCTGACAGAAAAACCCCAACAATAATGGAGCTGCCACATGGACTTTTGTATTTAAAAGTGAAACTATTAACACTACGGCAGTCGCTGATAATATGAAAATGTACTTCCACAAAAACAATAGAAAGTAATTGACCTGTGCATCGCCAGCAGTGTTTCCAAGAAGTTTTAATAGTGTAATTTAAAACACTAGCCCTCCAAGCAGTGGCGGCCCTAGGAATTTGGGGGCCCAAGGCAAAACTAAGCACAAGGCCCCTCCTCATCGAGTGTGATTTTCTATAACTTTTCTGTCATGTCTGTTGAATTGGAACAGGAAGCTTTAGGTTTTTGTTGTTTTTGTTTTACGGACAGGTTCGTACATTTGGGGAGGTGCTGGAAAATTTTAATTCATTTGTGCAATAGTTAAATAAACAGAGGGGGTTTGGAGGTCTTTCCCCAGAAAAATAGTTACGAAATCAAAACATATTTCACGTTTGTTGGTGCATTTTAACATTCCAACTGATTTAAATACATTATTATTCCTGTGTAATAGTTATAGTTATATTTAATTTTCTATTTATTGTTTTGTTGTTGTTGGTCTGTTTCTTGTTTAAAAGTACACTGCACTACTTTATTGTGATATTGAAAGAAAAGCAACCTTGTTTCTTTGACGATCACAAAGGGCATTTTATGGGGGGCCCTTCAGTTTGGGGGCCCAAGGCAATTGTGGCCTGTTGCCTAATGGTGCTGCTTCCAAACCGTCTTAATCTGGAAACTTTGTGCACTAAACTATCAAACAGGACATTCCCAATCTTATCTACAGTATTGTCCCCATTAAAAAACACAAAAAACAAACAGTTTCTTCTTTAGTGCCACCTCCACGCCTCATTCTAATTTGACTAAAGATAGCACAATTGAATCATCTTGGAGCCTAAATGTCTATTTGCTGACATGGGGCACAGTAATGACAGTAATTTATCAGAAGTGTCTAAAGTTGTTTGTCTTCAGCACGCTTCATTGCTTTGTAAGACATGAGAATTGTCCGGAAGATAACCCTTAACAGTAGATTTGGTCTGTTCTGTGCAATAGTTACTTCAGTGCTTCTCAGTTTGTATTCTGCATGTTTTGTGGAATTTTTCATCCACTGCATAGTTATAACAAGGACACATTCAGTTCTATGGTTGGTTAGCTCTTTTTTTGACCATCCATCCAAGAAAATAAATAGAGTAAGGTGCACAGATTCAGTTTTGAGGGCAGGGTCCAGTGTAGAACATCATTTCTTTGTACAATAGGTTAGACTTAAAACTAGAGCGGTACGTTTTGGGAAAAATATGTAATTGTGATTTTTCTGACCAGTTATTTCAGTTAGATTTGCCAACTATATTATGTTCATTTTGGTAATATGGTGAAAGTTGTTTTGAAGAAATGAAAAATTAATTAAAAGTATATTGTTTATAGTCAAAATGCAACAATAAAAATGGAAACTTTACAATAAGGGGAGCTATTTCTTCACTTTAGTGATTACTTTGTTTGATAATCAAACCTCAACTAATACATTTAAAGACACATTTTAACCCATTTCTGTTGAAGTGACATGTTCTGTCTGAATATCATTATCAGGATACTCCAAAATTGCTCAGACCTAATGTTTTTGTTAGAGCTGGGCAATACTGACTTGATAAAAATTGTCTAAATTTGATCCCAGTTCAGCTATTTTTAGGTTTATAATTTTACTTCCATAACTGTTATCTAGCAAGCGTGTTGTACTCTGGGCCAAAACTCCTCTACAGAAATTGTAATGTGACAAATAAAATCAAATAACAACACCTTTAGTTTGTTTAATTAAAGTTTAAAGAGTCAGAAAAATGTGTTTCTTTTGTGTAAATGTGTTTGTCTCCCTGGTGTGACGATATGAATTTGTTTTAGATTTCTGCTCTACTTCCTGTACTTTTCAACGTGTCTCAACCTTTCTTCACAAACTGCTCCCTGATTGGTGGAAAACTATCATTTCTATTTACAATCGCCATTATCCCGTCAAACTAAATAAAATCCAAATCTGAAAATCGCGCAAACCTGTCACACGCACTTTGAACATGACTCTTCTCGTTTGAACGACAGCTAGAAACGAGCTTTCCTTTATAGTGAACCATGTAAGACACAGAAGCTCCCGCAATTCAGATCTTTTAAATCTCGCCAAGTAGAGAACAAGTCCGCTGAACATATGTGATGTTTTGAAAAGTGTCTACAAAAGATATTTATTTTGGACGACTGCCCACGTCAAACGCGGCTCTGACAGCTTTCGCGAAAACTGCCAAGGACTTTGAGTGTGGAAAACTAATTGTGTTTACGTTGAAATATAACTTTACCTTAACATTTCTGAAGCTTGTCAAGACCAAAGCGGAAACGGCTCCAAAACCTTCATCAATTGGAAAAGAAATCAAACAAAAACAGATGTGAAAACACTGCCTTCGCTTGATTAACACAACGCCTCATCAAAGTTGGGTTTCATTTTAATTTTTGCCGACTTTGAACTGAACGGCGGCCATGAAAAAAACAACAATCTTTGATAAATTTGCTCACATTTTGCTATTTGAAGGAGGTTGTGTGGTTATTGGGTTGGCTCGTCATTTTACTGGAGTCTTTTCTGGGAGAACAGCTGTGTGTCTGGGAGATTGTCTGGCTCCAAGATAAATCATAGCAAAGCAGGCGCGGATATGAATGTCGCCGCGCTGAAAATTACCAATGTCTGAATTTAGACGTTTCCATTCGCGGCTCACCTGCACCTCCGCTGAAGAATAGTGAAAGTAACTAACGGTATGAGGGAGTTATAATGGATTACAAGAAAGAAGATTAACCGTTTGAACTTGTCCAAGCAAAGTAGTTCTGAAACTGATGTCTTGAAGAGCGCCGTCTTCAAGAAAACGCTTGGTTTTTCGAGTTCTGCCAAATCAAAAATCTGGTCGATGGCAGGACTGTACCAAGTTTAAAACAGAACTGAATTGCGGTAACTGGATTAACTGTGGAGACTGAACCAGAATCAGAAAAACATTACGTATTTTTTATTTGAGAAATGCTCCTAAACATTCTTGAGTGGCAGCACAAACTGACAGAATGTGTTTCTTTGGTCTCATTTTTGTCTGTCGAGCTGTTGTTTTGCTCAAATCAACCGAAAGTAGTTTCTCGTTGTTGCTGTGACTGTGCAAAGCTTAATTAGCTTGTTTGCAAACAGCGGCTGGAGATTTAGGACACGTCAACTGCCGCGCGACAATCAATTTGCTCAACTGTGTGTTCACAAAGTCTGTATCAGTGATAAATGTGAGCGTAGCTGCAGTGTTCCTGTTGTTTATCTGGTTTTCTACAACGGTTTACTTGATTTTCTTCTTTTAAATGTCAGATACGAACAAAATATTTATCAGATTTGTAGACTTTTACATTTGTTTATTTAATATTTTCACATTTTAGTTGTGACAGGAGAAAATGTCATTACTAACCATTGACTCTCATGTGTTTTTACCATTCTCTGCTACAATTCAGAGTGCTGTGATAACCTCTATTGAGAGCTATTCAACTTAATTCTCCCGAGGGCCAGATTATTCAGAGGGCGATGGCCGTGTTCCACTTCTAACACAATTTGAGGGCACACAAAATATCAGCAACTCTAGATCTGTGTCAAAAATGATAAATTAACTACTGTATTAGATTTTTGAGGTAAAATAAAACAGAAAATGCTTAACCAACATCGTTCTACGCAACTGCCAATCCAAAACTGTACCAGAATGAAACCAGGACCAGACTAGTGCCAACCGGGTCTGAACCAGAACTAAAACAGACGTAAACCAGGTCTAAAGCAGGGCCAAACTAGGTCTAAAGCAGAATCAAACAATAGTTAAACCAGGTGTTATCTAGTACTAACCCAGAATTAAACCACTAAACAAGGAATTTGTTTTGTAGTATTTGGAAGCTTGTGGGCAGGTTGTGTCAGATCGTTTGGAGGGCCTGATCTGGCCCCGAGCCTTAAGTGGATAATGTCAAGATCAAGATTTGTAAATTGATGATGGTGATTATATACTGTTATACAAATCAGTTATTTCAGTTCAATCTGTATAAACAAAAAAGTGACTCTAAATGTGATGGAGTGCTTTGTATGTGTTATATTTTTATCATCCGTCATTCAGATCTATCAGACAATGGGATGGAAAGTAAATGAATGATTCCACTGTTTGTTGTGGCGTCAGTGAGTCTGTGAGTATTTGTATAATGCTCTACTGTACAGCTACAATGGGCTGTGATCCTGAAACCTGTTCACACATCTGTCTTTGAAGAGTACTCCACTTTTGGACTCCACTGCTGCTGAACATAATGACCCTGGTCTGACTGTGAGAAAGGGCTCAGGAGCACTAAAGTAAATGCTAAGTTATTCAGCCAAAATAACTTTAAACACGAACAGAAGTCAGTAGAGTCTCACCGGACCACTTTTCTGCACCATTTCTGTCATGTGTTTTCAATAAAAGCCATTAAAGAATCCACTTGCAGTTTTTTGAGACATCTAAATGAATAAACAGCTGCATGTAAGTACAAACTATTATGTAAGAAAGATGGAAATGTGGTAAATGGTTTAGTTTGGGTTGGGAATAAGGTACCCCACTGTTTAATACAATACTGCCAGTAATAATAATCTCCAATATTTCCTTATTTTTATTGAAACATTTAATGATTAAACCTTACTTTGTCAAACCACTACATACAAAACCTGAACTGTATAGGTCCTTCTGACACAAGTATCATGCTGCAGCCTGATACTTGTGTTTATATGAATTCATTTTAACGTAGCAGTAAAGTTATTTTGTTGTTTTTTTAGACAGCGCTGATACATGGTGGTTATTTATAAGTTCATCACATTTGTCAACAAGTGATAATGATCGATATGTAACTTCAGCCTCTAGTTTCTTAAGTTAATTTATTGCTATAGGATTTGCGGCATTTGATGAAGCAAAACAAACATTTTCTTCTCAAAACTGTTGTCAGCAGCTATGTTTTTGGTGCTTTATTGTCCAGAATTACAGAAGATTTAAGTTAAATTGTTATCATGTATGCAAATTTTGGCGCTAATCGCTACGGTAACGATCTACACAAAACACTACAGGTGGTAATGTTTTCTAACAAGGCTCTGGTGTTTACCACATCTGGCCGAGTGGTTGTCAGACGCCAAAACAGCTCTGTTTTTTCATACTTTATGATGTTTGCAGGCTAACGCTAATACCCCCATTTGTAAATGCATTAGTGCTAGCATATGGAATAGTACAGGCTGATGGAACGTGTTTTGTTTACAAACACTGGAGGGGTCTCTTTGACCAAATACATAATGAAAATAGGGCCAACAACATTTACTCTCTGAAATACAGTAAATATAATCTGTACGTTACTGTCAACTCACAATAATATCCCGAGTTGGAACTCAAGTACCATTTGTCGTTGCTTTCTGTCTCAGCAGGTTTTTCAGGTGTTCCAGCTTCCCCTTTAACCTAAAACATGCTTCGTGGGTCAGTGCAGCGGCTGGATGCTCTTGACCTCAGGATCTACAGATTGGTCTCAGAGCGTTTTACTGCGGACACCCACTGCTCCTGACAGGTCGTCCCAGAGGTACTGAAGCATGGGGCAAAAATATACACTCTGTGGTGAAGAGCAATTACACCCATGGAGTAAATATAGCACACCGCAAAGGACCCATATTACACAAAATCAACTTTTGAGCTTTGACCTATAGGAGTTCTCATCCTTAGAGGTTAGGCAGGCGATATCACGACTTCTGATTTTAGCCGTGAGTGGCAAAAACGCATGAGAGTCAATGGAGAGTAATGACGTTTTCTCTTGTAAAAGCTCAAAACACAACTAAAATGTGAAAGAGCTGCTAAAGTCTGATAACAAATGCAAACGTCTACAGCTCTGATAAATATTTAGTTTGTATCTGACATATAAAATAAGAAAATGAAGCAAACTGTTGTAGAAAGCCAGATAAACAACAGAACACTGCAGCCACACTCACATTCATCACTGACTTTGGGATCACACACAGTTGAACTCATTACCTTTATGTCCTTAAAGATGTTTTTGAGTTCAAATATTGAGGAAATAAATTGCTGAACAGCAGTTGAAATGTCCTAAATCACCAACTGCCATTAGCAAACAAGCTAAAGTAGCATTGCACAGTTGGAGCAACAACGGAGAAACTATCTTCAGTTTACATTTTGCTGTGTAAAGTTGATTTGAGCAAAACAATGGACGTAAATTGGGCCAAAGAAAAGCAGAGAAACACAGTGTGCTGCCTATAATTCTGCCACTCAGTCGGAATGTTGAGCAGCATTTTTCAAATAAAAGAATGTCACTGTACAACCTCTATTGCATACTTTTCTGTCATCTGGCAACCTTCACATTGGGATCCACTGTTTTACATTATTTTAAAGGTGTATTTTTCGCAGCATTGCCATGTCTCCATTCAAATGTTAATGTTTTGCCTGGAATGTCCCACACATGGCAAAACCTATCTGTCTTGCATTCATGTCTCACAGGTATTTTTATTGCTTAACAGAACCTTGAAAAGCATGCATTCTCACCGAGAGCGGGCTCACCTTTTCATAGATCTGCTTGTAACTTGGCATGGTGGCATTACTTTATTGTCTCCATGGAGATTTCAAGACATGATGAACCAGAAGTTACATAATGCACCTTTAAGTTACAAAAACATGAATTACTGATGTTAAAATGCTAGAAATAAGTATATGATATTTTTCAGTTTCCTGGTTACATGTGCACTTTTCAACGGTTTAAAGCTGTTAAATTTAGTTTTATACTGTTCATTTTTAGTGCAATGGTGATCATTTTTCATTCCTTTAACACTTATGGACGATAAGGTCTTCAACATTTATTGCTCTACAATTTAATCTGTAAATTACAGGTGAATAGGAAAAAATCTTAAATCTAAAGTTATCAATTTGAAACTTGTCCTGTAGTTTACGCAGATAAATGTAAAAAAAAAAAAAGTGTTACAAGTAACGCATTTTATGTGTAAAAACTGCCAAAATTACACATATTTGGAACATTTAATTGATGGACAGCACCAGGGTAAATTATTTTGGTTAATTTTGTAAAAATGTAAGTTATAAAAAAAATCTTCAGAAGGGATTTTGGATATCTAATTTAGTTTTTCCTTAAACCACATCTGACTAACTTAACACTTAATAAATCAGGCTTAGAATCAACAAATCCTTCAGTACGTTTGGTCAGAATCTTGTTAGGCACAAGACCAGGGTTAAAAGTAACAATACAGTACGGTACGGCGGTACGGCGTACCCCCTAAAAAATCGGTGGTGGTGGTACGTCGTACCGGCAGTCATGTTGTGCAAAATTTTAATGTCAGTATATGGCTTGTAGTTAAAAAAAATGCTACAAAAACAGCTGATTAAAAATACAAAAGTCATGTTGTTAAGTGGTATAAGGTATGCTGCACTTTTGTGACATGTTTAACACATTTCAGTTGGATTGAGATAATATCATGTGACTTTTTGTGCATTTGCATGTGTATTTTTTAAGATTTAATGGACCCAACCCTGAACGCTCAGCACTCACGTTGACAAACTTGATTTGAGCTCATTCATTTTGGATCTGACTCGTCCCTCTGTCTTTTTATCCCTTTAACACCCATGGACTATAGAGTCTTAAACTTCAACATTTATTGCTTTGGAATTGAATCTATGACAATTATTAATTATAAACTCTTTGACTCCTGAAAGTGTTTAACTGAATTCTCTACTACAACAAATTTCACAATATTGTCCAAAATGTATCTCACAAAATCCTTATGTAAAACTCATTTGAAACTTGACTCTGTTTCCATTGGCGTTTCCCTGGGACGTCCACTGTTTGGACAGACAGACGATCCATCCACACATCCATCCGCCCTTCTCCTGCAGTCTGTGGTGTGCGCGGATCATTTTGTTGTCAAACGGGTTAAACCTGCTCACTTTTCAGCCACTGGATACTTTTAAACGTCTACATTAACATCTACATTTCGGTTCTCATGCTCCTCCGTCCCGCGGGGGTGTATGTGGTTACCTCTGATGGACTGAACAGTGATTCAGCCCCCATTCAACATCTGCTGGAGCGATCAAGGAATCACCCCGGCTCATATCCTTTGCTCTAATACAAAACAGCAGACAGAAAGGGGAGAGGGGCAATGGGGAAGGAGGCACAGACAGATGGGGAGGTGACAAGGGCTGGGGAAGACGGAAAGCTGCTGAAAAGGGTTCAAAATGGGTCATGTTTTAGTCTGGAGGCCTTTAAAAGTAATCTCTATAAGGGTGTGAGCTTTAAAGTAAGGAAAACACGGACAATTAACCCTGGAGTAAAGAATATGATGAGGTGATAACAGCTTTTCCGTATTTTGAAGAGATGAAAACACTATCTTTAAGTTTAAATCTGCCAAAACATCTCAAATTAAGTCAAGATAAAAAGTGTCTGGTTGCCATGACACCAGCCAGAGGGCGTGGCTTCAAAACCTCAAACGGCAAATGCGTTTCAAGTGCGTCTTAGGGACAGTGTTCGTGATTATTAAGTGGGCCGGAGAAAACATGGGTTCGGTTGCCGTTTCGGAAGCCATATTGCCAGTAGAAAATGAGCAAAATTCTAGTAGAAAATTAGGTAAAAACATTGATAAAAGGATAGATTAAAGTGTTTAAATCCACATATAATGGTATATTTGTGTCCCAATAATGCTGAGAACTCTACATGTGTCTTTCAGATTATGAAAATGAATATGTCTATATTTTATGCAGAATATAAAAAAACGATATGTTTGTGTGTCAATTCATCATATGGACTTGATCATTGATAATTCTTCTGTTTATTTCACAACAATTACGTTATTGTAAAAAAAGGTTTCAAAGGTGATCTCGACCATGTTTTTGAAATTGAGACATTTTGACTGCCATCCAGACGTATTTCCTTGCTTTTAACAAAACAAAATCATATTAAATTGAAAATTGTGACTCATCAATATCAAAATAAATAAATAAATGACATATCCCTTTGCCTTAATTAAAAGTAATAATCAGTACAACAATTTGCCGTTTTTAAGATGAGATCCAGAGGAGTAGAAGTGGGGAAAGAGGGGGAGGGTGGAATGAACCTGATTTAGTGCGTGTGGACTTTACGAGGCAGTAACTCTTGTTTTTGGAGAAAAGTGATCTTTGGGTAAAGATCAGGCCCTCTGTCCTCCTCAGCTTCCTCTGCGTCTCTCTCTCTCTCATTCATCTCGTCTTGATTAACAAAGTATGCCGTAAAACATAGCAGACGCACAGTAAAGATGATTTTCAGTTTTGTCTTTGTCTAAATCAGCTCAAGGATACAGAAATATGTCACGAGATTATGGATGGATGACGGTTGACAAAATGACTCAGTGACTTCGATCACAAAGTTACTGGAAGATGTTTTTTCTTGCAAAACATTTTCAGTAAAGCCATTAGTAATGCAACTTCCCATAAAGCAAATGAGTTACCTGTTTGATAAAATACTGAAGTGTTCAAACCTTTTCTGAGTGCATTCTGTTGGCGTGTTCTCGGGCAAGACACCACTTCGGTTGCCGTTTCCAGTCACAGAATCTGGCATAAATCCCCAATTGGACTGGTACTCACTGGCAACAGAAAAACAAAGCAAGAAGAAATATGACACACTTTTAAATCTGGAGTATCTAATTTTAACACCGGAAAACTGGAATTGGGTTTTTGTTTTTGCTCTCTATAAACCCTTTTTGGTCTTGTGCAGGGCAGCAACTTTTTTCAGATTGTGAAGTGAAACTGAGGAGGACCACCCAAGCACATACGATCTATGCAGACACTACGCAGTGGTCTGATTTTTGTCACAAAGTTCTGCTTTTAAAATATATTCATTGGTGGAAATCACAACATTTACTAATTTACAAAGAAGTCAGGTACCCCTGATTTAAAGAAGACAGCACATTTTACCAAAACAAAACTTCAAAAGTGCACATGTCAATAAATAAAACCAAAAACATAGCACACACAATTAAAAAATGTTTGCATTTTTTTATTGCAAAGCTCAATGTTTTTTTGAAAACTAATTAGGTTGAATTCATTTTTGTACAAAACTGCAGATCTGACCCTTCTGGCCCCACCTTTAGAGTGTACATTTTCCAAACAATTAAAGGAAATATATGCATTTAAAAAGTATTTATTGTTATTAGCCTTTAAACAAGCCTCTTGAGTACCTTAAAGTTGCCATTGCATGTTTTGAAAGAAAAAAAAAAGTTTATTATGAACCAAATAAATGTCTGTTTCTCTGCTGTTTGCCCAGGGATTTACTGAGTTTAGATGGCACCTAACGCTTACACAGTTTAGTTACGTTATCACTTAAGAGACTGTGTGAAATGCTAATGTAGCCTAGCAGTTACAGTGATCGTGTTTAGACGGCAGAAATGCTCGAAACGATGATCTAACGATGATTTAAAGACTTAAAACAGCATTCTTAGTTAAGTGACGTCTAAAATCGAGAATCGAGAAAATACCACGGATCAAGGGAGTTCAGCAGGAAGTGCTTTTGACGGTCACAGGGAGCGGATTTTCTAACCAGCAATTCTCAAACTAGTGTAAATGAAGCCAAATGAAACTCCAGGTGTGTTTTTGAAGATGGTTAAAAGCTCACCGTAGCAGAATATGTGTCCTTTAAGCAAGTACAGCTCCATCGACAAGGACAGGACAAGGATCTCGCAAATAACTTTGAACAAGCTATTGAGGGAACGTCATGTTTGCATATCCCCTTTAAAGTTATGAATATTAAACAATGCAAATGTATGTTAAATGAGCTATTATAACTTCGAGCAATGGAACCACGCAATTTGAGAAAAATAGATTTCCCAAACATATGAAACAAAACAATATGCTTTTGACGACGCGATAACATTTGAACAATTTATCATTATGCAAGAGAGCTCTTTTAAGATGTGACAAAACGGTGCCAATACTGTATTAAATCTACATGGCACACTCACTGAATTGCAATATTTTACCTCAAACAATGAATCTGAATCCAGAGTAAGTTGTATTTTTTTGGTGTCCTTGTAGATCGCTTTAGACTTCACCTTGTCTCATTATGAACACGCTGACACACTCAAACGCACTGGAACACGTCGCCTCACACAGACACTCCGCTCCCGTCTCATGTTGCCCTTTTGGCGTCTGTTCCTGCGTTTCTCACACCTGACCTTTTCAGACACCGGCTCTGTGAGACGAGCTGCTGTTTTTGCCTCTTTCAGCTCCGTCTGCGCCGACAAAGTCTACACTCGGCACACACTAAACACCGCTCCGGCTGTAATGAGGCCTCCCCCATTCATTTTTTTTTTCATTTAGAAGTTTTCGACAAGCTTACAAGAATACAAGACTTCAGTAAAGCTATTATTGTACATTGTTCTTTTTTTTCTGTACTATATCCATTGCACAGTTATTACTATTACTACTATTACTACTATTATTACTATACAATTCTACTTCAGCTTTAAATAATGTCTTTTTTTAGTACCACTTCTAATAAAACTTCTTCCACCGAAGCAAAGTTTGGTAAATGATGGCACCCTTTTCCTGATAAGTCACCATTTTGAATTTAAAGGACACATATTATGCATTATTTGTATTGTTATTGGTCTTTAAACATGTTCTTGAGTATTTTTTCTTTGGCATTGCATGTTTTAGAACTTAAAATAATGTATATATTGAAAACTACTCACCAATAAAGCATTCCCTCTTCAGAATTGGTGTTAGCACTCCATCTACTGGCAGCAGAGGGAATTACAATGGGGGATGAATGAAGTAAAATGCAACTCCAGGCGTGTTTTTGATGATACAGAAATGTTATAGCTTGGTTAAAAGTCATTTTTGTATAACAGGTCCTTTAAAGCATGGGTCAAATGCATAGCTCACATTTATATGAGGTCAAAGTACTAGTCGGCGGCAAGAGCTCGTTCAGAATATTACTGTTATTAATGAGTGTGGATCTGTGGCAAAAACAGGCAAAAGTAGGCGAGGCGGAATAAGATGAATAAATTAAGTTAAAATGTAAATTTCGTTTGTTATTTTGAACACGTTTTGCCTCATTTTTACCTTATTTTGATTCCTTATTTTCTTCTACTGGTCGGTTTCATGTCTGTGACGAAAATGTTGCCCTTGGAGATGAATAAAAGTAATTCTGACTGATCTGACAACTCTTACCATAACCATGATGACGTCCAACAAGCACTACAACAACCTGAATGATCTCTGGATATTTCCTGGTTTGTATTACCTACTTTGACACCAATTAGCACAGCAACTAAAAAAGTTCACAGGCCCCAAGGCAACTTCTCCAAACTCATCCAAGCAGCGTCCAGTTTAGGTAACATGGAGCATTTAAAGGAGGCACGAGGCAGAGGGCGTTAACTTAAACAGTCTAATCTCTAGTTTTCTCTAAATGACAAGCTGCGGCTTTAATTTCCGACTTGTTCCCTGACGTTTAGTTGACACAGAGTGAGAGGGGGCGACATGGGCAGAGTCAGATAAGCACAGTGTCCAGAGCGGCTCAAATCACTCTCCACACTCCACTGTCACCACTGGATACAATAAAACTCAAGACGCAGCAAACAGTGGGCTCAGGTGCATCTGACAAGCATAAACCACAGACGAATTTATACGGGACAGACTGCTGGAGGAAGAAGAAGAAGCACAGAAAGGACAGTTGGGACGCAGTGATTGTTGTTTCATTCAGCACAATCTTAAACCAATTTAATGATTCTCTGTTGGCTTAATTTGTGTCACAAATAAAGCTTAACTATTGAATTATTCCTTAAGATTAAACTTAAAGAGAAGACATAATGGGTTTATAGAGATATTCTAATAGAGAAGCTGATCTGAGAAAAGTTACATTGACATCAACAGATTCATTTATGGCCATTTTCTTTATGTACATAATATCGTTACTCTTATGCATTTTTTTTGCAATAGAATTTTAAAGATCTTCTAACAAAACGACACATGATATACAGTTTATGCAAATGTCAACAGATGTATCAGTTTCACACAATTACAGACATACTTTCTGTTACTTCAGAGAAAAAAACAATGACGCTTTGGCCTAAATTCAGCTTTAAGGACTGTTCTTTCCCTTCTGTCATTTGTTTCAACCAGTCACAGCCAACTGTTTTTGCAACTCAGCTGCTAATGAACAATTCAAACACTTAAGTTGGTTGTGCTGACCAAGCCTGGCTCAAGCCCGATAAGTCCCCACAACAGCATCGAAGGCTTTGTTAAATGTAGAAGAAGAGATTGAGTTTGGAGAAAAAGCACACTGCACTGGAGGTTCAAGGCCCTGCCCTCAGGCAAACTGTGCTGTGCCCAGATGTGGGACCAACAGACTAAAGAACTCCTTTATATCTACAGCAAAGAGCCTCCTAAATAGCTCTTATGGACTTGTTGCTGTCGTCGTTCATACCGATCATGTTATTTTTGCTTGTGTGATGTTTTATGTGGATGTTTCTGCTGCTTGCTGCACCAGAATGAAGCCCAATGAGTTATGGGTGAATTGAAATTGGTGTTTCAACACAGTTTCAAAGCCCCGGAGAGCAAGCACTTTGAAACACAATTTAAAGAGGTTGTCACGTGACCTAGATGGTACATGAACCACTGTTGTTTCACTGGGAGGGGGTGTTCGTCTCGAGCCCGGCTTCATTGACAGGGCTTTAAACGAACCACACAACAGAGTCTGTCTCAAACCCACAACTTCATAAACTCTACACAAAGTTTAAAACTGTGTCTGCCCTTCGGATTCATGTTGAGGGTTAAATGAAAAAAAGTATAATTTTTGGATCGTCACGTCATCAGGAGTTCGTGTAACTTTCACAGATCGAGACGCCCTACAGCACGAGTGTGTCACAGCGTCACAAGGTGCAGCGGCTGACACACATGGAGTTCTGTTAGTGTGTCAACATTCATCTGTGCTTCTCATATTTTGTTGCTTTTCAGAAGTAAAATAATAAAAGCACAAATAAAGTAAATGTAAAATAGACAGCATCCCTCCACAGGAGGAAATTGTTGGCTTATTTTTTTAATAAAACTGAAATTTCAAAACATTTCCTCGCTTTCATCCATGTTTTATCATTTTATTATCATATTATTGAAACACAAATGCATCAAAAGCACACACATGAAATGTGAAGTTATTTTCTTGGCAACCATAGCTCATTGGATGTGGTTCGAATCTCTGGGATGTTGTAGCATTAAAAGATACCACTAGATGTCACTCTGGAGAATTGTTTCGAACTGTGTTTGAAGCCTTGATCCGTTTGGTTCAAATGCTTTGCTGTTTCATGAGGCTTCACTGCCCATCATGAGCTCAACAGTGACCACCCACTGCTTGGTTCCAGAGGTACAATTTCTGTTCATTTTTCTCATAGGTTTCTGCAAAAAATCATATTAACTGTTTGAACGTTTGCTCGAAGGGTGAGTAATGAGCACAAGACCTGGGATTTTATTTAAAATTAGTTTGTGAAACTTTATAAACCTCCAGGTTATTAAAATATTTTGCCAAATTTTAAATTGTACATGTGTTTTTTGGGCTGAAAACAACTGCATTATGGACATTATTGACCAGCCTCTGCCACGCTCTTAAACTCTTATTAAAGTATTTATATTTTATGGCCTCTATGGCAAAAAATAATGGGATATTTATTTTGAACTGTTGAGCCCCTCGGGTTATAAATAAAGAAATCTCCCATAAACCTTAACCTTATCCATACAAATACTCTGTATCTCCATCTTTACTACAAACCGTGTCATCTCCATAATGGACAGATTACACACAAAATCCCTTGGTTTAATTCCAAATTCATGTCAAAACATGGTATATTTTGACTGGACTAAACTTGCTCATTTGAGTTACATTATCTAGTACAAAAGAATGCAAAACCTTTACAATGTTCAAAGAAAAGATAATGTTGACTGTTGCTATTAAAATAATCAATGCAATTTGCTTTAATCTCAGTCTTGTTAGAATTCATAGTTGGAGCTTTGATCTGCAAAATATGGGAACCACTTTTCCAGGTTGAGCAATATAGCTTTGTTTGTATCCTGTGTATGGTAAATGACAGCTCATCAGTCCACACTGATTGAATGTTCACTGAGGTTTATCTTTGTCTGAAAATTTGAGCTCTGCATCACACTTAAATGACAACGAGTAAATGCAGAAAGAAGAAGAAGGTTTTGCTCCAATTTGTATTTTATCAGCTCCTTGTTTTCTTTATCTAAAATTCACAGCAGGTGTTTTCTTCTAATAAGTTTCATCAAAGTTTTCACAGCCATTTATCTTCATAAATTCATCCAAACACACAAACATTTCTGTGATTCTTCCCTCCTTCCACTTAAAAACAATGAGGACTCATTGACAAATCACATGTTGTCGTTTCAAATGGATTAAAGTTATCTGAACAGGATTTTAAACCCAAGATGTTTTTCGACTTCCAAACAGAAGTCTGACAATTCTGAAAGCACACTGCTCTGAGCTCCTTTAAAGGGAGGGGTAAAGTGACATTTTTATATTTTCTTTGCACGTGGCTTTGGCTTTTGTATATGCCTGTTTTCAATTTTTCTAACCTTAAATTTGATCCAGAGCTCTTGTTCACAGCACATATAAACAACTGTAAAACAGCCTTCATTTGTGTAATATACTTGTGCCAAAAAGTGACGCTGAAAAACTTATCCGTGCATTTGTCACAGCCAGATTAGACTACTGTAACGCCCTGCTTGCAGCGTGTCCTAAATGCTCAACAAAAGGCTTTCAACTGGTTCAATATGCAGCAGCAAGATTACTAACAGGATCTAAAAGAAGAGAGCACATTACGCCATGTCTCTTCACTGGCTTCCCATTGAGTTTAGAATCAACTTTAATATCCTCCTCTTGACGTTTAAAGTCATAAATGATATGGCCCCTTCCAACCTCAGAGATGCTGCAGCAGCACATCATCCAAACAGAGCAGTTCACTCTCAAAATGCTGGACTATTGTTGGTCCCTAGAGTCTCTAAAAGCACAGTAGGAGGTCGAGCATTTACCAAGCTCCTGTGTTATGGAACCAGCTCCTGTTCATGTTAAAGAGGCCGTCTCTACATTTAAGACCAAGCTCAAAACAGTAACTGACCTGTGGTCAGGCCAGTTAGGAAGAGAAAAAAACCCTCAGTTTTAGCTATGCTGCCCTCTAGGAGCGAGTATTCTGAGGGAAGTATAGCAGCTTGAGCATTCCTCTTTCCACTTCCCCTTTCAACAATATTCAGTATTTTATATTCTTTTCATGTAATAAAGTAAAATGTGTTTGGCCATAGTACTGATTTATAGTAAAAGGGTAAAAATTATAGTTGGTTGTCTGCTATAAATCTATTTAAACTCTGTGAATCAGTGTGTGCGGTTAGCATGCTCTGGCCTCTGAAAGATGTGAAAAACCCTTATAAACTAAACAAGCTGATAATTAGGATTAGGATGCAATCCGTTACAAAATAATACATTTAAACCGCTGCAAACTGCTAAACTTGAAGTTGTTCTGTTTTCACTTTTAACACAGTAACTTTCAGGTGCGACGCCTTTAACCATGACTCAGCGTTTATTTTTGCAGTATACAAAGAGAGGCATTATTATGGGATTATGGAAACAAGAAATGTTTAGAGTCTTTACTGACACAAGGTTTTAGAGAAGAGAACAGTATCATTTCAGCTTGGTCTGCCGGTCTTCACTTCATCAAAATAACATTTACAAGTAGAAAAAACAACTTGTTTGTCCTGAAATGAAAGAGAGTGGGCTTGGCCGGGCTACATTTTTTGCTTTAACATTTTCCATCAACACCATAAACCTGCTTAAGGGGGGAAATACAACCTTTTGGAAAACATCTATTTTCTAAGCGCTAAACAGCTGTAGCGTCAGTTCTTTTCTATTTCGCCCTACGATGCACTCACTCGCTACAAAATCAATATTGCTCTATAATTTGTTGTGTCAAACGCTAAATGTAAATCTGAGGGGAAATTGTATGGAGCTGTTTGAATAGTGGACTTGAATAGAAAGAGGGTTCGTGGGATTGAACACGAGGAAAGAGTGGCCAGAAAGCAGGGCTATTGTAGTACACGACGCAACACACTGTCGCAAACACTTTTAATTAATAGAATAAATATGGTGAGGCTTTCAGCGCGGCACTCTGGGACACGGAGGGTTTTCAATGGGCTTCAATAGGCAGCGAGGACGACAAGAGACTTAAACAGAGCTACTATTCAGAAGGTTGTTATTGGACTCCAAGACCAAAAGATAGTGCTTTTGAAGTCTAGTGTCTTCAAAGTGTAATTAGTGACTCAACAAGAAGCGCAAAACCTGGGATTCTTCAGTAATTGTAAGCACAGGGGAAACTACTGCACTCATCAGCCATTCAATTAAAAATATAAATACAGTGAGGATTAGTGTTGTGACGATACAAACATTTAATTTCAGTTTTGATGCAGAAGAAAAGGCTTGATACTCGAAACCATAATGATGATAGACGTACCGCAATTTTTAAAGTGTGATATATTGAAAAATATCACAATAACAATAAAATATCACTGGTCCTAGTTTACTTGGGGGAAAAAAAAGTCATAGGCATTACTTATTTCACTCTCTACAGCAAAAAATCCCCCCAAAAAAACAAAACAAAAAGCTGCTTGTATGGTCGGGTTTAGGCTCTCGAATTGAAAAGTGGAACTTAGTATCTATTTGTTCCTTGATTCATGTATTACGTAGCCATTGAGATTTCAGCATGAGGTAAGCGAGCAACACATGTGGCTGATGTAGAGACTTTAACATGAACTAGTTCTGTTTGTCAAGTTTCAAAGCAGTAAAAGTGAGGTACAGCACCTTTAATATGATCTGGTTTATCAATTATGAGAACTGAGTTTGCAGAATAATTATAAGAACAAACATCATAGCCCTATTAAGAAGAAAAAGAAGAAGAAGAAGGAGGTGACGACGAAGAATAAGGAGATGAAGAAGAAAAAGAAGGTGAAGAAAAAGAACAACAAGAAGGAGGTGAAGAAGAAAAAGAAGAAGTTGAAGAAGACGAAGACAAAGGAGTTGAAGAAGAAGAAAAAAAGGAGGAGGTGAAGAAGAAGAAGGTGCAGAAGAAGGTGAAGAAGAAGGAGGTGAAGAAGAAGAAGAAAAAGAAGAAGACGAAGAACAAGAAGAAGAATAAGGAGGTGATGAAGAAGAAGAAGGTGCAGAAGAAGGTGAAGAAGAAGGAGGTGAAGAAGAAGAAGAAAAAGAAGAAGACGAAGAACAAGAAGAAGAATAAGGAGGTGGTGAAGAAGAAGAAGGTGAAGAAGAAGGTGATGCAGAGGAATAACGTGAAGAAGAAGAAGGTGAAGAAGATGAAGAAGAAAGAGAAGAAGAAAAGAAAGAAAGAAAGAAAGAAAGAAAGAAAGAAAGACTTTATCATTTATAATCACTTTATCATTCCGAAAGTTTGATTTCATAAAACTGGTGGGTACTAGAGAAGTGCCCATGTTTGAACTTTGTGAATGAAAGAAAATGACGGATTTCCCTGTTGTCTGGTCACGCCGCAAACAGCCGCGAACGATCAGAAAACTGAAACACCAGAATTCCATCGCGACTTACCCATTCTAAACCAACAATCTCACACACAGCTCCGCACAACGGGGGAGTTTACGTGAACCGTCCTGCGCACTGACACGGCCTGGACCTCGGCGCGTTCGGGGCCCAGATGACATCCAGCCGGTGTAAATTCTGCGCCCGGCGTGGGAGAGGACGAGGATGTTCCAGCGCGAAGCATAATGAACCTGACCCGGAGGAGCTGCACCGGCGGCCGCTCGTCCTTACATATTCAGACGCTCGGTGGGAGACTCAGCGTGGAGCGGTGAAACTATGCTAATACGCGCATCTCTATGTACATGCCGAATTTACCGCTGGATTTCACCGCCGGGAGGGTCACGGCAAACCATAAATATTAAAGAAAGAGGGGGGAAAATGAAAGAAAAATAAACAGGATTTTGTACGACGTGAGCGTTGCAAAGTGAGACAAGGATGTGACCTTTAGGGAGGTCACGGTGTCTAATTTTAGGGGAGAAAGTGGAAGAGTTATCCGCGATTATTGCTGAGAACGTGACCAAAGAGTGAAATCTTTTGTATTGTTTCATTCCCATTGTCTAACGCCGCACTGCTCCTCAATTTTGTGACCAGCTTTGCAAAATTTAACTGAGAATGACAAAACAGACATTTAGGTGTATTTTTTGGACATTACTTTGAATTAAAAATGACTTGATTTTGTTTGCTCAATTCTCACAATTATTATTTTTTGTTCTTATGATTATATTGTGATCTGAATAATCATGATTGTCAATTAACCAAACAATCTTGACGTACCATTTTTGTAACTGGGTGATGAGATTTTTAAAGACATTTAGGTTGAAGTTGAGTGTCCAAGTCTGGTCTAAGTTGAGCTAGAGTTAAGTGAGACGGAATGTCCAAAGATTAAGAGTAAACCAACACTAGAATTAAACTTAAACAAGGATCAAACTGGACAAATAGAGCAGCAAAATTGTCTGTGTGAAAGTAAAATACGTAAAAAAAAAAGAAATGAAATATAGAGAATTGAAAAACATTGCAAACTTCTGCTAAATCAATGAACAAAGCACTAAACACTCTTTATGTTGACGACAAAGACAAATGTGTTGGTCAAAACAAGTTGGTGACCAGGGCCGTAAGACCAAATTCTGAGTGTCAGGTACAAACCCCCCTTGGTGGGCCCCTAATACATAATTTTGTCAGTTTTTTTAATCACAGCAAATTTGTTTATTATTGTGATTTAATCATTCACTTTTGCTTTTCTTTGCCTTGCTTTTTTAAATAATGAATTTGAAGACATCTTGTGAAGCTATTTTTAATTAATTGCAAAATGGAAAATACACTAACTTCAAATTAAAATCACTAGTTGTATTTGTAAATAACTGGCTAATGTGTGAGGAATGACTTTCCTCTTTTTTAAAGGCATGATGGGGCCCTCAGATCTCATGCGTAACTGTATTCAGTCTCTCAAGGACTTTACTCAACCACAATGCATTTTATTACAACAAAAATAGATTAAACCGTAGAAAAATGCAACTGACAAAAAGGACTTAGACTGCCTCAGATCCTGAATCTGTTGTGACATTTTGACAGCAAGGGCTACAAATAGTTTCACGACTCACTTATCCCCAATGAGCACCTGAGCTTTTTACAGTTTTTACATCGTTTTGACCTGGTGAAGCTCTCCACCAGAAGCTTTTTTCACTAAACATTGTTATTCCTCGATGGTCTGATTAGGTTCATTAGGTCTTCACGTTTTAAGTTTAGGAGTTCTTGTACCTTGACTTTGACGTTTCTGCTGCTTTCTTCAGTAATCTCACTTGGAGTTACCCAGGACGGTCTGGCATTCAGGGATACCTGGCATTTCCCGTTGGGCCGATGGGTAAATGGGCCAGTGTTTTGTTCTGCTGTCAAGTAATTGTGACTGTGATTCATCCTGGAGAGACAGAAAACAAGAGGAGCATTTAGAAAGCTCTATTGATCTGAAGATTATAATTTGGTGCTCAGACTCTGGAAGAAGACATTGCGGTGAGTATGATGGGTTACAATTGTCTTTCCCCCCGGGTTGTCGGAATGGGGGGTGAAGGATTTTCCTGGGGCCCAGGACAGGGAAGGGGATGGGCCCTTTTTTACGCTTTTGTAATAAAATGCACTGTGGTTGATTAAAGTCGTTGAGAGATACAAAAACAAAACAGTACTATAACAGAGTATAAGACAGTAGCTACACGGGATGACTATAAAAGACATTAAATCTAAATGTTATTGTTAAGTGTGTGTAGAAAGCAAAGGGTTTATTCTAGCGAAACGGAATGAAAAAAACAAACAATAATATGTTTCTTTATGCTGTATTTTATTTATTGTTTGTTGCTTTTACATCTGTGAAACACTTTGGTACAATCCTGTAGTTTTTATTAATGCTACTAGTGGTATTGCTGTGTTTCAGATGACATCACAGCATTCTAAAGGCCAATAATAATCAATACAGATGGGCAGACACTAAAATTAAAGTGACAGGTTGGACTGCTCATTTAACTAAAATGCTGTTAAGATAAATATATTGAGAAATTCTGCAAAAATCTTTACAAATTCTACCCCAGTTTAGCTATTTTTCTAAGGTTTTTTATTTTACTTTCTGGTTATAAATGATGACATCACACCAGGAAATTACCAAGAAGCCATCCTGAACTCCTCTAATGTCACAGATCTTTGTATTTGACAAAGAAAAATACATGTGAACACATTTATTTTGTTGAATCAATGTCTAAAGGGCCAAAAAAGTAGTTTATTATGTGTAAATTATAGTGTGATGTCACCAGTTTGTTTACTTCCTGTAGTTTTCAACACGTTTTTCAAATTTCCTCCACAAACAGCGACCTGATTGGTGCAAAATTATAATTTATATTTACAACATGTATTAATACACTGAATAAAGTCAAAATTAGAAAATCATAAAAACCTGTCATAGGCACTTTAATATTGCATAAATTCAGATGTTTGTTGGGATATAGTTAGTTTTACGGTCATTATCAGGTGTCACATTTGGGAATTTACCTTTTGGATATTTCATTCATAAAGTACACTGTAAACATGAGGAAACGCAGACTAGTGCCCCATCTGGACCTTTGACATCACAACAATCTAGAATCTGGAAACAACCAATACAAATAAAACGGCTCGGCTCTGTTTTTGACCTGAGGCTCGGAGGAAATTGTGGATTTACCCAGAAACAGAGCACCTGCCAGACTTAAACTGTAAGCCTTTGTTCATAAATGGTGTAAAACTGAAAGAAAAATGCACCAGAAATTGACTATCTCACTAAAGCCAGCACAGGTTCAAGTATATTAGAAAAACTGTGTGTGTAGTTTGTGATTTACCGCTGATGTAAAATCCTCCTGGTGCACCACATTCCTGCAGATTCGCTCACATGAACCTGTCAGACAGAGAGACAAAGCAATTCCATCCTATGAAATAAAAACAAGAACAAAATCACATGTTGGAGCCACGGTACATTGAGCCGCAGACAAGTAAATACACCGTAAACCTGAGGAGAAATAAGGATCATGCAGGTGTTGTCCAATGAGTTTAGAAGAGCATTTGGGAATCAGAAAGAACTCAGATTGTTCGAAGCAAAGCAACCATGACGATGGAGCAAATAAAATAAAATAAAGAACAAATAAATGACAAACATGTGAGTGTGAATATGATGCTGAACTTGGACAGAACTGTTTAAACTTGAGGTAAAGTGTTGGATGACATTTCCTTTAATTCTGATGAGAGTTAAGGCGAGACACTACAGTCAAATCTAAATAATAAAAATATTTTATTGGGACGTACAGAAGAATTTGAATTTTTTGGCAAATTTTCAGTCAGAGCTAATTTACTCAAAAACTAAATACGATTCTTTTTTCTATTCACCTTTAAGGGGAGACACTGCAGGTGAATAGAAAAAAATCTTAAATTTAAAGATATCAATTTGAAACTTTTCCTGTAGTTTGCTCACATAAATGTAAGAAACAAATGTATTACAAGTTTTTCATCATGTAATGTTTTCATGTAGAAATACAGCTTTTTATGTGTAAAAATTGACAAAATTGGGGACATATTTGGGACATTTCAATCTGAAAAATGGACAGAACCAGGTTTAAAGGTCCCATATTCTGCTATTTTCCCCTTTACACAGTCTATTCTAAGGGCTTTGTTGATAAAATTTTGCGTTGTGCAATATCCATAACATAACAGTTTCCAAAAAACACCCATTTCTTGGACTGGCCCCCCTCCTTGCAAAAGCAAACGGCTCACTCTGAGATCTGACCCCCCCGAACAGAGAGCAGGCTGCCTCCCCCGCCCAACTCGTGCCGAAGCCTAGAGCGGAGATAGAGTGCATGCGCCGTGTGCTCCGGTAAACAGCGATACACAAACACGGGAATAAACATTTGATCCGTCCTGACGGTGCGTCGTGCTGAGTCCTACGTCCTGGATCTGACCTGGAGTTTGACGTGCTCCAGGACCTCGACGACGGACGTTGCCGTTTGGTAAATAACAAGCTAACTCTTCGATCTGTCGCATCCACTGTGTAATTACTGTGTAGCATTAGCATTAGCTGTTTTTATTCTGCGGCTGCGCGCTTCCCGGAGGCATGGCTTAAACACCGCGTCATCCTTGGGAAGCGCGTCATCCTTGTGAGGAGCCCCCGTCTGCTGCTCACCCGAGGGGGACGGAAAAGACAGTTCTCTAGCGAAAACATGCGGGAATCAATCAAAAAACCACTTTGGGCACACATACGAGGCCCAAATAGCACTGTAGGAAGGTTAAAACCTCTGAAAAGTCGATTTTGCATGTTATGGGACCTTTAAATGACTTGGTTCGTTTTGTTCTCATGTTAGCTGCACAAACATTTATTGAAAGGATTTTGGATTTGTTATTTAGTTTTTGAGTAAAGTAGCTCTTACATGAAAATTGAACTAAAAATTCAAACATTTTTTTACTTAAAACTTGAATAAATCAGGCTTAGAATTAGATATCAACAAATCCTTTTGCACGTTTGGTCAAAATCTTGTTAGGTACGAGATTGTAAAGTTTGGTGACGGAGCTACTTTAAGGCTGATCTTTATGGCTCTGAAAATGGCCTTCGAAGTTATAATTTCCCAGAGAAATCTATGGACGAAGTGGATCAAATGAAGTAATAAAACATCTTTAACAACAGATTGGACGGGTTTGGTGTTAATTTGATGTTAGTAGATCATGTACAGTCATTTTTTTTTCTTTTTTCGTTCAAACGTATTACAAAAGCCGGAAAAGCAGGCTATATTATTGGATTATACTGAGATAGAGATAAATGTTCTCAAATGGGTATAGGAATCTTTCTAAAAACAAATGTGAAAATATCGTCAGACTATTGTTTTAAACTTTGTACTAATAACCTTTTAATTCTATGTATACATTTATAATCTGAATCCTAAATGTTCTGCTCTGTGCGCTGGAAATGAGTGAAGATGCATTTTCTGGCCTTTTAAATCTCCAAAAGGTGGGTAAACAGTGCAGATGAGCTCCGCCTTGATTCAATTCTCTTCTCTAAACAGACGCTGCGGCGTGTGGCGGCTGCAGGCTGTTTGACTTAAAACCGCTTATCGAGCTCCGACGAGATACAGGCGAGTCGAGGGTGTGTGCCGAGTGCAGCTGCATTTAGAGCAGTATTTAACATTTATTTGGGCTCCTAATGGTCCGCTATTACAAAACATACGGTAATAATGTCCCCGATGCGGTGGGTCCCCTCTGCTGAGAGCCGCACTGCCCGCTCAATTATTTTAATATGGATGGATTTAATTGGAACGACTGCTGGGAAGATGGGGCAAATTAAAGGGTGGACAGCAGGAACAGAATACGACTATGAAAGACACCAATATCAAGACACACACTTTATACCATGTAATGTTCAAGATAAGAGACCATTTAAGTATGATTTCATGTTGTTGTTGAGGATTCTACATATTATCCCCAACACTAGATCTGCTTCAATAATGATAATATAACTGCTAAGGCTTTACCTTTCTCTACAAAATTGCCAACCCAACCAGAATTAAGGCGCTGTACCTGATTTTTACTGTTTTGAAATGTGAAAAAACAGAGCTATTTTATTTTAAAGCAGAACTAAGTAAATTTAGAGACAGAGCTCCCCCTGCAGCTCTCTTGTGAAAATACACTGCTAGTGAAAGGACGCAAGATTGTCTTTATTTCTTCGTTTTTTTGATTGAAATAAGGAAGTTAAAACATTTCACAATGCCAAATATTTTAAAAAGAGCCAGTGTTTCTCAGGAGACTTGTCTTCGGGTCGACTTTGGCAAAGGTTGCAGCTGGTTTTCTGGCCAGAGACAGCAGGGGGCGACGATGAGCGATTCAAGCGCATATACAACTACCACATGGACACTTACAAAAACGTTGAATGAGGAAAACATGTTTTACTTAGTTCTGCTTTAATCCCTACATCAGTCGCATGTCAATTCCTAATGTAGTTCAAAAATATTTACCGCGATGAGTTTAGCAGCACTTTTCACCCGTCTCTGAGCGTCACAACTGTAAAGCCAACAAAGTATAGCATGCGAACCACGCTTCCTGCTTCTCATAGAATAAAACGCTTTATGAAAAAATGCAGAGAAAGCGCTGTGGTCTCATCTTCACCCAAAAAGATGCTTTTACAAAATACTGTATGGACATTGATGTGGAATGCTTGAGTTAATGTAAGAACATCTCCATAGAAACACGAGGGTGGCAGATTCTCCACCAAAAAAATTACAAGTCAAGTTTGTGAAGATTCAGTTTTTAGAGTTTTTTCTAGTACTATAAAAACACCTGTAATTGAGTAGTTTTAACTATTTTATCTATTTTATGGCTGACCAGTGTGCCGGGGAACTAGTGTGGTAATCAACCATTTTGGAGCATAAGCAACACCAAAAAAACAAAAAAACTAACAAAAAAACCCCACACACCAAAAATCCAGCAAAAACAATGTATATTTCAACCTCTTTTGAATCATTTGTGCCATGATTCAAAAGAGGTTGAAAATTTGCTTTAAAGGTTACAATTTTATGTCGCTGATAAACTGGTCCCGAGTACTGCATTAAAAAAAAAAAAAAAAAGATTTATTCAGTTACTGCGTTTTATTCCTCGAAAATTCCTTGAAAAGCATGAATTCTAACCGTGAGATAGATCCATTTAATGCCATACAGTGGAGCATTTCAATCCAAACAAAGCTCCAGCATCCTCAAAGCGACAAAGAGGTGACAAGCTCTCTATACCAGACGTTCCCTAGTGCACCTTTAATCTAGATTTAATCCGCTCGAAACCAGGATTAAGGACTAAACTGGGCTCTGGGTTAAAAAGCAAGACGGCAAAAGCGGTGTTTGAGAACCGCAGCGACTCTCTCATAGCCGCTTGCCGTCATCTCTCCGCTTTTAAAATGCAAACTTGACACAGAGGAAAAGCCAGGGGTCTGTTTAGCCTCCTAACTCTATAAATGCGGGTGTTAGCCTGACCAAAACTTACTTCCCCAAACTTCCTGCTTTAATTTAGCCCCTGCGTCGGTCTGGAGCGCCGACTGGAGCGATGCGGGTGACATGTAGAATTAGCTGGATCACAGAGATGAAGTTTAGAGTGTGTCCCGGCGGCGCTGCTGCTGAGGGGCTGACGAGTTTACCCAGATCAGAGCAGCAGACCTGACACTGCGGGCAAACACAAGCCACGCGGACGCCATCTTGATTTGAAACTTCTTTTCTGACGGTTAAGTCGACTCGTGTTTGCTCAGACAGTCTCAGCCGTGATGATAATGGCGCGGAAGACTGGCAAGGTTAATATTTTACAAGAATGTGTGTTTTATTTAAGCGAGAAGGAGGGCTGTACTTGATTTTTTTTCCTTCTATGTAATAAAGTGAAGTCTGTCTTGTTCCTATAATATACTTGTATTTCTAGTGAATTTAGGTGAAATTTTGTCCATTCTGTGCTCTCGTCATCTAATTATAGAGCGCTTTATTCATTGCAGTTAAGGAAATGCACTGTTAGCATGCTAGTTGTTTTAGCTTTACTGTTTGAAAGTTGTGAAAAGTGCTTATAAACTCATCACAGTTAATAATTAGGATGCTTGCTAAAGAGTTTAAAATGAGTGAGTTCTGTTGAAGTTTTTACCACAGTAATCAAGTACAGCACCTTTAAAAACCATCATGTTGGTCAAAAGTATAATCACTGATACAAGCACTGACAGCAGAGTTAGGGTTAAGTTTTAAGAAGAGGTGGACGGGATTGTCAGAAATGAATATGTCGATATATTTTGGAGTCAGACGATATTTTGTCAAATTTAACAAAAATGTGTTAAGTGCAGGTGGCGCTGCTGTTGGTCGGCGATGTCCTGTCATCGTCACATTGTGACCATTTACCATTAATGTCTTTAAATATATGGGTTGAAGTTTAAATGTCTAAAAAAAAAGTGAAATTTTGTTTAAAAAAAAAATCATCACAATTTGAAAGTTACAAAATGTAACTTTTTTTAATTAATTCATTCATCAGTGGAAATCAGCCACAGTGATTAATTGCTTTCTAATCAAAGTAATTGCCAACTCATTTAGTAATCGAATAATTGTTGTCTGGACTATGACAATAATCCAAAACATGGCATGTGCTGAGAAAAGAGGTTTTGTGTCTCCCACAAGAGTTATTATTAGATCAAAACAATAAAAAAAAAATTATTTTGTAGATTAAGAATATTCATCTTGTCTTCTTAAGTAGAATACTTTCAATTGTGTGTTTTTGATGGGTGTCCTCAAGCACCACGCAAGATTCTTTACTGTCAGTTTTCACAGGCATTTTGTAGTCTAAACAACAAATAGATTAATCCAATGAACTTGGATTAATGGATTAAAAATAATCGCTAGTGGTAGCTCTTCCACTCTCTAACAGTTTGGCCAAAAAGCACTCTGATATCATTATACTAGGCACATTTAAAACATGTCAATTGTACATCCCATCCACAAACTGTTTAAATAGTTTCCTTGATTGTAATTCACTGGACCAACCCATTTCAATTGCATTTCCACCTCCTTTTTGAACAAGTGTGAAAACTGCCTTATGTATCTGATACAGAAGCACAAGACAACAGCCCGATACCTTTTCTGGGCACCTTCAGATCCTCTCCTCGGTGATAAATGCCGGCCTGCCTGTGCCGCGTCACATACCAATGGTTATTTGGGCTTATTCCACCAATCTGTTGTTCACCTCGGAGCAGAGATGGAATCCATTTCTGTCCGGGACTGTAGTAGGACAAGGTAATTTGGCTCCTGGCACCCTCTTGTATCTCGCTGTCTGAGTTCTGCAGTGATTTGAGCTCCTATTTCCAAAGTTTACCTCAAACAAACAAGTGCAGGCGACAGGAACCCTCAGCGCCGCTAACTGCCCCTCTGCAGGAACCGAGAGATGGGACGTCCGGGCGGCTGCTAGCTTTGATCAGGCCCGGGAGGACACGTCGCTATGGTTTTCTCCCACAAAAACAATCTCGGAAGAAGTAAAAAGACTTGGAATAAATGTTTATTTTTGCAGGTTACATTTCAAACAGTGTATATTTTGGAGATTGCGACAAAAGTTGAAAGGGATTGTATGTAGTGTTGTGAAAAACCAGTACCGAGAGATTTGAAATGGACAAAAAACTAAATTAAAAGTGATAAAGCATTGTGTATTCATTGTGCCAGTCCCAAACTTGGGTAATACAACATAAACCATTATAAGTGAACAATTCAACAAGCCAACATTCATTCATAAGCGTCTTTTTTTTTTTTTTTTTTTTTTTTTTACACCAGTAGAGTAATTACGTCTGAGAGTTTGTTGTTTGGAAATCTAACATTTGTTTAAAGGGGGTTTCAGTTTACCCAAAACACAATTTGACATTTTTATCATGCCTGAAAACTAGAGCTTCAGTTTTATAATGTAAACTACGCATAATCCCAGTGTTTATACAAATTCACTCATTTAACAATACAAATAGTTAAAAATATAGTGTGTTGGAGTGTTTTACCAGAGTTTACCAGTCAGCTAAGTGCCAGTTTGAGATCTTAAAAAAGAAGAGTTAAGAAGTTAATTTAGTCAGTTTTACAAAGATTGTCAGAATGTGTATAAAAAAAGAGTAGGGTTTTATGTTAGTAAAAATAATAATTACAATCAGCAACAGCCGGAGTTTATCAAACTTAAATTATATAGTGCTGCGCGTAATGTCAGAAATCAAAATCAGGAAATGCGTTCACGCTTCACAGTGCAGTTTGGTCTCTGTAAAAACACAATATACATCGCAAAGGGAATACGGAAGGGGCTTCAAATCAGAAAATAGTGTTCAGAATAATATGGCACGAAAATAGATTGTTTTGTCCATTGGAATTTGTTGTAATAAGAAAAATAAAGGTTCATTATTGGACCTTATTGGTTAACCAAATACAAAAAGTACACTTCAATTGCAATCCTTTGTGTTTTACAACTCTGAGATTCATTCATGTTTCGTTTTTTACACATTTGTTCATTAAAGTAGCACTATGTAACTTTTCAGGTGGAAGGTACGCCACCCGTTTGTCATGCGGAGCTACCAGGACAAGTTACAGGTCAGATCTGTGGAGAGGCGAGCCCACCCACAGTAAGAATGCATGTTATTTTATTATTTTTGAGCAATTAAAACACCCATAACTAAATAATTGGCGTGAAACGTATCTATCAAGTAAAGTGCGGATTATTCCAGGCAAAACAATAACATCCCCGTGAGAAAAGAAAGCCTAACCTCCACCGGAAAAGTGACATAGTGCACCTTTAAAATACTATCCATTGCTTCACCATTGCACGTTCAAAACTTCACCAACCCGACACTTTTTGTGACGTTTAGAAGTGAAAAAAGAATAATAACAAAGTATAACGAAAAAAAGAAAAGAACTAATTCAACTTTTAGATCAGTTTGAAGTAAAATACATTTACAAATAGATTTACGAGCACCTGAGTTTTTATCTGAATACATTTTCATTCTGGGGCTTAGTTTTCAAGTTAATATAATTAATTCTGCAAGTTCTACTATTTTATAACTACAGCAAAGAAAATCAACTTCAGAATGTATTAAATATATGAAATACGTATCTGTGTGAACTGAAAGATGAAAAAAAGTATATGATTTACATTGTTCCACTGCAGCTAGACACTTCAGCACTAATTAAATAGCTCAACTTTAAAACAGTATAAAGCTAAAAATGTAAAACGTTAAATTAAATGCAAAAAAATGCAAAGTAAAACATCTAATAAAGACTAATAATAAGAGTGGACGTGTGGTTGTAAACATTAAGTTATTATTATTTAAAAGCTGCTCTGTCTGCAGTTTGGAAAAAAAACAAGATTTGGATAAAAAAGTGCATTTGGAAAAGTCCTGAGGTCTGACATAAAAAAGACTTGTGGAACAAAGGTTTCCATAGAAGCACCGTCATCACAATAAATATTCAGTTATTTCTTTTTGTTCGACTCGTACCTCGGCAGCCAAATGAAAAGAGCAGACTTCCTGAAAATGACCGCCTCGAGGTGCGTCTTCGTCCAACTCTGTCAGTGATGGAGCGCTGCCAGACTTCAGCTGTAACTAGGCACTTTTTGGATCTAAAGGCATATGGAATGATCATTTTAGGGAAATTGAGCCTCGGCAGCTTGCAAAAAGAGAAAAGAAAACTCACCAACAATGAACTATATCGCAAATTTGCCTTTGAGGGAAGGAGAAAATTAGAGACTGACAAAAATGGGCAGGTAATTTGGCACTGCGGAGCTGGCTGACTCATAACTGCTGAGCATTGTGGGCCGAATAAAAGTGAGTGAAAGGAACACTATTTTGTACATTGTAATGGTTTTGCGCCGAGGACATGGTAAAGTTGGACTAAGACTGTAACACTTCTTGCTATTGGTAGATTTTTGTGCATTTAGTGGCAATATTTCTGAGTTCAAATGTTGGAAGAATGCTGCAGAATAATGGAATATAATGAATTGGAATAATACTAAGTTTAAACAATACAATAGGCTAATAGTAAATAACTAATAAAAGGCACATGTTAATGCATTAGAATCATGTGGAGAAGTTTTTGCATTTCAGTAGTTCAATTCAGACTAATCTGTGCAGACGTTTTGTGCTTTTTCCCCCGATTATAATCATGACTTGCAGGGAAATAAATGTGCTGTACTTGACTTTTACTGTTTGGAAAAGAGACAAACAGAACTAGCTCATTTACTGGATTTTTTATATAAAGTCGAATCTGTTTTTGCCCTGGAACAGATTTAATGTAAAAGCAACAAATGAGACCATAGCGCTTTCTCTGCATCTTTTTATAGAGTGTTTTATTCTACGAGAAGCAGGAAGTGCGCCGTTAGGGTGGATGCTGGCACCACATTAGGAAAGTGAGCAAGACATGTGACTGTTGTAAAGACTTTAAAACGAACTAGTTCTGCTTTTCACGTTTCTAAACAGTAAAAATCAGGCACAGCAAGGTCAAGTGATCAATATCTCAATTTAACTTAATACAGAGTGATCATAAATAAATAAAATCAGCTAAAATTTCACGTGCTACACACATTTAAATGTACAGTATTTTCCGCACTATAAGGCGCACCTAAAAGCTTTCAATTTTCTCAAAAAACTGACAGTGCGCCTTATAATCCGGTGCGCTTTATATATGGATCAATACTGAGCCGCAACTACGCAACCACAGCCACTACTGTAGCTTCTATTCTGTGCGCCTTATAATGCGGTGCGCCTTATATATGAACAAAGTTTTCAAATAGGCCATTCATTGAAGGTGCGCCTTATAATCCGGTGCGCCTTATAGTGCGGAAAATACGGTATTTGAATGTAATAACTTATATACTTGTTGTCTCGGTCCCCAGCCTGGAGGCTTGAAAAAGTCAAAGAGACTAAGTACCGTTTTTCTATTGTTTCAGTTTCGCTAAAATTGAACTACTAAACTTTTCCACAACATTCAAATTTATAGACCGTGCGCAGATTATATATTTTTTGCTTTAAATAATCTATAAATAGTCCCGACATATTTGGTCACGTGGCACTTTGGGCCGTGGAAACCGTGTTCCTCGATCTCCGCGCGTCTCGCCCACTTCACTGATCGTCCAAAGTGGCGCTCCGTCGTCCTCAGAGATCCGTGGTGATGACGGGCGTGACTCCGTGAATCAGCAGCGTCGGCCCCAGATCTCTGGTCAGCAGCTCCAGGTGGTGCAGATACGAAGCGTAGCGGCGCGTGTCGGCGGGCGGGCGCGGCAGGTACAGGAAGCGGACGGCGGCGGACGGTTTGGCCTGGTCTAGGATTAGCTTATTCACCGCGGCAAGGTACTCATCGGAAAGGCGCGAGGTGTTGCTCGGGAAGCTGTTGGCGTACTCCTCCTCCTCCTCCTCCTGCTTGGTGCTTTCGGACGATTCGGCGGACTTGAAATCTCCCTGCCGTTGCCAGTGCAGCGCCACTTGCTGGTCCCACGGCACGGGGTAGACTTGCGCTTTGATCCGCAGCTCCTTCAACAAGTGGCCCAGCTTTTGCTCCGCCCCCTGCACGCTCCTCCCTTCCTCCACGCACAGGAAAAGGCGGATGGTAGCCTTGCGCCACGCTCGGACCATGTTCAAAATGCAGGCTAACTGTAGCAGGAAAAGCGAGCAGGTGTCGACGTAGCTACAGCTGTCCGGACGAAGCAAATTGACTGGCCATACGTCGATAAAGACCGCGCTTTTGAACTGGGAGAACGTCTGGGGCGACAACGCTTCGGCGCGGTCGAAATCGTTGAAATACCGAGCCAGGCCGACGTTTTTGGACATCTTCATGGCGTCGGCGATGATGGCGACGTACTCCTGCGGGCTGAGGACCTTGCCGTCGGCGTTGGGGCCCTGTTTGTCGTCGGGGCCGCGCAGGGAAGCGAAGTGGAACGGCGGAGAGTGGCGCTCCACGTCCTGGGAGTGGCTGGACAGGTCCATGGACTGACTGGAGGACAACACCGGGTCGATCAGAGTGTCCCGGGGAGCGCAGTCGTCGTAGAAACCGAGGACTAAAGTGTTTGGGCGCATCCCACCTGGAAATATAAGTAAATTAATTAATAAAGAGAATGCTACAGTGCAATAAAAGAAAAGACTAGTCATTACAGGTCAGATCTGTGGAGAGGTGCGCAGTAAGACGGGATGTTTTTTTGTTTTGGTTTTTTGAGACAAGGAAGTAGGATAATGAAAATCAGATCCTAACTGATACTAAATTATATTATCAAGACTAGATACTCATTTGAAGTATTGATACTAAAATAAAATCATAATAATAAAAAAAAGACCTTTCCAGAACAGTTTTAAAATAAAAATCAAGAATAATAAAATACTGCAATGTTTAATAAATAACATACATTATTTTTTGTTGAAAATGTCAATCAGTTCATTGTTTAAAGCCTTGACCTACAAAGAATATATTCCTTGGTATCAAAATCAAATTGTCTGAGTCGCCACAATGTGGTGGGCAAACCAGGGCCCCAGAGGACATGACTGCCTTGACCAAAAATCTTGAAAAAGTAACAGTTGTTATGAAAAGCAAGGTTTCCTCTTAGATATTAACTGTTAAACTACAAAACAAACATTTTTAAAAATTGGGCAAGGGGCTCTTCCTGCCAAGGGCCGCAGTGTGGTCTAGAAACAGCTCACAGACCCAAATGTACACAGTGCACCTTTAAAATAATTCAGAATAATGATCTTGATTTGACATGTTTATATTCATTTACTGGACAGACTTAAACTATCTATTGTTATTTCTGAATGAATTCAAGACAGATTATTCTTAATTCCAGCTAATGTATCTCACAGAATTCAGAACAAAATTTCAAAATGTTCCACAGATATCTCTTTAGTTAGAATTATCTAAAATAAACTGAAATGATCTAAATGTATGAACATACTCAAAAACTGCCCATTCCATTAACTTAAATAACAATACGCATTCATGGTTTCAGCTTTGAGTGTATTGGTGATATTTTGAGGATTTTTGCCCATTCAAAACATATAATACTGTGTTGCGTTGAATTGTCAATTGCTATGGCAACGGTGCTGGATTTCCATCACTCTGAAACCCATGGCTTCATCTTTCGCAATGCTTTCAAACAGTTAACTTCTACCATTAATTCATTTCATTGTAAAAAGCCAATACAACATCCTCCATCTACTTCTGTTCTCAAGTTGGTTTTTGCTCATTTCTAAGTATCAGACTGTCTCCCTCAAAGGGCACGCCGATGTCACACTGACGTTTCCTGCTTAATTTGACTGAAGTGTGATCCTGAAGTACTGACCCAGGCCCGAGATGAAGAGGAGATGTTGAACGCCGTGTCGCACCGAATCGGCCAGAGTCAGGTTGACGAAGGCTTTGATGTTGAGATGGTCCACCAGAGACAACCAGGAGTCGTACTGAGACTGCAGCGGGTCAGACGGCAGCGAACCTGACGGACACACAGGGTTAACGGGATACAGACAGAGGGATGTATACAGACAGAGGAAATCGTAGTTTTGATTTGACGATAATCAGACCATATTATGTTAATTTATCTGAAATATGCAAACTGTCCTGACACAGCAGTTAGAAGCAGAAGTTTGGATGTGGAAGACCGGTTTAACTTTTGGAGTAATCTTTCAGTCAAATGTAACTTTCTATCTGGACTATGTAAAGAAAGTGTCCAGTCTAATTCATCCATCCATCTTCTTCCGTTTATCCGGGGCCGGGTCGCGGGGGCAGCAGTCTAAGCAGGGACTCCCAGACATCCTCACCCCAGACACTTCCTCCAGCTCCTCCGGGGGGATCCCGAGGCGTTCCCAGGCCAGCCGAGAGACATAGTCCCTCCAGCGTGTCCTGGGTCTTCCCCAGGGCCGCCTCCCGGTTGGACATGCCCAGAAAACGTCTAATTCAATTCTTGTTAAATGTTAAATATGGAAGGCAGGGGTTCTCAAACTACCACTAAAGAAAAGATCTGGGTATTCTGAGTACCAACAAATCTAAAATCGGGTCTATTTCAGGTCTAAATTAGGAATAAACCAGGTCTTAAGTAGGAATACACCATTGCCACAGTAGTTTAGAGCAAAAAATGTGATGAAATGTACTCTAAATGAAATAAACATTACAATTGAACAGGTGTCCACGTGCCACCAAAAGACATTTGTGACAGTTTGAGAAACACTGACATAAGGCCTTTTCTAGACTAGACTAGACTAGAGTCTCCAACTATTGTTCACATTGTTAAATTATAAATTATTGTAAATATTTTAATGTTTGCTTCATTATAAGCTGGTATGATAGACTTTTCTAACAGAATTTTGTACTGTATTTATACTTTTTGTGCACACGTACGCAGCGACTACGGATGTAAAATAAATCTTTGCCAAGTCTGGTATAATAATAAACTAAAACTTAACTAAACTAAGCAAAGGCTTATGTGCACTCCATAGTATTTTTTTGTACAACCTACTGTTACATAAAATGGTCAAAGGTTGAGTCTAAAGTTTCAACGTTTTCTCTGTTCAAGAAGCTTTATTACATTATTCTAATATTGTTTTTCCCCCCAGTTTTTAAAAGTTTAAACTATATTTTAATATTTTAAGTAACATAGTGGATTCTGAAAGTTACCAGATGTTTTCTAAATGGCTGGCTCTCCCCCTTAATGGATTTTATATGTGAAAAAAAACAACAAAAAAACGAACATTGAACACCGCAGTCTCCTCTAGTTAATGCTCCCGTGCTTGTTCCAAAGGCGCAGGACTAAATTTAGCCAAATGGTTGTGTCAATCAGAGGCACAAAAATATTAAGTACACAGCCAGAGCACATCAGAAACTGTGGCAGCAAACCATCGACGTCCAAAGACACACAGTTCTCTGCCTCTGCCCGTTGCTCAGACCGATGCTACGTCAAATAGCGTGGAAATGGTGAAGCCAATCCCCATCTTAAAGTATATAAAATGTAAATTCCGTGATATTTACGTGATTTCTCTGCTCTCCTCATCAATAACATGTAAAAGAGGATGTTCAGTGGTCAGAAATTAACTTAAGTCAGTTAGATTTGAGCTCAGATGCCACTTTTACACACTAATACTTACAGGAGAAGCGGCTTTGAAAACCAGCAACTGCCCCAAGATCCATAAAAATTAGGACAAAAAATAAGCAACTAGTTCAACATCTGTATTTCAGTCGTCATTGCACCTGTTGACATGAAACAGAACTGAAAAACGTCTAAAATTGCTCTATTTATGATGTGAAAGTGCTGCTCAGAAGCAAGCCCAAAAACCCGCAGCTCTCAAAATTTGCAGGTGACTTTCCAAAAAAGATACCTAAAGTCAAAAACCTATTTTGTCGGTAAATATACCACATCAGGACGTCCCAAAGCAGCCTCATCCAAGTTTCATCGGGGTCAAATTTAGGAAAACTCTTATATTCACGGACACGTCACGTTCTAAACAACTAATTGATTAATCGTAAGAATAATCGCTAGACAAATTGATTACCAAAACAATCGTTTGTTGCCCCCCTACTGTGAATTATCTTTGTTTTCTTTGTAAAGTCTAAGATGTGTTGATATGTGTCGTTGTCTACTTAATGTTCAAAGTCTTCTAACGGCAAGTTATGAGTTTGTTGTTGTCTAACTGAATGTTTAATGTCATTACCTGCCGTACGACATCTCTACAATTTTAGCTATTGTACTATTTGCACGATTTGGGAAAAAACATCTAATTGTGATTTTTCTGGCCATTATTAAGATTCTGATTAGATTTGTGATTTATGTTTAAATAATGGGAATCTGTTCATAGTTCACATTTTAAACACAACCAGGAGAATTACCAAAAACACCGAAATATGAACTGATGAATTAATACAAAAATCATGTGTTTTAAAATGCTTTTTTCACTTGGTCACCTTTTGGTCATTTTAACAAGCATTTTTGCCACTTTTTGTAGCGTTTTTGCTGCTTTCTGTGATGTTTTTGCTACGTTAGTTGCGTTTAAGTCATGTTTTTGTTGCGTTAGGCACATTTTAGTTGCGTTTCTGTCACTTTTTCTAGAATACGTTTTATCAAATCTAAACTACAAGCTTAACAGTTTTCATGCAGAATAAAACACACCTTTGTTGCCTTTGCTATTTGCTAATTGTGACCATTCAAATTGCGATTGTGAAACGATTGAACTGTACTTGAATTTTAACAACTTGATGTGTCTCAAGTGCGCTTCGGGGACAGATAGAGTATTATTGATCGACTGACTGATTGATGTGACGATATTGGACTCCCCAGTTTTAAAGGACTTACTGAGAGAGACACAATGATGCGAGAGGTGTGAGCGTTTGAGTCAGATTCAAACACATGTGACGGCTGCGATGGAGAAACAGCCACGGAGGCACACACGGAGAGGCGGGTGATCAATCACAGACAACACATCCATATGCATGCACAGGCTCCATAGTCTGCCACAGTCGACTGCAGTCTACGGGCGTCAGGACCCCCCTCTGAGGTAAACTCAACCATTGTGCTGCTGCAGTCTGCTAACAGCGTCTATGGATCCACCTAGAATGAGAGGAAGTTTTGTGCAGCAACCAGTTTGGGGACTATTTTAAAGTGCGTATGACGGGTTTTTAGGGTTTTCTAATTCAGTGTATTAATACCGCTTGTAAATATATAGTTTTACACCAGTCAGGTCACTGTTTGTGGAAAAAAAGCTGAAAAATATGTTGAAAGTAAACAAATCGATGACATCACACAAGGGAGTTTGGCATAATTTACACAAAACAAACTACTTTTTTGACTCTTTAAACACTGAGTCTACAAAATAAAGGTGTTCACGTGTATTTTTTTTTGACAAATAAAAATCTGTGACGTTAGAGGAGTTTTGGTGCACTGTACAGGACAGTTTCTTGGTAATTTCCTAGTGTGATGTCATCATTTACAACCAGGAAGTAAAAGAAAAACCTATAAAAATTGCTAAACTGGGGTAAAATTTGTAAACATTTTAACAGAACTGGAAACATATTTATCTTAACTGCATTTTAGTCAAATGAGTAGTCCAACATGTCAGAGGCACTTTAATTTCATATTTTCGATGACTAGCCAGATCTTATATTCTTAAAGGTTCTTATTTCTGACCACAGTTTGTTTTTCGTACCTTTATTTATTCTTTACCAGGTGGTTTTAGCCTTTCTGGGGTCCATTAAATGTCAAATTTACAGTTTAACCAGACAGTTTTGACAGCTCACTCAGAAACACTGTAACTGAATAAATGCAAGATAGACAAGCCTGAGCGCCCAACTGTTTTTCCTCATAATTATTCAAGTCTGTTTCCGCCCCAGAAAGTGTATCGTAAAAGCAGAACTCTCTGAACAAAATTTGACTGCTAAACGTCGTCTTCATCTATCATTAAACATTTTATCTTTTGAAACTCGTGAGAAAGAGCCACGTGAGTCACTTTATGGTGCTTTGGGATGAGACCTGATTGGCTGAACATGGATAATACTCCTGCTTCACTTTTGTGTCTGAAAAAGCTGCCCTTAAGCTGTGCGAGTGACCCAAAAAATCAAAGCGATGTGGAGATATTTTTCAAACAGTGAAAGATTGTGGTAAAAAATGAGGTACCCAGCTTTAACGTCCTACAATAAAGCATCAAAAACATCACCGTTTAGTCAAGAAAGTAGAGGCCTTCCCACAAGAAAAGCTACAAGTGCACCTTCCTTAATTCCATGGTGATGAAATGTTATTGAAACCTGTTTGCACTGGCTTTACATACAGCCACTTTCTCGCTTTTGCACCGGTCAAAACACTTGGCATCGTATAGACTGCATTAAAAGGGCGAGAGAAAGTGCAGTCTAAGTAGTTCTCAACAACAAACTCATTATAATCAAACAAATGGCTGCTTCATATTTCTCGGTTCAGACCAAGTGCTCAGTCCGGGCTTGAATTAGTCGCGCACTCCAGTCGTAATGAACACAATCATTCTCGCCGCGGGAAACTGATCCTGGGCGAGTCCGGTTTCACTTGAGTCGAGACAAGCAGAGCCAACGGACAAAGAAACAGTCAACAACCTCGTTTGAACTCCCAATACCTGTGCGAGTCCGGAAAAGGTGGTTAAGGCTGCTCTGTGTGAAGATTCCGGTCTCTATGAAGATGGTAGTTAAGCTTTTAAACATAGCCTTGAGTACCATTAGTTTGGCATCTCTCTCAGAACTAAAAAATAAATCGTTTAAACAAAATGAACATCTGTATCGCTGCTGTTTTCCACGGCACTTACTGAGTTTTGCAGAGTGAATTAGACGAGTTACAAATAAACAGGAAAGTTATCTGGGAGATGCTGGGTTGCGATGCAGATGAAATTATCGTGATTAGACGACAGAATTGCTCAGAACGAGGCTGGCGATGATTTATGGACTTAAAAACCGAACAGAAGATTCTCAGAGCAATGTCACACATCGAAAAAAATGTCACACATCTAATCAGGATTCATCGAACCAGCGTGAATGAAGCTAAATGCAACTCCAGGTATGTTTTTAATGATGGAACAATGTTAGAACAGGGTTAAAACCTCAAAAAAGTCAATTTAGCATAATATGTGTCCTTTAAGTGTTATCATTTTAATAAGTTTAGGATTTCTTACAGTCAGTGCAGCACTAAAATACAGGTCTGACGATAAGAGACCCTAAATTTAGGCCGGGTTACGGGTTAGATCTGTGGGGAGGTGACCTTGCACACAGTACTTAAACAATAAGTATGTCTTTCCCTGTATCGTTTTAGCAACAAAAACACTAATCATCAAATTACTCCAAAATAGATAAGTTGAATGCCAGACATAGCAATATAGTAGATGTTTTTCCAATAGTTATTTTGTTTTTTTAATGGGCAATGCCAATATTTTCGAATCAAGTGCCAAGATATGTGAGGCAGATTTAAGTGAATTGTATGTTTCACACCACTCTGTTTAATAAAAGTATAGGGAAAATACGAATTAAGCAATTCTTTTTTTTAACTCATGAGGGAAAAGTGTAGTCACATGTTGTGCAGTGCCATTATCACTAATGTGTTAAAATAAAACGTTATATCTCTCCTTTAAGCAATGGGTTAGCGTTAACAAAATATCACCCTATGAGAGAAATTCAAGGCCGATACCCGATACACAAAAAAGTGCAAATATCTGTCTCGAATATACATTTATATTCGAGTCATGCACGCCCCACCAGAAAGTTACATGGGACACTTTTGACTTAATCTTGTAAATATGGCAACAATGTTATAATACAATAATACTACTTTTTTTTTTTAACTTTTTTAAATGTAGTAGCAGTAGGTCATTGAGTTATTAGAAAATGTTTTACTTGTCATACTTGGACAAAAAGGAGGATAAAAAGGAATGGTATAAACAAACACACAAATAAACAAATGGACAGATAAGAAAATAAACAATCAATAAAATGCAACTGACATGTACAAATCACACTTTAAGGCAGGGAATTTAAGTCAACTGAGAGCTAAAGCTAGAAGAAAATATGTTTTTGTTCAGATCTACTCAAGACTAATGTCATTTTGTCCTAAATGAATTATTGGCAAATCTTTGTTGACTCATTGCAAGGATGAGAAAACCTAAATAAATCACTTGTGCATGTAATTACTGCAGCAGGTTCCATCGCATCACACCTGGATGTTAATGCTTCCTTTTAAAAAGTTTAACTGTTCTTTAAAAGCAAAGTAGCATCACCGCGCTTGATTTATTTTACTCATGATTAATAGACACATTATACACACTTGTTTGATTACATTAAATTCATTTTGGAAAGCACTTTCACATGAAGAAAATAGCTGTACACTCTCCAGAGCAGCGGTGGCATCCTAAATGGAAACAGCACTGCATTTAAACGAGTTTAGGGAGCAACAGGTTCTTTTATGTTTTACCTTTGTTTGGAAAAGTGCACTTTCAAAACTTAACACAACTTCATTTTATTCAAAAGAAAATCGCAATGTTTAGCCGTATCTTTTGAGAATTTTTGTCCTTTACGTAAAATATTTTCAAGGAAACACAAAAGTACAATTGCTGTGAATTTTTGTAAGAAGGTTATAAAAGCACAAAAGGTTTGGACCACAAGAAAACTTTTGAATAAAACATTACTCTTTGCAAGATGAACTCGTCTGTTCAAGTAACTGGCAAAACAGTGGATAAATCTAACATGCTAAAAGTGTTGTTTAGAGCAGCAAGAAATACTGAAAAACAGCAATATTTTATCTCATGTATTACAGTCATTTATTCACTCAGCCCCTAAAATCTAGAGGAAAAATGAATAATAATAATATTAAAACATTGGAATTATGTCTGTAGTGTACTAAAGCCGGTCAAAAATGTGCACCACTTGTCTGAAATGTTTGTTTTTTGAATAGTTTAAAGCCTGATTGTGTACACTAGACACTTTCAAATCAAAAGATAAAAAACAACCCAATTCACGCTGCTCCTCGACATCTGTAATGCTGCTTTTGTTGTTTGAAGATGTAAAAAAAAGACCACGGTCATCTTTTCTCTGCTCTTTATAATCCTAAAGACTCTATTTCATTGCAGTTGCACATATTTTTTCACCAAAAGTTGTCTTAAAATGCTTGATTCTGCTGTAAACTATGGATTCTCAAATGTCTATAAAAAAAGGAATGCATCAATGTAAAATGACTATTATTTTTTCAATGAAAGTAGAGACGTGGACGCTTCTCTTGGTGCACAACATGTGGTTAAACCTGCAGTGTAAGGCTTTCTGTGGGGCTGTAAAGATTGTTGAGTTTTAGCGAAAACTCTGGCGGTCTTGATGGACCTTATGAGAAAAAAGCTGGTAATGAAAGAGTTAAAGTGCACGTTAGGTTTGCGATGCGTAAAAAGACAGCTTGAAAAGTGAAAATGAGTGATTCAGTTCCGATTGTGCAGAATTATGTGTGTAGTAGCTTTCAGACATGAAGCAGAAGCAGATTTGTGGTCAAACAGATGAAAAGTGAAGTTTAAGGAGGTTTCTGTACGATTCTGCTCTACCTGTGCGTACACTTTTAATAAGAATTCAACGTAAAGTTTTATAAATGAGTATCTGTGTAGTAGAATTAGAATGCATTCACGGATGAACTTTTTTGCAATATAAACACTTGAAATTTAATGAATTCAAAATAGAGTTCAAGTCCAATTCCCCCCATACGAAAAGTCACGCTGTGCACCTTTTTCAGGACCTGCTTTGTTACGTTTTGTCTTGACTTACTGAGGTTCCCGAGCTGGATGTGTCCCAGGACGTACAGCCCGCTCTTCTTGATGTCGTTGATGAAGGTGATCAGACCCACGCTGCTGCGAGGGTTTGCCACCATCAGCAGGACCTGAGGCCTCCAGAACTTCACGTGGTCCTTCCTCACGTCCAGCATCAGCAAGTATTTACGCACCTGAAGGAGGAAAAAGAAATGTTCAGCGGTATCCAGGATTATCCCCGTCGTTTCCGTGGCTCCGGGTACGTACGGCGTTTGTGAGATATTGCACCTTTGCATATTTCTACAACCCGGTGGTAAACATTTATGGTCGGTTTTTACATTTCCCCAGCTCGTGTGATTTAAAGAGCGAGAGCGAGAGCAAGACGCAACGTACTTTAAGAAACACTGTGGTCCGTTGATATGTAGTAGGAAATGAAATTAGAAGTGACAAGATATGAATGTTAAGTGCGCACAGGCAGAAGTATTGACCGTAAATGGTAGAAAATGACACGTGAACCTCATTATGTTCAGCTTGTGTTCGACTTATGGAGTTATCGTTATATTTTATAGATACTATGTGATGTTTTTTTGTAATAAATGAACACAAACACAAATATACCAGTTAGTAATCACACTTTTTGTAGAGTTTGTTTGTTGAGTTTGTATTTTTCAATAGCTCAAAGTTCTAGGTCTGTGCAATTACTCCACTATATAATGAAAGTATATAAGTCGACGACAAAAAGCTATAAAAACTGACAATCGACTAATCGTTAACTGCACTACAGACTCAAAAACATGTAAATAAAAACGTTTATAACAAAGACTGTGACATGAATACATCAAAATGTCAAAAAAGAACAGATTATTGCTGATTTCCATCACTTCATTCATAAATATTCTACATTTGGAAGCTTACGGTCACAATATTTCAACTTTTATTTGGCTGATAATGTATTTGAAAAGTTTAAATATTCAGTAGAAATAATCGTTTGACTAGTCCACTAATTGAAAAAAATCACTGACTAGAGCAAAGGCACTTTTGTAAAACATTAATAATAAAATATATTTGGTTTATACTTTCTATACAGAATAATACAGACAATATAGAAATCACTGCAGTATCACAGACATGAGCATTTATTATTTGCCGGGTTCAAGAGGCTGTTTCCTGGTACTTTTATGGAATGTAATCATGTGCAACCAAACATTAAGTCTCTTTACTCTCTCCACACGACCACAAGAAGAAGAAAACCATAAAAACAACATGACACGGAAAAATAACCTCATTCCTCAACTAGGGCTGTAATCCTTAATCATCCACGATTTTTATTAGTACTTGTGGAACCATGCCTCATTTTATTACCTTAAATATGGATTAATTATTCTATTTAGATAATAAAAGATCAAATTGATATGGCAAAAACGAGAAGATATGAAGTGAACAAGCAGAAGATTTTGGAGTCTAACGTAAAAAAAACATTCTTTCCTAGTACTTTTCTGCATAAATAGTTGTTTTTGCATAAACGTCAGTGCTGTAGTGGACAGATACATCAAGATACTTCATCGTTTTTTGATATATTTTTGCCAAACCCACTTTTATTCGACGAATCGGTCGATAAGGCAGGTCTGTCTTTAGTCGACTACAGCCCTATCTTCAACTGTTATTCTGCTAAATTTTTGGACAAAGTGTATCGATATAGAAAGAATACAAGTCCATAATTATCATAAATAGAATGATGGTATTTAATGGACAGCTACGCAGATAAAAGTGTGTCGTGTGGTTTAGGCAATTGGCACAAAATGGCAGCCACTTTCTGCGCCAAGACGGTTGTATTCAATTCAATCATCCTAATTAACAATTACTATATCAATTTATTGTTCAATGAATATTAATCGTACAACTTTTCTTTATACAAATAGAAAACTTTTTGTTATTTTTTTGGGTTATATATTCAAATTCATACTGCAGAAGGTAAATAACTAATCTACAGTATTAGACTAATACATTATACTTTGTAATTAACTAGTTACTAACTAAATTGCATCTTTTTTACGCTGGTTAATTTAGAAGAGGGTTTAACTTGCTTTGCTGGCTTTAAAGGTATCGGTGGCATAAAGTAGCTTCAATAATAGTGTTTATCGTGATTATTTTTTGTAACAATATTTCGCACTTCAAACTGTGTTATTGTGATACAATATAGACATGAGCTGCACATATCTGACCGTATGTGCTTGGTGTGCCCTTTATGCCGCTGCTAAGACTCTTACTGTTTATTATGTATGTGTCTTTATTGTGCTGTTTTTTTTTGTTTTTTTTTGTATGGGATCTTGCACTTTTCTATTTGACTTTCCATCAAAACTATGCCATGTCTGATGCTCTAAACCAGTGTTTTCAACCTTTTTTGAGTCACGGCACACGTTTTTTTGGTTGAAAAGACATCACCTCCTGAAGAATTACCCAAGCAGATATGTTAGTAAATGTAATGTGGAAAATCATGTCTGTGGCCCTATTTACTTATTTAAATTTGGCAATTGCGATCTTTTTTGGTACAGAAGTTCAGGACACTCCAAAAAGGTAAATTATTCAATTCTAACGACGCGTGAATGCAAATTGGAATTGTTTCAAGGCACACCTGGCAGTACCTCGAGGCACACAAGTCTTCTCTGGCAAAATCAAGGCTCAAAACATTGACAATAAAAAATTTGAATCAAATTATAGTGTTATGATGACTGTTTGGCGAAACATCAAGATCTGACAGTGGCTCACAATGATTGACACCAAAACCAAACAACAGTGAAATCCAAAATTGACTTTCATTCCCATACCATTTCTCTTACAAAATCTAACTTTCTGAATGAAAAAAGTTATGTTGAAGTCACATAACACAGACATCATTCACATAAGACAGATATAACGCAGATGTGAGTATACACAATGAATCGGAATTTTTTTTTTGTGCTTATGTTTTAGTTTTAAATATAAATGTGACCTGGATTCCAACAATGATCAATCAATAGAATAACGTTGACATCTCTACAACAAACTAAGTTTATCCTATTTCATTGCAAACATTTAGGACATTGATCATTGCATGCTTTTCTCAGTGCTTTTCTCCAACTTGACCGATCAGACAAGTTATAATATATTCCGATAATAGTCGTAATTTTCTTTGGATTTGTAATTTTACATTAAAGTTAAATGTAAATATTGCAAAGCAGTTTCTGGCACCATCTAAAAAGCAGCTACAGTAGTGACTTTAAAATAACTTTTTACATGTTCTTCAATTGGTCAGTGTATTTATTACGCTTAAAGTAATGACGGCAGAAAGAAATTGCTTCCCTTTATTTATTTATTTGCCCCGTAAATCGAGAAGCAATCATCCCTTTTTAGTAATAAGACTTTAGGGACGCTGTTTGTCTTTGTCTAAACGCCAATAAATCAAGAGCATTTTATAGCACGGGTATCTAATCTCCGAAATGATGCTTTTGGCCTGTAATTCTCGTAATAGAAAACGAAATAAAACAATGCCCCAGAGCTAAACCCCGGTGCTTTTAGTCATCTCATTCCTCCTGTTTATCTGAATTTGCCGGTTTCTCATCCATCAGAGCATCATGATTCGACTGCCACCTCGGTCTCATCCATCAACTCCCCATCACTCATCTGAAACGCCGAATATTCAGCCCCGCCTTCGATAGCATCTCCTCTTTTGTTTTTCTCTCGTAAACACAGTTGTCAGCTGTAGCGTTACTTTAGCGGACCGTCCCTTTGGCTCAATGTCACCCAGTTGGCAGTCGGCCATCTTGGAACGCTCGTGCATAAAAGATGACGGGATGTACACGGTATTAACACACGAGGAAGGGCTCTGCTGCCGGGACTGTTCACGCGTGGCTTTAAGAACTAGATGTGATGATGTGCAGTTGGAGAGGGGTGTTATGGGGTTTATTTTGATGATTTTATTCTGAAAAACTGTTAAAAATGTATAAAGACGCACCTGTGTATGTTGTGGATGACGTTTAAGTATCAGAAAAAGTGAATGGACTATACATTTAACAGCAAAAGGGTAAAAATCTTGTTTGACGGACTATAACTTTCTGTACAACTTAGGTATTTTTGCAGCCATTTTATTTTTTCAATTATTATTATTTTTTTAATATTATGAATGGTATACTGGATATTAACATTTGCATCTCTAAAACAACAAATGCATTATTATTTATTCATTCATTCATGCATTATTATAATTGTTGGACATGTCTGTCTCTTTCTAGTGTTGAATCATGTCTTAATTACATAGCTACAAAAATTTCGAAATGTCATTTGATTTTGCGTAGAATACTTGTAAAAAATAAATAAAAGTATGCTAATTCACACACCTGGGCCTGAAAATGTGCCTGGACCAGGACTAAACCAAAACCTAACTTCACTTCACACTTAGAAGCCTCAGTTCTTTTGATGTTTGCAGTGAGATGCTTTACATTTTTATCAGTCGGTCGTAGCTAGTGCCATCATCTTTGGGGTCGTCTGTAGTGGCCACGGTCTGACCTCGGGGGACAGTAACCGGCTCGAAAAGCTGAGCAGGAAATGTGTTTCTGTGGTAAAGGGTGGATTCTGGGAGCTGAAACAGAGAGTAGGACGAGGACTAATGCAGGTGTAAGGACCAAACACAATGACAGCTGAGCAGACACTACAGCAACAGGCTCCTCTCACTACGACGCAGAACATTAAGTTTAAACACAAGTATTAAGCATTATTTGTACTGTTATGTCATTTAAACATGCTCTTGAGTATCTTTGACATCTCATGTTTTGTTGAACTATAAATAAAATGTTTTTACACAGCCTTGGGAGATTCCAGAGTAACTTAGCTTTGGCTCCATCTACTGGCCGCAGAGGGAATTACACAAATTTAAAACGCACATTGCTTCTTATGCTAGCCGTGTTGACACAGTTGGAATGATCGTGACTTGACCGCAGAAACGGTCAGTGCAAGTCTGACGATGATTTATGGACTTTAAAACAGAGCGAAACGTCACTCGTCGAAGAAATTCAGTGTTTTTGACAGTCGGAGAAACAGGATTTTCTAACTAGTATTCCTTAAACTAGCGTGAATGAAGCTAAATGCAACTCCAGGTGTGTTTTTGATGACGGAACAATGTTAGAACATGGTTAAAAGCTCAAAAAAGTTACTAGATAAAAGTTACTAGCAATTGTAATGAAGACTATTTTTCTTATGTATTTACCAATGACTTTTTGCATGATTGTGCTTGCTTCTGGGCTACTTATTATTTAATTTCTCTGTCTATAAGTCAAGTCAGTTTTGATATGCCATTGTTTGCTGATACCGCAGTCACTCTACATTTATAATCTGCTGTATTGTTCGGCCTTGTTGTGCAGTCTGCCTTTAAATGTTCTCGCGGGCAGTGGGAGAAGAGAGAACGGTGTATGTGGAGGCGGATTGAAAGTCCAATAAGTTAAGTGGTTGTAATAATGTTCTCCCTGGTGACAAGCTGCTGGCGAGGCCCCGCTCTGCTCTCCAGCCCACAGCAGCCTCAGACTCTGCATCCACTTGGCAGGACCGGCCTCTTGGCAACGAGACTCTTCTCCTTGAACGCAACAGGCTCAGCGGCAGAGGACACGGTGATGTAAAGCCTCTCTGTGCGCAGGGATGTGCGAGGAAAACGGCTGCGAAAACATTACTGAGGATGGACGGTAGATTTGCAATTGTCGGTCAATATATGACAGAAAGGAGAATATATTTGTAGCTTCATATTTATCGTGTTTTTGTTGCACTTTGAGCCGTAGAGCAGGCAGTTTCAGGCAAATAAATTGGTAGTTAGTAGTCGCATATTCTCAATTTCTAAAGTATATTTTTTGTTTTGATTATATTCATCCAAGGTACTCAAAAAATATGCTAAATTTACAACTAATGACACTGTTTTATTCAGATATAAGTACATTTAATTTTCTTTTAAAACCTGAAACCATTCCAAGTACCCTCTGGTAATTGCTTAGTACCCCTAGGGGTTGCCGTACCAATGATTGGGAAACACTGCTGTAGAGTGTGAAATAAGCGACTAGCAGCAAAAGTGTTTCATTGTGCTACTTTTTGACAATATTGTGCAGTTTTTTAGGGGGATTTTCCGGCTGTGAGTGGCATTAAGTAGTTTCAGTATCACCGTTTATGCTTTTTTCTGTTGTTATTGTTAAAGTTTGATTTTATAAAGTTAGCAAATGAAGGATGTTGGTCAAAATGCCAACAATCGTGAATAATTGTTAAATTGTGATGATTCTTCTCACAGGAATGAATGTTTATTTTAACTTATTAAATACAAATAAATGGTTTCAATATTCATTCATTGTATATAAACAAAACAGACATTTGACAGAAAAAAAATAGTCAAATTTCTTCGTCTAAAGTCTAAACTCTGCTTCAAACCTCACAAAGAAGACGATTAAAAATTTGATTAACTGATTTAATTAGGTTCAGAAGTATTGCTATTGGGATTAGATTTACGATTTCTGTTTTATTGATATGGTTCAGTTCTCTGTTCAAATTTTAAACGTGACGAGTGACAAAAAGATTGAAATAGGCCTTTGAACTGACAAACTAACAAAAGAATCAAAAAGAACAAAGAAAATGTATTTCAGACCATTTCAGCAGCTTTTAAGCAGAATAAGGCAGGATAGTGTGTGGTTTGTGATGGAAATGATGGCAGTCTTTGCGATTTGACAATTGCGTCCAATCAAATTATGATTTCGATTCAATTATGATACATTTTTCAGCCCTACAACTAGAGATGGGTGTTATATCAGTTCCAGTATCGGCCAATATCGTGTGATTTTCTGTGGTATCGCTAAGTTTAGTTAAGTATATTTTAGTTGAGTCTTTATTTGTCAGGGACCATGAAAAAGGAAAGTTACTACTAACTTACAGAATAAAATGTCACCATGTCAAATATATTCAATGGCTATTCAAAGTACCAAAATACTTCATACAAATCTTTAAAAAAATATGGGCAAAATATATGAATAATAAAATGTTTGATGCTGATATTTTACTATTTAAATTTTTTCCCCTGAACGAACTACTGAATAAAAATGGAAATAGAAGTGATGATATATTTACACAATCATGCAACTTTTTTTTTTAATATCCCACATAAATAAAAGATAATATTTTTGTTCTTTGTTATTATTTACTTCAGTGAAAAGGCAATTTACTTCAAGATAAAACAGATCTGTGGGTCTTGATATGACTTTGAAATTGAAATATTTGTATCAGCAGCAGGACAAATATCAGACATCAGTATCCGCTCAAATAAATAAATAAATAATCCATATCGGCCCATCTTCACCTCCGACACGACCTCAGAACTGCAAATCTCTGTCGGACGGCAGCCCTTAACGGCATAATCCCACACTACACACACTGCGCGTCCCCCGTGTGTACTTTATTCCAGTTTTAAAAGACCACAGATGCAGATTTACCCCTGTGCCTGGCGCCTTCGACATAAACGTGACAGATAGCGGTTGTGGGAACGACAAGGCTGCGCGTGTTTTGTCTGGTAAATGCACACGCTCCGGGCTCCGTGTGCGTTTGTGTGTCTCTATAAAGCCGCTGGAGTGATGGGGTTTGGCTCAGGTACAGCTCCTTGTAAAACGGAGCGGATGCAGGTTTTGTGGTTCCGGTAATGACAGCGCCGTCCTGAGATGATATTTCCGAACGCACGTGTGGATATAGCGGGCCCTCGCTCTTGTCATTCTCGGAGCGGGAGATACTTGTGTTTGGTCGAGTGCCATCTCATCTAAAGCGTGCGGAGCGTTCAGATCCGCGGGAGAGGGGCGGGGATATGATGCGTCTGGTTCTGTCTGTCGCAGATATGTAATGTGTATGTTAGAATTTCAAATGCACATGAGCTGGGATGTTAAGAAGATACGGTCCAGTAATTGTGATTATTCAGGTCACAATAAAGAATAATAAAGGTGATGATGATTTTAGAAGCAAAAACAGTCACTTCAATTCACCAATTACTACAAAAAAGTACTTTAAAACAGCAAATTGAAGACTATTAGCGCTCTTTACTGTAAAAATGCATTGGATACAGATTGGCAAGTTTCACATTTCAAACATTTTCAAGCACTTTTTCCAAAATGTAAGCACTTTCCCAACCTTGAAAAAAACCCCGGTAAATTCAAGCATTTTCAGGGATTTCAAGCAGTAGTACGAACCTTGCGAATCATAGTCAACAATAAAAAAAGAATAGTAGTCATATTTTGATCGTTTTAACAGTTATCTGGACTATACAGCTTCTAAAACACCTCAAAAATCAATTAACATGGGGCCAATGGGAGCCCGAAATCCAATGAAATTTGGTTCATCTATTGTGTATATGAACCTGAGCAAAAAGTCAATGGGGACCACACCCTATCTTTAACTTTTAACATTTAAAAAATCTAGCCCTCGTATTTTAACAACCTTGTCCTAGGGTTTTTAGCCGACGGACTCCAAACTGAAAAGAATTAGCATAAGTCTTAGCGTATGGTTATAACGAACTCTTAACAAAGCAGAATTTTTTAGAGAAGAAAAGTCTTGCCAACTTTTGCAAATATTGTCGGATCAGGACGGTGAGGCGTTTGTGTATTTTAATGAGATGGATATAATGATATGTGATTTAAACTTCTATCTTTAAAAATGGCTCTCCAGCGCCCTCTACAAAGTTAAAATTGGACATTTTAATTAAATGTCGTAAATATATTTGGTATTTGGTAACCACACCCTTTATGTGATTCTGAACAAAAAAAGCCAATGAAGACCACAAACGTCTCCATCCACATTTGCATAGCCACGCCTCAATAAAGTCAATGGGAAATGAAAAAATTTAGTTTGTCGGAATCCAATGAAATTTGTATTGTGTATGTGGCCATGAGCAAAAAAGCCTCGGGACGCTGGCCATTTTGAATGAAAAAAGGCGGGAAAGGCAGGAGGGTGTGAGGCGGGCTCTTCGTGGTGGTGGCGTGTACTCCGCTGTTACAAAGGCAGCGAGGCCTTTAATTTACATTATATTTGGCTCTATCTCAATAATCTTTTAAATTGCAATGTGATGATTGTCCAACTTGCAAAACAATCACTTCCTATTTTCCATAATTAACGCCTGATTCATTGCAGAAGTGTTGAGCCTGATTCACAGGGGATTTAATCACCGAGAACCAGCCGAGAACCAGGCCTGTTTCAATGAATAAAAGAAATAGCCGATGATGTAATACTTGCAAAAATAACATAATCAGGTTGAGATTATAGTAGATGTTTTTGTCCCTGATGTTGTTCTTAATGTTCTGAATTGCAGGAGGTTTTTTGAGCAAGAGAATTAATCAGTACTGGGCTTTGTTATGTTAAATTTAATGACTAGCTATGGAGCTCAACAATGTGCAGTGAGATGTGGCAGTAAAAGTCACATAAAAAATAAATAAATAAATACATATATATATCTTCTGCTCCTCCCTATATAATGTTGAACCCACACTCACCCCTCAACAAAATATCTTGTTTTATTCTACATAAAAATGGCTAACCCTGTGTTTAGATTTGTAAAACACGTTCTGAGGCAAGCGACAAAGACGCGACAAAAAGCGTCTCAAAGTGACTGAAAAAGGACTAAGTAACAGAAATGCTGAATATGACAAAAACAAAACTAAGAAGTGACAAACTGTGTCTAAAAGTATGAAAAACGTGACTACATGACAAAAACGCAACTAAGAGCAAGAAAAATTTCACTAAAAGCAACACAAATTTGTCAAAAAGCAACAAGAATGTTACGAAACACATGCTTCTTTCACTGAATCCCATTATTAAAACATATATCGCAAATCAAATCACAATAACAATACTGATCAGAAAAACTCATGATTAGATATTTTTCCCAAATTGTGGAGCTCTACTTTAAATACTGGACAAGCATACACTTTCCATTAGTTTCTCGTCCAATGAATGTTATTTAATGGTCAACATTTCTTTTGTTTTAAGCCTGAACTTGAGGCATTGTGTGCTGGAATTAGGTTTATTTAGCTGTGAGCCTCTGGAGGATTTTGAGCAAACCAGGAAGATTCCTTTGGTTTTGTTGGGCATGTGTCCGCTCTGGTGCTGGGATGTCTCATGGTCACGTGGGTTTTACTAGTTACTTTATGAGTTTACACGACTAAGTGCGTTCCATCCTCTATAAATCAAAGTCAAACCGAACGAGCAAAACTCGTAAAATGAAGGCTTCTGAATGCAATATTTGGTCCCGTGACTACGACGCGACACAAATGCACATTGAAAATGGTGATGGAAACAAAGTTATGCTCCGTTTTTGTACGTGAACAGCTTTGTGCGTTAGAAGCGTGGTTACCGTAGCTTAATTCATACGTCCAATTGTTTCTCATTTCAAACTGTGTTCTGGTGAATAACCAACAGAGGACGCTCAGTCTGTTAAAGAATTGACCAAAACGGAAGAAAAAGTGCAACTAGAAAAACACACGGCAGTTTTTAGATCACATTTGTTGGAATGTTTTTGTGGTGACTTTTTCAAATGTTGAGAGTCCACTGGTACGCTGTGTTCAGTACTGCCCCTGGTGGTCAGCACATGTACAGCTCCATTACTACACATCTATAAACTGTGAGCTCCAAAACGTATACCAACCAAACGACGGCCAAAAAAGGACAAACAGAAGCCTCTATTGACCTTATTCTGCCCCGCCCACTTTTGCCGTTTTTTTGCACTTTTGTTGTAAACACACTCCCGTTTGACGAGAACTCCGTTAAAGCTAATGACGAACGAGGGAAAAGTCTCGCCGCTAAAATGTTACATGAAGTAGGTTGAATGTGTACAATGTTTAATGAACACGAGCAACAACAAGTCAACAACACACCGATTTCCTGGGCAGTCTGAAAACGGCTTTTTAGTCCATGTAGAACTTCTTTTCTGTTGAGCTTGTCTACTCCATGTAAACTAATACAACGGAAACAAGACGGCGGCGCATAAGGCAACTTCCGGAATAAGGTGAATACTTGTCTATTATAGCCTTTAGTGTCATGAGGGACAACTATAACTTCCAGAAGTGTTGCTACGACCCCTAACAAACGCGTATTATAGTCAGATACCTGGAATTCACAAACACAAACACAACCAAACAAACTCAATCTGAATTCTGCATTTGTGGCGGTTTACCTGGTGGAAGATGAGGGCCTGGCTGATGTAGCCCCAGCTGGAGGTGGGACTGAGGTAGTGGATGAGCAGCAGCAGCAGCAGCATGAAGGCAATGCTGGCGGAGGCGTAGATGGGGTTGATCAGGAACATCATGACGGCGCAGCCCACGATGCCCAGGACGCAGGTGTGCCACGTGAAGTACCGGAACGTGGGTCTACGGGCGGGACAGCGGACATGGAAGAACGTCAGAGAATACTCAACGAACGACGGCAAAACTACAAGAAAGACTTCTCCTCTGATTCTTAGCCTTATTGTTTAAAAATGTACCAGTATTCTTTGTTTAATCAGAATCTGAATTATGATTTCTTGCATTCATCCTCAGACATGCAGCCGACCAACAGAATAAAAGACTCATCAAATTAAGGTCAAGAAAAGTAAAATGAAATACCAAGATTTTATATAAACCCTTTCAAACGACATTGAACAATATTATGCTATTACACAAGACACAAACTGAGAACTTTAAAAGTGCTCTATGTTTATTTTCTGGTGACAGGGTCCTGCTTGTATCCATGGTGATGTTTTAGCTTTGCCTGGTATGTTCCACAATATGACGTTAAACTGGTCCATTTCTATGAAGACAAGCAGGTGGTGGACCCCCGTCAGAAAAAAAAACCCAAAAACTGTGCACCTTTAAGGCCATTTGGAACAGTTCTTCATTGAGGAAAAAACTGAGAAGTGACAAACATTATTGAAATCATTGGTTTCAGTGCTTTTATCTATGTCCTGTGGTTGTGAGCCAAGGATGAATTTCTTCTTTAGTAGACAATTCTATTCTATACTTAACAGAATCTTTGCATGAACAGAATTTGAGTTCAGATCAAAATAAACTTGGAAAGTCACTGAGACAAAATACCCATAGATACAACAAAACAAACACTAATATATCTAAAAAATAATCATTAACAAAGACAGACTAGATTTAGTTCCCACTTGAACTTTTTAACTCTGTTCTATTCTTGTTCTATTCTATTCTATTTCTCCGGTCTTGCTAGAGAGACTTTTGTTTATTAGGGCTTGGACCTGACAGTAAGAGTACACTGGCTGGAGGGAAATGTGATGCAAAGATAAACTGTATTATTAATTACACATTTTCCTGTTGCATTTTTCCAAAACCAGTGGTTATTGATCTATTAATATATTTAATAGTTGACGCAATGTTTCCCATAAACTCTGGTGCCCCAAAAAGTCAAAGTTTTACTCCCAAAGCCTAAAAACAAGTTGGGGGACAAAAAACAACCAAATGTTATACTTTATTCTTGTGGTATTGTCATGAACGCATAGAACTTAATATGTAACCAGCGACTTTTTGATCTGTAGAGGCAAAAAGTGACATTTATACTCCAAATTGTGTTTAATGAAAATTATTCAAATATGGATTGTCTGTGCTCCACATCGTCTTCGTATAAACTTGTGGAAAACACTGGGCAATATTTTTTTTGTAATGTTAAAACCAGATGTTTGCTTTAGTTCTGATACAACCATTGCAATATCGTGCAAGAGTTTCACAGAAAGCTACAGGAAACAAAAATATAAAGTTGTACGTTTAATTTAGGCAAAACTCATTATTTTGAGCTGCGGCTAGTCCTGTTGTACAATACGCAATGGCCATAAGTTGGATACTAATTAAGAATATGTGTCAGGTACAGCTCGAAAGCAGACATCCACAACAATATCCAGAAGGGCTTGGCTAATTGTATGCTAGGTTTTGTGCAAATATATACCCCTGCTATGCTAATTTGTGGAAAACTTTGTACTTTATCCAAAGGTAATGTCTCTGTCTCAAACAAACCGTTATAATGACCCGCAGCCGTTTATAGTGCGAGTCTCCACATCAAAACAAATGCGACTAAATGCATCCAATTAAAACAAACACTGCACCGTGCTTAATGACCAATTGTGCGCGTGTGGGTTGAATTCCTGTGTGAAAACGAGTTGCGGCGAGCCTTTTGTGAGTGATTTTGGAGTTAAAAAGGTCGGCGAATGGGGAGTTTCGCGAGCGAGAGAGAAGCGGCGGATTTTTTTTTTCGAGGATCATGTAATTGACCTCGATTTCCTCCGGTCGCTGCAGCCGTGTGGAACTGCAGCCATTAAGAAAGTCACAATGTGGTTCTTCAAGACACACACGGAAAGTATGCTGAATATGGGCACAGAACAGAAATAAAATATTAACTTCTGATCTGTCTGACTACAAATTAAATAGTGGTGCGCATTAGGGCTGCACAATATATCGCCAATTAACACAAAGGCTGATTTTATTTAGTTATGCAAGAAAGAAAATCTCAAAGTTCAGACAAACCTTTTTCATCACTTTTACAGCACAAAGTAACCTGGGGCCTAATCTTATATTAAATATATTTTGCTGATTGCGGGGCCCTTACCAGGTGCTCTATAGGCCCTATAAGAATCGTTTAGACTTCTTCAAACTTGTTCTGAAATACATGGGACTCTTGTGTTAGTTTATAAGTCCAGATTCCGGTCTTCTCTCAAATGTTATTGCTCATGAATGTTTAAATTGGGCACTCCGAACACTATCCTTTTGAAACATATCTCTAATTGCAAGCACAATAATTGTCAGAAAAATTGCAAATAAGATTGTTACTCAAAATGTTGCAGCCATAGCACAAATGCAAGTTAAAGGGTACTAGTTTCCCTCGTGGCCCAGGGAAGGGAAAGGGCCCTCAAAAGCACGGGGTGTTTATTTGTCTCCGTTGTATTTTTCTGTGCTGTTTTTGTAATAAAATGCATTGTGGTTAGAGTAAAGTGCTTCAGACACTAAATATAATTATACATGACATATGAGGGCCCCATAACCCCTTTAAAAAAGTGGAAAATTATTGTTCACAGATTAGCCGAGTCGTTAGCAAATAAAACGAGTGATCATACAGGAAGTATCATTTTTGAGATTTATTATTAGGTTATTGTTATGTAGAAACCATAGGGTGTATATTCTAGCAATAATAAATGAAGAAATAACAACAATAACCAAATATAAGGGAATAAACAAATCATATACAAAATTATTTATTGGGGTGCCCCGAGAAGGTTAGTACCTGGGGCCCAGAATTTGGTGCTGAACATCCCCACAATAATTATAACATTTTAAGAGTTGTTTCCGATACATTTGCTAAACCTTCACATTTAAATGGGTTTGTATTACTCATTTTGAAAACATACCAGTGATTTTTTCTGAAAAGCGTGGTGACTAGATTGGCTATTTCTGCTTTAATAGTATAGGATTCTGTTCAATGACACTTGACAAAAGACAGAAATATGATCAGCTTAACTAACATAAGAATCCCATGCATTTCAGACCATGTTTGTACAGTGTTAGGAGGGTTTACAGACAGAGGATTTAGTTGTTTGCAGAGGAAATTATGTTACTTAAATAGTTGCAGTCTTTGTGCCAATAGTGACCAAATTATGATTTTAATACAACTGTGATATACCTTAGTTTCTTAAATTGTTTATTCTATTATCGAAAGGGTTCCGCTTAATAGTTTAGATGTGTTTTTTTTCAACACGTGTTCTGGATAAATGTTTTAGTGAAGACGCAATGCCACAATCCTAGAACATTTTCTGCTTTACAAAGGCCATATAGTATTGTCATTTCAGATTTATGTCAGAAAACAACACAGCACCTACATCATCTTTGACTATACTATCTTTCCAATTGTTTCTGCTCGCTTCGTCTTATCCTAAGTCTCATTTGAGTGCCTTTTATTACAATAAAAGCTCCTGTTCTTCGTCCCAATCTCACCTGGCGCCAACTCCACTCAAGCCACTTTCATGAGTCAGCAAAACCCATGCACAATGACCACCGCCAATCAACTCCTCGGGGACATTAAAAAAGGAGAAAGGAGCGATGAGGATGGGACCTGGACGCGCGCTTTGGCCAAAAAGACGTCGTAATAACTGGACTCAGAGGGGACAGGAGCGCTTTGGACGGAGAAGACAGATCTATAAGTAATACGGCAGCGAGAGCGAGACATTACGTCAGAATGTACCGGTTAAAGACTGCATTTACCTCAAGAAACCTCCGGTCCAGCGGCCGCACGCGAGTCCAGTGCATCATAAACGTTCGCGTAAATTAATACGACAGGTTTATGCTGTGGGTAAAGATTCATAGCGGAGCAGAGTGTGAGTCACAAATCGGTTTACTTTTGTTAGAGGTTCCTTGTGACGTGAACTTAGAAATCTACTTCAAAAGACTAGGGCTGTAATCGACGAAAGACATTCCCTTTGCATTGATTAGTCGAATAAAAGAAAGATTTACCAAAGTTTTCCAAGTTTTCTCTATAATCTGACCATATTTTATTCAAAGAGTGACAAGTACAAGGAAATATTTGTTTGCATATTTGTTTGTAAAAAGAAAAATAACAATTAATCTCAAGATAACTCATTCCATGCCTTCTCCTATCTGCTTCCATAGAAATATGTTCTAATCCCAACAAAAAAACAAAATCAAATGTGTTGACTATGAAAATATTTGGTAAATTTAAGGCGCCATCAAGCGACTAAAAGCTTACAGCCCAACAAAATGCAGACTAATGATGATTTTAATTATTTTCAATATCTGGGAACTAAAATTTAAATATTATATCTTTTGAATGGGGAAAGGTCCTCACAAAATGCCTGAAATCTATGAATTGGCCTGAAATGCGGTAACACAAATTAAAGGTGGAAGATATCTCGCAATTGTCCTTTTGGAGAAGTGCAAAACTGGAAAATTGACAATATCGACTATTGTTAAAACTAAAAAATACTGGAGAAAGACACTTGAACATTTGTGTTATCTGTCAAAAAAGGGTATAAAGTGAAATTACTGCCCATTTGTGTTTAGGTTTATGGTCCATCTATGTTTTGTGCTAAACTTGAACCTCAACCTAAACATTTACAGTCAGACTTAAGATATTCTTTTTTGTCAATATTGGCAACCCCTAAACACAAATACAAGGTACTAATTTGTTCTTAATTTAAAGGACAAATATTATGCCTTATCTGTATTGTTATTAGCCTTTAAACATACTTGAGTACCTTTGGTTTGGCGTCTTATGTTTATAAAAAAAACAAAAACAAAATGAACATCTGTATCTCTGCTGTTTCCCACTACACTAACTGAGTTTTGGCGTCATCTACTGGCTGCAGAGTGAATTACACAAGTAAAAAAAACAACAACAATTAGAAAGCTTCGGAAGATGCTGGGCTGCGACGCAGATGTAATGATCGTGATTAGACGACAGAATTGCTCAAAACGAGTCTGGCAATGGTTCGTGGACTATAAAACAACGCAGAAGATTCTCAGAGCAACGTCACACATCGAGAAAGCAGTCGGAGTGGAGAGGACTTTCTAACCAGGATTCATCAAGATAGTGTGAATGAGGCTCCAGGTATGTTTTTGATGATGGTTAAAACCTCAAAAAAGTAAATTTAGCATAAAATGTGTCCTTTGAAAAATGTATCTTTAAAAGAAAAACTATCTTCAAATCACGGGCGAATTTTAATCCATTATAATATTTTTAAAGGTTAATTTAAATAGTGATTTATGCAGGCCAATTAAAACTGAAAAACCAACCCATTTCGGTTCAAGCTGAGAGGCACCTTTCCGCTCATGTTCCGCCATTATCTTCTGATAATTATTCTTTAACAAGCCATTTTCTCTGATTCACCCTGATGTAGTGAAAAACCATCTGGGCTTTTAACACGCAGCAATCTCTTGTAACATCAGCGAAAAGAATAATACTTTCATGGTTCCATTTAGGCAAACTTTAGTGGATTATTTTTGCGCGCTATATGCATCAGCTGGTCAATGGTCGCATAATTACAAGTCAATTAAAGTCTCTACATAAAGAGAAGTTGTGAAAGTGGTGAAAGTGGATACTGGGCAGCGCTAAATTAGCCAAAACCCTGCCCGCCGCTGCAGTTTTTCATGTGTCCGCGGCCACAAACATCCATTGGCACCGCCGTCGGCCGCTCTGTAATGTCCTGAACGCCGGCCAGCGCTGCCTGTGTTGTGGCTGTAAGCTGCTGCTAAAGTGGTCAGCTTCCATGTAGCTCGGCAGCACCCAAAGGAGCTCTCCACGCGGCTGGACCTGGTGCTGATAAAACCGTAGCCAACACGAGCTATTCACACAAAACAACCCCAAAAAAAAGTGCAGGATGTGCTCGGCGCCGACAATAAACGGGAAGTTGCAAAACAGTGATTAGGACGCGTTCAGTGGCGTGGCTTTTGGATTTACAACACAGAGATTTACCTTCACTTTGCGACTCAACCCAGACGCACTTAACAAGCAGACATCTTTTCCGCTACATCATAATTTCGCTCGCCGTGCCAGCTCTGTACACACACACAACTGTGAATTGGAGGCAAAGGGAAATATTTCTGCTAAATTAGTTATGCTAATTACAGAGCAACTCTCAGGGGGGGAGCGACGGCGCTAAATGGCTTTTAATTCTTTTCGCCTGGAATGAGACGGAGGAGAGGGCGTCTGAATGGAAGCGGCGGAGAGAGTGCGACGGCAAATTATGGGAAATAAATAAATATCGCTAAACACGGCGACAAACAAACTTCGTGGACGGTGACATGGCAACAATGAACTAACAGAATTAACAACTCGTGGGTAAAAAAAACTGTCTGGAGAGCGCAGCGAGTCGGACTAAACCAGGTCTTATCAGCTTTAGGGGGTCTGTGCTGGTCCAGTGTCCCCAGCAGAGAGAGGGGCAGAGCGGGTAAACATTTAACTCTGTGTCCCGGAGCCTGTGCCAGCGGTCAGAGAGATAAAGGCGTAGGCTGATAGTATACAAGCTGGTCACGGGGGGGAAATGCAGTGAAAGCGTTATAGTGTTTTGGTCGCTATTTGGTGTCTGTTAAAGTAGCGGCGCCGATAGTGACGAGGCCTGCCTGTCACGCCACGAGGCTAATCTTGTTTATGTCCACCAGATATAAAGCTAAGGCTAAACTTATCTTTAACGCTGCATTATGGACAGGAGTAAAAGTTTGTTAAAGTAAAAGTATGACATAAAGAATGAAGTAAAAGTACTGATTGACAGATTTTGAGAATGTTAAAGAATTGTTAAAGCGTCAAATGCAGTGAATTGTGTGGATTTTTGGGGAAAGGAAGCAACTAAATCAATAACTAGATTTATGTAGTCATTTTTATTCATGAATTCTTGTCAAAACATTTTACTTTAACCCAAAATCCCAAAGTCACCATGCCCATTTCATGTGGTCTCAATCCCTAAAGAAAAGTACTTTACTTTTCAGTACGGTTAAAAAATGGAGTAGAGTAGAAAGTACAGATACCCGCTCTCAAATGTGGCCACTTATAAGTATCCAAGGTAAAATGTACTTAAAATTCAGATAACTAAAACATTTACTGAAAATTGTTTAATACAATTTAAACATGGTCTGGAGTACCTTTACTTTGGCATCTCGTTAAATAACAACAACAAAAAAGGACTTCCAATATCCAAGGTGACAGGTGATGGGCTCCATCTACTGGCAGCAGAGGCAATTACATATTTTAGATAAAGAAATATCGAACGAAGACAAACAGGCTAATGTAGTCATGCAGTTGTAATGATTGTGATTTGGGGTTAGAAATGCTCAGAGAAGGCAAGGCAAGGCAAGGCAAGTTTATTTGTAGAGCACAATTCGTACACAGGGCAATTCAAAGTGCTTTACATAAACAGGAAAAGTTGCATTAAAATCATAAAAACACAAAAAGACACACAGAATCATTTTAAAATCATTTTAAAATAAAGTGCTTTAAAAGAGAAGAGTGCAGATAGATCTTTCAGTCGTATGCACGTCTAAAGAGAACTGTTTTTAGCCTGGATTTAAACATTGTCAGACTGGAGGCCTGTCTCACATCTTCAGGGAGACTGTTCCAGATTTTAGCTGCAAAAAACTGAAATGCTGATTCCCCATGTTTAGTCCTGACTCTAGGCACCTGCAGGAGGCCGGTCCCTGAGGTCCTCAGAGTACGAGATGGTTCATATGGCACTAACATGTCAGAGATGTACTTTGGTGCTTGGCCGTGGAGAGACTTGAACACAAGCAGAGCTGCTTTAAAGTCAATTCTCTGAGCCACAGGAAGCCAGTGCAGAGACCTGAGCACAGGACTAATGTGGTCGTACTTCCTGGTTCTTGTCAGGACTCGAGCAGCAGCGTTCTGGATGTACTGCAGCTGTTTTACAGCTCGTCTGGAGAGGCCAGTGAACAGAGAATGCTTCATGAACTTAAAAACAAGCGTGTAAGATTCTGTGAGCCACATCACACTTCGAGAAAACGTCAAACATTATTATTTAGTTAACGTTATAACATGGTTAAAAGCTCAAAAAAGTAAATTCAGTATAATACATATACAGAATGTCCCTTAATTACGGTGCTGAATTGGCTCTCTAAAACTACACATTTAACAGCATCAGTGAATCCACCAGGGGAGTTAATATTGAATGAGAATGAATGAGAATGAGAATGAGAGATCCTTTAATTGTCCCACGATGGGGAAATTCCAGAAGAAGCAGCCGTTTCCAGCGCTAACAAAACTCTCAGAAAAGAAAAACAGGAACAGTATAGCAAGCAAACATAAATACACATATTATAATAATATTAAACAGGGAACAGTGTTTAAAAACCCTGCTTAGATTTCAAAGCGGTGTTTATTTTGTTTCACAGATGAAAGTTGAAAGAGGCAGTTTTGAGCCTCTTGACATGATAATTTGCTGTTTGCTCCGTTTTTTATGAATCTCATTTCTAGTAAAATGTTTCCAAACTGTACTGCGTAGAGAAAAAGAGTTGTTAAAACGAGTGCCAACACGTCAGATCCAAAAGACACGAGAGTTTCCCAAGTCAACAAGTACTGGTATTTCAATATGCCTTATTCAACACTGGTGTTTATTTACTCCAACATTCTTTCACTTGAGCAGTTTAATGTCACCAGTTCACAAACACATGCACTTCTTTGCACAGGTAAAACGGACCAAAGTCAGTCTGGAATAAGATTTTAAAGTGGCTGTACCCAATTTTGTCCTGCAGTTGAGCCAAATTTGTTATGTACCAATACAGCCGTATTGTAAAAGCAGTTTTTGATGTTAAAATGAGGTAAGGGCTCTGGTGGGATAGTTTTACATTACGATGATGGCAAAACTTCATTCGCACCTTTGAAAGTTGTAAAATGGAGTTCAAAATCATCATGGTGAAGGATACAGTTGGGATCTGAGGGAACGCCCACTTTTGGACCTCTGTGGGGGAAAACAATCCATTAATTTCAAGTCAGACTAGTTCTTTCACCTACCATTCAACAACAACAAGAGCAGAGTTTTATTGTGCCAAATACAGACATGAAGAATAAAATGGTCAAACGGCCCAAAATTTGTCTAGTTATGCAGGAACGCTAACGGCATTAGATTTAATGGGCTAAATGTTACCGCGTTTCTATAGCCGCCTGCTGTATCTTTACATCTACAGAACAATCCGTTTACTTTTCTGTGGAAACACCAGGTCAACGCCGCCTGTTAATGTGCTTGAATTAGAAATAATTCACCGGGAAATGGATTCGAAGAGGGGAAAAGTTGCGTTTCAAATGGAATCCACAGAGAGTTTCCCCCGAGTTTTTTCCCACGGCAGATCACGTTAACAAAGTGACGTATAAGCTCGGACTGTTCTGTTTTTCACATTTTTAAGACTGAAAAAAGGCAGCCACTGTATTCGAGACAAAGCAACTGAACCAAAAAAAGGACCTTCTTTACTGAGGAATATGAAAAATGTATAGTTATTAATGGTTCTAATACCAAGTTACTGCATACACTGTCAACACATTTAATGCTTGCTCTCCAAAACAAAATGGGATATTTATAGACAGTAGTTCACTCTTCTTGCCAAAGTGAAGGCGGAATGTCCTTTACCTTGAAACGAGCGACGACTAAATATGACCATAACCCATTAATAACATTCACTTCTAAAATCTCGTATCTTTTAGATCCGTGCAGCCTGAGAATAGGACAAGCATTACAAGAAAACATTATTGATTTTCGACCACTTCCTGTACGTTTTAGTTTTCTCCGCCGCGGTCGTTACGCCGTTTAGTGCATCCTGATTTGGACCGTGCTTCATCTCACGGCAACAGTCGAACAATTTATAACGGCCGCCGCATATTTGTCACTACTATAAAGTGATACATGGGATTTAAACAGCTCCTCTCCTCGATAACAAGTAGCAGTTATCGTGGGAAAATGTGTTGGAAGACAGTGCTGCGGTTTATTCATCTTGGGTGGTATATCTTTAGGAAAATGATTGCATATTTTTTCATCTCAAAAGTCTTATATTCGGCTGGCTACACCTATGACTGTATGCACACGCGGATCCATAAACGAGTGAATTGGATGCTTGGCGCAGATGCTAACACTGTCCTAGGGTTATGTTACCGCCGAGTGGAAATGCCTTGAAGCTTTTATAAATCAAGATCATTGCGACTGTCCCTGGAATACAAACGTGGCGTGCGCAGTCCTCGTAAATTTAAATCTTTACGCTTTCCTTACCTCCACGCAAGGTCGCATTAACAGCAACTCCGGGTCTGTGCAAAAATAAAAACAATATTTTTTTTACAGCGAGTCCCTCTCCAATGAGCGGCTGTAAGCAGTGGCCAGTTTTATGTCTTTTAATTAGTACACTGTCGCCGTAGCAGAATCCAGCTGGCAAATAAACCCCGGGCTTAAACACAAATAAACAACGGCGGAGGACGGAAAGGCGCAGAACAAAAGTGCAGAGGATTTGTGGCTCGGTGCGGACGGCCGCGGGGGTCGCACGAGGGGGGGATAAACATGCGCAAAGGTCGGAATCCATTCGGACGTGAAGCACTCAGGCGTTATGTCGTGTGCACCTGCCTGTTATAGCTCGTCATAAAGGTTTACGTTATGGCCGCCGGATTGAAACGCGGGCTGGATTCGGGGGGATTAAGGACGTTCTTGAGCGCTCAGAGACGTGCCATGTGCGTTGAAAAGTCAACTGAAAAGAGGGCGCGGTGTGGTGCTGGCAAAAACTCTCAAAATGTTGACGATATTGTGCAAAAACAACCATGGGTACAGAGAAATCCTCCTTAATAGCATCTTCATAAACGGCAAATTATAAGCACAAGTTTTATTTGGCTTCAATGCAACGATTTTCTTTTTTAAAAGGGTGATGTGATGCATAATTGTACTTAGTCTCTCAAGGACTTTGCTCAACCAATTTGCATTATATTAAAACAAAAATAGATTAAAGTGTTGAAAAATGTAACTGAGAAAAATACTTCCAACGCCCCCCACGTCCAACGCATGAAATCCTTATCTTCCTTGGCTAATTAGTACATTTTGCTGACACCATTGACCAAAGTGACCTTAATTCTGACAAATTTCTTTTAAAACAACCATTGAAATGAACAACTGGAGCTGTAGTTAAAGATACACTTGTTACTTTTCTGGTGCAGGGTCACTATGTGCTTGGCTTCATGGAGATGTTACTGCTTTACCTTGAATGGCTCCCGGTGTGTAATTAACATTTTGCCTTTTATTCAACTAAGTGTTTTTATTGCTTAAACAAATCTGACTGGCCTAATACTGATATCATTAGTACATGATCAGAACATTATGATGGACTTTACAATGTACTGCAGTGGATTGAGCTTCACACCAAACAAGCATTTATTGAAAAGAAGAATGTTTAATCAGAGATGCGTCACCTTTCGCTGGTTCCCTACTGGAGCGCCTTTAAAACATCCACAACAGACAAGAGCTGCACTAAACCAGTACTGTATGGTCTAAGTCACGCTTTTTGGGTTTATATATTTTTTATATATTTTTTATATTTTATCCTTTGCTTTATGTTGCACCTACGCCGAAGCAAGTTCCTACGTTTGTGAATTTCACTGACAATGGCAATAAACAATTTCTGATTCTGATTCTGATTCTGAAACGATACCGCGGCACACCAACCACTCTGGTTCATTAAATTTGTCAAGAGTGATGGTTTTGTGTTTGTTTTTGGTGCAGAAGTTGCTTAGGACACTCCAAAATGATAAATGAGTCAATTCTATCCACAACTGTCAATATGTAAACTTAAATTAGACATTTTTTCAAGGCACAGCTAGCAAAATCTCAAGGCACACTAGTGTTCCCCGGCACACTGGTTGAAAATCAAGGGTCTAAAGCAGGCATGTCCAAACTCAGGCCCAGGGGCCAAATGCGGCCCTCAGACCAATTTTTCTTGGCCCTTAGGCTTCATGGTGAACTGGCCCACATTGTCCTGATAAGTACTATTTACAGCACATTTCAGATTTTCTACAATTCCAACCTAAATAACGAACATTTTGGTGCAATACAGACCTGATATTAAGGCATTGAGACTGAATGTAGATGTGGTGGCGCTTAAAACATCAGATAAATGCAGCTTTTTTTAACGTTTTGCGATTGATTTGTGGCCCTCCGCTTGGTCTATATTTCAATATGTGGCCCTCGATGGAAAAAGTTTGGACACCCCTGCTCTAAAGTATATCTGATATGTACCACAGACTGGGACCACAACAAAAAGACCTAAGTTTGAGGTGCTCTGATGTTTTCTAGTCATCAATACTGGACACAAATCAAACTTTCTCAAAGATACAGTATCCATCTGACAAACAGCGGCAATTCTAAAGACTGGGTAAGTTTTTCCTGAGATCCAATTGTACTTTTCAGTGTAATATTTAGTGAGTTCCTAAACCACTGTTTGTACTGGCTGTTACTTCTGTCTCTGTTATAAAGGATATCCTGATTCTCAATGGTACTTCCTGGTTAAATATAGATAAAAGAGTATACTGTATGTGGATTTGTGTACCTGAAGTTGGGAGCGGAGGCCCATTCGAGAGCGAGACAAGCCAGATCCACAGCGGCGTACACCAACAGGAAGAAGATGGTCACGATGCTGGCGATGGTGTTCAGCTTTCCAGAGAACAGCACCAGCTACCGACAAAGAGAAGACGGGATCAAGATCAGCACGCGGTACAGACACTTCAAACACAGACAGAAGGCAGGTTTTTACGCTGGATGCGCTCCATTTCACACACGGCCAAACTGTTATTGGCAAGTGTTTCGCCAAGAAACAATTGCAGAATGATTTTTGTGGTTAATAATATTTCATTCATTGTTATTTTATGTGTAGAGACCAAAAATACTAATAATACAGAATAATATAATGAAAATAACAGTGAATGTGTTTTAGGGCTGCACATTATGAGAAAAATATCTAATAGCGATTTTTCTGAAAGTTTTTGTGATTTATGTTTTAGCAATTCTATCCATTTATGTTTTAATGATTCTGTTCAAAGTTCACATTTTAAAGGGTTCCAGGAGAATTGACAAAAATACTGAAATTCGCCGTCAATGAAGTGACAAAGTATTAAAAGACTCAACGTATCTTAAAGAATATTTGTACAGATCCAAACTAAAGTGTTAGCCGTTTTTATACAGAAGAAAACAGAATATTTTGTTGTTTGTGCAGTCATTTAAGGTACTTCAAAAACTGCAGCCATTGCAATTTGCTAATTGTGTCTAATAAAATTATGATTCCGATTCAAATGCGATTAATCTTGCAGCCCTAGTTTAGTGACATATTCATGACTGCAACACAAATTTTGGTGTAAAAGAAAACTTACAACATACAAATAAATGTGTTTTACCAAATGTACAAGTACAGCTATTGATATCTGCAAAAGACCCAGACCAACAACTGAGACATAAGACATTAAGCCGCAAACTATTATTAATATAAGTTTTCTTAATTATAGCTACGTCTTGTGAGTTGAGAATAAACCAGAAGTTGTAAACAATTAGAATGTGGCTTATGAAGGTCAAATGCTAGCGAAATCTCCCTGGTCCCATTTGGAAACCTGATTATCCGAGGTACAATTAAAGCTCTCAGACTTTGGGGGGACTGCAGGGGGTCCCAGAGGCGGCACCTGGGGAGCCGCTAATGCTAATCGTCGCTAACTCTCGGCCTTAATTAAGATTGATATCTGAGCCGCTGCCGTGACAACATGACCCATTTGAGCCGCGTTTAGTGTTCTCGGGGGGTGATTTAGGAGGCAGTGCAGTCCATCTACCCCACCTGACAGCCAGGGAAAGTCCAAATGTCAAAAAGTGTTATTAGAAGTGTACTTGAACTTAAGGTGGGAGATATATCAGAAAATGGTTACTATTGCAATTGTTACAAGAAAAATTGGCCAATAGCGCATATAAACATGAATTAAACCTCAAAAATAGACACAAACAAAGGTAATCCCCCCCAAAAATAGGAATAAAAAGGGGTATAAAGTGATATTTCTGCACTTTTATGGTTAATTTTATGGTTCACCCATGCTCTTGTGTGATACTTTAATGTCAACCACACATTTTAGCACATTTTGAAGCATTACTGAATATCTTTATCGAGTTAATGCAAAACAAATAATTATTTAGATTAGAGCTGTAGATCTTGTTCAATTGTGTCATGGTTGACCAAAATTTTTCTTAGTCGACCAATTATTTTTGAGAGATTTTAAAAGATTTTATTTCGCAATAGCAGAAAAGAGAACGCATATAGGTAGTTATCGAGACATTTTTATGGAATTGTGACGTTAATCTGCGATTTTATAGATATGTCTTTAGTCGAGCGAGAATTTCTACTACTATTTCAACTACAGCCCTGATTAAGATACATTTTTGACAATATCGCCCAACCCTAACTTGAATGCACCATTGCACAGGGAAAAAAAAGAATTTCATAAAAGCTGAAAATCTCCATGAGTGTATTGTATTTTTATTTAGATTCAGAAAAAAATAATAAAAATGTTTGAAATAGTTCTGACAAGTTGAATTTTTTTTTTTTTTTAAACTCAGTTGACATTTTTAGACATGTTTTTGACAGATTTCAATATTTTTAACCATCAAATAATGTTTTTGTTCCCTGACGAAAGATTTCTTTGACACTCAATCGCCATAAAAAGTGAAATCTTACTCGACCGTCTTAAAAAATATGGAAAACAAACGCAATAAAACATTTGCATATTAAATTGTGCAGAAATGTAGATATTTATCAGGCAAATAAAAGGTATTCTATCAGGTATTAAAGCAAACGTATACTTTCACTGATAAACAATAAACACTGTCAATGCTCATATTCATTTATTAAAGGTATTTGGGGATTTTCTGCTCATCTCATTCACCCGACAGTGAGGGAGTGAACTGGATTTGAACCCCGCAGGACTGAAGAGCACCGGGAGACTTTTAATAGTGTAGAAATGATGACCCCATTATAAGCAGTGCTCCCTGCCATGTTCTCTGACATCTGCACGTGTGAGGTACCGGCTGCCATCTTTATTCAATCACATCTGACTTCATGTGAGTTTTTCCTCTGGCACTTCTGCTCGGCGAGTGGTGCTTGTCATTTAAAGAGCTCTGTAGTGTAGATTGTTAGCATGAGCTGCATACAGAAACTTAGGATAAATCTTTCAACGTGTACTGGTTGGGAGTATTCCAATTCCAGCAGCGATTTCCCAGATACGAAACTAGGGCTGAAGCAAGTTAAGAGATTAATCGTGACTAATTGATTATTGAATTAATTGTCAACTAATTTAGAAATCGAATAATCGTTTTCTGTGCTGAGACAAAACAGCAAGAAATGTGTAAAAACTCGGTCAAGTCTCTCCCACATCTCTTTAGCTTCATCTTGGTCAAATTTGGTGAAAGTCTCACATTCAAGACAATGAAATTAAATAACTAATTGATTAATCAAAAGAAATAATTTACACAAATCATTTACCAAGATAATTATTAGTTTAAACCTAAAGTAAAAATGCCACACAAACTTAGCTGATCGTTCAACTTTTAACATCTTTTCTGCGCTGACTTTTCTATCCACGTTCATGAAATAAATATTAATAACAAGGCTGCTGAATGTATTGAAGTCTAGCAGAATTATAATGTGTCAAGGGTTGATTTACTTAAAAGCTGTAGCTGGTGCAGCTGACCTGGTGAAGTTGTGGGAACTCATACAAGCTTTGCAGCCCGTTGCTTTTTACTAAGGCTGAAACAAACGATAACTTTTCTAACTGATTATTCTTTTGAAAAACTAATTAGTTGTTTAGAATGCAAAAGTCATGAGATGAAAAGATGTTTAAGGCCCAGATGAAGTTGTGTGAGATCCTGGTGGAGTTTCATCAAATAATAAATGTACAGTTTCCGCATTATTTTCATACAATTGCGGCTCAATTTGACACAAAGAACCTTTTTTTTTTCCAGCTCATGGCATCTTTTGTAAGCTGACCAGTTAAAGTCCATGTCAGGTTCTCAAAATGTTCTAATTGTGACTTAGTATGATGGGGTAGCACCTGTGGCAAATATTTATTATAGTTTCATCTGTGAAGAAACTTTGAAAAATACAACTTGTGAATTACAAGAAGTAGTGCTGAGTAAACAGAATCCCTCTGTGATGTCATCAAAAAGTGACGTGCCATTGAAAATACAGAGACGTCTCCACAAAACTGACACTATTGTTTGACAAGGTAAAGCTGTTGTCAGGTGTTATTGGTTGTCAAATCATGACTATTGTGTAATTTATGTGGATTTTTTATTTTCAGAATGGTTGCTAGGTAACAGTTGTGGAATTACCTCTACGTCATATTTGCTTCTCGTGTCCAACCAGGAAGTAACATTATAAATATTATATATGAAAACTGTCAAACTGGGGATAAAAAGGTAAATTGTTCATCATGTTCACTTAATGTGTCTAACCTGTCATATGGACTTTAACCATTATTCAGTGAGTAAATTAGCTAATGGTTATTTCCCTAATAAATGTATTGTGATTAACTGATTTGTTGCAGCTCTACTTTTACTATTTAACTTAAGTCAGTTGTTAAATTCAAAATAAAATATTGCAAGTACAATAAAGATGGAACATTCAAGTCAGTTTCTCTCATGGCATGTTTAAAAACACAGTAAACTAACAATTCTAAAATCTTCACAGTGCACATCTGTTGTAAATGGAAGGCACTATTTCACAATTTATCCATTTCCTCCCAAATGTGACTCTACCAAAATAACAATTGTCAGCAGTAAGGCATTCATATGTGGGCACCATGCTGGCGTTGACACAGATTAATAAAATATTTTTGTTTCACCAAATTAATCATTAATAATACGTTTTAAGTCAGTATGCGAGCTTGTACAAATGTTTCTTTAATATACAGTGATAGTGGCACTCACATATCTTGTTGCTCAGATTCGATTAAGAATTTACTGCAAAACACAACTAGGTTTATTATGAAGTCTTGCTTTTGCAGTCGTTTCACACTTGCATACAAATTGAAGCTAAACTACAAAAGGAAGGACAGAACAAGGACAGAACTTGTACTAAATCACGACTAAACCAGGACCGGATCAGGACCAAACGAAGTCTTCATTCGGACTAAACTGTTCTCAAACCACGACCAAACCAGGAAAGTTAGTTTTCTTTGGATAAAAGAAGAAAAGATTTGGTGGGGAAAGGTTGTTAAACAATTTTCCTCGCTGAAATCAATCCGTCTTAAGCGGATTCCAGGACGGATCCATCATTGTTCTGTGAAAACATACTCTTTGACCCTTTCGACCTACAAAATTCATAAGAGACCTATAGCAATATACAGCGCCAAAACGGCCACTGGTCTCTGCTATTCTAAATTGTATAATGTGATCTAAATGCATAGCTTCCTATTAAGTCTGTGCAGCCATCCAAAAACCCATTAAGTATGTTAATTACACTTCTCACTATTAGCCTTAATCACTTTAGTATTTCTGCTGTTATATTCCCCATTAACAAAAGAAAACCTTTCCTCCTGCGCACTTGCCTCACGCACACAGGTTGATGAAACAAAATCTCGCCTCGGGTGTAGCCTCGTTAGTCTTTCTTTTGGGGAAGGGACCATTTTCTGCGAACATTTCATCACATCCACCATCAAGAGTGCTATCTTTATCCCGGCCGGCGCTCCTGGGTTTCTTATTGTACCAAAGAACAAACACTACCCTCTCAATTATTATGTTTTTATGATTGGACACTAAGGCGCCGTGCTGTGGATAGAGGCTTGGAGAGGCTTTTCAATGACACAAAGGGGTCATTTTTGAGACGACTTTGTGATCAGGAGCAAACCGGGTGGCACGAGGAGACGAGGTAATGATTTAGAAGTAGATTGATGGGAGCAGATTATTGAAAGAACATGACCAAGGGACCACTGATGAGAAGACAATCCGTGGTGAGAAATAGGTTTGAGAAGAGTTTGACAGTGACCCCTGCCAAGCCAAAGTCAGAGGGTGTCGCTCCATTGCACCTCTGGGATCCAGCGCCAACTTGAACACTAAATAGCCATTAACGCTCACGTGGACTAGAGACAGACAAAGGGAAAAACAGTGTTGTGTACGCACTCGAACGCATCTCTCCGGGGAGTGTTTGGTGTGTGGATTTGAAAGACAAAAAGTTTACAGAGGACGGAAGTTTCAACAATAGAGGTAAGCGGACATATAAACAGACTCAGCTAACCTACGCACTCTGCACTACGTAACTTTTCTAGTGGGGGGTTAGCCACCGTCTTGTTTCCATGGAGATGTTCCACAGTAGGTTAAATGTATGTATCTTTTTATAGCATTTGTTTAGAAGTGTTTTTAATAGACCGTTCCAGTGTTTGTCAGCAGTATAGTCTGAAGGCTGGTACCGTTCTATACCTAACTCCAAAGCATTTTCAGTGGCAGAGCTAGCATTACAAACTACGACTCCATCCCAATACTCGCACTTGTGAACTTCAAATGCACGTTCACACCGAGTGCTGAAGTGTGCAGGGTGTGCTAACTCTTTACAATGTTTTGATCCAGACTTAAGCTCGACCTTCTTTCACACTTCTAGCGAGTGTGGAGTGATACGGACTCCAGGCCACTACATTCCCCACAAAGCATTTCATTGAAATGTTGTCATACGGCGCCGAGTCTCCTTAGCAACTTGAGCAGTGAGCACTAACAGGATACAATGGAAAGCATCATATATATCAGTTAAACTAATGATATTTTTAATAAATATGCGACTGCCCAATTAACAACAGTGTAAAAATGTTAAGCACTGTTTTCATTTGTTTGTGGCCAATTCAGCAAATTAATTTAACAAGCCATTTAACGACAGCTGCTGCCGTTTGTCTTTATCGCATTCACTTTGCTCTGAAGTGCGGGCTGTCCCAATTCTCCCATTTACCACTCGTGCGCCCTCGTGCACTCACACACTTCATGCTCTTTCAGAAAATGCACACTTCAGTCAAGTGTTGTGCGTAGCACGAGTACTGGGACAGAGCCTAGCCATACACGCAAACAACCGCAAAATAAACAAGTCTGACGCTATCTGGACAAGAAAGCACCAGAAATGTTCACTGTAACAGTTTGATAATGATGTTTTTGTTTTATTTTATCCTGCATAAATGTTATGTTAAATGACAGTTTTATTACTTGTTGTCATATTTAGTCATAATTTTGTTCTCAATCTCAAATCTCAATCACAATAATTACAAGCACATTTTAGCCTTCAGATGGATTGCTATAATATTGTCTGCAAAGGTGAAAAGCTTAAGAGCTACTGTTGTTGACCTCTGGAGAGCTGGAGACAGATCCAAGGCACTGCAGCTTCCTCAGACAGATGGCCCGACAAAACTTCAAAGTCTCCCTTAATGTGGATCTGGTAAACTAACTTCCCTCCTCCACTGTTTGGGGTCAAATGAGCTTAAAAATCTGTGTTGCACCAAGTCATTTCCTGAATACGATTAGGAAGTTCACAGAAGTTGAAACACACATTCACTCACACAAACTGTAATATCTTTCCTGAAATCAGCTCATTACCGCTCAAAGGTCAAGTGAGGCTGTGCAAGGAGTCAATAATGCTAATCATGGCTTTCTTAGGATGTAATTACAAACCGTGTTAAATCCATGTTGCAAAATGTTCCCACTTTAAATGAAGACTGTTTAAACACTCTCACCTGAATTTAAAAGCAGAAAAAGCATTTTCCATCATCGTGACAATAAACCCCCTGTAATCATAATTCTGTACAAGGGCGTCCATTTACTCCGTAACTTTTGGCTGTTCACAGTCTCTCAATCTGTCTCTCATTTCAGTGTAATTTACATGAGTTTTATCTCATAAACAATGCAATACCCGACATTCATTCATTTTCACCAGCACAAGGACAGTACAGTGATAATGAAAGTTTGTTTGTTTGGGCTTCACAACCATTTACGGCATTTAAACTACTTTGGAAATGTGTAAAATGATATTGCGGGGTTTTTCTCTCTTCTCACATTATAATGCAGAAAGAGCTGAAGAGCTTGGAAGATTTGTTCATAGAAAGATGGATTTTAAGGAGGCAAGGATGTAAAGCACAACAGTGGAAAGCAAATCACTGTTCTACAATAGGTTGAATTCACATTCTAGAATTGGATATTGTCACAATTTCAGATGGCTAACAGGGGCCTCTCTACAACTTATGAGTGATTCATTGTTTTTGTAAGAAGTATCTAAACCTATGATCAACAAATGTTGAACCTTATCATTGGTTTAGGACTGGCTCCACAAACCAGTCATATTCATCTAATGGCTTAAAGTCTACAGACAACAATCACTCCTGGGATTGTAGAAAAGTCCTTTTTGAGTCAGCACTGATCTTGTATGCGTGCAATTGCATGTGGTAAACTGTAATGTAGCGCTTTATGGTCATTTTTAAGTAAGTCTGTGTATTTAATGTAAAATGAATTAGAAGTGTGATGTTTTAAGAAATGGTGGGCAACTGTGGTTGGCTGTAAATGAATGGATATTTGGATCTACTTTTACTGTGCATGAGGAGGACTGCAGATGGAAACTAGCTTTAGATAAATCTAGTGTAAACCAAGAGAGGCTTTAATGAGATCATGTTTACACACAGTCAGGTGTCTGAAGTTGTAGTAAACAAATTATTTTCCTTTTGCTTATCCATTCGACAGAAAAAAAACCTTTGTGTAAGTTTTTGTTTCATGTGGGTAGTTTTCAAAATTATGAAAAAGTATGAACCATAAACCAGGTCAGCGAATCTGGAATCTAAGATTTAAACAGCAAATTCCACCATTCAAGTTTGACTTATCCTCCAGCTCAACTTTAAACAACAGGGGTGTTGTACCATCACGTGTTGTACCATCACAGAAAATAAGTTGTACATTTAACATTTTACACAAATCCATCTACTTTATATAGAATTTTAGCAGCGAGACTTTTTCCAGCATTCTCCGAGTTTCCGCCAAACCATAAGTGCTTTTACGTTGGACGTGCAGATCCGTTGCAAAAAGAGGAATATAGGGTGGAATACAGTTTCTAGCATTAAATAAAACTAATAGTGTGACTTCAGTGTAATGTCCAGGGACTCCAGATCTTGAGCTTGGTTCATGGCCAGTATCGAGTTAGAGTATTAGCCAATTTTGCACACCTTTGTGGCTAAAGAACTGAATATCTGCAGGAAACCCACCAGACATGTGTAGAACATGCAAACTCAAGCCTCAGCACAGTAGTTGAACATGGGACTTTCTTGCTGTGAGACGGAAATCCTAAGCACCCATCCAGCCCATCGATGATTCACAGTGGCAAACCCTTTTCCTCCGTTTCACATCACTCTTATTCCTGCAAATTCTTATTTCCCCGTACATTTTAAAACTTCAATAGGTGAAAGTTGTTCGTGTGTGTCGCGCTGCTCGCTGCCCGAAGTGTGTGCGATTACAATCAGACTTTTGTCATCACTGAATCATTCCAATGGCGGAGGAAGAGGCAGAGAGAAAGAGAATGAGCCAGTCAATGATCTCTGATGGTGGCTAACGATTTTACCCTAATCGCTCCTCCTGCCCCTGTCGAGAGGAGCCGGGCCGTAGAGCTCGAATAATGACCAGCCATCCAGTCCTAAACACTCACCTCTCATAATGATGGGATTCTCATTTGCAGCAATGTTTTCAACCAAGACAACAGGCGCACAAAACGTAAAGCTTTTCTCAGGTTAAGGCATTTAGCACAGGATTTCCTTAGTGGTTGTGCACAAAAGGCAACACAAAGCCAGGACCTGTATAATGAAGCATTCTTAAGATAATGTGGCTCTTTCAATATACTGCTTCAAGAACAAATAAATGCCTTTCAGAAGTCGCCAGTAGATACACACAGCATTTGTACAGGAGTAAACGTATGGCCACATCAAAGCGGGGCTGCACAGTGAATCCAAATCAAATCGAAATTGCAATTCGAATGGTCACAATTAGGAAATCGCAAAGGCTAGTGCCATAATTTCCTCACAAATACCCTGGTTTTATTCAGCATAAAAACAGCTAAGCCTCTTGTTTAGATTTGTTAAAACATTCATTCATTCATTCATTCATTTTCTACCGCTTATTCCCGTTAGGGGTCGCGGGTGACTGGAGCCTATCCCAGTGACTTTGGGCCTTAGGCGGGGTACACCCTGGACAGTGGCCAACTCGTCGCAGGGCTAACACAGAGAGACAGACAAGGACAGACAACCATTCACTCTCACATTCATACACTAGGGACAATTTAGAGTTGTCAATTAACCTACACAGTCATGTCTTTGGACGGTGGGAGGAAGCCGGAGAACCCGGAGAGAACCCACGGTAACACGGGGAGGACATGCAGACTCCACTCAGAGAGATCGTGTGATGTTAGGGTGGTTCGGAATTCGAAACCACGATGTTGGGGTGGTCTGGGATTCGAACCCACGATCTCCTTATTGAGAGGCAGAAGCTCTAGCCGCTCTGCCACCGTGCACCTTGTTAAAACATGTTCTGAAAAAAAGCGACAAAAATGCGACTGAACGGAAAAAAAAGTGTGACATAAAAGTGACAAGAATGTGACTAAAAGCAACAAAACATGACTAAAAGTGTCAAAAACGTGGCTAAAAGCGATTGAATTATAAGTTCACAAAACGTTCTGTAACATGTGATTCTTTTAGTAGTTTGTCAGTTCATAGTTGAGTCTTTTTGTCTGTTCTCCTGGTTGTGTTTAAAATGTGAACTTTGAACAGAATCCCATTATTAAAACATAAATCACAAATCTAAATGCAAAAGCAGAACTGGTCAGAATGAAAAGTCGCATTTAGATCATTTTCCCCAATTGTGCAGCTCTACATCAAAGTATTATCAGTTCTGTTATTTTCACAGGACAGACCAGAAAAATTAGGAAAACTAAATCACATTTGAGGGAGCGGTGGAATAAACACAATTGTTCAAATCATTTAATATTGTGAACATGCTTTTGTCACTTGTAGACTCACAGTGGGACGAGTAACAAAGTTTTACACAAGCACAAGTACCGTTATTTCAAACTAAATATTACTGAAGTAGGAGTAAAAGTCTGGAGTCTGAAAGTCCTCTGAGAAGTAAGAAAACTATAGTATTACCCACTTCTGCTGATAGAGAAAACTGAATTGAAACTGCAGTAGCTTATAGCAGGGGTTCCCAAACTTTTCTGGCTGGGACCCCCAAAATAGCCATGCAACCGACTCGGGACCCCCAAAGCGAGTTGAAAATAAACATAGGAATAATTTCAATCGCCAAAGGGTGTTAAATCAGGTTAAATATTGGTTATTTGAATAGTTTATTTGTCTTATTAGACCCTATTTCACTAAAAGATACTGTAAATAAACAATAGAACAAATAGTGTGTCATATTTATTAAAATTAGATCTTGATATCATGTTGCGACCCCCAGCTCATCTCTCGCGACCCCCCCAGGGGGTCCCGACCCCCACTTTGGGAACCGCTGGCTTATAGCAAACTTCTGGAAACTCCACTGGGACTTTGGTGTCTCACCTGAACGAGGAACCAGGAGAAGAGCACCGACACCCAGGGGTTTCCACTGTGTGACGTCTTCTTCGCTGGTGAAAGGGCCTTTCCTGCAAAACAAAAATAAATACAGTAAATATATAGAAGAGGCATAATTTAAAAAAATTAAAATCATTATTCAGCTACTTTATGGTTTCAAATACAGCACTCTACAATCCCTGCACATCTGGTCAATCAGTCTGGTTGAATTTTAATCATGTTTTAAATTGGTCAAACAGGAGTCACTGCAGTGGCATAGATATGAGGTCAGGTACTGCTTTATTGATTCAAACTTATGAAAATATGCAGTTTATCCTATCATGACACCAACATTTGGGGCTTGATTTCAATTCCAAGTAAAAAGCACCATACACTCCTCATTTTGATGATTAATTGAGTTTTTAAACACTGTTATATGTACATTTCAACACAGAATAATTGTAGTTTCTTTAAAATAATCGTGTAACTAGTTCTTTTTAAAACTACACAGGAAACATCCACCGTTGTTCTGTTTATGTGATTTTAGTCAGTATCAATCCCTGATCAAACGAGTTTCAATAGTAGATTTGGTAACACTTATCTGGGTATTCATTTATTTGTATTTATTTTTTTGACAATTCTACAAGCTAAAAAAGATTACAAGCTGCTAGATACTCATTTGAGCAAGTATCGATACTGAAAAAATCTCATGAACAGGTCAAAATTGGACCTTTCTTGAACAGCTTTAAAATGAGCTCGAGCTTTATCAGACCAAAGTGCCTAATAATGAAACTATTTTGTGTTGAAAATGTATTTGAAAATGTATTGTGTTGGTTCAAGAAAGTGCCCATTTTATGGCAGATACATGCAAAGTAAGTTTATAACTCTACTGTCTTCTGCGTTCGACCCACCCTTGCATCTTGAGCTAGATTCAGGGTCAGGAATATGGAGCTGGAGGATTTATTACACATTACACAGCAGCACATAAACGTTTTGCTAGACATCATCACAGCTCCGTCTCAACTTTTTGTGTTGCATCGTTGGACGTTCCCCATTTACAGAACATATCAAACTTAGATTAGTGGCAGCGGTTTTAATGTTACTGACATTTAAACAAAATTTCTGTAATTAACTACACGTCTTTGGAGGAGAGTGGCTGGGAGAGCGAGTGGGCGGCCCGTAAAGCGCCGCGCATACTAAGCCGACACTTCCATTTGGTTCGAGGGCGCTGAAGAAAAGGCATTTAAATACAGCCTTGTGACTGTGGTGACATTTGTGACGAGGCGCCGCTCTGTACTGTAAAGGGTTACGGCGAGCGGGCGCAAAAAAACAAAACCAAATGGAGATGACAGGGACGAGCGGACTGAGGGAGTCTGAAGGGTGAATTTCAGAGCTGATAAATGAATGGGAATAAATAAGAGAGAGTTGAAAGTCAAATTAATGCAGTGGGAGGGAGAGAGAAGGGGAGGGAGAGAGAGAGAGAGAGAGAGAGAGAGAGAGAGAGAGAGAGAGAGACAGGGGCAGGAAATATACGGAAAAGAGAGAGGAAAGAGGAGAAAGAAAAGTGAGGGAGTAAGAAGGGGTGACAGGAAGGAAAGAAAACAGAAAAGGAGATAAATGAAAGAAACGAAAGACGAAAGAAACTAAAAGAAAAGAGACAGAAAAGGGGAGAGAGAAAGGCACAGAGAGGAGCAAGCAAAAGGAGGAGTAGAGAGAAGTGTGAAAAATGAAAGAGAAGAAAGGAAAGAAATTAAGTAAGAGTGAGAGTGAAGGAGAGAGAGAGAGAGAGGGGTGGTGGGAGAGAGAGGGAGGGAGGGAAAGAGAGAGAGAAAGAGGGAGTGGGAGAGAAAGAGAGATAGAGAGAAAGAGGAAATATATGGGAAAGAAAGAGGAGCAAGAAAAGTGAGAGAGTAAGAAGGGGTGACAGGAGGGAAAGAAAGTACAAAAGGAGATAAATGAAAGAAATCAAAGAGGAAAGAAACTAAAAGAAAAGAGACAGAAAAGGGATAGAGAAAGGAGCAAAGAGGAGCGAGCAAGAGGGGGAGTAGAGAGAAGTATGGAAAAATGAAACAGAAGGAAGGAAAGAAATGAGGTAAGAGAGAGAAAGGGGGAGAGAGAGAGAGATGAAAGAGGAGGTGGTGGAGACAGGAAAAGAGGAGAGGAAGAGAGAGAGACAGGAATGAGAGTGCAACAAGAAGAGTGTAGAAAGAGAGGAAAAGAGAGGGCGAGAGAGGGAGACAGAGAGATAAATAAGATGAGAAAGGAGAGAGAGAGAGAGAGAGAGAGAGAGAGAGAGAGAGAGAGAGAGAGAGAGAGAGAGAGAGAGAGAGAGAGAGAGAGAGAGAAAGAGAGAGAGAGAAATGGAAAAGAGAAGAGAGAGGAAAAAGTAAAGTGAGATGAGCGGGTGGGGGGTAATTCAGAGGAAAAGGAGACAATGAAAAGAAAGAGAACAAGAAAAGACACAGAAAAGGGGGAAAGAGAGGATGATAGAGCAGGGAGAGCAACCAAGAGCGAAGAAAGGAAAGAAGTGAGATCAACAATAGAGAGAAGGGGGAGAAAAAAAGGAGAGAGAGTGAATAAGGGGGTGAAAGAAAGCGAGTGAGAGGAGAGAGAAATGAAAAAGGGGAGCGTGGGAAATCAAACAAAGAGACATGAAAAGGAGACAGAAAAGGGGAGAGAGTGAAGAGATAATGCAAGAGGGGCAGAGAAAGGGAGTGAGTAAGAGGTAGAAGAGAGGAGAGAAAAATAAAAAAGGAAGAGAAACAGGAAGACAAAAAAGTAGAACACAAAGCGATGGAAGAGAGAGAAGAGTTGACTTTAAATACGCCAATAAAAGTGCTGGCATAATCCACACAATCACATCCAGACAAATATAGTCAGGCACTAAGAGAAAGAAGAGAGAAATGAAAGACAGAAAGAAAGAGAGAGAGAGAGGAGAGAGATGCACAGGGTTGCAGGCGTCACAGATTAGTGAGTTAAAGAGAAGAAAGCAGAGGAAGATGAGTGGATACAACAACAAAGTGACACGTCCATCAGTCAGGCTTTATGGGACAGGGACAAGGTCGAGCACCGAGGCTCACGCACCAATGACAACACTCGACACGTGCCGCTCGGTCTGCGTGCCACTATTCAACAAGTGTTCAAGTTCACTTAGTTAATGACATAACACTCTCAAAGCTCGGATTCTGAACAGCACTCTTTATAATCTACACCAGGGGTGTCCAAAAATGTTTTTATTTTGTTTGTATTTTTCATCAAGGGCTGTTCTATATTGAAACTTCTGCAAAATGGAAGGCCATGGACTTGTGTTCAATACAGTGAGTTAGAGTTACATTTAGCACAGATTTAGCAGGGATTTGATCGGAGCACTACACTTGATTAGTAGAACTTTAAAGTGCCTCTGACAGGTTGGACTACTCATTCAAATAAAATGCAGTTAAGATAAATATATTTCAAATTCTGCTAGAATCTTTACAAATTTTACCCCGGTTTAGTTTTAGGGTTTTAATTTTACTTCCTGGTTGTAAATGATGACATCACACTAGGACATTATCAAGAAACCATCCTGTACACTGCGCCAAAACTCCTCTAATGTCTCTAATTTGTGGCAAAGAAAAACACACGTAAACAATGTTTGAATTAATGTTTTAAGGGTCAATAAAGTAGTTTCTTTGTGTACATTTTGCATAACCCTAGTGTGATGTCAGTTTGTTTACTTCCTGTAATTTTAAACATGTTTTTCAACTGTTCTCCACAAGCAGCGACCTGATTGGTGTAAAACTATAATTTATATTTACAAGAGGTATTAGTACACTCAATAAAGACAAAATTAGAAAATCATAAAAACCTGTCAAACACACTTTAAAGGTGCTATACGTGATTTTTACTGCTTCGAAACAAGTCTTTACATAAGTCACATGTGTAGCCACAGCATCCTAAATATTCACTGTGATGAGTTTGTAAGCACTTTTCTCGAGTCTCGGGTAAGACTAACAGACATAAGCATGCTAACGGCGCACTTCCTGCTTCTCGTAGAATAAAACGCTTTATACATAGATGCAAAGAAAGCTCTGAGGTCACATTTTCACAGGAATAGATGCTTTTACAAAATATCTGTGCTGGGGCAAAGCAAAACTGATTTAACTTTATTACATGCAACAACAACAACAACAAAAAAACAATCGAGGAACATGAAATAATCATGTTTTTCACATCTCAAAAAGGTAAAAATCAGGTACAGCACCTTTAATATCCAGTCTGTCTTACTGTTTGTTACTGTTTTTTGGGGGGTTTTTTTCCGCTAAAAGCATTACTAATTATAAATTGCACAATTTCACCAAGAAGCCTGAGGGCCAACAAAAATGAGTCGGGGAAATGGCATACAAAACAAATAAACAAGTAAATATGATGTTGATTTAAGGCTGTGCAATCAAATCAGATTCTTCTTATGATTCAATTACAGAAATGTCGCAATCGAAAATACAATTATCTTCTGTTCCGGATGATAGGTGCTCTGGTTCTGCCCCACAAGGATATGACTTATAATAGGTCAGTACTTTCACTACAGGTCAAAGTAATTATTTGAAATAATCAGGATTTCAATTATGAGCCAAATAATTGTGATTATGTTTTTGTCATAATTGAGCAGCTCTAACTTGATTTTCAAATATGTTGATGACAGTTTGAAACAATGAATGAATATAAAACTGAAGTTACCTTTTGAAATCCACCTTAATGTAACCTTTTTGTTTTTATACTTGGGCTTGGACAATACACTTTTGTCATGATCCGATACAATCACGATAAACAGGGCAATCCATATTTTGCCATTTCTAAATGTTGCGATCTATGATTTATTGTGATTCGACATTAATAATTATTGCAATACTTCAGCCATAAAAAACACTACCTTGTATTTTATTGGAACACAGTGCATTATAATATGGTTCAGCATGATTAAGAACTGCAAAAATCTGCCTTGAATGACTTAAATGCACAGGTCAAGTTTACAAATGTTAGAACTGTAAATCTGGCATTTGTAAAAGTGCAACATCAATCAGCACGAAAGTTTCTATTAATTAATTTGAGGAAACGCCCACTCTCTGACCTGTGTAGGGGAAACAATCCATTCATTTCAATGTGTCAGAGCAGCTTTTTCACCCTGTTCAACAACTACAAGAACAAGTTATATTGTGCCAAATACAGACAAGACATGGAGAACAAAAAAGTGACCGACAGCCCAAATTAGTCTAAATATCCAAGAATGCTGACGGCAGATGCAGGCTAAATGCTTGTGCTTAAAATAGACATAATTTGTCAGGAAATGTATAAGAAAAGGGGGAAAGTTGGATTTCCAATCAAATCAACAGAGAGTTTATCCCGCAGCAGACCACACCCCCTGACATTACGTGCTGCCCACTGTATCTTTACTGATGTCAACACTGGCTTTGTCTGCAGCTTAGTCACACGCATATGTACATGGAACATAAAAAAAAAAAAAACTCATAAAAGTCCATTTTACAGTATTTGGTCATGTTATAGTGTTTTACAGATCCAGTAGTTCCTCTCTCCTGCAGAATTCATGTCACTGTAATAGAATGACGATATAATGCAACATGTTATATTGTCCCAGCCCTGTTTTATTTGTATACAGTTTTCATCAAGTGTTCGATTGGGTGAGAATTTACTTACAGAAACAAAACTTTAAAGTCATCTGCAGATCCAAAACATTACCAGCAAGTCAATGTAAGAAGACGTAAGAGTTCAAACCACTGCGTCAACAACTTAAAACAAAACTAAGTAACATTTTTAACTTGCCCCCAGCACGGAAAACCAGCCTTGCGACATTTCCTGACTGTAAAGAGAAACCTTGGCTCTCTTTTTTATACTTGGCGACATGAAATGTTTTGTATGTGACTGTACTTCCTTATTTCAATAAAAAGGAAGGAAAAAAAATAAGAAAAAATGGCTTTAGTGTCTTTTTACTGGGAGTGTATCTTCACAAGAGACCTGCAGGGGGAGCTCTGTCGCTGAAGTTACTTAATTCTGCTTTAAACTAAAACTATTAATGATTACCAATTCATTTCTAACATTGGCTGCACATTACACATTCACGGCGATGCGGACAGCGGCTCATAATGACGGAGATTTATCGAATTGACCGTTAACCATTGAGCTTCCGGAGAAAACAGGAGACATTTTCCCCGTGGAAGAAGTTCTGCTAATACAGCCATTCATCTCCCCTGACACGAACACACACGAATATACACACGGACAGTAACAGACCAAATCCATCTGAAATAGACTTAACAAAAGAGCGGAGTGCGAGAGGGGAGAGTGGCTCGGAGATATTAATCATGAGAGAAGCAGATAGCATGAGGCGCGCTGTTCATTTGACGCAAACCAGTGGAGTCCTAATTACAGTTAATTTAAAACTGTAGTAGCATAAAATCAACTAGGAAGACCTCTTGCCACGTATTTGTCGCTTTGGGGTGCGTTATGTCGGCAAAAAAGAAAGATATTGATGTATTTTGGACAATTTCAAAGGCAAAAATAGCAGAAATGTGCTAAAATGCTTGTAAACAAATTCAAGAATTGCACAAAAAGTAAATGGACTATAAAGTTCAGTGAGACTAAACACTAAATCATAATCAAACATTTTTTGCTAGTGAACTGTGTACATGGTGTTTTAAATGCATACTACTATTTTTTTTCTCCTTTTTTTGCATTTTAGCAAGTCAAATCCTGTGCTTTTTCATTTTAAAGTGGAGCAGTCAGATCGTATTCCCCACTTATTCCGAAGTATCCGTCAGTATTTGTTAAATTTGTCCATGTTTAAGTTTAATTCAAAAGTCATTTCGTCCATTTTGTGAAAGTCAAAAGTGATCTGAGTCCAGTCCTTGACAGTCGGCTCGTCCATGTCATCCTTTTTTTTAAATTATAGCCTCTTTTGCCAGCGACAAAAGTACATTTCACAGGTTCTGTTGATCATCTCCATCTGATATACAATGTTTTCAAATCAGATGGAATATATTCTGTACTTGCATTTTTAAGACTATTATCATTAATAATCATGTTTAATATTTCAAATAGTAAAATGCCCAATAAATCACAAGAAAATTGTTCCTTTTTTGTTTACAAATTGTTTCCAAATTCCAATGCTCTATCTATGCTAAGCGCTTTGGGTGCCTATTAGGTGGAAAAGTGCTCTATAAATAAAAATTCTTCTTCTTCTTCTTTTTCTTCTTCTATCTATCAGAAAGTTTCTGAATGTTTCCTCCAACCAGATAAAAGTTATCTGAAGTTTCTATCCATTACACTTTTTGAGATTTGATTATTTACAAATGGATTTCCTGACATTTTTTGAGGGGAATGTAAGCGACAGATAGATAGAGATAATTGTGTCTACTTTTATGATCTTTTGTGATCAATTTGTCTACTTTTCCATGCACAAATAACAAATAATGATTACTCTAAATGTTGGTTCATTTTGTGCCAGTTGCTAAAAATAAACACAGAAATGGGGCACGTGCGCACCGGTGGGTCAGTTTGGGTTAATAAGACGTAACTACTGCTGCACTTCACTCTGATTGGTTGAATCCACCTAACAGAGCCTGACCAATAGGAACCAATCTTTGAGCACAGGGACGTACTGAACAAAAATCAACTGAAACAAGACAATTTTCACCACAATAGCCCCAAATTGCTCCTCAAAAATCTGCCTTTAGTCTCAATCTCGACTGGTTCTCTTGTTTCTTTCTTTATTTTTTCATTTTAAAGTCACATTTTCAAGCCCATTTGTCAGATATCACAAACATAATGGAATAATGTCTTTCACATTTTTGGGAATTTTTACAGCCAAACGCATACACAACACGGTGAATATTGACTTTCTTAGTGATTTAGAATATCCTTCATACATCTCCATCCATAAGCATATTTATGTTCAGTACAGACTGTAGAGGTTCTCAGTTCTATACAATATTATTTGGGTTAATAAGACGTAACTACTGCTGCACTTCACTCTGATTGGTTGAATCCACCTAACAGAGCCTGACCAATAGGAACCAATCTTTGAGTACAGGGACGTACAGAACAAAAACCAACTGAACCATGACAATTTTCACCACAATAGCCCCAAATTGCTCCTCAAAAATCTGCCTTTAGTCTGAATCTCGACTGGTTCTCTTGTTTCTTTCTTTTTTTTCATTTTAAAGTCACAATTTCAAGCCCATTTGTCAGATATCACAAACATAATGGAATAATGTCTTTCACATTTTTGGGAATTTTTACAGCCAAACGCATACACAACACAGTGAATATTGACTTTCTTAGTGATTTAGAATATCCTTCATACATCTCCATCCATAAGCATATTTATGTTCAGTACAGACTGTAGAGGTTCTCAGTTCTATACAATATTACAAGCTCGATCATGCAAAAGCAGTGTAATTTTAGACCACATTACAATAGATATATACTGTACAGGGGAATTCACAGATAAAAGGAAAATTGTCGCACTTAAATACCTAATTTTCCCTCTGCCTCTACGCAAAGACATTTTAAAGCCGCTGTAGAGGGTTTTTTTCCTCTCTTTTCACAAAGGGCCAATAGAAAATTTGAGACTGATGCACTTTTTCGAATTATCGAACAATGTACAGTCACCCTGAACGGCCATTTTCACACCACCAGGTATTTCGCATCATTTAGACGTCATCAAGGCCGTGGCAACTTGACAATTCAAAAAGCTCCGACCAACAAGTCTGCCAAAGTTCATCAATTAAGTTATGAAGCCAGTTATGTCAGGTAGCTAATTTTCAAACTGAGAAATAAGGAAGCAGGTATTTAAACCTTTCTAACTCATTCCTAGCTTTTATTTCCTTTCACGCGCATCGATTTTACAGCTGACAGCGATGAGGGTTTAACAGGGCACTACGCGACCGAATGAAAGCAGAAAGAGGAGCTGCTGAAACAAACCGTTGAACCGACATTGTGAACAAAACACTTCGCAGCGGTTGGTTGCATTAGCCGTTCACCGTAGCTTGAGCTGTGAATACTGTGCATCACAAATCTCAGGCAAAAAGCTGAATATTGATGTTTGACGTGCCATCCATTATGAATAAAACTTGTGTGATGAATATTAGTCCACAAATATGTGCGTGTCAGGAGGATTTAACCTATATTCATTACAGAAATCCATAATGTAAAATGAAGTAAATACTTAGCAGGATTTACACAGTACATAATAACTCATGAAAGGAATTAAATGATAAAAAGTTTAAAAAATACACATTTTATCAAGATTTAGCAATTTTTTTGTTTTGTAATATCCCTTCTTGGTTGTAAATGATTACATCACACTAGGAACTTTATTGTGTCACTGTTTTTTTATGTTAAATTATGCATAACCTTTGGATGGAATGAGTCTCCCTAGTTTTTTTTTTTTACTTCCTGTAATTTTCAACAGATTTTTCAACTTTTCTCCACAAACTACTACTTGATTGGTGTGTAATATGTCCAATAGGTATTAATACGCCAAACAAATAAAAATCTAAATTAGAAAAGCCGTTATATGCACTTTAAAGTTTTGTTCTCACATAACATCTTGCAGTCCTTTTTACTTTGTGGTCTATGGAGGGAAAACGAAATGTATTAATTAAAAAGAAAAAGTTCGAGTACTGGTTCCCCACTTTTAAACAGTAACAGAACAAACTATTTCTTTATCAAATATCAGTTATTACCTAAAACAGAGAATAATCAATGCTCTTTCTTCGATCGAAACCAGGACCCATCATTTACTTCTGTTTGAGCTGGTTTTCAACTTTTCGTCTCACAGATTTACCATTTATCAGTGTGATTTGACAGCTGAGTTTCCCTCCACAGACGTTCATGCAGACTGTTACGTACCAAACAGGTCGTCCCGGGCCAGGGCGTAGAGGATGCGCGAGGCTCCGATCAGGTTACTCATGGCAGCCGACAGAGTGGAGGAGTAAACCCCGATGGTGACGAACGGACCCCAGATGTTTATGTCTCTCAGGAAACTGTAGTCCTTCTGGAGAAGCAGCCTGTTTGGACACAAAACAAGAGTCAAGCACGTGCAGAGGAGCAGAGCAAAGAACTACTACTACAAAATACTGTGCTTCAACATCCATTAATTAGCCTAATCTATGGCAGTGTTTTTCAACCTTTTTCAAGCTGAGGCACACTTTTTAGGTTTAAAAGATGCCACAGCACACCACGTACAGTAAAAACATGACAAATTCAGATAATTTAAAAAATATATAATGAGCCAAATCATCATGAGCTACTATCTGGTGCTTTAAATTTGGCAATAGTGGTGGTTTTACATTATTTTTTAAGACACTCCGAAAAGATAAATTAGTTATTTACATCCGCATTTGGACATTTTTCAAGGCACACCTGGAAAAACTTCAAGGCGCACTAGTGTTCCCCGGCACACTGGTTGAAAATCAAGGATCTATGGAATCGTTTGACAAATGGTTCATGACTGTTTTGTTTAGTTATCCTTACATCCGAAATCATTTGTTTCTATATTTTTCTCAATTAAATTTAATTCAAAACTTATAAGGCTTTATGTGCTTGTTTTGTGATTTTGTATTATACTGTAATTTGTGCTGTGATCTTAATGTATTTTCTAAACGTCTGTAAAGCACTCAGAATTGCATTTTGCACAAACAGTCCTCGACAAATACATTTAGATTGATTGATTGCGGAAAGGAAATGACAGTGCTGAAATGAAGTGCTACTATGCCAATTTCATAGATAAGAACGTCTGCAAGCAACCTCCTGCAAAGATAAAATAACTCTTCGGAACAAAGTATAATTTCTAATGTATTTTTTATATGAACAAAATTTACAATTTACATTTAGAAGTTAACCTGGCAAGAAAAGCTGTTGAAATCATGCACTCTCCGCATATAAAAAAAAAAAAAAAAAGATTTGATTCTTTATTAAATAGAAATAAATATGGCTTTAAACATGGCTTTCAATTCATAAATATAAATAAAAGAGCTATTGAATCATTAACAAGGTTTATGCAGGTTTCAGCAAATCAAATGTATTGCTTTTTAATGCTGAATTTCAAGTTTTTTAATGCCATAATCAACGTCCAAACAAGGCATTTACCCTTTTATCATGTCAAAACTACTGGCTTGTAACCATTCCATTTCGCAGCAAAATGACTAGAATATATATATATACTTTACTTTATATACTTTATAATATTCAAAAAGCTAATAAAATATGACATTTAAACCATGCAATTGAATGTTTTGAACCCAAGCTTTTACTTTTTAGATGATTTGATTAACATTATATCCAGTACATTTGGGATTCAAAATAAATTAGAATGTTAAATTTTAAAGACAAACTACTGTCATGGACACGCACTTCTGATTGGCTGATATTGCTCTTAGTTTTATTACGTTCATAGTTATTTTTCTGATGGATAAATGCTTTGGGGATTGAACTGAATGCTTTTTAATTCATTTTAAGGCCTTTTTGCCAAAATTCATTAACTGACTTTTAATGTTTTATAATGCCCTGTGGAAAACCTGATTAAAGACCATAAAATACTCCATTTTGTCCCTGCAAACTCCAAACCACGCTTTTACAGAGATTTTTAACCAAAAGGTCTACGGCCAATCCTCTAAGCAGATCAATAACGATTTAAAACAATTAGATCTCAATTCGATCCAAATTCTATTAATTGCGCAGCCGTAATGTGTATCATATCGAAATAACAAAATCCTCACATTTCAAATCCCCAATGTCCAGTGCGATTGGAACCACGTGCGAAGTGTTGATTTTACTGTCAGGCTGTTGATAATAAGATCTTCTATTCAGACTCCAGCGGTTTTCCTGCCCGTGTGCGTAGCTTATGGCGAGAGAGACATCAGCGTTTCCAAAAACCCAGCGGGGCTCATGTGATTACCGCCTGCCCCCCGCCACTATTCAATATGAGCGTGGAGAATTAGGCTACAAAATACTCTCCCTCTCACCTCACTCCGTCTCAATCTGTGTCCCCATTTCGATCGCCCCTTCTCCCCCATCCTGGTGTTTTTAAAAGCCCCGTCTCATTGCTCGCGCGTCCGTTCTTTTCTCGCACCTTTCTGCCGTAATTAAGAATCGCATCACGTTTTATTTCAGGTCCAGTGGGTTTAATGCTTATTATCATGGCCTTATTAAGTATTGTTCGGTCCGTCTAAAAGATTTGAACGCAGTGTTATTTCACTGGAAGCCCCGAGAGACTGGCTATGCGCAGACTCGCACTCGGAGCAGTTTGCATTACCACAAATCAACGAAGCAAAAGGGTTTTCACGGGAGGTAAAACTAACACGCAAATTAGAAAATGGCAAGTGCCGCACAGGTGGCTACTTAAAAGTTTATGAACAACTGTTTGTCAAACTCAAGAAAAAAATGAGTATATTTAATTAATCTCTGTCTCCAGAACTTAAAAAAGATTGGGTTCACCTTGTGACATCATCAGGTGGTAATGCAGGAAGTGCTCCACTGTGTTTGAAAGTGTATACACCTTTATTAGATTGATTTGTTTCTTTTCAGCGCTCAAATTGACAACAAGATGCATCTCAACTTCTGGAATAAGGTGAAAAGATGTAGTCGGCATCTGAGGGAACGCCCACTCACGGAGCTCTGTGCGGGAAATGATCTATTTTAATGGAGAACAGAAGCTCTTTCACTCACTGTGCAAATGCCAAGTTTGGTATTTTGGGCCAAATACATGCAAAGACGTGGAGAAAAAGAAAGTGGTCAAAAACCACACATTTCTGGCTTCTTCTTCTGGCATAGGCTTTATTTGACAGGACAGTTGTAGTGTGAGAGTGGAGAAGGAGAGACATTCAGCAAATGGATGAGGGGGGTCAAAACCCAAGATTCTGTGGTGATAACAACTTGTGAATTTCTTCTAAAGACAGTTAAAAAAAACCTGTATTAGAAGAAATTCACAAGTTAATAATTAAAAGAAGACAGGATGAATTTACCAATATGACAACCACACATGGGCATCGCCTTTAAGTGAAAAAATAAATAAAAACAAAAGCTAGCTTGCCTACGACATGTTAATGTAAGCATGCAGTCATAATGAATGTGATTTGAATGTGGACCAAATGAATGTGAATGTGAAAATGCTCAGTCAGAACGAGGCTGGTGAAGATTCATGGACAGCACAATATCACACGATCTCTCTGGGTGGAGTCTGTATGTTCTCCCTGTGTTACTGTGGGTGCTCTCCGGGCTCTCTGGCTTCCTCCCACAGTCCAAACACATGCAGGTGTTCAGGTTAATTGTAAACTCTAAATAGTGTATGAATGTGAGAGTGAATGGTTGTCTGTCCATATCTGTGTCTCAGTGTTAATCCTGCGACGAGTTGGCCACTGTACCCCGCCTAAGGCCCAAAGTCACTGGGATAGGTTCCAGTCGCCCGCCACCCCTAACGGGAACAAGCGATAGAAAATGAATGAATGAAAACAGCACAAGAGCCCACTGGATCTCTGTCACAAAACTAGAAAAGTTGAAAATGAGTGTTTTCGTGAGGCTCAGGATTAATGAAATAAGCGTGAATGAACCTAAACTCAACTCTGGGTATGTTTTGATGAAAAAACAATAACATAACATTGTTAAAAGCTCAATTTTAGGTCAAATGTGTCCTTTAAACCTCATTTGAACTGCCTCACTCCTCGATGTTTCTTCTTCTGACAGTGTGGTGTTGTTTTGAATGCACCGAAAACAAGGGGGGTTACAAGTTTACCACACTATATTGTTTTTAATATGTTTCTGCTTGTCTCTATGGAGATGTTTGCCTGAAATATTCCACAGTGAACTTGAACTTACCCATTTTGCATTTATTAACTTAATTTTATTGCTCAAAAATATCTCGAAAAACATTATTATTTCTCTGAGGGGTGTCGCCTTCGCAAAGATCTCACCTGTAATTTGTAACTACCTGCTTGTCTCCATGGAGATAGACTAGTTTAACGCCAAAACATTCCAGGAAAACACTCAACAGAAAAGCTAGATAGTACACCTTTAAATTGTAAAAAAAACAAAAAAGACCAGACTGAAAAATGCATGAAAAAGGACCTTTAAGTGCCTTGTTTACATAAGTGTGTTGTGGTAATGGAATGTTTTTGAACCGCAGTTTTAATCAGAGACTTTGACAGATACACAACAAATGAAAAAATAAATAAATAAAAAAAAATCACTCAATGGTATTATATGCATGTTCACGCTCGGAGGGCCGCACACAGAGACGATTTGTGAGAAGAAGTGAAGAATTAAAGGTGCGTTTGAGGGAGACGTGAGTGATGATGTGGGCCAAAACTTATGGGCTGGATATTAATTTCTCTGACGTGCGGCAGGAGCAAAATAAATCGGGAAAAGCTTGGCATTTCCAAATGGGCTTTCAAAAACAATAGCGCTGACAGTTGTGACAAATGTGTGCAAGCCGTGGCCACGCGTCGGTCCATTATCGGAACATTTACTGGGATAGTTTGCTGTGAATGAGAAAACTTATGAGTATTTATCACTTATGAATAGTTACTGTAAATAATCTGGTAAAAAAAAAAAGTAGGTTCTATCTCTTTAATACTAAAATATGATTCAATAGCAATTTAAACTTCTGCAATGAGGTTACCCTTCTTCTAAATTTCATGTTTACTTCTGACTGTTTTGTAAATAACTCATATATATGAGATATATATACTCATATACATATTTCTTTGTAATTGGTTTGTCATTATTCATTTTCCTACAGGGATAATAAAGTATATTTTGCATTTGTCTCTAAAAAAAATAGCAAGCAGCGTGTATTTCATCATTTCTAAAAAATTAGAATTAGAAAGAACAAAAAGGTAAACGAAAAAAGACATCAGAAATGTATACAAAAACGATTATAGAAGATAGTGTCCTGGATATGAATTAGTCTTTATCCATCCATTCAGGTTGATTAAAGAAACTAAAATAAATAAATAAATGTATCTCTAAATCAGCTACATTTAAAAAAGAACTAAATATTACTATAAAGAATAATGAAATACATACAATCGCAAAATATGTAAAATCATTAATAATTGTAAAACCATATGCCAAAAAGAGGATGGCTGATATCTAATTTTAAGACTGATTTATTCAAGTTTTAACTCCAAAGAAAGGTTAAATCAAGTACTAAATAAGATCTCCCTGTGTAAATCTTTTAGCGTCTAACCTGTCGACAAAATGAAGCAAGAAAAAAACTGGCTCCATTTGACTTTGGCTTATTTTTACATGAAAACATTACAAAATGAAACACTGTAACACATTTTTTCTTACATCTATGTGAGTAAACTACAGGAGAAGTTTCAAACTGATATCTCTACATTTGAGTTTATTTTTCCTATTCACCTGCAACGTCCCGCCTTAAAGAAAAAAGATAATTCAATCTGGGGCTGCAACTAACAATTATTTGGGTAATCGATTAGTTAAGTGGTTTCTGGAGTGGTTTAGACACAAAAGTCACGTGATGAAGAGGTTTTACAAGGTTTCACCATGGATGTATTAAATGAACTGGATAAGGTACGCCCCCTCTGTCTGTGGTCCCAGATTGATTTGTGGCCGTGCGAGGTACTGCAGCCTCTTGGAACCAGCCTTTTTCTAAAATTGCACATTATAATTGCAGACAGGACTGAATTATTATCGGTATTTAAATAAAATAGAAGGAAATGTTCTTTTCTACCGTTTCTAAAATCACCGAAATTACCGTTTTTATATGAAGTGGGGGATTGTCGTCACGTGGCGCCCTAAAGCAAAGATGGCAGCCTCCGTTTCAGGAAGTAAAACAAAGATGGCAGCCATCGTATCAGGAAGTAAAACAAAGATGTCAGCCTCCGTATCAGGAAGTAAATGTGGAAGTAAGAAACTTTTTTGGGGTCATGCGCCAATGAGCACTCTCCATAGAGATAAACAGGACGGCCATCTTGGATTCATCTTCCAGGTTTTATTATAGTTCTATGGGTTTGACCCAGATGAAGCTGAAGTGAAGGATCAGTACAGGGCTACATTTATGGATAAAAGTGTGTTTTCATCAAATACACTGAATCTACACATTTTCCAGGTCATTTTCATGGAATTGTCCCTCAACTTTAGTCAAAAAACCTGTTTTCTAAGCTAATATCATGTTTTGGAACCTACCAGTTAATGCTTATTCCTTTACTAAATAGTTGATCATTATTTCAGTGATCGATTAGTTTCAATTAATCAATTAACTTGTTGCACCCCTAATCAGTCTAAAGCAAATTTGTGCCATAAAACTGTTCAAAATAAATGTGTTTTATGTGGTTTAACACTTTGCTGAGTTTGAGCGCCTCCATTAGCAGGGGAACATTGCTTATTTGCCGCGGCATGTGATTGTGTGGCCCGGATCGTCTGTATTGATCAGATCGTGAGCTGAAATGAGCTCTGCCTTCACATAAAGACTGGAACAAAAGGCAGAGGAGCGAGAGGCAGATTAAAGAGCGCCTTCAGAGACGACGCTCCGCCAAAGCAGCTCAGAGACGCCGCGCCGCTTTTGTTTCCAGCCGTTTATACGTTTATTATTTACCCTTTTTATTCATGACCTCGTTTATGGATTCGTCTTTTAATCCATCATTTGACGTGCTGGTGGCAGAGATAATTTGCCAGTACTTTGCGCAAACATTACACATTAATTATCAGAGATTTGTCAAATGGGTTGAAAAATTAACTAGTGTTTGTTTATGGAATGGGTAGTCATGGGTGAAATGTACCCTTTTAATAAAGGCTAAGAGTTGGATTACATCATTAACCTACTTTACACCGTAACAACTTCATAAATGTAACAAATAATAATAAAATGTGTGTAGTTTTGTTGTTATTAATTTATTTATCTTTCAGTAAATTGTGTTAAACAGGATTTTATTTCAATATTTATACAGTCGAAATATATCTTAAACTGTTTTTGACTTTCTTTTACCTGAGAATCTATTTGAGTAGTACTTTTTATCACTATTTATATCACTATATATAATTTAACAAACAATTATCATTTTAAGCCCTTTAGCAAAAGTTTTAAATAGAGTCTAGAAATAAATAACATCACCTTTTTTCATGATTATTATTATTTTGTGTATATGTTTTTCACTCTTTTTACAACGATCCAACGTAATTGAACAGAATATAACAATTTAAAGTCAACACTGGTTTGTTGAGTAAAAAAAGTGCAGTAAAAGTAAATAATGCGACAGGAAAAAGGTAAATGGATCATAATAATAGAAATATTCATCAAAATATTGAATTTGACAACAACAACTTAAACCAAAACACCACAGGAAAAGCTTTTGTTTCCCCTTAAAATGTTAGTTTTTTGATCAGTTTGCTCTCTCAACATAAGCTTTCACGTAGAAGCAACAAAACGTTCCCATCGCATCCACTTTCAGCCGTAGATTTCTCTGGGACATTGTATCGTCAAAGGCCGTTTTCGCCAAATGCACTGTATTTTTCCCCCATAGAGACATAAAGATCAGCACCTGCACACACCAAATTTCCCAATATAAGATTTTGACCGACCGCACAGAAGGATCTCGCAGGCTTCAGGTCGAGGTCAGGGGCATCAGCAGAACCATTCGAGATCATCCGGTTTAATGATGTTGAAGAAAGAGACTTGAGAATCCAATAAATGTTCACGTGGGCTCTCCCTGAGTTACGGAGATGACTTTAGCTTATGGCTCCACCACTGTTATGCTCATTGTACCATTATGAAGCCATTTTGTGCATCTGCAATATGGACATGATGGGCCGCGAGTCGATAGCCGCGCTCCCTGCAGAATACAGAGGTTAGCGGCATTTATGAGCTATGACTGCAGCAGTAATAGTCTCTGTGTGTTGAGAGAGTCCGTATGTGATTTAACAATGCAAACACTGTATCAGAGGTTTGGTGTGGTGTACGAAGCATTGATGACTGACCACTAGCCAGAAGGTCACTGTGAACTTAACACCAATGCAGGAAAGTGCCACAGCCTTGTGTTAAAAAGACTGCGGTTTATAAGAAAAATTAAATATTAGAAAATAGAGTGCCCTTCGGTGACAACATGAAGTCCTCAACATTGTTTACTCTATCCGATGTTTGTTTTTCTGTGTAATACACCTGAAATAGCACAAATATCACTATCCAAGAACTCATGCCTATTAATAAACTTTGAACATTACAAGTTTGATTTGGTTGCTACTTAAACCATGTCACACATTTAGCTTTACTGAAGAAGTAGGACTGCAGTCAGACTAAATTTCTTGATCGATTTTAGACTTCAATTAATTCACTAAAGGGGTCTTGGTGGGGAGCTGACAAAACTATGAAAAATATTCGTGAACTGACCAAATATCTGATCTAAACTGCACTCACAAACTCACAAAACTCCCTCACAACTCGCAAAAAAGTGTACAGAAAAGTACAAGTAGGTATTCACATGCTGGGTGGGCCTCTTTGGGTGCTAGAAGGTCCATGCATTTGTTGACTTGAATCCATAAACAATTTGTGGTTGGGGGGTTATTACGCCCTGCACTCACGGGACATTTATGGTTCGTCGGTCCATTGTGTGAGGACCAACTGGGGGAAGTGAGCCTTCTCCTATGCTGCTCCTGTAGCTTGGAACTCAATTAAAAAAATAATGAGTCAAATTTCTTATTTGACAAATTTTCTTATTTGACTAATTATTTTAGTTGTTGGTTGACAAAGACACCTTTAACAGCTCTATTAAGAAGTAAAAGAATGTCTGCTTGGGGATTAATACAAATAATTCTGAGTATTTTTTCATTGTGTCTGTATTGTAAAGCTATTGAAATTAAGACCATTATTTGCAACTATAAGTATTGTCCTGTAAAAATTTGTTAATTTCATACCCAAATGGAAATTATAGAATCTTTTTACCATGTCGCTAAAATAATACATAAAAATATATATAATAATGAGTGCTTATATTACTGTAGTACATTATAAATCAGCAGTGGTGGAAAGTAACAAAGTACTAAAGTAAAAGTAATGCACTTAAGTACAATTTTTAGGTATCTGTACTTTAGTATTTTTTACAGTGGATACTTTTTACTTTTACTTTACTACAGTTGAGACCAAGTATCTGTACTTTTTACTCCACTACATTTTTTTTTACTAGACTGAAAAGTAGAAAGTACTTTTCATTCTGTTTGAGGGTTATGCACATTGATAGTGACGTTCTGCCTGAAGGTTTTGAATTCAAGCTCAACAACAAGCAAACAAAAATATACACGCAAAATTAAAGAAAATAATTCGAATAGACCTTTGTTAATCAAAATTAAGCACAATTCTTCACCAAAATTATGCCATTTAATGTGTAAAACTTGTCTCATAATCTGCATGGAAAACTTTTACTTTTTATTCTTAATGTACATTTTCAAACAGATTTACTTAAGTAGATTTTTTTAATGTGATACTTTTATTTTTATTTTTTTGCACATTTATCTGTACAAAACTGAGTACTTCCTCTACCACTGAAAATCAGATTTAAATACTAAAACCACTGAAGGTCTCGCGCAAAAACACTTCAAAGAACGAGTGAAAAGACATGACCTCACTTCAGATACATGTGGGTTTTCATTCATAAAACTGTAGTAGTAATTTTGGCCCGGGTGCCTTTTCCTCCGCCTCTTTAAGACCCTCCAAATGGACTCCATAGCAACATGTGCCCCGGCCCCTCTGGCATCCCCCCGCGGGATTTAGAGCTCGTCTTCAGCCGCGGCTTCACCTTGACCTTGCTGCTGGTTTTCTACAGCGTGGGGAGTGATCCAGACGCAGGGACGAGGAAGGAGGAGAGGAGCGAGGGAGCGAGGGGAGAGTAGGAAGGGATTAGGGAGGAAAGGAGAGAAAACGAGGGAAGGAAGGTTGAGAGATGAGGAGAAAAGGAATAAGGAGGAAGGAGAAAAGAGGAATGGGGAAAAAGAGAAGAAAGAAAAACGAAAGGATGAAGAGAAAATAGTGAGGGGGAGGACAGAAAGCGGGAGAAAAGGGAGGAGTGGAGTGGAAACAAGAGAGAAAGGAAGGAGGAGGAAAGGAAAGTCGAGAAGGAAGGTTAGAGGGGAAGGAGAGAGGGGGAGAAGTAAGAAAGAATGAGAAGAGAAAAAGTAGAAAAGGCGGAAATAAGGAAGGAGATAAGAGGGAAAAAGGAGGAGGGAAGAAAGGTTAAAAGAAGAGAATGAGTAGGAGGAGGGAATAGAGGAAGAGAAAAGGAAAAGAAGAGAAGAAAGAACGAAAGAACAAAGGATGCAAAGAGAAAATAGTAAGGGGGAGGGAAGAAAGTAGGAGAAAAAGGAGGAGTAGGAAAGTAGAAAGGAAGAAACAAAGGAAGGAGGAGGAGAGGAGAGAAGGAGGAAGAGGACAGAATGAAGGAAATAAGGAAAGAGTAGGGAAGGAGAGAAGGAAGGAGGAGAGAAGAGGAAAAAAGAAAGGATGAGAAGAAAATAAGTAGAAAAGGAAGTAAGGGAGGAGGAGATAAGGATAAGGATAAGGGATAAGGAAAGAAGGAAGGACAGGAGGAAAGAAGGAGGAAGATAAGGGAGGAGTGGGAGAGCAGAGAAGGAAGGAGGCGAGAGAAAAAAAGAAAGGAGGGAAGGAAGCAGGAGATAAGGAATATGTAGAAAAGGACTGGGAAGAGGAGAAAAGGAAGGAGGAAGCGAGGAAAGAAAGGAGGATAAGAGCAGAGTGAAGGAACTAAGAGAGTGGTAGGAAAGAAGTGAAGAAAGGTGGAGTGAGGAGAAAGAAATAGGAGAAGATGGAAGGAAGGAGGAGGAACTGAATGAGAAGATGAGAAAGAAGTAGGGGAGCAGATGATAAGAAAGGGAAAAGAAGATGAAAGGAGAAAAGAAAGTAGAGGAAGTAATTAGAGGAAAAGAAAGCAGCCAGGGGAGACAACAGGAGGCGAGGAGAAAGAAGTAGGAGTTGAGGCACGAAGGGAGGAGAGAAAATTGAGAAGTGATGAGGAAGTAGGAGACAAAAGAGGAGGAGAGAAAAGAGAAAAGAAGAAAGAAGAGAAAAAGGAAGGGACGGGTTAATTGAGGATAGAGAACGAGGAGAAAAACGAAGCCTGAGAGGAATCAAGGAGGAGAGAAAGAAGAAGGAAAGGAGGAGCTGAGGAGAGGAGGAAGGAGATGAGGGTAAGGAAAGGGGGTGATTTGAGAAGGACAAAGAAAAAGTAGGAAAAGAGGAAAGGAAAGAAGAAACAAGAGAAAGAAAAAGAAGAAGGAGGTGAGGCAAGACGGGAGGAAAGAAAGCTGAGAGGTGATGAGGAAGCAGGGGAGACAAAACAGGAGGAGAGAAGGAAGAGAAAAGGGAAGGGATGAGAGGAGGGTTAACTGAGGACAGAGAAGGAGGAGAGGAACGAGGAATGGTTAGGGTTAGGGTTTAGGGTTAGGGGGTTAGGGCTTAGGGTTAGGGGAGAAAAGAATAGAGACAGAGAATGAGGAGGAAAAACGAAGCAGCGCGAGAGGAATCAAGAAGAAGGAAAGGAGAGAAGGAAACGGCAGAGGAGAGGAGGAAGGAGAGGTGCAGGGAGGGTTAAGTGCTCTCAGGGGAGGAGACGGTGGTTAAGGATTATTAAATGGGATCAATAAGTAACAAGGCCTCTGCGTGAGAGGACACACAGGGGCAGACGTGCACACACACACACACACACACACGCACACACGCAGACACACACACACACACACACACGCACACACGCAAACGCACGCACACACACGCACACACTCCTGCTGCGCCTCAGAGTGGAGAGGTAAAGAAAGAAGGTACGGAGGAAAAAGAGCAAGAAATAAAAATGAATCGAACTGTTCTGGTGAAAAGAAGTGAAAAAAAAAAGGGGGAATTCATTTGAAAATGGCTGTTATCTTCGTATTAATGTCTTTAACCGTGTTATGGGGTTTCAGTCTGTGCTGGACTAATGGCGTTTTGACACTCAGCTAGGACTGTAACAACTATTGAAATAATTGGAAACTAATTCAGTAATCGGATAACCACAGATCCCTGAACATGCCGTGAGCTGAGAGAAGATGTTTTCTGACTCAAATTGAGAAGCAATTGCATGAAAAGTGCATGGAAAATGTGTAAATTCAGTGTATTTGATGAAAACATTCCATAAATGTTCTCCGCCAGGATCCTCAAACGATCCTCACTTCAGATTCATCTGGTCAAATTTAGTAAAAAAATATTTTCATCGCGCGACTTTGGCGTTCTAAACAACAAATTGATTAACACTCAACATTAAAACCAGCTAGGGCACAACTTTACAGATTTACAGATTGAAGAAATAAATTATGCATCCAGAGGCACTGAAGTACATTTTAAGTTTCACAATATGATGTTCTGGACTGAATGTATAAAATGTCTACACAAAATGTTTTAGAAAGTCATGTTAGAAAGAAAAAGTATGAGAACTTCCAGAGAAACTGTGGATTTGTGTTTAGTACTACTCATTATACAGTACAACTCATGAGTAATTCCCTACCTAACCTGTATTCAGGTCTGGTTCAACATATAAACTTCACTTTGCAAAAAAGAAGCGCAATAAGAGCAATCACATTTTCTATGTATTCACCTTATTCCGTCCCGCCCACGTTTGCCTCTTTTTGCCACTGAGCTGAACTCCTGTAGTAAAGGCACTTCTGGTTTGACGTAAATGGCAAACGAGGGAAAAGTTTCGTCGCAGAATTATTATATAAAGTAGACTGATTTGTGTAAAATGTTTTAAGTACACGTGCAACAAGTAGTCAACAATGCACGGATTTCCTGGGCGGCCTGAAAACAGCTTTTTAGTCAATTTTTAACAAAAAGTATGACATTTTGTAAAGGGATAGATCTCTGGAACAGTAGATGAACTAAAATTGTACCACTCTCTTAAGTTTAAATTATAACTCTCAACAGGTGTTTGTGACAATTTTGTACTTTGCATCTGTTATTGTATCTATTTTTATGCATGGGTGTATTTAAAAGTCAAATCTGATGGACTGAGCACACACACTGACACATGACACACAGACTGGGGCAGAGCAGACAAGATATTCTGCCAGATATTGGAAGATTTTCAATTTTGGAACAAAATCTGGGGAAACCCTTCAATATCATCCCTATTTGTTACAGTTTCCTTTTTTGTGAATTATGAATGGTTTCAAACTTGCATTATGACGACCTAATAAGCATAAGTTTCAGTATAGCTCTTTCCACATGTCAATTGTTCTTGGGATATGATTCAAATATCCCTGTGACCCAAATAAACAAATATATATATTTTAAAATAACAGAATAAGTAATAAAGAGTATGACGTAGACCTGCAACTAACGATCATTTTGCTTGTTGATTAGTCTAGCGATTATTCTTTTGATTAATCGATTAGTGACTCAAATGAAGCTGAAGTGAAGCGGTTTAAGGATCCTGGTGGAGTATATTTATGGAAAAGAGTGTGTTTTCAATTAAATACACTGAATTTACACATTTTACACGTCATTTTCATGCAACTGCAGTTCAATTTGAATCATAAAACTTATTTTCTCAGCTCAGGGCATGTTTTGAATGTAATTATTTCAATAACCGCTCAGTTGTGATTGCTCGATTAACCTGTTACGGCCCTAGTATGAAGTATGCGCAGTCGCTAGCACTCATTTCATCCCTCTTTATCCGTTCTTTTCCAAACCCTGGAACGGCCCGTGCAGTTTGGACCCGCTGTTGATGGCTTGGCCCGGGCCCCTGCCATTGTTGCCCCTCACACCTCCAACCCCAACCCCAAAAAACACAAACAGGACGGCGGTCAGGAGTGGGAGAGATCTCTGCGGCGGCGTGATAGGGTCCAATAACAAAAGGTAAGAGTCTGGATGGAGGGGTGATGGATAGACAGAGCGGGTTAAGCCAAGATCCTGCTCCGGGACGATAGGAAGGGCCCGCGGGGGGAACGGGGGCGACGGGGACAGACGGGGGGCAGTGACTTGTTGCCTCAGAGTCGAGTGATACTGGCTTATCTGTGTGAAGTGACAGAACATGCTGGGAAAGAAAGTACGGAAACATTTGCTTTGTTGACCAAATGGGTAAGAGGAATGTTTCACTACAAATATAAAAGAATAAAAAACAAGTGTTGAATCAAGTGACTAAACCTTATTTTGCCTTAACAAGGACTTAATTCATAGTGAGCAAATAGTTTATTAAGCACTATTCAGGATTAGTAACTGCTTAATTAAGGTTAGGGTTTGGAATCAGGGTTAGAGTATTAGTTAAATAGTTACTAAGCCTGAATCATTCTTATTCCGCCGTCCCCCTCCTGTCTCTGGGCGACTTTGCGACATTCCCTGACACCGACCCAAAGACAACTCTGCTGAGAAACCTTGGCTCTCTTTTTTATGTTTGGCGAAATGAAATGTTTTGTATGTGATTGTAGTTTCTTGTTTCAATAAAAAGGAAGGGTGAAAAAAATGAAAGCTTTTGGCGTCTTTTTACTGGCAGTGTATTTTCACAAGAGACCTGCAGGAGGCGCTCTGTCGCTGAAGTTACATCTGCTTTAATTAAGTCTTTGTTCATGCTTTATTTAGGCAGGAATAAGTGTAGTTATTGTAAAGTGTTACCGACAATTAGTAGTTGAATGGTCACTGATTCATGGATTAATAAACTTGTCAAATGATTATTTCTTTTATGTGAGATACATTTTGAACCAAATAAAAGTTGAAATGGGGACTTAAGGCTAGGGCTGTCAAACGTATTGAAAATCAGATTCTAAAATAAACAAATCTGACAAAGTCTGGACTAAATGGGATCGTTATGTGCTGTATTCAGTGTTATTCTGTTTTGTAAATTATAATATTGATGTGGGGCCGGTAAGTGTAAGAAATAAGTCTGCTTACTTCTGTGTTGAAAACAGCAAACCGACTCCTACATATGTCACAGTTAAAGAAAATAAACCTGCGCAAAATTCAAGTTCAAGGAGGAACAAATATTCTGGTTAACTCCTAAAAGTTGATTTTGCATAATATGTCTCCTTTAAAGCTGCATTATCTCATTTTCAATTCTCAAAAGGAGGAAGTAGGTATTTAAATCTATACAACTCGTTTCAAGTTCTGTGGTGTGAGTGGTATGGCAATATTTTATCCCATTTGCACATGTGTTTTATTTCTTCTCAAGGTTTAAAGGATAAAAATTAAGTATTCATATCTTACTTTAAAACATAGTAGCTTAGGTACAAATAAACACACATTGGAGACCTTCAGAGAGGAAAAACCTGGAGTTGCTTCATCCACTACTCTGCAAATACATAACCCAGGCCTTTTAAACATTTCTGACATTTCATTCTCCTTCATTTATGTGTACGAAATAGTGACAAAATGTATGAGAATTTTGAAGCAAGAGCTTTAACAATAAAACAATTAAACATTCACTTACTGTACCATTTCTGTACTTAGCAAAACGGCACTTTTGGGGGTGAACATTTAAGGGTGCGTCAGATCGGTCACAAGTAAAAACAAGCTCGGGTGCACAAGAAACGCAAGATTAATGCATTTAACCATTAGGAATTATTGCGCATCTTTACAACGCGCATATCCCACTTGCTATTATCGCGATAACAATATTTTTGTTATTTATGTATTGTGCAACCCAGTCACATGCCTGAATGTTCAGCCGCGTGCATGGGTTTAAAACAGCTACATAGCACTACAGCAAAAACAAACAACCACCTCATCACAAATACTGCAGAATACAACGCAAGGTAAGGCAACACGAGGACTTACAAACACATGTAGATTTGTATTATTTTCTTTGCATAAGTGTGACATAAAGCGCAATTCATACTGTAACTGTTCAGCTATAATTTGGCCCATTCCAAGTTGTATTAGTTCAAACAGAAAAATAAATGCATTGTCGTTTGTTTATTTATTTCCTTTCTAGCTCTACATGGACGAGTTTCTGTGGAAGATCGAATTGGCTTAAACATTCCATTCAGAACATCTTGAACGAGTAAATAATACCAAAGAGACTGTGAAATGTGACAGATGCATTCATCATGGACATTTGGACTGGTTTGTCTGTCTGTAAATGTGAAATGCGGCAGTTTTGGAGACGCAGCAGTGTGCAATTAAGTGTATAAAATGTGGGATTTCAAGCAGAAACTTATTTGTTTTAACTATAAACAACAGCTTTTATGGAAAACTAAAACTAATCAAAGTAAATAAGCAATACCTGCAGCCCTGTGTAGAATAAATAACGTGTGTGAATCAGTCAAATATTGCACAAACTATTTCATGGTCTGATCAGGCAAAAGTTCAAAGTTTGAGCGTAAAAAAAGACTGAATTTGTTTAAAGTGAAAACAACCCAGAAGATAGAAGACTGTGACTGAACGATAACAAAACGAAAACAAAAAGTGGAAATGGGAAAATGCGGCGCGCGTGCTGAAAAGTGTGCGTGCGCGTGCAGGTGTGTGGGCGCCGACTCGCGAGTGCGGAGCGACTGAACTCGAGTAGGGGATGCGTCTTTTGAGCGAGCGGCGAGAGAATTAGACATTGTGCTTTGGTGCCGCGGCGAGAGGAGGCGGTGAGGCAAACGCGGAGGATGACAGACAGTAGCACTTCAGGGCGAGCGAGCGCACATTAACCGCTCTGCATGTCGGAGATAGCGCCGCAAAAGCGAATCCAGATTCCAGCTGAAGTAACCATCAAGCCGGCTCGAAACAATGGGTGTTAATAAAGCGCGGCCCGGATTATCCTGCGGGTCAGTGACGCACAATGCCAACCCCGCGCTGTCAAGTCTGCGGTGTTTTATTTATAAATGTGACAGAAACACAGCGGAACTTATACTTTAGTGAGTGATTAGAGTAGGGTTGGTTTGAGTGGGCATTGTTTCTTTAATCTGGCCAGTTCTTTACAGTGTTTATTACAGATGTCGTGGTGTGGTTGGAAAAATGTGTGTCGTTAAGGACCTGACACTCGTGATTTTAGTTGTGTGTAATGATAATAATAATGTATAACTAGGCGCGAGACATTAGAGATGTATTGAAAAATGGATAATCTTTCAATTGTTGTTTTGGAGATATGAAAAATCTGCATATTGAGTACAGAGCTGGGCGATAAGGAGGAAAAAATTATCAAGATTTTTTTTCCTCATATTGATCAATCTCTATTTTGGATTCGTCTTTACAAACCGAAATGAAAATGCTTTCTGTGCTGATTTCATGAACATTAATTATGTAGACTTAATCCTTAATGCCTTTTAACATAAAAAATAATCATATTTCTGCTGCCAAAGTCAGGCCTCTGCTCCAAAATACGTGTACTGGCTGTGGAACTCATGATTCAAAAACAACCAAATTATTGATAATAAAACAGATTAATTGTCGAGCCCTAATCGAGTATATTGTCCATTATTAAAACAGTTTTTTAAATGATGGAAATGTCTTGTGCAAGCTCGCAAACAAGGATATAAGTGATGTTTTGGACCCTTTCTTGATAATTTTATGGTTCATTCTCGTTTTGTGCAATACTTGAACCTCAACCAAGATGTACAGGTACATTTTAGCACATTCCTGATGCACTGTGAAAATATAGTCAGAATATCCTTAATAATAGTAGAAATAGTAGTAGTAGTAATATTTATGTTTGTGAATATATCTCCCACCCCTACTAAGAACTAAAACAACTAATTGTGATCATATTAGAACCAGTTATTTAAATCAATCTCTATTCCAAAATGTAAACCTCAAATAAGTGTGTTCTCATCTGGCTGTTACTTTATCATTCAGCAAGTAGGATTTCATAAAGCTGGTCACATAATAAAGCACTTTACATCAACTATTTACTCCCCACATTTGGGAACTTAAGTTACATCTGTATTCACCTTATTCCTCAAGTTGCCGTGGGCGCCGCCAGCTTTTTCCCGTTGTATTAGTTTACAGGGGCAGAAGAGCTCAACAGAAAAGAAGTTCTACAAAAACTACAAAGCAGTTTTCAGGCCCCAGGAAATCGGTGCATTGTTGACTTGTTATTCCACGTGAACATTGAACATTTTACACAAATCAGTTTACTTTATATCAGATTTTAGTGGCAACATTTTTCCGTCATTCGCCACTTGCGTGAATGGAGTTCTCGACAAACGGAAAGTGCATTTACTACAGAAGTGCATTTACTACAGAAGTGCTTTTACTACAGAAGTGCATTTACTACAGAAGTGCTTTTACTACAGAAGTGCATTTACTACAGAAGTGCATTTACTACAGAAGTGCATTTACTACAGAAGTGTTTTTCCTACAGAAGTGCATTTACTACAGAAGTGCATTTACTACAGAAGTGCATTTACTACAGAAGTGTTTTTCCTACAGAAGTGCATTTACTACAGAAGTGCATTTACTACAGAAGTGCATTTACTACAGAAGTGCTTTTCCTACAGATGTGCTTTTCCTACAGAAGTTAATTTACTACAGAATTGCTTTTCCTACAGAAGTGTTTTTCCTACAGAAGTGCATTTACTACAGAAGTGCTTTTCCTACAGATGTGCTTTTCCTACAGATGTGCTTTTCCTACAGAAGTTCATTTACTACAGAATAGCTTTTCCTACAGAAGTGTTTTTCCTACAGAAGTGCATTTACTACAGAAGTGCATTTACTACAGAAGTGCTTTTCCTACAGATGTGCTTTTCCTACAGATGTGCTTTTCCTACAGATGTGCTTTTCCTACAGAAGTTCATTTACTTCAGAATTGCTTTTACTACAGAAGTGCTTTTACTACAAAAGCGTGGATCTGTGAAGAAAAAGAGTCATAAATGGGCGGGGTGGAATAAGGTAAATAGCAGCAGCGGGCCAGGTTAATGACAGACTTGGGGACTGAAATGACCTTTCCGACCCTAATCATAACGCACAAGTGTCTTGCCCATGGACACACAAACTGTATGCATTGTTGCAACAGTGAAATGAGGGCGACCATCTCAATGACTAAAAAGACCACATTTCTGAATGCTCCACAAAAGAATGCTCAGATTAATAGAACTATCGAGTCGGTTTGATGCAATGTCTGCTCCTAAAGCGCGCCCTGGATTAGCCTCGAGGTTCATGACACACAATGCAAACCCTACAGCGGGACACATTTAATTCATAATGAGGACAGAAACACGTTGAAATGATATTGGTGAGTGAATCATTGCGCTGTTGGTTTAAGTGGATATTACTTCTTAATCTGGGCACACACACACAAATGCACTGAGCACAAAGGGCCGGGTAAAGCAGAGACAGACTAATCTGTCATGGCTGGCTGCCTGGTCACACGGGGTTAATAGATTCCTCCTATCGCGCGTCCCGTCAGCCTTCATCACATCATCATCATCATCATCATCATCATCACTAGGCCGCAGCACGCATTTAGAAAGTTTATCTCAAAATATAAACAGCTATATTAAGTTTATTTATCTCCAGCAATAAAGTAATACACGTTTGTTTCTTGGTTGGAAATACAGCTGATACTTACTGATGTTTGCTCATTATTGTCAGCATAAATCTGACACCATTTTTTTCACCCGATAGAAATATTTGTCTTGCCGATAAGCAATATTGGCCAACATCAATATCAATAAAAACACAACGTCAAGGCTAAGAAATGATCACAAGTTGTATTTTATGAAATATAATAGAATTTGTGTATTTTGCAGAATTTTGGACACCAATATCATTAAAACAGAAAATATTATAGCAATGATTGACAATATACTTTATTAAGCAGATACATTGCCTAGTACCCAAACTTTAGAGCGTACATGGAGTGTGAGAAATGACCAAAAAAAAAGGGGGCTAACCATTGTGTAAAAATACGGTTTCTTGTTTAACTTCATTGCCCTCCTATTTCCATTAGAAATACAAAAAGTGTGTAGAAAATTATCTTGATATCATGAAATACCAATGCACTACTGAATCCCCTGCTTCCAATATCAACAATATATTGTCCACCATTTTGCTATTTTCTATAACTTTGGCTGCATGTTTGCTTGGATTGTCATGTGCAACAGACACGTTTTATATTCAACACGTTTATTCCGTTATCCTCCCAGCTCAGGTAACTAGACCCATTCAATCGTAGAAAGGGGTTCAGAGGTTGTCATCCGGACGCCGTTTAAAGATCGAGACGTTTCAACTTTTATCCAAAAGTCATTGTCAATCAGAGAGCTGGTATGGGAACTTGGGCTTATATGCTACTCTAAGTAGTGGGAGTCAAAAGAGAAAATCCTTCTCTAAACAGGAATGGGGGCTTAAGATTTAATTTAGCCAAAATTTATGACAGCATCCTAACACCTTGGTCCAGATCAATAGACCAGTCAAATGCTAATGAGGTAATCAGCAGTGAGGAGGGAGCAACAGCCAGCTATCAATAGAACAATAGACCTTCAGCCACAGGTGAAACTAGGTGAGGCCAACCATTAATCAACAAGATAGACCAATTAATCAAGTCCCAGATGACAAACAAACAACTTTCTAACAAAGACAGGTACTCAGTGACTCCTCCCTGGGGGCAGGACTCCCACTACTTAGAGTAGTATATACGCCCAAGTTCCCATACCAGCTCTCTGATTGACAATGACTTTTGGATAAAAGTCGAAACGTCTCGATCTTTAAACGGCGTCCGGATGACAACCTCTGAACCCCTTTCTACGATGGACCACACCTGAACGAATGAGGGTTTACATCGACAAATAGACCCATTCAACTTCATATCACATTGAAAGTTCATTTCTCAGGTCACTTTCCCTTTTTTAATTTGGGTTGCACTGAATTAACTGCAGTATAGGGGGGGTGTACATTCACTTCTACTCCTCTAATCTGCAGAATTCCTCAATATTTCCTCTCATATAAAATACACCAATACAATGCCCTGCAAGAATGTTAAACTGAATGATTGTCGGTGCATGTCTCTGTATCCGTTCTGTTAATTAATTGGTCCAGTTGTTAGATGTTAGAACAGTTTACAGCCACCTATGACCTCTCAAAAAAGACGGTACTTTGTCTAACTAGATTGATGCAGAAATGTAGTGTATGGACTTTTTTACATGCTAAAGTACATTGCACATAAGGGTATGCAGCAAATGGTTAATGATATATATGTTTTACTTCCAAAAGAGCAAAATAATTACTAAAGGCTGCAATTCAAACGCTTCACTTGATATCCTGAGTCGTGTAAAACATTAAGAAAACCTTTTTTTGTCCCACGGTGGGGAAATTCCAGTGTTGCAAATCAGGAATAGCAGGGATTTGGACATGCAATACGAAAAAACAAGATAAATAACTTTAAAGAAGGGCTGCAGAGTCTATCGCAAAAGTATCGATATTCCAGTATTGGCCGATGCAATAATAATATCGCAACAAACAAAATATATCGCTGTAATACCTAAGTCCTCCATCTGATAGAAATGTTCTGTCTTTAAAATGAAAACATTGAAAAGGAAAAATCATGAATAAAATCTAGCTTTTTCAAACTATATTAGCCCCAGTTTTGTATTTTAATATATAACATTATTGCATCAAAAACAGGGCTGCAATAATTAGTAGAATAATCGTGACATGTCAACTTTTAACAATAATGTCAGTCGTATTTTGATAGTGGTCATCATTCTCTGGACAAAACAGACTCTAAAACACAAACTTAAAGACTTTTAGAACAAAAACAGTGACATTATTAAAGAACAATTTCCTAAATTATATAAATTATATAAATAGTATTTATCTAGAATGCATCAGTCACAATACTTCAACATTTATTTTGTTAAAAATATACTGTAGATGGACAGAATAAATGACAGAGCTGTGAACAAGCTAAACCTCTGTTTCCATTAATAGTTTTACACAATTATCAACATTTTTTGGGTTGATTGGGTTGCAAAAATGTACCAGTCACACTTAATTGTTTAATAATAATTGTGATTAATGAGTAGTGGACTATTATAAATATATTATTATCATATTTTGTTATTTTGTTTGTTGTCGTCATCTGGACCATACAGACACTAAAACAACTTCAAAATGACCTTTCATAAACAAAGACAGCACCATTACTAAATCAAAATGTCAAAAAAATAATCTAACAAATACTACGCTTGCCTTCAGTCACATTTTTCAACTTGTATTCAAAATGTATTCGACAAATCTAAATGTAGTCTAGTCGACTATAATAATAATCATTAGTTACAGCTCTACACCTGGACTTGTTGCTACTTCAAAACGAGAAAGTGAAGCAAAATCGTACATTAGATGAATCTTGGACAATTCTGTAGAGTAAACAAAGCAAGACCGTCCTGTTGAACGGCTAGAAGTAGAAAAACTTTCACGAATCACAGAAATGTAGATGTTTTTCTTAGTTAATTCAGCTCATTAACGGAGAGGAACCACTGCAGACGTTCAGGTGGACACAGAGTAAAAGGACTAATTTCTAACATTGACTCCTTAAAGCAAGCTTCACTTCTCTAGCTTTTAAAAGATGCAAAGCTGCAATTAGAGAGGGCAGTAATTTAGAGAGCAGGTCTATGAAAAGGTTGGTCCCTCACTTTAAATATTTTACTTCAGGCTGGAGAGTAGAGAGAAGCGAGAGAGAGACCTTGGCTGCCACCTTTTGGTCAACGTGTGCAGCTACAAACCAAAAATATGTAAATGTTGGAGCACAGCGCACAGTGGTCTTTAAACTGTTTCAGGACTGGAGAGTTAACTAGAGATTTACTGTTTTAATTTGAAGGACTTTGCAAGAACTTTAGTAACATAAAATGAGTGAATTTTAATTTTAAATGTATTCGGAAGAATCTGAGTAGTTCATTTGGTGATATTCACAATACAATTACTTTCTTAAACTCGAGAGATCATGGAATTTAGGCTTCAAGGTGAGCAGGATCAGTGAGAAGAACTGAAAACACAGCTCATGTGTGAGTGCATGTGTGCTTTTGTCCTTCTCTAATCGGTGAGAAATAAATGCATAACAAACAGTGAAACAAACTAGATCAAATTGCGAGGACACATTTCTCTACGGGGAGAATAAAGTGTACCATAACCTTAAAAAACAATGCAACTCAATGTGAAAGTATTCTAAGTATTCAGAATACTGTACTCTGATTGATCCAGAGTACATGATAACAAATTTTGTTGGATTGTAGATTTATAGTTAGAGAAATATCACGATAAAAGAAAATAATGAAACAACTTTATGCTTTTGACACAGTAACCCTAAAAAATTCTGAAAATAGTCTGTCTAAATGAGCTAAAGTAAACAATTAGCAGAATAAAACACTTTTAAAGTAAATTGGTGCAGATTATGAGTCAAAAAATTTGCTTATTTCACTCTATGGAATCCAAATCTTATCAAAAATAAAGAAACGTTCTCCAAAGTGCATTCAGAAGATACACTCGATAAATACTGAGCCCCAAAAATAATGATCTTTCTAGATACTGAACGATACGTCGATATAGTAATTATCTTGACAAGCCAAAATGTAACGTTACAAGAACATTTTAATGCAGGTATTCAGTCTTTTGTAACCAGATTTAAGTGTCTCACTAAAAGGACTATAGCTGCATGATTTGGGAGAAATATGTAATTGAGATTTTTCTGGCCAGTTTTGTGATTGCGATTCGCAATTTATGTTTTAATTGTATTCTGTTCAAACTTCACATTGTAAACACTACCAGGAGAATTGACAAAAAGACTAGATATGAAAGTTTGTTGTTTTTGTCCCTTTTAATGTAGTTTCTTTTAGTAGCGTTTGTGTCACTTTTAGACACATTTTAGTTGCATTTTGGTCACTTTCAGTTAAGTTTTTTTCGCTTTTAAACAAGTTTTTAACAGTTTCATTTGCATTTGTGCTGCCTTTTGCCGCATTTGTGTGGCTTCCAGTTGCGTTTTTGACACTGTCAGTTGCGGTTTTGCCGCTTTAAAAGGGACGGTACCTGATTTTTACTGTTTTGAAACATGAAAAGTTCTTGTGCCAGTTTTTTGCACGTAATAAAGTAAAATCTGTGTTGCCTCAGTACAGATATATTGTAAAAGCATCTATTTGGGTAAAAATGAGACCACAGCTCCTTTTCTACACCTATTTAAAGAGCGTTTTATTCTACGAGAGAATCACGAAGTAGGCCACTAGCATGCTAATGTTTGTTAGCTTGTACATGACGATTCGTGACGCTCTGGGCTCAGAAACTCGTGAAAGGTGCTTATAAACTCATAGATATAACTAGATATTTAGGATGCTGGGACTGCATTGTGTAAGTGAGAAATAAATGTGACTGCTCTAAAGACTTTAGCATAAACTAGAGACGTTTTTAGCACAGTCTGCCATCCGGTCATGCTTAGCTTTCAACATCTGACAACATCGGGCCTTGACGACGGGTTTGGCCACAAGTGGACCTTTAATCTATTCTACTTGCCCATTATATTCTTTATCATAATAGTCCTTCATTTACCACGATTGGCCTCAGCTCAACTTCCACTGTCCATACTCTTGAGCTGCCACGTCCTGGATTCTTTAGTCAGCAGTTCAATATTGTCTGGTGACTTTATTAAAATGGCACAAACAGAATAATGTGATATTAAATTGCCCTTTCATTCATTACATGCAAATTATCCATTCTGAGATATCACAAGATTTGAATCAATTGTGAAATTCCACACTTCCAGCCGTCTACGCAGTCTGTTAAACGGTGAAAATCTATTAGGCACGCCTTTAATCTTGAGCAAACTTAGCCTGAGAGTAATTGCTTGGACATACATATGCAGTTTTACAACAGTGACAGTAAAAGATAAGCCCTTTATTCACCTGTTCTTATGTTGTAAGTCCAAGCTTCTGGGAAAGAGCCATTTCAGTTTTTTTCTACTGTAAGTCATAAAGTCACAGGACCGGATGGTAATGAGGAGAATTGCATAAAAAGAAGCAGAAGGTTTCACATTTACAAACGCCATGGTCTCACGTGTTGCACCACAGCGGCAAACTGTCCCGATCCTGAAGTCTTTTAACAGCAGTGAGTATCTAAATATGGCAGTTTTTTTTTACGATTACACATTCATAAAGATAGACAGGTTTAGGTTATTGTTTTCATTAAAGGAAATACTTTTCAAAATATAAAAAAATATATACAGAGCGTTCAAAATAGTGCAATAACGCAAAAAGAAATTGTACTTCTTTGGAGCTCAGTTTTAGGGTGCGTTGTATTTACACAAACCATACTAAGATGGCGATTGAAGTGGTCTTCAACTGGACTAGACCAGGACTTAACTAGGACTAGAAGAGGACCAAACTAAATCTACTTCGGGGACTAAACTAGATTGTGACCAGGACCAAATCAGGACCAAACCAAGTGCAATTAAAAATGCCCTTATTCATGTAGAACCAGAACTGCTAACCCACTTCTGATTTGTAGACTTTAGTCAGCGGCACAACATCACATGCTCAAATACAATTACTTTGATTCAGTGCAAAAATTATGCCAAATTAATCAAAGGGTACTTCATTTCAACCGTGAAAGGAGTCAGTTTTTAAATCAATCCAACTTGTCTATGCTCTGACAAACCCCTGCACATCGGTAGTATTCACTTGCACTCATTTTCTGGCCAGTAGCACAGCTTTAGCACAGCAGACTGAAGTGAAGCAGAGTGGGCCACACTTGCTCAGCCAATCAACTCTCAGCACCAGGTGTCATACAGTAATGCATGCAACTTTCTTACAAGTTTGCACTGATAACATTTTATTCAACAATTAATGAAAACAGTGTGCAGCTATTTTGTTTTAAGACATGCTGCTTGCTTTTACACTTAATGGAGGAAAACAAATGTTACCTATATAAAAGCGGGATAAAAGTTAACAATAACTCTCTAATAATAACCAAAAAGAACTCCCTAAAATACATTTTAAACAAGTGTATTTTGTTCTCTTTTCTTTTTTTGTTTGAGATCGCCTGTGTTATTGTAAGTAATGCTATGCTTGTAGTGAAGGGTCTGTGAATGAGTAATTGTAGCACACTGACCTATTATTTGCATCTGAAACTTGCTCCTGGAGTGTGAACAAGGCCCCTCACACTCTCTGCTCATGTGAGGGGCCCCTCATGACCCCAGCCTCAGGTCAGGTGACCAGGGGCTCAGACACAATGGAGTGGTCCTTCTGTAATCACGGCACTGCCTTAAGCTATCATTACAAAGGCAAGCCTGCAGTAGCTATTTGTGCTGTGCGGCTGTGGACAAGAAGGACGAGTGAGGACTGTTTAGCTTTTTCTCATTGAAAGTAGAGTAAAGTAAGTAAAGTAGAGTTAAGTTTTTATTAACACAAAAGAAAAGGAGGATAACAATAATGCCTTTGATTTCTAAAGCACTTTTGAAACTTCACAAGCCTTTCTATGTGATACACTGTTATTCATTCACTCCATGGTCCACATTCTGTGGTGATAAAGCAACTTCTGTTAGCACAGCTGATCTGGGGTCAACTCGAAACGCTGCCAGACGGCTGCCTGTAGGCACTTGCAAACACCAACAATCACTCAAAATACAAATTCCTACTCTATGATTAGAGCTGAAATTGAACCAACCTTTAGATTGATGGGCAAGCGCTTTAACCGCTCACTCTGTGTTTGTCAAACTGCGGATCGTGTTCCTCTGCAGGTCTAGTGTTTGCTTAATTCAGAGTAAATTTAATTTAAATTAAATTAAGTCTTGGGAAAATTCTGGGTTAGAATCTCCAATTTTGTCGGTGTATTTTACAGCAAGTGTAGCCCTAATTTACTACCTGAAATAGTCCTGTCATAGACCTGGTTTAGATCTGAAGGTACTCGGGAAAAAAAGTATTTTCTTTTTTGATGTGAAAAGTTTAAGACCTACTGTGCTAAGCCACTGCAACCTAAGACACATATCCCCAGGGAAAAGCAAACAGCCCAGCCTGAATCTCTGCTCTAACATCTTCTAGTTTAAAAAAGGTAAATGCCGTTTTAATTTACCCCAAACATTGCCAAATGCAGAACATTTGTTTCCTACTTACTTCATATATCTCCGAGCTGCATCGCAAAGCATAAACACCCTATAAACTAAACAGTGATATACAGAATTCACCTCCCGCAAAAAACAAACAAACAGCATTTTTAGAGCACTCTTAGTTGACCATATTTTCACAGCTCGCTCAAACTTTTCCCCAGTACCGTATGTATGAGGCGAGCGGACACAGGGAGGACGGTGCGACAGCGTAAATGATGGCCGTATCGATTCGTGTAGCTCTTTTATAGCCCTGTCATGTCAGTTTAGCACTCCAGCAACTACCCCTTTAGAGCCCCATCAATACTGAGCCCTGGTGCTGCGGCGGGCAGATAGAAAGAGACGGATAAGAGGGGAAGAGAGGGAGAGACGGCGCGAGAGAGGGGATAAATATAAAGGAGTTGTAATATTTAGTGCAGCGTCAGGGTGAAGACGCCCGTGCACTAAACTTTGAGAAGGTGATGAGGTTGTTAGCGGCTGTTGACGTTAAACAGCGGGATTACGATCTAACCACACTGCAAACGTTTAGACTGGACTGGTAAATCAAGTCAATGAAATCGAATACTTTTCAAACAGAATCTTATCGCAGAGATATTTGGCAATCCGATCTGTTAATGACGTAAAAATACAGGTATATACAAATGCAAAACAATAAACACCGATCTTTTATTTATCTACAAAAACGCTCCCACGTTTTATGACATGGATCAATTTGCGTTGCATATTTTTATAGTAGATGTGACTGATCTTAACCTCATTTGCCCAAACCGCCGCAGGACAAACTGTTAGAGGTTTCAGACTCTTAGACTAAAAATATGCAATCAATCAACAGACACTTTATGCAGTTGCTGGGGAAGCCAATCATCCATTTCAGGGAGGACACAGTGAACTTTTTGTAAAATGCTACGCGTACATTGTTGTAAACTTAGGCCTATAGCTGTCCAAATCTATTTAGATGGTAAGCATGGTTTATAAGTTAAGGACAGCTTTAGAACATGTACTTTTGATGCTGAAAGTTAAACGTTTTACTGTATATTCTGAAATAAACTAAACGGTGCTTGTTGGTGGTGCAGTGGATAAGGGCGTTGCACAGAATCAGGCAGGGACAGGGCCTCAAAAGCATGTGATGTTATTTTTTCTCTTGCCTTAATATTTATTTTGTAATTAAATGCATTGTGGTTGAGTAAAGTCCTTGAGAGACTAAACAGATCATGGGAAAATCATTATTCAGCACCGACAATCAAAGACTGGACCGATACCATGATGGACGTTCACAAATTGGAAGAAAACTTTTTCGACACGCTTTGGACAAAATGGGACTTACGCAGGACGAAACGCGCCATGATTTTATTGGATGTTTTATGTTACTAGTGGATTTTTTTCTTTTCTGTATTTAAATAAATAATATACACACAATTATGTATTAGGGGACCACCGAGAGGGTTTGTACCTGGGGCCAACTGCTACTACAACTGTCCTGTCAAATAAAGCATTCAGGTCAAAAAAAAACTTAAGAAACTAAACTATTTAACTTATTTCATTGTATGTATTTTTTCATTACAATATTGTCCAAATTCAGGATTATTCTGGACTTTTCTCCCGCTCGCTCCACAATGTGCTGGTCGGTTGCAAGAGCTCGTTCATTAATAAACCGTTGCTGCTCCATTGAGAGACACAAATGATCAAATTGTGAACTGCATGTTGCAAAAACCTCTCTGTAAAGTCAGTGTGCAATTTCAGTTCAGCTGTTGTTAAATTAAATGTAAAAGTAGTCTGTTTTTTCTGATGGTTACGCTGTTAAAAAGCGTATTATATTTCATTCTTACTGTGATACTACTATATGATTTTAGTTTCTTTACATTTGATAACTTCTGCTGGTCGGTTGCGTGTCTAGAACGTGGAGATGAATAAAAGTCATTCTGATTCTGAAATAGATTGAACTTTTTCTAATCCATCCTTTACAGCTGCACAAACCAATGTTGGATTTACCAGTCAAGTCTTTGGTTAATAATTTGTTCGCTCATATGTTTTCAGCCCTCGTTCTCAGGTTCATGCATTCAGATTGATTATGTGACACCTGCGGTCAGAGAACATTGGAGGGGAGTAGACGCTTTTTAGAAAGGCTTCTCCTGTGATGGCTTTGTTCTGTTTAGTGAAGCAGAAAATGAGCCCCGTCTGCATTATCTGATCGTCACTAAGTATTGGATTTTATGTGCCGCTAACACAACATGCTAACGTCTCATTCAACAGCACTATCAGAAGTTATTCAGAGGTGACCGGTAGGTTTTTGAAGAATGAGCGTTTTCTTAAGTTTGAACACGCAATTTTCTTGAGAATGGCATCATGATCGAGACAACTGTTACTCTTAGTTTTAGAAAGTAGTAGTAGGATCATGCTAAAAGTGAGTGTAATAGTGATAAGCTTTGGCAGTATTAGTAATTGTATTAGTAAGACCAGTGAGAGTAAAAATTCAAGAGATATACTATGCAAACTGTTTTTTTAATCAAATACAAAACATAGAAGGCAGAACAAAGCCCGGGGAGTAAAAAAAAAAAAGAAAGAAAGAAAGAAAGCAAAATCCCAGCACATTTAAAGTTTAGTCCACAGTCTGTCAAGTTGTATTTAGAGTAATTCCTGCATGTTTGAGTAACTTCTGCATTCGAGATGACATTGATCTGAAAATTAGACTTTTTGACTTCTTTTATCAAGTTATTTTAGATCAATATTGCAATTTAAAAGGTTCAAAATATAAAATATGTATCCAAACAGGACTTAGATATTAGCTATGTAGCAAATAGAAGTTTAATATATCTTCATTAACAGTTAAAGTAGTAATTGTAGTAGCAGTCTTATAGAAATAGTGGTATTACATTTATCTATATTTAGCAGCTTTAACAAGTAACATACATAGTTTTTATGGTGACAATTGTGTTGAAAATTGTTTCTTCGATTTGTCTTGTTAGAATGAAGTATGAGCACATTATTTGCAAGTTTGAAATTCCCCAGAAAAAATACCTCTATAACTGACTAATTAAGGTTGGCATTAGGACTACAGTCTACTACTAAATCACATTTATCACATGTGACCAAGATTCAATTTGCTCATGACCATTAGACCAGCATCAGTCACATGAAATCGAGTCTTTTTTGATTTATTTGGGGATTTTATTTGATGAGCGGCCGTAACTTGGAGACAGTCATGAGAGGAAATCAGGCTTTATCAGATTTTATCAAGATGGTTTAAGTGACCATCTGACTAAAGAAAAGACATTTAGTAATTAATTAATTAAGGAGTTAGGGTTAGAAGTTAGGGTATTAATACAATAGATAGATCATGTTTTATTTAAGCCCAAAAAAAAAAAGAGTAGGTATTATAAAGTGTAATACCAAAAAAACATTTCTATAGAATGTATCCAATCTCACAGACCAGACGTCAAAATAAAGTGACAATCATGTTTTGGGGAGAGGTTCACGGTATAAAAACTGAAAAGCTTTTATGACATATCACAGAGCAAAGGAATATGGTCAATGCAGTTCCCGCTTCCCATCTTTCTCAAGGGAATTTTAATCCTAACCCACATAACCCCAACAATAACTTCTAAAATATCAAACGAACACAATATTTATCTGAGACACTAATGCGATTTTAGGCCTGTCAGAAAAACAAATTTAAAACACAATATATTGCGACACATGAGTATTTTGAAACTACTTCATAACCACAACGCAGGATAAACCCAACAAACCATCTTATAAACATACAGCATTGTCGTAAGGCATGAGCTGGAACAAATAACCACAGAAATGACTTAATCCTGTCGTATTACGAACAAAATAACCAAAATCTACCAACTATTGCAAAGACAATTTACACACAATAAATTCGAGCCCTAAATTTACTGTTCCAGCTATTATATCTTGAATATCGATGTCAATATTATTACAAAATACACATAATTCTAAACTATTTGAGCAGAGCAGATAGCAGCCTGGAAAATCTGTGCGTTTGAAAGAGCGTGTGTTACTGACCGGTCACAGGAGCAGGCCTCCAGCACACACAGCAGGATGTAGATGATGAAGGTGAAGATGACGGCCGTGATGGTGCCACGAGGGATGGAATAGCTGGGATTCTTCAGGTCTCCTACAAGAAAACTAAAGATTTTAACTATCATTTACAGCAACTGATTTTTACCGAGTCACCACGTCATGAAGAAGAACATTGTTTTGGACACTGTACATGAAGAAGAGGACATAATATCACAGTTTACCAGATTTTTAGCCAAACAAATGTGCCGAGCTTTGGATTGCAGTGTGGAAATCTGTTGAGCTTTTGATCTCTGCAGGTTTAATCTTTGACCCATTGAAAATCTAAAATCTCTGCAGCTCATGTATGATTGAATTGTTCAGAAATTATTATGTTTTAGTTTAATTAATGTTTTTAGATGAATCAGTGACTTTAAATTGTGTCTAATTAATATAAATATAGAGAGTAAGGGCTGCTCAACCAAGGCAAAAGATCCTAATCATGATCTAAGTAAACTGTGTGTATACTATACGTGTATATGGGGGTAACCGTTCATAAGTATTTGTAGCTCTACTTACTACTTTTGAGCGTTTGAATTATATATATTTTCCATCTGTTGCAAATCTGTGTGAATCTTGTGACAAACTGCTCAAATAAACTGAACTGATGTGTGTGTATGTGTGTACATACTGTATGAATATGGGTTACAAAATGAGGAAAAATTAGGACCGTTGCCATTACAATTAACAATTTATATCAATTTTATATCTTTTGAATGGGGAAAAAATGAAAATATGGCATATAAAATCAGACTGAAACCCTTGAATAAAAAAAAAATCTTAATATTGTAGACATTATAATGTTTTTTCCAGCATTAACGACAGATCTAAGGATAATTTGAATGAATAAATCTTAAACTATAGAATTCTCAATGCAAACCAGTCTTTTCCAACACTTAACGCAGCAGAATAGCTCACAGTTATACAAACACTAAGCCTAACTCTCGATGTTTCTGCTTGCACTTACCTGACATGTTTGACCCGGCCATGATCCCAGTGCAGCCGTTGAACATGACAGCGAACACTGTGGCGAAGGTCATCATTTTGTCTGTAGTGTAATCGCGGGTGTAGTCAGCTGTGAGCAGAGATAACACAGGATCAGGTTTTGTAGCACAGCTTTCAACACCATCAGTCTCCAAAAAAAAAAGTTCAATTCAGCCTCCCGACAAGCACTTTCTCTCTGTTTGCCACCTGCGACCAAACTTATCATGTTTTACAGCCTAGAGGAGCGGTTATCTTTGTGTCGTTTACAATTCAATGTCAAGTCAGTTGGGAAAAAGGAATATATATTTGTCAAAAATCTGTTTTGTAGTTGTGATCTGAGAGAAACTGTAACTGTATAAAAGAATAAGCAGGTATTTTAAAAGCAACTATTAGGTATATGACGGAAATAAAAAACACACTGCCGCATTTAGGCTTGAGACATGTATGTGTATGTAATATATCTATATGTAGTCGATAGTTAAGTTTAGTTTTTGCAACACGTTTAGTTTTTACCCTACGAATATAATTAAATAAGCATAATAGAAGAAACAAACAATACTTGGTTTAGTTCCTCTACATGTTTGACGTTTGAATTCCTTTTGGATCGCAAATAGAAAAGTTTAAAAGAGACATTAGGCTCTTTTCAGGTGCCTAGTATTGAAATATAATATAAGTATACAATGGCTAGTTTTACATTTTGTACATTGTGAACCCTAATATAAACCCAAAACAGCTAAGCAACAAAAACTGATCCATTGACTTCCTGTTTGAAACTGCAGCTATGATTTGATCCGCCTCTTCAGCGTGGCAATTCACCGTAACAAGGTGCAAAAGATCATTTACACGTTTTTATTTTTGAAAAATGGCTACATGACATTTTAGAACTCTACATGTATCCCTCCTAGTCTTATTACTCTAATAATCACAACTAAGTACAGGGATGTGGGTAGGTGAAAACAGGAATTTTCTGAGCACTTGAGCCTAAGTTGCAGGAAAAAACAAAGTAAAAAGAGGAAACTAAACTAATGACAAGGAAACATTGTTGTAACAAGGTAAAAAGCTGAAGTTAATTTTGCATAATATGTGCTCTATTTACTTGTGCATTATTAGGGATGCACAATATTGGAAATGATTGCGCTTATAATATTACAATATTTTAATAGACATTTTTGACACAATCATTTCAGCTATGTTAAAGCTTTAATGTATTAGTCAAACCCTGTAAAAAACAGAAACAAAACCAACTGCTAAATCAAGGTTACTTTAGACTGAAAAAGAAAACCATCAAAACGTAATTAGCCTTTTTCAACAAATTTCCTTTTAAAAAACAGCTAATTTCTGTAAGATGAAGAACCATTAATATATTTGATTTGTTTCAATATAGATTATTGCCTTAGCCAATATTGAAAAATCGATACTTCTGCGATATATTGTGCAATTATTTTAGAAAGCTGTAATAAAACTGCCATTCATTGATCATTCACTAATTATCATAAAGGGTCATCTTTGGTACATTAGCTCACTGGATATTCTTTGCATATTTTGGTATTTTCTGCTCTATACTTTTACCTATAAAGGAGACAGTAAAAACCTACAAGGCTGGTACTTTGAAACAGGATTATTATGAGTGTGCTCCGGTCACGTGCACCTTAGTTAGGTCAATTAGCTTAGTAATCACATGCTTGCAAATTCCTGTAAACAAATGGGATGGGCTGGTCTCTTTACAGTCTGTAATAGGGAGAAAACTGCATCGAATTGGAAATTACAGAGGAAATTATGGAAGGAAATCAGCCACGGTGGAGGTTTTAATGGGCTGCCGGGAAAGTGACAGATTGGTCATTGAGATTTGTATCAGAATCAATTTTTGAAGCTTGTTGCAGCACAATGGAAATATCCCAGAGTGCTGAAATTCTTTGTACAGTTTGACAGATTAATCCAAAGCTTGACTGAATAAATTTAATCAAGTTGTTACAAAGCCTTGACGGATGTGGGGAGAGTTTTGACCATAGCGTCGCTCACTATTTTGCACTGACATCCATTTACTGCTCGATCTGTCCTGTGGCTGGTTGTGTCTGCTTGTCTCCATGGAGATGTGCAGCTGTGTTTAAAGCTATAATGTGTAATATTCTAGTTAAAATAATAAGTAATCAAAGGAGACAAGCTGCTGGTGGACCCTCAATCAGAAAAATGACATAGTGCACATTTAATATCATATCTTATTTTCCTAATATAAGTCACTGATGAAGTTTGAATGCAAAAAATACATTTTTCGTCCTTTTTTGGTTGTGTTAGTTTTTTTCTTTAGACATGTCATAAAAGGAGGAATAATATGTGCATAACTTTGAAGTAAGTATTCAATGCCGTTAAATCTTCTAAAAACTTGATGATGATTTTATTAACAATGTTCAAGTGATTGATTATAATAGGTTTACATGTATACTTTATCACGAGAGCCATCAGACAGCACAGCTTATTGGCCCAGCAAAATAGCACTTTAATCATGATAAACCATGTACACAGTAAGGGAATTGTTTTTATTGTGTTTAAAGGGGCACTTTGTAGTTTGCTGTAGTTTGGTATGAAACTTTCTATTATCCTGGAAATGGAATAAAACCAAACAAGAGACAAGTAGCAAACCAAGTACTTTTTTGGGAAATAAAAACTTCTTTAACTGGATAAATGAAATGATAAGTTGAAATCATAAAGTGGAACCTTCCAGGCAAAACCAAAACAATTTAATGAGAGAATTAGATGACGGACCCTCAAATAGAAAACTTACACAGTGCATCTTTAGGTGATTTATCTACTTATAAATCATGATTGCTTGGTTGTTGTCTGAATGACGTCAGCAGGCTACTAGGAAATTTCCTTTGGGATTAATAATGTTTAAGGGCAGCACGATTTGGGAAAAAATATTGCGATTAGATTTGCGATTTATGTTTTAAAGACTGTTCATAGCTTACATTTTGACAAAAAGACTGAAGTAGCTATGAATCTATGAGTTAATAAACCAATAAAAGAAACACAGCAGTATTTCGGAACATGTTTGTAGAGATCTAAACAACAGGGTCAGTAGTTTTTATGCAAAATCAAGCGGCATTTCGTTGTATGTGGATGAAATTTTGGTAGTTAAAAAAATTGTAGCCTTTGTGATTTGCTAATTGCTTCCATAAAAAAAATCAGATTTTAATTGCGATTATTCTTGCAGCCCTAGATTATAACTTCTTTATCATCTTTAGCATGTTCGATGGCACTTACCCCACAGGTTTCCCATGAGCGTATCTATCTTGAAGCCCGTGAAATTGGCCGTGGTGGGGCCCAGTGTCCCGTTCCTGCTGGGGTTCAGGGTGGCTTCGGCGGGCAGCTGGACCACGCGGGGCATCACGGCGAAGAAGCTGATGAAGATAGTGAGCAGGACAACCATCACCACGATGAAGATGAGGAAGGAGGCTTTGGCGTATATATTAGCTCCGACCAAACACACAAGCAGGCAGAGCAGGGCGATGGCGGTCCCATAGAGCAGGCTCCACCAGTAACCCGAGTGCAGGACCTGGTACTGGTTGGTGATGATCCCATCTGTTGAACGAACAACGCAGTAGACATTTATTTAGTGAGAAAACAGTTAAGTACAACATCCATAAAGCATCAACAATTATGCCTTATTCACCTTATTCCGGAAGTTGCCATACACGCCGCTATCTTGTGTCCGTTGTATTAGTTTACATGGAGCAGACGAGCTCAACAGAAAGTAAGTTCTACTCGACTAAAAATCAGTTTTCAGACTGACCAGGAAACCGGTGCGTTGTTGACTTGTTGTTGCTCGTGTTCATTAAACATTTTACACAAATCAATCTACTTTATGTAACATTTTAGCGGCAAGACTTTTCCCTCGTTCGTCATTAGCTTTAACGGAGTTCTCGTCAAACGGAAGTGCGTTTACAACAAAAGTCCGTATCTGGCAAAAAGTGGGCGGGGCAGAATAAGGTGAATAACGAACCTGAAAGCAGAACTAAGTTAACGTCATTTGCAGCTCCCCCTGCAGGTCTCTTGTGAAAATAACTGCCAGTAAAAAGATGCAAAAGCTTCTTTTTTGTTTCTTTTTTTCCCCCCCTTTTCTTTTTTTGAAATAAGGAAGTACAATCACATACAAAACATTTCATTTCGTCAAATATAAAAAAGAGAGCCATGGTTTCTCAGGAGAGTTGTCTTCGGGTCGGCATCAGGAAATATTGCAAGGCTGGTTTTCCGCGCAGAGACAGCAGGGGGACGCTTCGAACACCCCGAAAATACATTTGCCATCATCACACGGACTTACAAAGACGTTTAATAAAGGTAAAACTTTTACTTAGTTCTACTTTACGTGCAAAGAAAACTTGTAAAAAGCAATCAAACCAAAATATCAAGTCTACAGTCCTCAAATTGAGTGGAACAATGTTAGTGATTAAAGTAGGGCTGCAACTAACGATTCATTTTGATAATTGATCTGATGATTATTCTTTCTGTTAAATTATTCGTTTCGCTCCTGAATGGCTTGTACGTATGAGATTTTTTTTTACAATATTTGCTGCAGATAAAGCTAAAGTGATGCTGTGTGAGGCCATCCTGATAAAATAAATGAGACAATTTCAAATAAAAGTTTTTTTCAATCAAAGAACATCAATGAATATGCACATTTCTTTGACACATGTACTGCGTTGTTACAAAACCACTTCTCTCAGTTCATGGTATGTTTTGGAGTCTGCGTAACAATTATTTGATTAGCAAATTAGTTCATGAATATTTAAATAATTGATCACTTGCAATTGATTAGACTACATTAAAATTATCCCTTAGGTTCCAAATGTATAAAGCTGTATAATTAACAAACTGGAACAAACTGCCCCTGAATATGCGAATATCACATACTTTAGCCTTTTTAAATCAAGGCTTAAAACTTACTTATTCTTTTAACACTCATTAGTGACACTTTTTGTATAGAGAATATTTTGTATTATGGTTTTATGCACTTTTTTTTGCATTTCTCTGTATTTTATTGGAAAGCATTTTGGTTGCCTTGAGTGTTGTTAAGGGCTGATTGATTGACTGAATTAGAAATAAGTTAGAAGTAACTACATGTTGACAACAGTTTTGACAAAGAGTGAGCGAAACGTAACCCTGTCCCATCATTCTGAACAAATATGTAAACAGTTTCTAGCCCAATTAAATATATGATTATGGAAATATATGTATGGTTTACCTTCTGGAATTCCAAATGTGGCAAGAACAGCCTCCACCAAACCCAGCACATAGAGGGCGCTGCCGCAGACATTGGCCAGGAAGAACATGAGGCCAATGCTGCCGCCGAACTCTGGACCTAACGCTCGGCTGATCATGTCTGACAAACATTAAGGACCAAAACTCCGGTGTAAAAGGCGTATAATATGTGACAGTGGACGGTTTCATTTTACACAGATCAAGCCTTGAAAACAAAGACAGGAAACTGAAATATTGTACGTCATTGTATTACAACTGCTTAAAATACAACCAGTCAATGTTACGAAGCAAGAATTCACTCAAAAATATGAATCTAAGCAGCTATGAATGAATGAATTTGTGCACTTAAAGGATACATTATTATTATAACACCACACTCAGGTTTACACCGTTAAAAATATACTGATCTAGAGCCACGAATACATAACAATAACGTAGAACTAGTTTTTTAATCTTTACATTAAAGTGCGTATGACAGGTTTTTATGTTTTTCTAGTTTTTACTTTATATGGTGGAATAAAACCTATTCTAAATATATATGATATTTAGAGAGTTTGTGAAGAAAAGTTGAAAAATATGCTGAAATTTACAGGAAGTAGGGCACAGTTCCAAAACATGATGCCGTCACACTAGGGAGACACACCAGGGACAATTTACAACCAAATGTTTCTGATCCTTTAAACATGAATTCAACAAAATGAAACTGTTCTGATGTATTTTTATTTGTCAAATAATCCTTTCTGTGACACTAGAGGAGTTTTCACCCACAGTACGACATGGTTGCTAAGTTACAGTTACAGGTTTTCCTAGTTTGATGTCATGATTTTACAACCAGGAAGTGAAATTTTAAACCTAAAAAAATGGCAAACTGGGATAAAAATGGTAAATTCTTTAACAGAATCTTAAATATGATTATCTTAACTGTGTTTTAGTAAAATCAGTACATCAACCTGTCATAGGCACTTTAACTGCATCAAAAGACTAAACCCCAAACTAAACCTGATAAGACCAGGACTAAACGAGACCTAAAACAAGACCAAACGCACCTTAAATCGTAAAAATCTAAACTAGTCAAATCTCCTTGCGACATATGATCATTGCTGAACAACTGCTTTGAGGTTTTTCAGAGTTTCAGGCTCATTGTTTAGGGTTTTTGCGACTAGAAAAGGGGAAATATGTTCAAACGCCAAAGCTTTAATGACGAACATGTCTTCAGAAGGATACAGTAGGCTCCTCCTGCGTCCAGGGCTCCGTTCGTGGAGATGGCGCAGACCGACAGCACGGTGAGCGAGATGATGACGTACGCCACCAGAAACATGGCGAACGCTTGGTACAGTCCACATTGTCCCACTACAAAACCTGCAACGATGAAGAAACAGAAGCACCGGTGAGAAACAGCTCATAATTGGAGAAGTGAGACGATAAATTTACATGTAGAAGAGGAAGTGAAAGTCTACATGTGTTTGGTCGCTGGTTTTACGTGTTTTGATAAAAGCAAAAAGTATCAAAAACAATGCACCCTTTCCTGCAACTCTACAACTCCTACAATTCTTACTTGTCTCCACTGAGAGGTAATTGTTGCTTTTCCTGAAATGTTCCACAGCATGGCATTTCAACTTTACAGCTCCACGTTACAGGCCAGATCTGTGGAGATGCAACGCTGCCTGAAGTAAGAAAGTGTGTTTTTCAAGCGATAAAACATGGAATAAATGCTGATTATATAAGTTTCATGCCTTGCTGTGGAACAGGGGTGTCCAAACTTTTTCCATCGAGGGCCACATATTGAAATATAGACCAAGCGGAGGGCCACAAATCAATCGCGAAATGTTAAAAAAAGCTGCATTTATCTGATGTTTTAAGTGTCACCACATCTACACATTGTCTCATTGCCTTAATATCAGATCTGTCTTGCACCAAAATGTTAGTTATTTAGGTTGGAAATGTAGAAAATCTGAAATGTGCTTTAAATAGAACTTATCAGGACAATGTGGGCCAGTTCACCAGGAAGCCTAAGCCCAAGAAAAATTGGTCTGAGGGCCGCATTTGGCCCCCGGGCCTGAGTTTGGACATGTCTGCTGTGGAACATTCCAGGCAAAACGATGACATCTCCATGGAGACAAGCAGGTGGCAGACCCTTAAAATAGAAAAGGGCGGCAGTAGCTCAATTGGCAGAGTGGTCGTCTTCTGATCCGTTGGTGGTTCGAATCTCCTTCCAGATATGAACATCTTTGATTGAGCGGTTGAAAGACAGAAAAGTTCTATATAAATGTGACCTTTTAAAAGCTATAATTATTTGAGGAATAACAATTAAGCTAAACAATTTACAAAAGTCTGAAACAACAATTATAAAAAGGAGTTGTAAGGCATTTATTACACAGTATTTACAAGGTTTTTGAAGGAACAGGATGTTCCCTAAGGAGAGCAGAGAAGTCAAGATTTAGATTTTATTTGAAAACTAATCGTATAATAACACAACATTTTCTGTGCTAGTCCCAAACTTTCATAATCACTGAAATTTAACTTAACTCTTGGATTTACAGTAATAAAGTTGGAAAAAAACACCACAAACGTCCTTTTTCCTCATGTAAAACTCCTCTTTTCCAGCAAACGTTTGATGTGGTCAGATTCAACGGTCACATGATCCCATGGGCCAGACAGGACAATCTGGCTTAATGTTTAACTCCAAAGGCAAGTATCATACTGTAATAATGAAATCCTGTTTGGAATTGTAAGTAATACAATACTGTTACATAAAGGTAACGTTTAAATGTAATTGATTTACCGTTATTACCTTGCATTTACTAGCGCCACGCCTACATAATACCTACAATAAAACCGCAATTTGTAAATATTACTTTTGTCTGTGTTGATGCTGTTGACACGCTGTGAATTGTTGCTATGAATAGCAGGCATTTTCCCACAAAGGAAAGCATTCATTTTGAAAGTGAATTTTGTTCTAAATGTGTGTTAAAGTTGTTTTGCATCACTCACACTCTGCAGTGTTATGTGTAAAATGGGATTAAGGAGAATGTCATGGTATTTAAGTAGCATGGACAATTTGAATTGCTCTGGCTAATTAAATCTCTGGAAACAATCTCATTATGTGTAAAAACCTGTTGATTAAAGACTTGCGTGTCATTCATTTAAAATCGGCTCATCTTTCTGTTAATTCTCAAATAAGAACGTCAAGATGTCCCAGTGTTGTGTTACAATTTTGTGTGAAGAATCATCACAATTTAAATGATTATTCAGTTGTTGACACCAAGTCCAAACAACAGTTCAAGTTAACAATTTCTATAATCTGTGACCAGCTTCATGATATAAAATTTTCTGAATGATAAAGTTAAGAAATTAATGATACACTTGCAAGTTATATATAATATGCAAGTTAACCTAAAAAGCCAGATATTAGAATTTGATACATGCCGGGTTACTTTTTTAGAACACAGATTGAACTGAAAGAATAGATTTTTGCTTCTGAAATGGTCACCGTTATAATTTTTTTTAGTTCGTACAATTAAATCGTGACCCGAATAAAGGTTCATGTGCAGAAGCCTTCTTATACCAGCATAACGCCACCAGTTGACTCTGTTCTCTCAACCCTCCCTCCCCTTCGATATAACCTGCTTTTTTCAGCATCCAGTCTCCTAAAGGGTGAGTTTATCGGTTTACATATCTTCGTGGTGGTGTGGTCCTTGCTAATGAATCACAATTATCGATTAACCGAATAATCCTACCATCTCTAGTCTCAAACTTTGCTACTTCTGCCTCCTGGATAAGTTAAAGTGATGGAATTTGAATGAATCTTAATTAGAAACACTGCATTTTTGTCTCCTCAAACTTGTCCCGGCCTTATGTGACAGTAGTTTCACATCTGCAATACAGTTCTTGTTTATTCTCTGCCTTTGAACATTTCAGTAGTAGCAGTAGTAGTATTATGCAGCACTATACAACACACACAGCCACTAGTGTGTTCATGTGAGTTTACCCTAAGCATGTCCACCGTGCAGCAGCTGACATCTCACGAGACTGGAGTGGCAGGGGAGGGGTGAGCTCCCAAATAAACTCACCACAAGGATAAAAAAAGAAAAAAAAAAGGGAGTAAAAGCTGTAATAACAAGCAAGAAATACAATTATAACCTCTGCTCTCGTTTCGACCGTGAAACGTCCCTGTCAGAGAGTCGAAACAGTGAACAACAAGTGCAGCGTGATGGATTCATTGTCATTCTTCAAGAAAATTTCACAACACATTCCTGGCATGAACTAAAATGACACAGTTCAGCGTTTTAAATTCTAAAATATTTGCAATACTCAACAAGAATAAGGAAGTGCAGTAGTTTGTGACTGCTACAGCACTTTAAGGAGATTACACAACAGCAACACCTTTAAGAGCAGTGATTGTATCAACTCCAAGCCATTCAGAAAGTCACAATACTGAAAAAAACGCCAACAAACACGTGGGTCCCAATAAACAGCTTGACTCAGGTGCAATACCGATTAGATAGTGGCACTGCATTGATAATAGAATTGGTGCTAGGGTCGTGTTGTAGTGTTGAAAATCAGATACTAATCAATATTAAAACTAATATCAAAACTAGTTACTCATATGAACAAGAATTTAAAAAAATTAGCAAGGCAAAATGTGACCTTTCGTGAGCAGTTTAAGAATGATTTTGAGCTTAATCAAACCTATAATAGGACTACAATGTGTAATAAAGAAAGTACTATTATTTTTTGTTGAGAATGTGGATCTATTGTCTAAAACCTTGAACTAAAATAAATAGTGTTTTTCATTATTAGTGTGGTATTGAAATCGGTATCAAGAATCAGGTATTAAGCTTAGTATCAAATTGAAACTGAAGCTTTCCTTTGTGACTTTCATTTATTTTAACTGCTTTATTTGTTCATTCATTTGTTTTAATTACTGCCAATTTATGTTTTTTTTTTCACTTTTATTTGGTTTTTCCTGGTTTCATTGTCGTATAAAATTAAACTGAGCATTAATTTTTCCTTTTGTTGTTTTTTATCGTTCTTTATCTTTGTGCCACACTTTGGAAACTGTAATTTTATAAAATGCCCTATAGAAATAAACTTTGAAACATTTGAAAGTGGATCTGCACAAAGCTGAAGCTGGATATTGATAGTAGTAAAGTTTTATAAAAGAGGTTAAATAGATAGGTCGACTAAAATACTATAAATCACAGTTTCAGCTTCATTCATCAAATTGTTTGGCGTAGAGCACTTTTCAGTATGTTGTGTCTGTTCATACTAATAGTTATAAACTGTTGTGGTCAATGTTGCTGAAATTAATTGACCAAAAATCTACAGATGCTTATTAGTGTCAAGAAAGTTGTGATATTACTCATATTGATTAGGGCTGGACAGATAATTGAATTTTAATTTGATATCGAGATTCAGTCATCAATGATCAGGTTTGTTTTTTAATCGAGAGGTTTTCAGCCAATCCTTGTCAATAAAAGCATGTGGACAACATTGGCAAAATTGAAAATATCTCAATATATATTTATCTCGATGACAATATTCAGACAATATTGTGGGGAGACAAAAAAAGTGCTTAATCGTCTTGGTTGATGTTCAATTAGTGCATGAAAAACTGTAAAACCACAAAAGCCACAAACATAAAATGAGGAAATATCACTTTATATGAATTTTTGAAAGATTATTCTTGCATGTTTCATATTTCATCATATATATTTTGCAGTAATTTCAGTAATTTAACAACTATTATGATATTATACATTTCGGAGGAGAACTATTGTTTCTCTTTCTGTTTCTGTTTCTAGCAATGAATAAAAGTCTGTATCATTCATGTTCTGGGAATTAATAGCCTATTGAAAAGTTGTTTTATTTGTTTTTAATAAGACTGTAGTAGCAACTAAGGATGATTTGATTTCAGTAATTGATTAAAATAGAATCGATCAACTGATTAGTTATTAGTTCGCAAAAGGCCTGTGATTGTGAATATAAGATTTTTACCAAATTTGACAAAGAAGAAGTTATTAAAGATGCATAGATCAATATGATTAAAACAAAACTATGATTCATTTTGCTGTTAAACATCACCCAGCCCTAAAAATGTGATCAAGCATTCATTTGAGGCTTGTCCTGTTTTGATATCAACAGCCTATAATTAAAATCAGACTTAATGGAGTCTCCCACACAAACAAACACGCTCACCTATTCTGAGGAACACCACCACGCTGAACATGGACAGCAGCGTGGGGATGACCACTCCGAAGAAGGTGGACAGCTTCCTGGGTTGGCCCGGCTGAGTGGCCCGGTGTCTGGGGCTCTTGCGGTGCTGCTCCACGGCGTGACCGGAGTGAGGCGACTGACGCTCGGATTCATTGACGCTGGCGGACAGGCGGTAGTGGAGGAGAGGCGTCCGCTCCGTCATCGTGGAACCTGGGACTTAAAAAGCTCCGAAACTTTCCCGAAAACTTGCAGCGCAACACTAAACGCAAGCAACGCTGTATTGGAAATGCACAGCTAAATCTACACGCTACGTAGAAAAACAGGAAATATAAAAGGTTTTGGCATCTTCAAAAATCTCAGCCGAGATTTGCCGTAAAATTTAAATCAATTTACCTTTGATAAGGCCTTACATTTTGTCCAGATTACAGCAGCACCGGCTATGTGTGGACCGCTCTGGAGGGGGGTTGGTTGTTGTATACTGTATACCCTCATTGATTATCATGTGACGTTCCGGTCAAAAGTGAAACAAATGAGGTCTGTTCCGGTAAAGCCTTTCAAAATAAAAGCGCTTTCGTTAAGAATGAATGCGATACGTTTAGATTAGAGCCGTTTCTGCATCCATTGGTTGTTTCTGTGACTTGACTAAAAAGTGCTCGCACAGATTTTTCCGCCTGTTGCTTTCGGTCATGTGATCTGCGGCGCTCGACCAATCACAGCGAGGAATTGTTTCTGCGACTGAAAGCACGGACGCACGAGGGAAAAGTAGCTAGGAAAGTACGGGTGAGTTTTGAATGTGATAATGTCATACTCTCAGATGGGGGAAAAGAGCACATTTCCCCGATTGATGACATTGAACTATGGTATTAAATTTTCAAAACGTAAATTCACAAAAAAATCAACCTGATCATTTCTATTAAAGGCCCTGTACCTGATTATGTACTGTTTTGAACCGTGAAAACAGCTCTAGTTCATGTTAAAGTCTTTAGAGCAGTCAGGTGTATTTCTCACTTACATAATGCAGTCCCAGCATCCTAAATATCTAGAGCTATGAGTTTATAAGCACCTTTCACGAGTTTCTGAGCCCAGAGCGTCACAGATCGTCATGGTACAAGCACTTCGTCGTAGTATTCACATTATTCCGCCCTGCCCACTTTTGCCTCTCTTTATTTCTATGATCCGCACTCTTGTAGTAAAGGGACTTCCGGTCCTCAAATGGCGAACGAGGGAAAAGTCTCTCTCTAAAACATTATATAATGTAGATTGATTTGTCCAAAATATTTCATATACACATGCAAAAACAAGTCAGCAACACACCGATTCCATGTAGAACTTATTTTCTGTTGAGCTTGCCTGCCCCATGTAAACTACGACGGAAAAATATGGCGGCACCCATGGCAACTTCAAAATAAGGTGAATAGAACGCTCTTTTTATATATGGACTCAGACCTGAACTTTAACAGCCACATCAAATCAATAACATCAACAGCCTTTTACCACCTAAAAAACATTGCCAAAATTAAAGGTATAGTGTCTAAACCAGACTTGGAGAGACTTACCCATGCATTTGTCTCCAGTAGGTTAGACTACTGCAACGGCCTGTTCACTGGCCTCTCCAAACGAGCTGTAAAACAGCTGCAGTACATCCAGAATGCTGCTGCTCGAGTCCTGACAAGAACCAGGAAGTATGATCACATTAGTCTGTGTCAGGTCTCCGCACTGGCTTCCTGTGGCTCAGAGAATTGACTTTAAAGCAGCTCTGCTTGTGTTCAAGTCTCTCCACGGCCAAGCACCAAAGTACATCTCTGACATGTTAGAGCCATATGAACCATCTCACACTCTGAGGACCTTAGGGACCGGCCTCCTGCTGGTGCCTAGAGTCAGGACTAAACATGGGGAATCAGCATTTCAGTTTTTTGCAACTAAAATCTGGAACAGTCTCCCTGAAGATGTGAGACAGGCCTCCACTCTGACAATGTTTAAATCCAGACTAAAAACAGTTCTGTTTAGATGTGCATATGACTGAAAGATCTATCTGCACTCTTCTCTTTTAAAGCACTTTATTTTAAAATGATTCTGTGTGTCTTTTTGTGTTTTGTGATTTTAATGCAACTTTTCCTGTTATGTAAAGCACTTTGAATTGCCCTGTGTACGAATTGTGCTCTACAAATAAACTTGCCTTGCCTTGCCTTGCCTATATGTACTCCAAAAAGTAAAATTTCTTTAAAAAGATATTCAAGTAAATGTAACTGAGTACCACCTCTGATGATGAATATGAGCAATATGAGCTGCTGTGTTTTTATGGCGTCACAACCATCCATAGTCCTGTAATGATTGATTATGTGAGGGACACACAATGGCAAAATTAACAGATTTAGATTTGTGTGTAAATATTTCTTTGTAAAATGACTTGCCAGGAATGGACTGAATTTTATTTTAATTGTAAAAAAAACAAAAAGGCTAAGAGCTCTGTTCACACAACCAATCATAAAACTTGTTCTTACAAAAACAAATGTAAAACTGGTAAACTCGTTGACCTCTGTTGTCTTCATTATCTCAATGTTACAGTGCCATTCGTTCACTGTAACATTGTTTGCATACTCTGTTAAAGGCGTGTCATCTGATCCTCCACAGATAATAAACACCGGCAAGTGAATACAAGCAACACATGACACAATAATTACTTAAAAAAATTTATTCAATAGCGGTACTTCAAAGTTCTTCTCTCTGCACTATTGATTTAACGTTCTCTTAAGTACATTACCACAGCATGGGGCATTACAAAAAAAGGTTGGGTAAAACTGCCTTTTCATTTTATGATCCTCACAAGTGAAACAATGCACAAAATATTCTTAAATGTTTTGACTGACAAACGTAGCCGACGTGTTTTGATTGAATTTCATGTTTACTGTATATATTTTAAACTATAGGCTGCAAGATTAATTGCAGTCACATCACAACTGCTGTTTTAATGGACAACGATACCATCATCAAATCACAAAAGCTGCCATTTTTGAAGTACCCCAATTTCTTGTACAAACATTGCAAATCCAAGAAGCTATTTTTTGAGAGGTTGTTTTCATTGTTGTTACAGGCAGAGGGCGCTATTCTAACAAGGCTGTTTCTATCTTGACTACTATCAATACTTACTACTGTCCGATCCCTTTGTTTGCAGGGAAATTATACTTTTTATGTGCTCTGAAGATGGGAACAGGAGATAGCCGCCTGGCAGTAAACGAATGTGCGTACACTTTTTGCCAATTGTGCAACACTGCCCTGTTTTACCCTGTTTTACTCAGCTTTTGAAATCTGTTTGTGTTTGATTTGCTCAGACCCTGATAGGTGCACACACTCATTCAGAGCACTAGCCTGTCCTGGGGCGGCCTCTGGAAAGCCGGATGAAGATGTCGCGACAGCTCTGGGCAGGTTTTCTGGGTTTGAGTCTAAGTCCACTGGATCCTTCATTGAAAGGTGAGAGAATGACGAGACTGCGCCTGTGTCCAGCTGCTTCAAAGCTCCAGTATCTGACAGTCACTCACTCACACGTACATGTGCATGCAACTGTTTTCTAATATCAAAGAGTTCTTGAAGTAAATTGTGAACTGTTATATCCATAGAAAATGCATGTTTGAGAAGAACTCAAAAACGTTGTAGCAGGTTGATTTGCTTTTAGCTGTTGCATCATTTCAGAATTCCCACAGTGGCTACACATTTTGTATTGATTGAAACTTTTTTTCTTAGTTAGGGCCTCCTTTATCAAGCATTTCTCACATACACCTACCTGATCGTGCTGAAAAAGTAGCAAAAGCCAGACGCAATTCTGACGCAGACGCTAAAATGACGCAATGCAGTTTTTGTTTGTTTGAGTGAATGAATATTATTTAGTGTGTGCAGCCTGATTTATCTAAACTAAAACGCTATGATTATACAGTTTTGTACAAAATAGATGCTATGATTTCTGCACCAACACTGCCATTGATTGTGATTTTTAATTGTTAAGAATGACCCTGCCTCCCATTTCACTGAACCAGAGCGTTCCACAGCATGCCATGTCCTTTAAGTCCTAAAAAGTTGAGACTGTGGTCCATTCGCCGTGCATAAGTATCCTGGATGAGACGATGCACACCTCTGTGCGTGTATCGCCATCATCCGTCACCCTGCATCAGTCCAGCGCAATCAAAATCTCTCCAATAAAAGAGATTTGGCGAAACATCGAGCAATTCAGGGCAAAACAAGGAGCCTACAGACAGTCTATATGATAAGATTGGTACACATGGATTTAAAAATTTGAGACTATTCCATTTCTGGTTATTTACTTTATTTGTGGCATGTTATACATATATTATGACCAAAAATGATCTATTTGGAAACTTAAGGCTGTTAAGAGCACTGCTTATACCGCAGTTAGTCAAATAAATAATCTCTAACAATACCATCAGAAAGTCATATTAAACTGAAGAAAACCATAAACAAATCAAACAAAAAGCAGTAGGAATCAACCCAAAAAACACTTTTAGACATCTAAACAGCTGGAGACACACGCAAAAACCTTCTTTCCACATATTCACTCTTCCCTTCGTTCTTTCACACACTGCACTGTTCATTATTCATTCTTTGCGCACTTTGGACACAATGTAGGAGTCCCTGCTTCCTTCCACATTTACAAATTGAATTGTGCGCATGTCACTAATGCAGTACGTATCCCCCCTGGTCAGGTCACATGGTAACCAGCCCTGCACGAAGTCCTCTCTTTCTGCCGTATTGGAAAAAATGAAGGACAGTCAAATAAAGAATTAATCAAAAGTACCTGCAGCAGTTCTCTTTTTGAATGGTCCTTGTATATTGTCCATGCAGCTCCACAGTTAGTATTATCCATTGCTGATAAAGTCTGTTGTGTTTTTGTTACAGATTCTGTCCCCGTAAGAGTTCACAAACAGCTCCAGTTTTCCCTGTAGAAGTTTCCGATAGCGCCGGAGGGCCTCTGTGAGTCCTGAACACATCTGCGGAGGAGATGAGGCCTCTACTGTGACGTTCTGTGAGTGCAGAGAAACACACAAAGTTAAAGGGGCAGTATGTAGTTTGCTGGTGGAGGGTATGAAAGATGGATGAGTTTATTTCATACTGTGGATCCAGGCAAAGCAAAAACTGTGAGATCACCAGGTGGCAGGCCCCATCATAAGTGAGCGCTGTCCTGGACTCTTGAGTTGTAAATAAAGAGTGGAGACTTTTCTGACTGCTGTTATAGAGCTATTTATGTGTGTCAATATCATGGTTTTGAAAATATGTAAAATATTATAAGTGATATTTCTGCACTTTTGTGGGTCATTTTACAGTAATTTCACATTTGTCGGAAATATACAAATGTATAAAGAGTTTGTTCCACTAATTTCTGTAAGATTGACATAATATTGTTAATCGTTATCAGATGTGAAGTCCTACACACGCTCACGTTTTAATGTATAATTTATTATCATGTCACTATTACAAGACAAGCTTTGAAACAAAACTTTCTGAATGATAAAGTATTATGAATCATAAACAGCCAAATAAAAAAGAAATACCTTTCCATTTATCTTTACATTTTGGGGGTATACGGTAGATTGAATTAATTTTGCTTCTAAAAGTCTTACGATTATACAGTGTATATATACAATGTGTATATTTGATCTGCATTTATTCATTCATTCAAAATATTTTTTATAGTATATTTTCCTCAAAGAAAAAATATTATAATGAAAAACCCATATTATTTTCTGGTTTTAAGCATATGACTTACTAGTATCTGCCGCTGCAGAATGGCTCTACTGTTCCCCAGGTGGAGTTTGATATGTCGTAACTGAGACTGGCAGCTTAATGCCATTTGAATATTTGTTTTATGAAGTCCGTCCTGTAACACCTGCAGGTCACTCATCGTCTCTGAAAACTTTTCTAATACCTGAAAAACACAGATAAATCTCATAAGTTTTTTATTTATTTAATTGATTGACCTTTATTTAGCCAGGATAGTCCCGTTGAGATTAACAATCTCTTTTTTCAGGGGAGTCCTGGCTGGAGGGGAGGAGTTTTGATTTTTATTCTCCCTGAGAGTGTATGTTGTCAGCAGTATTATGCAAGTTACTTTGAAAAAGTAATTAGGTAGAGATTACTAATTACTTTTAAACATTTTATTAGTTACATTAAATAATTGATTAATTTGTACAACATTACAAATAAAGTAATCCCAAAGTAATGTAACATAGTTACTTTCTTGAGGAAGTAACTAAGTAGTTTTACATTTTATTATTGACAATTAAACAGAGGACAACAACAAATAAGTTGGAATTGTCTCCAAAGACACAACACCAACAATAAATGTCTAACACGTTTACATGTTTAACCCAGCGTCACCAGGATTACTCTACATCATCTAGACCAGGGTTTCCAAACTTTTCTGTCCGGGACCCCCAAAATAGCCATGCAACCAACTCAGCACCCCCAAAGCGAAAATGACAGTAGCAATAATTTAAAGTGTCAAAGCGTGTTAAATCTAGTTTAATTTAGGTTATTTTAATAGTTTATTGTCTTATTGGACCTTATTTCACTAAAATAGATATACTTTTTTATAATCAATAGACCAAATACAATGTAATATTTATTCAAATTAGATCTTGAAATCATCTCGCGACCCCCAGCCCACCCCCCACTTTGGGAACCACTGATCTAGACAAGTGGGACATTAAAAGTTCTTAAAATAATTTTTAAAAATTAAATGGTGTTGCCTTGGCAACGTCTTAAATTTTGGGTTCGTTTTTGTGGCTTTTCATCGACCTTCGGCGAGTCATAATTTGGCAACAACCGAAATATAGATGGACGCCAATAGGCCGTCCAGACAAAAACTTTGTCGTAACCAAACTAAATTTGGTAAACAGATGCATCATGGCAATAGAAACAAAAAATGATATTGTGACCACGCCCCCTTACAAACCAAATGTCTGCCCTCTTGGTTTGACCATGTATCATATACAATGTAATCCTATGAAGCGCCCGAGTTCAGCCACATTTACATTCACTTGAAAAAACAAAACAAAAGCAAACAAAACAAAAAATGATAATTAAGTCCATTCTAACTGCCCCCTGAAATGCACCATCACAGACTTTGTCCTTTTTAAATCAAGCCTTAAAATGTATTTATACTTTTAACACTCAGTAATGTAGTGACATTTTATTTTGCACACTTAGTACATTATGGTTTAATGTTTTAAATGTTTATGTATTGCAAAGCTTTTGGTCACCTTGAGTGTTGTAAAGGGCTTTATATAAAGGTTGATTGATTTTAAATGACTTTAAATCTTATGTTACTTTTAAATCACATGCACAGAATTTAATTGAGACGATTGCTTTTTTTTTCCATTTAGCAATCCAGGTGAAGCAGGCAGGCTGCTCCTCTGTGACTGTCTGTCCTGTTCTCACACACTCTTTCAGGGGCCTATCAGCTGTGAGAAGAAGGCTGTGTGCCTCCTGTTCATATTTCAAGGCAAATATCACTGACGCGTGTTTAAAACTGCGTGCGTTGCCGCTGATCAATCATTATCCGCGCATTGGATTAAAACCACAGCGGGGCGTTTCTCCATGATTCCTGGACCGTTTTACATGAAATAAAAAGTGTCAAAAACATTTCAATCTCCTCTGATGTGAGCTTTTGCTCCATCTTTCCCCTCGCTCATCACAAGTGCTCTGGAGAGAAAGAGAGAGAGCGGCTCCACAGCGTGGGTAACACCCATAGACTGTAGATCAGTGGACTAAGGGATTGTGACGTCACCCATAGCGTTTGCCTCCAGCCAAATGAAGCCCATCACGGCTAGCAGTTATAGCGGCTAAAGCGGAGCCAGACTCCATATTTGGAAATCCGAGTGCGTATCGTGGCAACCACACGGACCAATCAGGAGCGCGGTTGCTAACGGTATCCGCCCCTCGGTGACAGGAGACGGCGGCAACGTGCGGCGCTAGCTGTCAATCAAACCTGTTGCTAACACGAGCGAAAACGGCCCACGGAAAAGGAAGCACCTGATTGGTCAGTTATTATTGCTAATAACTTGATTTATGAACAACCTAACGAAAAAAAAACACCCGATTCATGTAGAGTGTGTCAAAACAGATGTTTTAGTTCCAAGATGGTGAGCTTAGCAGAAACAGTTACAGAGTAAAGGGCACCAGTGTCCCAATAGAAAGTGAATGGCAGCTCGGCTTTATGGAGCCAGGAGCGCCTCCATAGCTGCTTCCTATTTGGAACGCGGCGGCTAGCATGCTAACATGGTCCACTGATATCTACAGTCTATGGTAACACCACGCCCCTGCTGCCAAAATGCATTTTTACAAATTGTTGCATGAAACAACGTAAATAGCATTCTACTGAAATGATATACAATGAATCAGTAACTGCCTATATTAATTTGTCTTCATTCAAAAAATACAAAATTTTTCGCGGCACCCCTGCCCTCATGCACTTTGAGAAAGCCTGCTCTAAAGTATTCACCTTATTCCGGAAGTTGCCGTACGCGCCGCCGTCTTGTTTCTGTTGTATTAGTTTACATGGAGCAGACGAGCTCAACAGAAAATAAATTCTACACGGACTAAAAAGCAGTTTTCAGACCGCCCAGGAAATCATTGCGTTGTGACTTGTTGTTGCTTGTGTTCATTAAACATTTTACACAAATCAACCTACTTTATGTAACATTTCAGCGCCGAGACTTTTCCCTCGTTCGTCATTAGCTTTAACGGAGTTCTCGTCAAACGGAAGTGCGGTTACAACAAAAGTGTGTATCTGTGGCAAAAAGCGGCAAAAGTGGGCGGGGCAGAATAAGGTGAATAGTAGGACCAGTCTTGTTTGGCAAGAAAAAAAGGAAGGGCACACGGCACAATAGCGCACTGGGTGGCAGCGGGCGAGGGCCGTTCAATGCCGCTTGCGGCTTTAATTATTATTATTGTTATTGTTATGTTTATGTATGAAGAGTGAACAAAAATCTCAAAGTGCAATTAAAAATAAAGAATATAATATTATAATATAAAAATCATCAACAATAACAGTCACCAATGAAAAGAATAGTACCATACACATATTTTTTTTTTTTTTTTAAATAAAAAACAATGTTATCTTGAAGTTATTTCAGTGTTTAAGTGGACTTTTTTTTAAAATTAAAAATAGAAATAGACATTACTGACAGTCAGATTGTCCCATCTCCGGTGGTTGATCCCCACAAACGGACACTTGATTGGTGTCGGCTGAACATCTACTGCACTCTGGCAATCCGTCTGTACAAACAGACGACACATAGTTTTGGACTGTTTGTAAAATGATGACCAGAAAAGAACGGTAGCAACTTGAAATGAGAAAAGACATTCATCAAAGAAACTGTTACTTTGGACTTGGACAAACCCTAAACATCATGTTTTGGGTCACAGGGTCCAAAGGAAAAGAATAGATTTACACTTTTCAATATTTTTGTTATTAGATATGAAAGATTCAGACTACTCACCATCTTGTCAATAATGGCCCCAGCCCTCTCCCTCCAGTTGGCTCTGACCTCAGGTTTGCACCAGAAGTCCACAGGTCTGGCCTCTGCTTCAGGTACAGGACAGGACAGCGCTCCCAACAGCAGCAGCAGAAAACCTACAGTTACAAACAGGGTTCAACAGCTTACAACATAGGCGTGCACCATGTAACTCTGCTTTTGCTTTTGTTTTGCCGGGAATGTAGATATGAAGATAAGCTATACTGAGCAACATTTCAGGCAACGCAATAACACCTCCATGGAAAGAAGGACATGGCAGACTAAATGAAATCAAATAGAGTTCTGCGGCAAAGTCAAAAGAGATGGGAAATATATGAAAAAGAAATACTGCAAAATAGAAATACTGCAAATGTTGGATATGTGCAAAAGTAGAACATTGAGTATGCCGTCTGCAATCAAAACTATTAAAAATGACCTCAAAAAGAGACTAAAATCTAGTGCAATCTTCCAAACAATGATGTGATATTTCTGCCCTTTTGTGGTCAATTTTATGAACCAGTCACCTTTTGTGCAATACTAGGGCTGGGCAATTTTTCCCTTCAAAATGTAAATTAGATTTCCTCAGCTAAGGCACAATTCAAATATGCTTTATGTTCTTATTGTTCGAATATCATTTCGACCAGAGGTTCTGAAAGTAGGGGTCGGGACCCCAATGGGGGTCGCGAAATGATTTCCAGGGGTCCCCAGATGATGGGGGGGAAATTGATACAATAGTGTTAAACAAGGCTTGACCTCCTTCAAATGCAGTGGTAAATGTAGATTCCTATTTGTCGGCATCAAAGTCATTTTTCTAGGTCTATATTCTTAAAATAAAATAAAAAATGAAGGCTAATTTATCACTTTGCGTGTCGCCTATTTCTTGTGTTTGGGGGTCGCGAATGTGAACTATTTTTATTTTCGGGGTTGCGACTGAAAAAGTTTGAGAACCACTGATTTAGATTACGTAAAAAAACTACTAGATATTAATCTTTGTCACCACCGCCCACACCTCACTTTATTTATAGCGCCAAAAATATCACATAATTTGTTTAATAATGAGCTAATCTTCCCTTTTAAATTAGGATTAGAAGCATCCATAAACATTTCAGTGGTAAAGGATTCAAAAACACAAGTTAGAATACAAGAAAAATCAACTTACTGCTATACGCCATAACCTGCTGCGGGTTGCATGTTGTCTCTCAGATGTGCAATCCGTCTGCCACATAACCGCAAATGTAGGTATGACATCTCCCAGGAGTTTTTTTTTAACAAGCTTTACTTCTTATAAAACGAACATTGTTTTTTTACCTGGAATTTCAGGCATGATTAAATTAGCAGGAGAAAAAAAAGGAAAGACGAGTGACAGGAGCTGACATGTCAAACAGCTGCATGCAAGACAAGATTTCTGAGCGAGTAGGCGTGATATGTTTGGGACCAAAGTTAATGTTTGACTGTCCCAAACTCAAACAGACACAAGAGAGGCACCGTGAAGGCTAGACGGAGCTGACGTGAATCATTTCGGGTGAATTCATGTGGTATGTAAGCATGCTACAGACACGGTGTCCTTGAATAACTCTGCATTCCTGCTTATCGCTCTTCTGTTTATGGCCATATTTCTTCAGACCAGATTAAAAAAAAATAATAATAATAATAATGATAATTGTGATTTGAGAGAAAACTTCAAATATTACCTGCAAGCTAAAAAGTGCTGGAGGTTTAATGGCAAGTTTCATACATGGTGTGTTTTCTTAATGGATTATAATAGACCCTTTAAAATGTGATGTCAGCAAAATTCCGGAATGGAGGCGACTGGAGGCAAAATGACAGTAGATTTTTCAATTATTTGCTCACATTAGATCTAAATTCTACTGGTTTTAAGTGTTTGTGTTGGAAAAAAGCCACACATTTGAATTTCCAGGGTAGAAATGTCAGTTATGGAAAAAATAAAATTTTCTAGCCTTAATATTTTATTTTAGCTTCCAAGGAATATAATTTATGGTACAGTATCTAATATATCTCAAGATAAAATTAAAATGAATGTGGGCTCAACATTTTTGTACGTTTTTTTTTAACAGTAAAACCCATAAATCTGGATTGCGCCTTCGTAGAGTTTATCATAATTTCCTTAAACATAATGTGAAATATAATAATAAATGTGTTTAAAGCAGCTCTGATGTCACTCACATGTGTCTGAGGCTTTTCATTTTCCAAAATCATCTCAATTTTTCATATTTTGTGATTTTCTGAGGTTAAATTCTAGTTTCTCCAGTGAAATCACATTATGTTCCACTTCACTGTTGCCTCCATTCTGAATTTACAAACTTTTATTGATTTTACATTTTCAAGGATGGTGATAGTAGTAGGTCAAATCAAACGAAAGAAAAACGCACCCTAATGTTTGTGCAAATACCTTTCTTATTTTTTTCAATGAAAGCACAAGCAAAAAACTCAAAGAGGGAAAATATGAAAGAAGTGTAGCTGGTGCCAATCACCTAGAGTCCACACTGTGAATGTGATTTTATAAATGTCCGATGTTATTTGAGCCCAGTCATTTACAGTTGACTGGGTTGAGTTTATTCTGTGTCATCCATGGAGCTCAACCGTGACCCCTTGGTTCCAGAACCAAATTTTCCATTCATTTTTCAAGGGATTAGGGAAATAAATTATATATAAAATGTTCAAAAGCGTGCTCCAAACTAATCAGCTATGTGGTGCGTAATGAGCATAAAACCCATAATTGTATTTAAAATCTGTTTTTGAAACTTTATAAACCGCTAAGTTGTTCAAACATTATGCTGAATTTTAAGTTTTACGTGGGTTTTTTGGGCTGAAAACAAGCGTGTTATGGACATTAGTTGTAGCTGGTTTGCCTCCGTCATACCGTTAAACTTGGAATGTTTGAATTTTTCTAAATCGCTCTGGCAAAAATAAATAATACGTGGGCGGGACGGATTGGTGAGCGCCATATCTTTGTGATCCCTTTTGCCAGAAGTACATTCCAAAGGTAAAGATCTATTGTTTTTATTGCAGGAATTTTATGTCCCTGATACATAGTTTTAAAGTCCATTAGAATGTTAATATGAAGGGAATATAAAGGGAGTGCTGCAAGGAGGGTTTGTATTTGATGCTTTGGACTATTCTGTAGTGCATGGAGCTCTCCTGGTTTTGTCATTATGTAACTGGAAACTTGAAATCCTCCTTAGAGAATGAATGTGAGAGTGAATGGTTGTCTGACTTGCTGGTCAGTGCCGTTGTTGTCCATAGGGTTCCTGTTGCTCGGAGACACTCTTGCAGTCACAACTGATTGCGTTTTGGAAAATGGCCCAACAAGATGAATGATGTAATGAATACAATACTATACTATATTATATTGGTAGCAGTCCATGGGTAAAGAATGATGAGATTTAGAACTGTTGCCATAGTGATTGACACATTCAAACTTAAAGGATTCAGAAAGTAATACCTGACTGGAAACCAAAAGGGAAGAAATGAGAGTTTGGGCAACTGAAGTGCCACCACTCCACAGTGTTTGTATTTGGTTATCACATTACATTTCATTTAGATTATTTTCATTACAAAACACATTACATAGTTTAATATAATATTTTTTATTTAGACACATATTTTCTAATTTGGGTGCACACTTGATAGTTAATATTTGCATGAATTAAGAGCACACATTGTAGTTTATTAAATTTTAAAAGTTTAATACATTTTCAAATTTAGTTTGCTTAGTTTGAATTAAATTAGTTTTGTTAATAACTCTTTTAATTCTGATTAGTTACTATAATTTGCCCTATTGTTACTTTGATTAAGTTAGTAGTTTTGGTTTATCGTTAGTGTATTGTCTCCCCCATGTGTTCATTTTGGGTTAGTACTTTTTGTATTGAAAAATATGTTTGCTTCTTAAATTCATTTGTTTGTTAAATTCATTATCCTGATTTTTACACCTGTTGTCCCTGCCTTTTACGTTTGGTCCACTACATGAAGCAATGGATAAAACAAATCGAAGACGGCTCCAAAGCCCAAAATGTGTTGCTAAAAACTTACAAAATCTGACAAATGAAGATTGGTTCACATTTATTGAAGCAATGTATGCAGTTTTGTTTTTTGTTTTTTTTACCAGGTGATACCACTTTTAGATCTTCAGGGCGAGTCCTGCAGCATCCTGTTCTGCTCTTTGACCGTGGCACTCTTCTCTTCTGGCCTCCTGACTCTCACATGTGCACACTCCACCTGGCCCAGGTAAGGGAGGCGGGATATTACGGAAAAACACATGCTGGAGTCAACCATGAGGCACAGCTTTTCAATAATCAATCAATATATAGTGTTAGAATACTTTTGAATTAACGTTAAGTTTGGTATTTAGCATCTTTAATTTTCCATTGATTTAACATTTGGCTAACTGAAAATTCTGTTATGAGTGATGTCACGATGCCAAGCTCAGTTATTACTTCTTAGAAAAGTTTTCTGGCATTTCACTCAATGCTCCGCCCCCATGACTCAAACAGCTATGGAGATTGTCAACAGTAGCAGCAGGTTTATTTCAGGCAAAATTGCTTTGTTACGGGCCACGGCCCCTGTTTTTTTTCTTTTGTACTTGCCCCTCCCTTTTTTCTCTGGTTCTACCTGGATTGCCTGGCGAGGATCTCGTTTATTGGACCACCCTGCGGCGGCTCGGATTGGCCCAGCACCTTTCTCCTCAGCCAACCAGAGGAGTCACCTGACGCGCCCCGCCCTATAAAAAAGACTATCTTCCGCTGGCTCAGGGCAGCTGGACCTTGGTAGTTCAGTTTGCCACATTTTGTGTCTCATATTTGTGTAAGAAAGTAGATGCTAGCACTATTTGTCTATTTTTTTGTTGAGACACTTGCTAATTTGTATTTTGAATCTTTGTTCAATTGAATTAGTGGAGCCTAGGTTATTTTTCTTGAATTGTTTAACTGTGATCTGTTTTTTTTTTGTTTAGTTTAGTCTCTTTCTTTTGTAAACCATTAAGTTTAGTTGTCGTCAATTATACCCTAAATTGTGGACACCTTTTGTTGCAAATTTTACCTTATTTCTGTCATTTATTAAACTACAATTTTAGTTACCATTTTAAATTCTTGGTATTTTGTTACTTCCCTTACTCCCTAGGTAGGCTGGTCGTAACAAGTGGGGGCTCGTCCGGGATCAATGTAACCCATTTCCCGAGGCTAAAATTGTAAGATTTTTTTGTGACAGAGTAGGTAAGTTTGGACTTTTTGTAAGTATTGAGTATTTGAGTGAATTTTTGTCTCAGCCAACTCTTGAGGAGCTTGAGAAAGGTAAAAAGGCTGATTTGGTCCAAATCGCAGAAATACTCCAAATTCGTTACGACAAAAACTTGAGAAAAGCAGAGCTGAAAACCACGATTGTGGACTGGCTGGTGGAGCGGGGCAGTCTACGCTTGCCAGAGGCTTTGGAGGAAGGTGTGGAGGTTCTTGTGGAACAGCCGGAGACACAGGTTGTGGAAATAAATGTGTGCTCAAACGTAACTACCTCCGGGGTTGCCTTCTCTCCCAAACAGGAGGGACTAACAAGTTCTCCTCGTGGGGAAGGAGAGGCTGCTGAGTCTGCTGACCGGCTTGATCAACCGTTCACGCTCCCTCGGTATGACCCTCTTTCACCCTCTAGCTCCCCTGGCTCCAGAAAGGTTGCTGCTAGGCACAAAGTACGCCTGGAGCGCCTTAAAATGGAAGCCGCAGAAAAGGAGAAGGAGCGCAATGCCCAAATGGAGTTACAACTCAAAATCAAGCAGCTGGAAATCGAAGCCGACACCACTGTGAAACTAAAGCGGCTCGAGCTTGAAGCACAAGGCCGCCTTCCTACCAGCCCTGCAGCTGGGGACGCCCCCCCGCCTACTAGCCAGGTCTGCGCGTTGGATGTAAGTAAATATGTTTCCCTTTTTCCAATTTTTCGTGAATCTGAAGTTGACTCATATTTCCCAGCCTTTGAGTGCATTGCTTTGGCCTTAAAGTGCCCGCGCGAGGTGTGGGCCACATTATTACAATGCAAAGTACACGGCAAGGCTCAAGAAGTCTCTGCCGCTCTATCTTTTGAGGAAAGCATGCGCTATGATTCTGTTAAAGCTGCAATCCTGCGCGCATACGAACTTGTTCCGGAAGCATACCGCCAGAAGTTTAGAAATCACAAAAAAGCCCCAAGTAGGACTTACGTCGAGTTTGCCAGGGAGAAGGGAACTCTTTTTGATAAATGGTGCATGTCAGCCAACGCTGAGTCTTTCTCTAAGTTGCGCGATCTTATTTTGTTGGAAGATTTCAAGAAAAATCTCCCTGAACGAGTGGTAGTTTACTTAAATGAACAAAAAGTGAAAACGTTAACCGAGGCCGCTGTATTGGCAGATGAGTTCGTTTTGACTCACAGGATTACATTCACCAATCACTCAGAGAAACCTCGCCCCCCTGCTCCAGAACTCAGCCCTCGTTCTTCCAGTGCCACACCTGCCAACCGAGAACAAAGGGAGTGTTTTTACTGTCACAAACCTGGACATGTCATCGCTAATTGTTTGGCCCTTAAACGGTGAAGCGGATCAGTCCGCCCCCCCCTAAACCAAAAAGCAAGCCGGGTTAATTAAAATTAAATCTACTCCCGAACTCAGTCAAACTTCGATGGATGCTTGTTTTAAGCCGCTTCATCTTTGATATGGACTCGTCTCCTCTCTGGAGAGGCAACTGATCAGCCCAGTTCGCATTTCTGAGAGACACTGGTGGGTCTCAGTCAGTAATTTTAGCCAGTGCGCTCCCTTTTCTTCTAAATCTTCAGGCGGTTATGGGTCTGTGTTACGGGAATTGAAATGGGGTATAGTCTGCAACCCGGCCCATTATGTACACATCAAGTCTAACCTCGTCACAGGCATTTTCCCGATCGCCAGGTGCCCCCAGTTGCTCCATTTCTGGAGTAGAAATGCTACTCGGAAATGATATTGCTGGGGGTAAGGTTACTCCTACCCTGGAGGTAGTCAATTCCCGCAACCCATTGACCAGGGTACTGGACTCTACTGAGCTTTACCCGATCTGCGCCCTTACGCGCCCAAGCACGCCAGAACACAGATGTGGATTTGTCTGATACTTTTTGTCAACCGCTTTCAGATTCACCTGAGCCTACTCCTGAGACCCGGCTGACACTCCACCTTCGTATTGCTAAAATGGTTGCATCTCCTATGATGGAGGGTCTGTCTCTGCCGCAGTTCCGCGTGCTCGGCTGAGCTCAGAGCAGAGGACTGATCCAACGTTACACAAACTATTTCACAGTGTGGTGAGTGGTGAGCAACGGATAAAACGCAGATATGCTATTTCCTTGACGATGATTTGCTTATGCGAATGGTCCCCAATTTCCTCCTCCGCTTGTCAGCTCAACGGCCGTATATCAAATCAAGCAGCCCACCTGTTACCGTAAGTCTATTTTGTAGCTGTGGCACATGGAAGTAAGTGGTCAGGCCATTTAGGAATCACAAAACATATCAACAACGCTGAAACATTTTTTTCTGGCCAGGAATGAAAGAGATGTGGCTATATTTTGCCGCACCTGTCATCTGTGCCAGCTTGTAGGCAAACCCAACCAACCCATACACTCCAGCTCCACTCCATCCGATTCCCGCAAGTAGGCCAACCCTTTGAACGTGTCCTGGTAGACTGTGTTGGACCTCTTCCCACTTGCACTCAGAGGGAAATGAATATCTACTTACCATTATGTGCGCCTGCTACTCGCCTCCGGAGGCCATTCCACTGCGAAAAATTAATTCCCGCTCGGTAACAAAAGCTGCGGATTGAACTTCCTCTCTTTTTGGCCTCCCTCAAGCATAATCCAAACAGACCAAGGTGCTAATTTTCAATCGAAACTATTTAACCAAGTTGCCCAAACCCTTGATGTCCAGCATGTCGTATCCAGTGCGTACCATCCTGAATCCCAGGGCGCACTGGAGCGTTGGCATCAAACACTAAAATCTATGCTGCGTAAATATTGTCTTGAAATCCGGAAAAAGTTGGGATGATGGAGTTCCGCTCGCTTTTGTTCGCTGCCAGAGATGCTGTGCAAGAATCTCTTGGTTTCAGCCCTGCTGACTTGGTTCGCTAAGCACTTACGCTCCGCTGTCCTTTAAAAGCACTAAAAGAAAAACTCCTCTCTTCGTCTTCTTCGCCCACTTCTAATATATTAGATTACGTTAGTAATTTTCGAGAACAATTACTGATGGCCAGTAAAATTGCTTCTCTTGGGGACGCGCAACAAAATATGAAACGTCGTTTTGACAGCAGGGCTGCAAAACGCGAGTTCTCTGCAGGTGATCAGGTTCTGGTTTTACTTCCTCTTCCAGGAAACGCCTTATCCGCGAAATTCGCTGGCCCTTATGAGGTAAAAAACAAAAAATTGAACTAAACGAATTATGTTATTGCTACTCCAGACCGAGGCAGAAAACTGGCGCCGAGTTTGTCACGCTAACATGCTTAAGGAGTATCATACGCGTACCCACTCTGCGCTAAATTCCTGACTCGCCCGCCTCCTAGCGCCTCAGCGCTGATAATTGTTGACGCTGATTCTTCTCCTATGGAGGCTGATATTGTGGCTCACCAGCCCAAAGGTGTTTACGTTTACCAAATTCCCAAATGTTAAAGGAACTGCCTATGCATCTTGTACATCTGAGTGATGCTCAACGGGATGACATTGTTAACCTTGTTCATGAATTTCCCTGTTTATTTAATGATGTGCCATCTCAAACATCTGTATTGACCCATGACAGTGACGTTAAGGATGCCAAACCTATTCGACAACATCCTCACCGGGTTAACCCTGTCAAACGGCGCTATGAAACAGGAGGCTGAATACCTGCTGCAACATGGGCTCGCTAAACCAAGCTCCAGCGCCGTGGAGTTCCCGTGTTTAGTTGAGGGCAAACCCGATCAGTACTCCCCGCTTCATTACGATTACAGAAAAGTTAATGCCGCGGACCGGGTCCTGATGCATATCCCATGCCCCGCATGGAGGATTGCGTGGACAACCTCGGCTCCGCCAAATACGTCTCCAAACTCGACCTGTTGAAAGGTTATTGGCAAGTGCCACTCACTGAGCGCGCGTCAGAGATTTCCGCCTTTGGCACCCCTGATTATTTTCTTCAATATACCGTGATGGCCTTTGGTATGTGTAATGCCCCTGCCACCTTTCAACGGCTTGTCAATATCGTTTTACAGGGTTTGCCCCATTGTAACGCTTACCTTGACGATTTGATCGTACATTCTTCCACTTGGGAGGAGCACTTAGAGACGTTGAGACAAGTTTTCACCCGTCTTGCTCAAGCGTCCCTCACCTTAACTTTGGCTAAATGCGAATTTGGAAAAGCCACAGTCATTTATCTTGGTCGAGAGGTGGGTCAGGGCCAAGTGCGCCCTATCGATTCAAAGATTGCTGCTATAGTTGCATACCCCCCTCCGTCTACCCGACGTGCGCTCCGCTCCTTTTTAGGCATGGCAGGTGACTACCGCAGTTTTTGCCGCACCTTTTCAACTATTGCACGACCCCTTACTGATCTCCTCAGCCCCAAGGTCGACTTTTTGTGGTCACCTGCGTGCCAACATGCGTTTGAGAGTGTAAAATCTTTGTTGTGCCATGCTCCTGTGCTCGCTACCCCAGATTGCTCCCGTATGGCTCAAGTTGGAGGTGGATGCTAGAGGCGTTGGAGCTGGTGCGGTTCTAATGCAGGAGGATGGCAGTGGAGTGGACCATCCAGTTTGCTATTTTTCTAAGAAGTTCAATAAACATCAATTGGCCTATTCCACCATCGAAAAGGAAACGTTGTCCCTGTTGCTTGCCCTTCAACATTTCGAAGTTTATCTTGGATCAAGTTCTCTGCCTGTTGTTTTTACAGACCATAACCCCCTCGTTTTTCTCTCTCGCATGTACAACCACAACCAACGACTAATGCGCTGGGCGCTGATGGTGCAAGATTTTAACCTGCAGATTTGCCATAAAAAAGGGTCTGACAATGTTTTGGCCGATGCCTTGTCCAGAACGTGAGTATTTTTGTTTTGGGAAGTTTTCCTCTTTTTTTTTTTGTAGATGATTATAGTGTTGAGTTGGTGGGTCCAAAATTGTAGCTACACTCTTAAGAGGGGGAGGGTTACGGGCCACGGCCCCTGTTTTTTTTCTTTTGTACTTGCCCCTCCCTTTTTTCTCTGGTTCTACCTGGATTGCCTGGCGAGGATCTCGTTTATTGGACCACCCTGCGGCGGCTCGGATTGGCCCAGCACCTTTCTCCTCAGCCAACCAGAGGAGTCACCTGACGCGCCCCGCCCTATAAAAAAGACTATCTTCCGCTGGCTCAGGGCAGCTGGACCTTGGTAGTTCAGTTTGCCACATTTTGTGTCTCATATTTGTGTAAGAAAGTAGATGCTAGCACTATTTGTCTATTTTTTCGTTGAGACACTTGCTAATTTGTATTTTGAATCTTTGTTCAATTGAATTAGTGGAGCCTAGGTTATTTTTCTTGAATTGTTTAACTGTGATCTGTTTTTTTGTTTTTGTTTAGTTTAGTCTCTTTCTTTTGTAAACCATTAAGTTTAGTTGTCGTCAATTATACCCTAAATTGTGGACACCTTTTGTTGCAAATTTTACCTTATTTCTGTCATTTATTAAACTACAATTTTAGTTACCATTTTAAATTCTTGATATTTTGTTACTTCCCTTACTCCCTAGGTAGGCTGGTCGTAACAGCTTAAATTGTAATAAAAAGAATAAATTCCCTTCTCACCCTCCACGGGTGGTCACATCCATCTCTGAGCTCGGGTCCTCTACCAGAGGCCAGGGAGCTTGAGGGTTCTGCGCAGTATCTTAGCTGTTCCTAGCACTGCGCTCTTCTGGACTGAGATGTCTGATGTTCCTCCTGGGATCTGCTGTAGCCACTCCTCCAGTTTGGGGGGTCACTGCCCCGAGTGTTCCGATCACTTTGGCCTTCACCTTCCAGGCCTTCTCCAGCTCTTCTCTGAGCCCTTGGTATTTCTCTAGTTTCTCGTGTTCTTTTCTTCTGATGTTGCCATCACTTAGTATTGTCACGTCAACTACAATGGCCTCCCCATGATATGTTCTTCTTAAAGACAAATTGATTAGGAGATGTATTTACTTTGTTGACATGTTTCAGCTGCTTAACCATGAGCCATCTTCAGAACTGTCACCGCCGTTGGTGACGTGTCATTTATCAGCTGATGTTACTTCCTGAGGCGTGGTCAGCCTGATGGACCAGGCAGGGAGCCTTCCTTCTGTCCCACACATGGGACACGCTACTCCAGAGACCACCGGGCGGCAGGAGGCGTGGTTAGGTCTGAGCGCCCTGCCAGGTCCATCAGGCTGACGTAACATCAGCTGATAAGTGACACGTCACTAACGCCAGTGACAGTTCTGAAGATGGCTCGGAGTTAAGCAGCAGAAACAAGTCAACAAGATAAATGAATCTCCTATTTAATTTGTCTTTCAGAAGAACATATCGTGGATATAACAAAAGAAGACATAATGAAAGTTGTTGGCACAACGGCCTTGTTCTTTATCCAACGCCACAATGTCTGGTTGGTTTACCATTACCATTCTGTCAGTCTGTACCTGGAAGTCCCACAGGATCTTCAGTCTGTCAGTTTCTACCACCGTTGGAGGTATTTCCTATTTTGACTTTGGGGTTTCCAGTCCATACTCCACACAGATGTTTCTGTACACTATGCCAACCACTTGGTTATGGCATTCCATGTATGCTTTCCCTGCCAGCATCTTACACCCTGCAGTTATGTGTTGGACTGTCTCAGGAGCTTCTTTGCACAGCCTACACCTTGGGTCTTGTCTGGTGTGGTAGATCTGGGCCTCTGGTGTTCAGAGCCTGTTTCTGTGCAGTCATGATGACTGACAGAACACAACTGACTGACTACCTGGAGGCCAACAAGCTCCTCCACCCACAGCAGTTTGTTTTTAGATCAGGGTATTCAACCGAAATAGCAAACTGCTGCTTCATTGAAAACATAAAGAAGTCCCTGGACAGGGGTGAGGTGGTAGGAGCGGTATTTCTTGATCTTAAAAAAGCCTTTGAAACAGTCAGTCACCACATACTGTTATCAAAAATGTCATTGTTTAACATCCCCCCTGAGGCAGTAGGTTGGTTCGCCTCATTTCTTCAGGGTAGGGAACAGTGTGTTAAGGTGACAAATCTCCATTTCTAAACATCCGTACGGGCATACCTCAGGGTTCCATATTGGGACCACTGCTGTCTCTTTATAAACGATTTACCTTTGATTTGTCCTGGTGTCCACTGCCAACTTTATGCGGATGATGCCGTTTTTTATGCACCCGCCAAGACACCTGAGCTGGCTGCAGATATTTTGTCTGCATGCATGGCTGAGGTTTCTCAGTGGCTCACTCAAAATAAGTTGGTTTTAAATCTTACAAAGACAGTCGCCGTGTGTTTTTCCATTAAAAAATGTATTCAGACCAAAAATTCATAATACATCTGCAAATTAATAAAATACAGTCGGTTAATGAATTTAAATATCTTGGGTTGGTCTTAGACCCCTAGCTAAAATTTGATAAACACATAAAAAAACACATAAAATCTCCAAAACAGTACAAAGGAATCTAAATTGCTTCAAACTGATTAGATATCACATTCCGAACCAAGCGGCCCTGCTGTACATGCATGACAGCATGGGCCCAGGCAGCTCCTTCATTGGCTCAATGTACAACCGAGCAATCAAAATTATGGATAGAAAACCTATCCGCTTTCATCACTGCCACATTCTTAAGAATTATAATTTATAAAGTTTTGAAAACTTCAGCAATTTATGTTTTCTAAAATTATGTTTCAAATGTATTCATAACTTGGCCCCTGAACCAGTCAGTGTGTTTATACAGAGACTAAACTACAGCAGAGTGACCAGAGGCACCGCAAACCAAAACAGGACATCATTTGGTCAATCAACCTTTTCCTACAAAAGCTGCAAACTGTGGAACTCATGACCCACTGAAATCAAGTGCATTTCTGATGTAAAAATGTTCACCTCTAGACTTAAGGGCTGGTTGAAAGAAAACCAAAATTGTACCCACCTGTAAATGGTATGAAAGTGTAGTGAAAGAATGAAATGTGTTTTGTTACTGATTGTAGAAAGTGTAGAAAAGTCCAACCAGGGACGGGAGTTGAAAATTAGCACTTGCTATAAATTCTGTATGCATCACATCAGCTACAAGCTTTATTCTGTAACTCTTTATGATTGCATTGTCCCTGCCAAATAAATAAATAAATAAAATAAAAATGAGCCTCTGTGCTGTCCTTCAGTCCGGCCTACTCCAGCCACTGGTAGGATTTCTTGATATCAGCCACTTCAGTTATGTTCCGGTGGTACATCCCATGTAGGGGCTTGTCCTCCCATGATGGTCCCACCTCCAGCACTTCATCCTCTGTTCCCCATTGCCTGAGACATTCACTGAGCATGTCGTCTTCTGGGGCCTTATCCTTGATGTACTTGTGGATCTTAGATGTTTCATCCTGGATCGTGGCTCTCACGCTCACTAGTCCACGGCCGCCTTCCTTACGGCTAGTGTACTGTCTCTGGGTGCTGGATTGGGTCTGGAACCCTCCTGCATGGAAGGTGAAGGCCAGTGGTGCCTGTGGTGATCATAGAACTCGGGGCAGTGACCCTCAAACTGGAGGAGTGGTACAGCAGATCCCTGGAGGAACATCAGACATCTCAGTCCAGAAAAGTGCATCTCAAGCTCCCTGGCCTCTGGGCAAACTAAATGTTTGTTTACTTAGGTGCAGAAGACGTTGAACTTTGTGTCAAGTTTTGTTTCCTGTAGCTTGGTCTTGTAATTACATAGATATGAACTATAAACCATGACAAGAAATCTGACCGTTGAACAACAAGTTATACTTGTCCTCCAGCTAAACTTCAAATTATATTGATTGTGAATGTTGGGTTGTTATGTTAACTCAAGCTATTTCACAAAAGAGAAAAATATTTACAGTTATTCACGCCCAGTCAACCATGAGGCACAACTTTTTTTTCTTACTGTGTTAAAGCCAATAGAGCTCGGGATAGAACATCAAAAAACAGCCATTACCATCAAAAGCCACCATGTTTGCTGTTGGTTTGCTAAACTTACTTAGAAAAACATTAGCCTGCTGGGTCACTTCTGGTAAATACATTTATCAAGAGTGTTAACGCTAAGTTAAGTATTTAGTATCTTAAAATTCCCATTGATTTAACAATGGGCAAACTGAAAATTCTGTTATGAGTGATGTCACGATGCCAAGCTCAGTTATTACTTCTTAGAAAGGTTTTCTGGGGTTTCACTCTATGCCCCTCCCCCATGACTCAAACAGCTGTTGCTATGGAGATTGTCAACAGTAGCAGCAGTTTTGTTACAGGCCTATGCTTAACAAAATGACTGAAATTGTAAAAAAAAAAAAAAAAGGGTCAGATGGTGGGCAAGGGCTTGTGTAACTCAATGGGAGATTTACTGAAACAAATTTGAATTCCACAAATGTTGAACTTTATCATTCTTTGTTCCTGATTGGCTCCACAAACTTGTCATTTTAATCCCATGGCTTTAAGTCCTTTCATCTGACAACCATTATACTTTTCTCATGCTATTTTGAAGACATAATTAAATGTTTGTTTGCTTTGTGCAGGGGACGTTGAACTTTGTGCCAAGTTTTGTTTCCTGTGGCTTAGTCTTGTAATTACATAGATATGAACCATAAACCATGACAAGAAATCAGATCGTTAAACAACAAGTCATACCTGTCCTCCAGCTAAACTTCAAATTATATTGATTGTGAATGTTGGGTTGTTATGTTAACTTGTTAGCAATCTATTTCACAAAAGAGAAAAATATTTACAGTTATTCACACCCACTTTGAACATTCAATCAATCACAGGGTCAAGAACAAGCTGCACGAACTGAATACGAGTTGTATACTTCTTCTTATTAAGTATGAATTGACCTTAAACTCTGGGCTAGAATCTTTTTTTAAATGTATTAGTAAAAGTCACATCCCCAACTGGACGTTTTACATGATATACTTTGTATTCTCTGCACCATTGTTGCTTTTCCTTCATTTGCCAACTCAAATTCAATCATGCTAGACAATAGTTTCATGATTTAAAGAGCCAGAAACAGTTAATAAGGTCTGTCTGTTGTAGCCTTAGTTTGCCAATCCTTTAAGTTAAGAATTTGTTATGAAAGTTTCATAACATTTATTTTTGCTAAAAACACGTAACACAATAACCATTAAATATTACTCTAAAATCATTTGACCTGGATGTTTCTTTGCAGAGATCTTTTTGCTCAGGTTTATTAACAGTTAAATATTGTGTTATCACAGACTTTGAGCTCATATTTAACATAAAATATTCTTGTTTAAAGTTTAAAAGTCAGATATAGAATGTTTGATACTTGTGTAGAAGCATCTGGGCATGTGCAGATTTAATTTTGATGCATAATTGGAACTGATTCTAATTGGAAAATCACAATTCCAATCACCTATGTCTTTTTTTCAATATGGCTTCTTTTTGTCATTTTCTCTTAATATTGCGCTCCAACTTCCCTCTAGCCAAGTCATTTAGCTGGTCTTCTAATGCCTCATGCTCAGACACGCTTAGTTTCCTTTGTAATTACATGTTCATTAAAATGGAAACAAATGCGTGAACACAAGCCCCCTCCTGCACACTTCACCAGGCTGTGCGTCCTTCCTGGTCGAGCCGTCTCCATGGAAACGCCAAACCTTAAGTGGCCCTCTCAATCCGGGCTCCTCTCTGTGCTCGTCTGTCTTTTATCTGTGCTCTGGTCTCTGGAGCAGCAGCAGGGCAACCGAGATGGGACAACAAAAGGACATCATATTCTTTCAACTGACAGGAACGTTTTGACGCACAGATTTGACAACAGTGGATTTATTCACTGGTGTCGGGTGACTGTATCATGGACAAGGGGATTTTTGAGGAAAGGATGTGTTTTGAATATTTTGAAATTGGAAAAAAAGGACTCTATGGCTTTGTTTTTAATTTTTGTGGACTTTACATGTGTTTCCGAGTTCTATTCTAATCCTTGATTGTAAATGAATGTGGGTACAGCAGTTGTGAGGAAATTGAAATCAACAGCAAGATGAAGATACTGATTTTGACTATTCTGTAACAATACTACCTTAAAGGACATTACTAATTCATTGATTAATAACCTTTTTTAAGCCTGCAGACCAGTATTTTTAGGGTGATAGGTTGTGTTTACAACTGAGCTGGAGGCTGTCTTGAATTCTGTAATAGAATTTGCAGGTCAGTTTTAAGATTTCAGATTTGTTATCCTGGTTTATGAATAACGTCTCTGGCCAATTCATATGAAAGATCAGCTGAATCACTTAAAACCACAAGATTAATATGACAAGTGTGTGGCATCTACCTCTAACAAATAATGATCAGTTTTTAGATTTTTTTTGTCAGGAGTTTCTGTATTTCTTGCTAAATCATTGAATTTTCCACAGAGTTCATTAGGCTCTTGCTCTCCATCTAAAACTATGACGTCATTACTTGCTAGAACGTGAACGCAAACTATTTTATAAAATAAATGCACAGTCTAAGTACATTTGCTATTTACCTTGGTTCCGCAGAGAGTATTAAAAGCAGTAGGTTGTAAGCCTAGAAATTGTAGAAGTTGAAGCAACTATAATAATAGTGCATACTTGAAACTGATTGACTTTTTGATTTTGTTCTATAAATTTCAATTATTACAGCATAAGCACAAAATTTACCAAAAAAGTATTATTATTTTTTCTCCGTCTAGCAACATACAAACATATTTATTATATTTATGACTTTGGCAAATTGATTTCTTGATCCTGTACATGTATCGCTTGTCTACTCTGCACTTGGAGTTTTGGCTATGTCCATAATCCATCAGAAAACATCTCATTGTCATTCTGGACATTTAGAAACCGAGGATGAGGACAGTCTTTTGCGGTCGTTCTCGCGTTGTCCCTCTTGTCGTGGGCACTTTGGTTTAGCTCTGATCCTGCCGTGCTCCCATCCCATGTGTAGAACCTGTGTAGCTGCAGCGGGAGAAGTGAAGATCAGGTCCCGAACCGGTCCCAAACATGGACTAAACTCGTGTCCAGTCCCGTGTCCCTGCTGCAGACGTCCTGTGGAACTGCCATGTCGGACGTGGACTTCTGCCGTCTCCTGTCTCCCGGAATATCCCAAACTGAGCTCAGGACGCACCGCTGAGGAGAGGGAAACAAAACCTGATCAGAATGCACAGGTAAAAGGGGTTCACGGTGGTTACATTCGCAACTATGGGTTGTTAAAGGTGCACTGTGTAACTTTTCTGAAAGAGCTCTTTGTCTCCATGAAGATGTTATTGCTGCTTTGCCTGTAATTGTTCCGCAGTATCGTAATATTAAACCTGCCTCTGTCCATGGATTCAAGCGGGTTGCGCCACCAGGCCAAGTTACTCGTAATTCTGAATTCAGGCAAATCAAAAACATTTCAGTGGAAATTGTGCAAGTGATGGACTCTGTTGGGAAATATAAATGTTTTAGATACAGAACCATAAATGTTGCATTGTCTTCCATAGAAGGACGTTTCTAACAGACACAGAAGCAGCATAACAGTTTTGGGTACGTTTTTGATATTCATGCCAGAGATATATTTTTTATAATTGTAGAAATGATTTATAATTCTTTCCATAATCTATTGGAATCATCTGCTTCCTGTAATTCCCCAGCAGATGACGATGTAAACCTTCAGGATGAGGAGATGAAACAGTCAGTCTATGGTCAGTACTGCAGGGATTTTTTTAAATGTTACAACATATATATGCTTCACTTTCTTATGTTTCCAATTTCAGGTCTGCATTTCGCTTTGGACTCCTCCCAGATTCCTTCATCTATAAATCTTTCCAACTCTTCCATGACTGCCACGTGCAAAGCCAAGAGCCAGCCTGGAACTGCAGGATCTGAGGCCCCAGCGCTGTCCATGGCTGTGCTGAGTGGAGATGTAGTGATTCGACAAGGACAGTATTACTGGGAGGTGGACGTGTGTAACAGCAACCTCTACAGGATCGGTGAGAGAAATGTCCTTATTTAATGTGTGGTTTGGTTAGTTTGATGACTGTGAGATCACTGCATCCACAAACATTCAGCAGCAGAACCATGATTTAGGAAGTAGTCTCAACTTAAACTGAACGGGAGAACTTTACATTACTTTGACAAATGTAATTGAATCCAGTGTAAAAGATGAGAAGAATGTCAGCATTGCACATTAGAATTTGTTCTGCATACTGGAAAACTAAGTGTAAAGTAAAACTAAGGGAGAAAAAAGGAAAAAAAAAAAATATTGGTTGCAGCTATCAATTAAAATTAATTAATCCATAATTTTTTACTGATTGTTGCATTGATGTATCCACTATTTATACACTACCAAAATATGTATAGGAAAAAAAGTTCCAGTAATGCATCTAAAATGTTGTTGTTCATTTATTGTAAAAAAAGTGTAATCTGACCCACCAGTTAGAATCACAAACTGTGTTCTGGGATTCAACACCTGCACATGTAATAATCCATTTCTCCCAGTAGATGGCGCCACCTACAATCAAGTGTTTTAGTTATACTTCCAACAGCACTCCCTTTTAATTCAGCCACAGAAATAAATGGAACAAAAAAGCACATTATATAATCTGATTTATAAGTGTTTACACATTTGCTGTTATTTGTCTAAGCTTATTGCTCAATTTAAGTTCAATATCACAATTATAATAAAAATGCTCTATTTTCGAAAATAGACTGCAATTTTCATCACAATATAATAGTACCAAATGGTCAAATTTATTATGAATCTTAAGGTCATTCTAAAACTGTCCTATTATGTTTTGTATCAATAAACCGAAACATGGAAGGTAAATGAGCTTATAGCTTTTTTACAACTGTCTGATTAGAAGAAACTCTCAAGTTAATAAGACAGAAAGAACTTTCCAAATATGTGTTGGGTACCTAGAAGGGCTGCAACATATTTCAACATTTATTTGGTTGACAAAGTACAAATTATATTTGACTCATCAACTAATCGAAAGAAAATATTGCTGACTGGTTGATACAAAATGAATAATTGTTAGTGACAGCCCTCGGATCTAGTTTTGATAATCAGTTTACATCTGATTTTTGATACTTTTGACATCCTTCATTTGTAATTGCACCTTCAAATAACTTATTATATTGTCTTTTGAAATGTGAAGTGCCTAAGCTGTGTCTGTTCTTCAGGTGTGCGCTCCCAGGACACTTCTCAGAGCTGGTGGTTTGAAAGAAGAGGTTTCCATTTTTCGGCTGTGTACGACGGGACAGTGGAGCACATCTACAGCGTACCTCCTGGGATCAAAACCATCGCACTGTTCCTCAACATTAACGGAGGTGTGTTGAGTTTCTACAATGCTCTCTCCCAGGAACATCTGGTGACTTTACCCACACGCTTCGACCCGGGTGGAGTGGTGCCTGCGTTTGCTTTGGGACAGGGCAGACTGAAGGTTCGCACAGGTTTGACCCCAAATCCTCTGGTGTTCCACAGTAAGGACTCTGGGTACAGGGGGGCACCGGGCGCTGAGGGGGGCTTGTGGCGTCGAGGAGTGGCTTTTGGGTCGGTCAAGAAGGTGGTGGAGAAGTTTGAGGAGCTTGCTTTGTCGCAGTGACTTTTTTGACTTGTCCACTCATGTGTTGTTCAAGTTTCAGTCTTTGGGTGTGTTCACACTTGTACCACATCAAAATTGGGATTAAATCAGGACTAAACTCGAAATTCAACCCGTATTAGATCAGGACTAAACAAGGACTAGAACAGGACCAAACCAAGTCCACATCAGGACTAAAATGGACTTGATTTAGGACCAAATAACAACAAGTGTGAACGCAGCCCTAATTTAAATAGTGGCGATAGGAAAGACAGGGTAGAGCTTAAAATATTTGCTGCTTTAAAATGTTTCTTGCACTCAAACACATTGTGGTGTTTACTTAATTAGATTGTTTGGTTCTTTATAAGAACTACACTTTTGGTTTTTTTATTAGCCTTAATAAAGCATCTACAAAGACTTAATTCATTATGAACAAACTGTTTTGAAAAAACTGATTGATTGATTCATTCATTGGTTGGTTGGTTGATTGATTCGGGCTAAGTAACTACAGAATTAATAGGCTAACCCTAAGCCTAAGTGACCGTATGTCATGTTCTGGAGGTGGGGTCACCAGCATGATTCAGTGGAAATAGACATTTAAAACCATATTTGGGAAAACTTTTCCGTGGAGCTATATATGTTTTTATGCAATATTGTCAAATATTATTGCCAAATGATCAACATTTCCATGGAAACAAGCAGGAGGAGGCTCCTAAAGGGCAAGTATGAGTCAGGTTTGTGGGGATGCAAGCCTGAAGGATACATGCTTTTCTGTTTTTCAGTCCAATAAAAACATCCAAAATGGAAAAAAAAAAAAAAAAAAGAAACATGCTTTTTTTTAGTCTGCTAAAAAGATGCATATTGGGCCTTTAAGAAGCTATTGTTTTATGAATTAAGTCTTCATTGAGGTAAATTAAGAAATGGTTATTTTAATGTGTTTGTACGTTTCTTTTTGTTTGCTTATGAACCACCAATTTTCTGTCTATTTTAAGACATAAGTCCAGATTTATTCCATAATTTACTTATACAATCACTAACACAACGCAGCCGCAGTGTACTTCATACCGCATGTGGCTTGTCCAGGCATCCAGTTCTATCATGACAAATTGAAATGCTAATTACTTAATGACGCATTAATAATTCACTAAAATATATATAAAAATTAAAGTTTGTTAAAAATATAAGCCAGAATTTGAACCTTGTCCCTGATGCCAAATCTCTAATAAAAGTGTATGCAAATTGTGTGCATGCTTAAACAGATTTTTTGTGTTGAGGCCAATAATGTACAGACAAAGTTTCACAATGACCTCTGTTAGCTCAAACCGTTCTCCTATTCACCTGCATTGTCTCGCCTTAAAGGGATGCTCCTCAATCCACGCGCCCACCGCTCTTTAAAGAGGTTTGATCTCTGTGCGTCATTTGAAAGGCTAATTTTCCTATTTTGAGGGTCTTTTTGGTGCACCCCTCCACTCTGCGTGTGACCCCATACGTATAATTGGCCATCTCCACGGGGTATAGCTTGTCCCATCCACCAAACAACCCCCACTGGTTTGTGCCTGATCCAAAAAGAGCTCCCCTATAATGCGACGTGTGAGGAAAGGGAGGGCTCAGAGCAGCAGGACTCCTTGATTTGGCTTGTGTGGCCGTTGTAGGGGACAGCGGGGGTCCTGTGTTTTTGGGCATGAATGTTTTAGGACTGTGGGAATGGGTCGTGCGCATGACGTTCCTTCTAATGGCTCTTAGTTCTTAATTACTTTCATTTCAGGACATTTTGGGCCTATTTTAGAATGCTCTGATTGGAGAATCAATTTACTGTATTCAGTCAACAGTGATTCTTACACATGTGACAATTATCAAGTACCCTCTAAGAAAATACTTGACTTTATGAGGACTTTGTCAGATAACTGTAAAAACTAGGTTGGAAGAGGTACTAACCCCCCTTCAAAAAAGACTCTGAATTAAACAAAGACAAGAACTATGGAAGACTCTCTAGACATCAGACGCAGTCCCAAGCTGTACCACACTTTGAGAACCCAACCTTTTTTGTCTTGGGTACCCCCTAAACTTTGTCACGCACTCAAAGTACTCCTTGATTTCAGTTTAAGGCCAAAGAAAAAATGGGTTTACTATTGTTAATTATTGCCATTCTATTTTTATTTTAATCATACTTATGTCCAAGATATTGTAAAAAGATGCAAAATTTACAACTAATAACATGTTTCTTCAGGTAAAAGCACATTTAATTTTCTAATTCTAAGTACCCCCAGGTAATTGCTCATGTACCCCTAGGGTCCCTGTGCTCCTGGTTTTGCGTTAAATAGAAATTATTAAAAGAATACTTTATGGTCAGGAAATATATATTGAAACCATTGGTAATTGTTGACTAAATGTATTCATATTGATCAGACAAAAAATGTTGATACAATTTTTGTCAACCCTAGGTCCAAATTATATGATGACATAGAAAGGTCAGTTCATTTTAAGTAAAATATTGGTCATTTAAAGTGCGTATGACAGGTTTTAATGAATTTCTAATTTTGATTTTATTTGGTGTATTAATACGTATTGTACATAAAAATTACTGTTTTACACCAATTAAGTTGTAGTTTGTGGAGAAAAGTTGAAAAATCTGTTTCAAATTACAGGAAGTAAAAAGCTGATGACATCACACTAGGGAGACTCTTTCCATCCAAAGATTACGCATAATTTACCCAAAATCAACAACTTAAATTACCCTTAAAACATTAATTCAACAAAATGAAGGTGTTCACATATATTTTGATTTGTCGGACAAAAAAAATCTCTGACATTAGCCGAGTTTTAGCCCAGTGTTCGAAGTAATTCCCTAGTGTGATGTCATCGTTTACAACCAGGAAGTGAAGTTACAAAACTAAAAAAACACCTTAAAATGATAAAATGTATAATTATTCTTAGCAAAAGTTGGAATATATTTATCTGACCTGTATTTTAGTTACAGGAGTAGTCTAACCTGTCATAGGCCATTTAAGTTCAACTTTAGTGTCTCATAGGAATTTCTGTTACCGCCATGCAATGCACAGATGCATAGACAACACAAAAAAGACAATACAATACAAAAAAGGTCAGTGCCAACAGTTGTACAGTCAGTGGAATCAACATAACTGTGGTAAAAACAGTACAGTGATGTGCATGTGTAGCTCTGTCTTAGCTCAAGACAATTTGGTCTTATTTTTGCATCTTTAAGCAGACATGTTTCTGTCCTCTGTTTGTCAGAAGTGCACAGTTGTTATGCTTTTTTATTACAAATATGCTGCTCTTACTTATTTCAGTACTTCTTTTGCAATTCTGTAAATCCAGCTCGTAACAATGCTGAAAGTGCTGCTTGGAGACTGTGCACTTACTTGGCATCTCCTGCGTTTTGGGTGGGCGAGCGAGGGGCGGCTGTGGAGGTGTGAGTGCAATGACACCACACACGTTTACACAGCGCAGGAGGGACAGCTGTAACTTGAGTGGCCTCTTCTGTGGGACAGTAGGCTGCCCTTTTCTGACCCTTTGAAAGCTCTGGGACCTCAACGACTTCAAAAGAGCGCAGTGTAAGCGGGAGGGAGAGAGAGAGAACAGCATGCATGAATTAAAGACAGCAGGTGATGGACCGGCTAAAAAGAAATGAGCCAAAAAGAGAAGGCTTTCCCAGTGGCTTTAAGGCCAAAAAAGCCCTGAATAGACTGACTGGAAGTGGTCCCACTCCTGGGCAGGGAAACAGAAGTTGCCTTGGTACTTTAAAGCCAAAAGTATCCATACGGTGTCTCATTAGATTCATTTTAAATCTTCATAGTCCACTGTGAGTTAATTGTGATTGTTTGTGATCATTTTTCCTTCCAAATCTATACTCTGAAAAGTCAAACATAAACTGCTTTTTTACCTGGTTGTTTATGTCACATTAATTTACTTTATCATTCTGAATGTTTGATTTAAAGCTGATCACATACTCGACGAAGTGATCTATTAGACAGTCTGAAAGAAAGGATTTTGTTGTTTGGTCAAATGTATTATTGTAATGGTTCTTCTAACAATAATTGTAACACTAAAATGTCTTACTGTACAATGCCATCCCTAATTGTGTATCTGTCGGTTGCATAAAGCACTTTACATGTTCTACTATTTAACTGATTCAATATGAAACTGAATTATAGCACACAGGAACAACAATAAACATATCGACTAAATACATTATAAAGACATCGAATAGTGAAGGGGGCTTTGCGTAGCACTGACACCGACAAAATAACTCAACATTTTTAGTTTCTCTCAGCAAAACTACAACAGTTCAGAGAAGTTCCAGTAAACAGTATCTTCATAAGTGAAACGACTGATTAAACTGAACTCGGAACTCACTCCATGCTTTCTCCTTTTGTGCATAAATTCGTATATTCTAAATCAAATAATAATTTAACTAATGAAACAACAATTGTCCACTAAATAAGTTGACTTATCACAAGATCAAGTCAGTATTAAGTGAGACTATGGATCACTTAAATGGAGTCACAAAAGTCTAAAGCAGACCTGTGGAAACAAGCCCTAAGATCCCATCGATTTATTAATTGACGACTAAAGGACTACAGCCCTAAAAGTCAGTGATTTGTATTTTTTAAGTACAACAACGTTTGAAGATGCTAGTATAAGATCATGGCTTTCCATTAAGTCAAGTTAAACTTTATTTCTAATGCACATCCAATAAAAACAACCAACAGTCATTGGTAGTTTCAATACAAACGCAGAAGAAAAAGTCAAAATAATATTCAAAAAAGACATGTTAATCCTTGTGAACATGATTTTTTCTTCAGAATTCAAATTATGTCAGCTCCCATCATATTTAAAAGCCTCTGTGGACACGACAGCAGATGCAACCTACACTAATGTTCTCAGCTTTGAATTCTACTTTGTGCGCTCCGTTCTTTGCAAATATGCGATGACACATGCAACGCTTAATCCTTAACTTCCTGACTTGTTTCATCCAATTCTCACAAGCTTCCCCCTTTGGTCTTCTGCTCCTTGGATTTCCTTCCAACTCATTTTGAACATCCTTATTTTCCACGCTCGGCACTGATTCACTTTCGTTTGGCAGCGCGAGTTAGAGAAACCCATCCTCTGTCTCTCCCCCAAATCCCCCAGAAGCCCCATTAGTAAGTAACCACTGGAGCCATGATCGGCCATTTATACTTGGCCTGCGCTATGTCCAACCCGCCGCTGACCACTAAGTAATTTTGGCTTTTATCTTTCAATCTTTTTTTTTTTCTTTTTCACTTTTACCCAGCACTCTTCCTTGTCTCCAGACCACCCAAACTGTAAATCTTATTGCAATTAAAGCAAGCATCAATCTCCAAGTAGCGGTGCGAGTAGACCCCTTTGAGAAGCACTGTGTGGAAGTTGTCCAGCTTTCCAGAGAACATCATTCATTTTACAGACTTAGTAATAAGCTATGAGTCAAATTCTGTCGCCGCTCCGACCGCTTTATCAGGGTGACTGTGTGTTGATGTTTAATAGTCGAGGTATTTTGAAGGGGAGGGGGGGAGAAAAAAATGGGGTGTTTTTTTGGAACGGCTCACGGGGATCTGTCGCGGGGCGCCTAAAATAAAGTGTGTGGAAGCAATTTGAGTCTTGTAAACAGAAATGATGCGGATTTCAAAGGGGCCGAGAGGGCGAGAGCGGGAAGTAGAGGAAGGAGGGGAGAGAGAAAGGAGAAGGAGAGGAGGGAAAGAGGTGTGGAGAAGGAAAGAGAGACGAGAGAGGGAAGGCAAATGTGAGGAGAGAGGCGGGTAAAAGGGGGAGAGAGAAAGAGAATGGAGGGCAAAGGGAAGCAGAGAGAGTGGAGAGGTGAGGAAGGGAAATGGAGAGAGGGAGAGGCTATGTGAGCCAGAAATGGGGGAGAGAGGCAGAAGAGCGGATGTGGAGAGAGAAGAGGAGAAAAGAAGGTAGAACGAGGAAATACAGCAAAGAGAATAGATGTGTAGAAGGAAGGATAGAGGCAGGAGAGGGATGGAGAAAGGAAGGGGAAGTGTGGGGAGAAAGGCAGGAGGAAAAGGGGGGAGAGAGAGGAAGAGGATGGAGAAGGGAGAGAAGAGGAGATGTGAGCCAGAAATGAGAGAAAGAGGCGGGAGGAGGGGGTAGAAGAGTAGATGAAGAGAGGAAGGAAGAAAGAGGAGATGGAGACAAGAGGATAGACGCGGGGAAAGAAAGATGTGGAGAAAGAAAGATAGAGGCAGGAGAGTGGATTGGAGAGAGATGGAATAGAGGTGGAGGAAAAAGGGAGGGGCTGAATGAGAGGGGGAGATAGTGTAGTTATTCTCTAACAATGCCCAAAAATATTGGGTTAAACTGTACACAAATCGTCAAGTAGTACAGTCAAGATTACCATTGTCAGTGAGCAAAATGCCCCAACTTGCTTCAGCGGTGAAATGCAACAAATGGCAATGTGTAATAAAAATGGATAGGTAAAAAAAAAGTATAGGAATATGCTAAATGCTAAAATAAGATCAAAATAAGGGCATGCAAAAAATTAAATATGTGTAAATAGAAGTTAAATACAATATATATACAACAGACAACGAGATCAGAACAATAGTGCAATAAGGTGGCACAGTCGTCTCGCTTCACAGCAAAAAGGTCCTGGGTTTGACTCCCGGGTGGCGCGAGGCCTTGGAGTTTGCATGTTCTCCCCGTGTCTGCGTAGGTTTCCTCTGGGTGCTCCGGTTTTCCCTACCACTAAAAACATGTACAATGGTATTCTGGTGTGTAAACAATAGTAATCCCACTTTCTTTGAGGACTATACATATCTGAGCCTCAAAACTCCAGGCATGGGCACAATAAATGGATACTGAACCAACAATGAAGGACTGGACACAACTTATAACTTACGTTTGTAAAAAGGAAAAGCAGACCTTTGGACTCAATTTGAAAATGTACTTATTTGACAGAGTTTGGACTAAATGAGACATATTCAGACAATTTATGCAGCGAAGTTTTGTGCCGCAACTGTCTTGTCTTGTTGCTGTCATGTTTTTTTCATAAGAAATTTGGAATTGGAATTCAAAAAGAAGGATAGAAGTAGAAGAGGGGATGGGGAGAGGTGGAATAGAGCTGTGGTTCCCAGCGTTTTTTCCTTGAAGCCCCTCCTACACGAACAGGAGACTTGTTGGGCCCCTCCAGTCCATAACTGTGGCCTCGACAAATGCCTTACATGATAAAAATGATAACTAACAAAAATGTATTTTAAACAAATCAAATAAAAAGCCATTGTGGTATTTATATTATGACCTAATTTCCAATCATTTGCTTGGGATTTTTACTATTTAATGCGCACAAATGATTACTTTGACCACCTGCCGCTGGAATACTGTAGAGGAAAGGAGAAAGGGAGAAGGAGAGAGGATGGAGCTGGGAAGAAGGGGGTAGAAAGAGGAGATGGAGAAAGGGGGAGAGAGGTGAGGGACAGAATGGCTGCAGGGGAGGACAGGAGAGGGGATGAAGAGAAGACGAGGAATGAAGGAGAGTGAGTGAAGGAAAGGGCAAAAGAGGAAAGAGAAAGGAGAGAGCGAAGAGGTGAGAGTGGGGAGATGGGCATGAAGGAGAGGGGGGAGACGGTGTCAGACGGTGTGTATTCTGTACAAAGCGAACAGTGTGCAGAGGTGTGGCAATACACACGTCCAGGGGTGCACACATGAATACATTCTAAGGGTTAATGTGTACCATTCTGGGGCCAACATTTAAATAGGCGCTGTCCAAACAATCTTGGTTCACATTCATTTTCATTAAGGCGCAACTCAGCTTTGGAAGGAGGGTGGTTTCTTAGACTTTGTATTTATTCTAGAGGAAACGATCCACATTTTTGATTGACTTTAGTGTTTTTATGATTCCAAGCCCCAATTGTAACAGTGCTATTGAGGCTTGTAAACTGAATAAGTTCCCTTGAGGATCACTAAAGTATTCTGATTCTAATCCTGATCCAAAAATGGCTGTTAATGCTATAATTTTGCCACATTTAAATGATTATAGTAGGCTATGACATGCCAGTTTCTCATTGTGATCAGTGCTTACGCTGTATCCTTCCAAATATACTTTTTGTGGCGTGTGGACTTGTCTTTAGGGCTGAGCTTCTATTTGGTAATGTTGGATTGATCCAAAATATGTGAGTAGAAGCCTAATACAATAATTAGTGAGTGTAATTAGAGTTTCTCGTGGTTCCAAAAACATAAACGTTTGTGTGAGCGACAGCTTGTATTATGTTAAAAACAATCCCAGCACTTTTCCCTTAGGTGTCAAAATAAACCGATTGCCTCCACGTATTGGCAACGACAGCGCGCGCTAACAGCCCCGGGGCCGCGGTGATGATTATTCTCACACTCTCCATCATGTGTCCGCGCGGAAACCGGCCGTGGACAAAAGAGCGCCTCTAAAGTTTCGACGCAGTCTGCAAATGGGGTCAGTTTGCATGAATCCACATCTCTCTTTGCAAAGACTTCCCTCGCATTTGCATTTTGAGTGCGCGAGGAAGGGGCCATTGGGAGTCCTTTTCCGTTCTCCGGCAGCAGCAGAATTAGCTTCACAACTGAGCGCAGCAAATTCTTATTACCATCATTATCGGCATCAGCATAACAGTGGTCGTAAACGCATCGCGCGCCTTGGCTTTGTGCGCCTCTGTCATTTGCCATTTATGGGGCAGCTCGGGGCCGCTTTTTCGGGGGGTCTTGCACATCCTGAGCACGTTACAATACTACGATATCCGCGCTGCTATGGATGAGTTGTTCAGATGTCTGCCCGTGATACTATGGCCCCTTTACGCAGCCCGGCGTACAGTAGCTGTGTGTAGCTCAGGAATGCTCGAGAGACGCTCAATTACACCTTAATGTATTTGCCAGAGATCTAAGCGGACTCCTAAATAATTAGTTAAGTGTCCAGGACATTTAGACCAAATAAACGGCGAGCAATGTGACTGTTATCTTAATGTGAGATGTGCGTTTTCCGAAATCAAGCTACATAGAGACTATATCATCAGCAGCAACAACAACAACAACTCAATTAAAAAAGACCTATATGCGCCGAAATGCGCAAACGACAACAATAATATCATCTTTGTCTTTGCCTTGCCATCTCATTTGGACGTCTTTGGGCCTTCGTCGTGGTCTGATTGGATTACATTGGTGTAAATATAAATGCTTTATTGCACGCTGTAAGACTCGTCATGCTTATTATTGCGCGCGGAGCCTGCGTGTGATGAGGAACAGGTGGTCCATGCGTAATGGGAGTGGAGGTCACATCTGCCGGGCTATCGGAGCTCCATGCCCCGAATATTCACACCTCTGGCCCGGCAAAAACAGGATGCAGTCGCTGTTGTTTAGCGTGGCCATCGAGAGCGTTCCCAGATCAGATAAGGTCCGACTAAAGACTGGCGAGCGTGTGCGTAATGGTCGCAAGGGCCGAGTGGAAAGCGGTGCGCATCCGTTCAACTGCGCCATTACGCGTCCGATTTCTGATTTATTGCCAAGTATTAGTGAGGCGCAGCAGGTATTTCCCCAAAGGCCAGTGACTTTGAAAGCGCTCAAATGCACAATAACTTTTTATGCAGCTTCCTCCGCGCAGCTGATGGACGATACGGGGAAGTGACAGGCAAACACGCGGCGTATGTTTCTAATTAGGCCTTTCGGCGTCATAAAACACGTGGTTAATCGATTTGACTGGAATGTAATGTTTTGTGAAGGATCTTAAATGACTTCAAAGTCCATTGTTTCGCGTCCACTGCTCTGCTTTTGCGCCGTTTTGAGATCAAAAAGATATGGCGCGTACGCTCTCCAAAGCTTCAATCAATCGCAGCCCTTTGTGTTAAGTGTCGGTCACGTGACAGAAAGAAGACTGAATCATGTCTAAACAAAGCTTTGACAGAATTACAAGTCTGCACATGTAACTGCACCATTACAAAAAAAAGTTATTATAAGTTGTATTTTAAGAGTGACGACTTATGCGTTAATGTAGTCGTATCTTTTACCTTTTCTGTTACATGCAACTTTCTAAACCAAATATTCTTCTTCTAATGCATTCAGATTTGTCTTGAGATTAAATGAGAATCGTCCTGGTCTTAAAATTCAAGAAAGATACACTATACTACTACATTTTATAGCTTCTTAAGCTATTATGATTGGTGTTTTTTATTTAGTTTCCTGTGCATATATGCAATATATATAGCAATATATTTAGCGTCAGTTTAGCTTGACTGACTGATCATCACGTAACTGGACAACACTGAAACGCATCGCCTGCGCCATTTTCCCACTGAGGTTCGAAGTGCACCTGGTTTTGTTAGCCTCAATAGCCCATTTACCGAGCGTCTGCTTAATGAATGGCCGTGTGCAGCGCAGGATAATAGCGCCGCTTATCACCCGATGATGAAGTGCAAACAGGCCATCATCGAGTCCAATAGGCGGGCAAGAGCGGCGTGAATCCACACACCCGCGTGGAAGTGGGTTCAATTGGAGACGTAATGCGACACATGCGTAAAAATAACACCTCGGGCTCGCACCTTGCTGTGCGCTTTTGGCACAAAACTGACAAGATTCGACACTTTTACGCGTCGTTTTAGTGTAAGGACAACCGGTTTAAATGTTTATCGAGTATCAGAGGAGGGAGGTAAACGACTGGAGAGAGGTTTGTAACCACTTTTTAGACGTAAACAGCTCTATTTACAATAACAACGTCTCCAAGTGTATTCATAGTTTCAGTTAACTTTTGTGGGAATTGAGCAAATCCCTTGGTAGTTGTTATCAAGTATTGTTTATTGTGTATGTCTACGGCTGAGGAGTCACTACACCAAAACTATTGCCGTGAAACATTTAATAGAGCCCATTTAAATGAGGCTCCAAACCCCAGTCTTATCTCTGGAACACTTGTCAGTACAACCTGTTTTGCCAGAACTCATAATAATGATTATTATCAAACATCCCCAATCAGTCCCTTATAGTCCAAACACATTTCAGCTTGCCCCTTTGTGAACTCTAGAAAATAAATCAGCCGTGAGCTCCACTACAGTAATGTAAACTTGAACCACAGTGCATTTGTTCTGGCCCCCAAGGGACCACTGAGGAGACGCACTGTTACTCAACTGTTCATTTGATGGGAACCTTTCCCAGATCTAAATAGACCTAAATAAATTACACTCTTGTTGATATTGAGTAGATACACACAGTTAAATAGACTTGAGTTAAAATGGCTATTGGTTCTGTCAAACACTGAGAGGCCCATACAATAAATGATATAAGAACCACTGCAGTGGTTTTCAAACTTTTCACACCAAGTACCATCTGAGATCCAAACCCAGACTTCGACTGACCTAAATTTATGGCTAAACATGGTCTAAAATGAGACTAAATCAGGTCTAAAGTTAGACTAAACCAGACCTAATATAAGTCTAAACTAGGAATAATAGTTCTAAAAATGGAAGAGGATAAAACCATTAACAGATTAAAACAAATACCCAAACTGCAGAAGGCCCCGGACCACTAGAGCCAGTAACCAATCACTGTTTAGCCTGGCAGGTGGCATCACAGAAGGACATCCTTAGTTTTATTTTGGAGCCATATAGTCTGTATCAAATAATCCATTTTAAAAACGACTTGATAAACCACTATTGGTCTTAAAAAGTACATTGTTTGGAGTTGTTTTATAGAATACTCAGTATAGACTATAGCACATGTTTCTGTGGCATTTCAGCTATTTTCATTTGTTTCTGTTAAGTCACTTAGGTCCTGGTTAGACCACACTTGGAATAATAGTGGTAGCAGTCTGCCCACATTGGGCCATACATTCCTTACTGTACATGATGTGGAGATGCACAGTGGGAGCTCTATTGTGAGGATTGAATGTCAGCTGGTTAAAGTGCGGCGGACCACATACCCAGGACTCCTTTAGGCTTAATCAGCATTATGGGGTGTGAAAATCATAAATTTATTGGAGTGGTTATGGAAAAGAAAAACAAAAAGTCATCATGACCCACTTCAAAGTCAAGCCACAGCACTAAAGTTAAGTGTATGGCCAATTAGAGCTATTACAGAGGGGTAAATGGGTGAATAGCAGCAATAATGTCAAAGAAATAGTCAGCTAGGCATCAGTATCAGCACAGATGATTGTATTCTCAGGCTGTCTTCAGATGGACACCACATGGTAAAGACTGACCAAAATATGAAAATATTAAGGAACTGCATCACTAAGGAATCTGGGAAAACATTGTACTGAATGCCAGGAGAGAAAGTTGACCTCAGTGCCCCTTGAAAGTGTCCCAGAGAACTCCGTTTGTTGTCACTGCATGTTGGTATTACTCAGTGGAAAGAGTACTGAAGTAAAAGTACAGTTACATGAGTAAAATCTAATTACAAGCTACCACACTTGTACCTAAGGATAAAGTAAAGTATAAAGTATGTTTCAAAAACTATAAAACATATTTCCATTTCATGCAATTTCAGTACAATTTTAGCTGATTATTTTGTACAAAAAGTGTTAATTAAGCGGTTTTAAACTGGATTAGGTTGTTTTAAACTGCAATCCACATTTTCTTTGAGCTCTGCCTGTAATGTTTAGAGTTACAATTACATGGCTTGAATTGTACATATCTACATCACCCAAAAATCTACTCAGTTATAGTACTTTCCACTCCTGGTATTAATATCCAGGGAACTATAGTTGAACTATGTACAACTACAAACAGACAAATAAAATCTTAACATGAGCAAGTACAGCTCTCAGTAAACATTATTGCAGACTGTTCTAAATGTTTACTGACAAATCATGTCTTTTGCAGATTCTGTTTCATATAAATGTTTGGTTTGTGGAGTAAATGCTTTGTTTGAGCTTAAAGCATGAGTATTTGTTACTTTGTTACTAGTTACTAATATAAAATAGCAATAAAAAGCTACATAACATCCCAGTAACGTAATGGTTATTCAAAATCAAGATCTTCAGCCACTTTTCCAAATAGTAGTCAATATTAAAATAAGACTGTTTAATGTTTCAGAGTTCAAAGACTGCAAACCATGGCCATTTGGGTCGTTCCCACTTCCTTTGATCAAACTTGAATCACACGTAAAGACTTTTGATCGAAAATGAATCGGCCTCATAATCGTTTCCACTCGAGGAGCGTTAGCGAATCGATAAAGGCGTCCCTCTCAACCACCCACCCACCCACACACACCCACACACCCACCCCCAGCCCGGCCATCCAAGCCCCATCCCAGCCCCATCACCCCTTCTCCTCCTCCCGCTCCGTGGCTGCTCCGAGCTGTCAGGGAGCGCACTATAAAGACCAAAGGGACGGACCTGGGAAGAGCTTATTAGGCTGTTGCTCGCCCACTGGACAACTACAAGAGCGTGAAGCGTTTTTTTCTGATGTTTTCAAACACAGCTTCCATCAGTGGACTTACAACGACTGTCTCCTGAAGGATATCCTGCTCGGCGTTTTCGAAAAGAGTGGAGTATTTTTTGGGGGAAAGCCTAGCCACACGAGGGACCTTGGGATGCTGGCTCTGTCCGTGCTGTGCGTCCTGAGCTGTGCGCGGCTGCACACCGAGGCGGCCTCCCGGCTCAAGTCCCCCGCGCTGCCCATCCAGTCCGAGAGAGAGCCGCTGCCCTCCAAGGGTTTGTCAGGTGAGCGACTTTGCAACATCTTTAACCGTCTCCCAACTCGTCTGGCGGCGCATTTCGACCGCAACAACCGTTTTACGCACCATGACGCGCAGCTATTTACTACGGAAAATGTTATCGTTCCATTCCCTTTGCAATTTGGCTACTTATAAGTTCCATTGCTTGCTTGCTTTACCCATAATAACACTCCTAAATCGCATCGTAGCTGTTAAGTGTGCGTTTGTTCAAGCGAATCGCATCCAGTATATCATTAATAGGCCGTAAATCCATCTATTTCCAATGTCAAACAGCAGCGAGATGTACTGGCGTTGTATGGACACGTTGGAGCCACTTTCCCCCGTGTGTTCCCCTGTCTCTACCTCTTGTAAACTGGCAGCAAACATCTGACTCATAACCGCACTGAATAGCGTTTGATTCATGTGTGAAAGTCCCCGCGTTCAAAGCTTCTTGTGGTTTCTGTAAAAAAAAAAAAAAAGAAGGTAACTAAGTACAGGACATAGCCTGCGCATTAGTGCCCCTCAACTATGCAATTTAGCGCTGGAAAAATGTAATCAATCGGGCTTTTCCATTACAAGCATCGGGACTACTTCTCGGAGTCTTTTGGGCATGATTTATTTCGCTGGAGACCGAAGTGGCAAGAGCGCGCACGGTTTTTTGGCTCAAGCCCGCGCCGCGCAGTCACTTTAATGAAAGAATAATGTGAACCAGCTTGGTAGCAGTGAGTGAGCAGGGGTGAGCCGTCAACCCTAGTCAGGTTGGACAGGCCCGGAGTAGCTACAGTGCGCCTGTGTGTGTGACTTTGAAATAAGCACATAGCGCAGTTTACAAGCAGCGAGCTATCACAACTAAAAATCACCCTAACACCCCTGCAATTTCACCCAGCATAGTAATAAAACACGGCTATTTATATCATATGCCACCTTTAATTTAAGCCTTAACTGGAAAAAAGTTGTTGATGCTAGCCGAAGTAGTGTGTGCGTAGTTTCTGTGTCCTTCTTTGATACTTTGTGAAACTAAATGTACTGATAAACCTGCTGGAGTGAAGATTAGATTTGCATAATACTAAAAAGCAATTCATCATTTCAAACGAGGCAGCAAATAGTCAGTGTTTCCCCTCTCACTTTTACAATCCCGTTTAAAAAGCCTATAAACTATACCTTAACCGTCCGCATATGCATTTCGGCTTTGTGCGAGGACCACCACTAGAGACAGGATACAAGGTTAAGCCCCGAAAGTCAAAAGCTATCCAGGCGTTCAGGATCTTCCAAAAATGCCTGGCCAGTGAGCAAAGGGAGATTTATATGGTGCAAGAATTTCAAGCAGAGACAGTCTTATGGTTCCAATACTTCATCATTGTTGAAAACCTGTTATTTTGCACTCTTTTCCAACACAATACAGCCATTTTAAGACTTAAACAATGTCCCCTTTGTGCTTCCAAATCATATCTGGCGAAATGAGAAAGTGCAAGCCCCATGTAATCATAGTATAATTGTGCTTCGCTTCTAATCAAGTCTCGCATCTCAAAACAGGGCAAAGATTAACTATCATCCACTTTTTAACCTTGGATATTGTCACGTCTAATTATATGTGTGCGTTTCTCCAGGATGCTCATTTGGAGGGCGCTTCTATTCCCTGGAAGACACATGGCACCCAGATTTGGGCGAACCGTTCGGCGTCATGCACTGTGTCCAATGCAACTGTGAACCTGTAAGAAAACTGTCCACGTGCTTTTTCACATTTTTAAACCAAATTATCAAAATCTGAATGTATCTTTTTGATTTTGTTTCCTCAGCAAAAGAGCAGAAGAGGAAAAGTGTTTGGAAAGGTGAACTGCAAAAATATCAAGCAGGACTGTCCGGATCCGGATTGTGATGACCCTGTTCTTTTACCTGGACACTGTTGTAAAACCTGCCCTAAAGGTAAATAATAATGTAAACATACAATTCTTGCATTCAGCCCAGGGGTAGAAGAAGTGCTCAGTTTTGTTACTTGAATAAACATACAGATACAGCACAGATAAGTAAAAGTACAGCATGAAAAAATATACTTAAGTAAAATCATGAAGTGCCCGTTTAAAATGTACTTTTAGAAAGAGGTGAGTAGAGCAGCCAACAGAGTAGCTAACATTACTTCAAAATAATATTACTCAAGTAAAAGTACAAAGTATTGAGTGAAAAGTATTTTGTCACGTAAGCGTAAATGTTAGAGCAGGGATCACCAACCAGTAGCTCCCCACCACCTTCTAAGTAGCTCAAAACAATTTTGGAATCATACATATTACGCTTTATAATTAAAAAGTGCATTTATTATATTCCTATTACAATTATAAATGTGACTTTATATGCCTAACTTTGAGCACTAATAAATTGATAAAGGCTAACTTTTTCAAAGGATAGACACAAGCACAAGGAAAACAAAATCATATCTGAAGGATCAGTACAAGAAACACAAAAGTTCAAATAATTTGATATTGTCAACATAAAGCTTTTGTCACCAAAGCAAATACTCAAGTAAATGTACAGTTACTTCAAACAAAAAGTAGTCGTTTAAGTCAGCAGCCCGAAAACTACTCTAAGAAGTACAATTTCGTCAAAAAGCTCTCAAGTAAATGTAGAGGAGTATTACCCACCTCTGCTTTTAGAGTGGAAACTAAAAGTAATTCAGGCTGATTTTTGAGAACTGTTAAACTGTTATGATTTTTGTTCAAAAGAAACAACTGAATTAATTTCCTAAAATGTCTGGCTGTTTTTGTTTGTTGTGTAGTTTAGTTTGCTCAAAGTTGGGACGTTAACACAACCTATGGACATACTAGAAAATGACCTCTTAGCCATCTCCGGTGGTCTCAAACTGCAAAAAGAAAAGCACTTTTTTAGTCCTGTTGAATCACGTTGTAAAGTAAAAAGTACAGATACCTGTTCTCAAATGTAGTGAAGTAAAAAGTAACTCACTCAGAAACCTAAAAATTGCACTTAAGTTTTGTACTTTTGTGTTAGTTTCCAACACTGATTAAACAAAGCGTTGGTTTATGTTACTCACTGTCGGAATTAGAGCTCCCATACTCTGCTTAGAAACATTATTAGCCCTTTTAGTGTTATTTTAGCTTGCATATGCCCTCCTGACGAGATGGAAAGTGGAGGTAAAGCGTATGGTCACTGGGACAACAACCTCTATGTGTTGCGGTCATGTCTTAAGGAAAAGCCTGTTTATTTAAGCATCGACTCCGAAATTGCAGCACACGACTATATGTTTATTTAAATGATGGAAAATAGTGCATCTGTGTAGGCATAATGTAATGTTGGTGCACCTGAGGATAGTCTGAAGCTAATTGGGAGCAAAGTGAGAATGAAAGTACCCAGAAGCCTTTGCAGAGTGGAGCAAGGGCAACGAGAGGTTAAAATTTATGACACGCTGAAGTGAAGCAGACAGTTTGTGGCCACAGTGACTAATCCTCGCATTTTAAAACTCATAACTAAGTCACTTTATTTGTATGTTTGGACAAGTGCGGCTACGAAGGGCCGAACAGCAGATCTCTGTTAGGATTGCACGCTAATGTCGCACTCAATTTCGCTGACGGTTTGAATGACAAGACCAAGCCCTTTTTGTACTTTTGGCAAGATAGATAGAGGGTTTTCAGCTTCGATTATAACCAGCTAACGTTAGATTTTCTCACTTTTGAATCAGTGTTGTTTAGTACTCAGTTCTTTTTACTTCAATGTATTTTGTTGAGTAGTTTTCAGGCGATATACTTTTTCTACTTGAGTACTATTTTTTACAGTAGGTGTTTTCCCACTGTAGGAACCTTTTTGAGTTTCATTTAGTTTGATGCACGTTCACACAGAGGAGGAACTAGGGACTGAAACCACACTTTGGGGACTGTTTTAGCTCCTGCTCTGGGGCAGGTATTTTCCAGTCAGACCTTGAACCTTTTTGTTAACCCAAGTACATTTACAACATTAACTTTATTGGAGAAAATGTTTAGTTCATTTTCTGACTTGGACAAAAAAATGTGATGCAAAAGAGAAATAATATGGTCATAGTTGCTCCAAATAAACAGTAACTAAAACTCAGATTAATTGTGTTTTATCTTTAATTTCATTGTTTCATTGTAATAATATGTGCAGGTTTACTGAGCCCAAAAGGAGCTGGATGAAGGAAAAAGTACTTCTGTAATCCTATCTGAAATTAATATGTTTATTACAGTCATTTAGACCCACTTTCAGCTGCTGTCCCAGTGTGAAATTGAGCAATGGGGACTGAGTGGTCCTCAGACTAAGTAGGGACTGGGGGAAACAGGGACTTAGTTATTGGGACTTCGTGCAAAAATGCTTAGTGAAATAGTACTCTCTTCTTGAGTGAAAGTTTTGGTTTTGTGAACTTTTAGTTTAAAGTTTGTAAGTGACACAAGCTAAATGATTTGATGTGATAAACATTTGTTTTTCCTTTAGATGTGGTTTTGATTTAGATTCATGTTACTTCCAGACAGTTATTTTTACAATTAGTTTATGTTTCCCTAAATACTTTTTTACTCTTAGTTATTTTGTGGACCACTACTTTGTACATCTACTTTAATAATATTATTTTCAAGTAACAATACCCTTACAGTTTTTGGCAGCTTTACTACCTCTGCTTTGGATCTATGTTGTACTTTTTTAACTCACCAGTTTAAGTATATTAACCATTTGCAAACGGTTCTCCATGTTCAAGTAAAGCAGACTGAAGATGCTTTGGACTCATATGTGCGCCAGACTTTGGAAAAACGTGGCATGTTGTGTTTAGAAATGTTCTGGTCCACTTGTCGCTTCAGCCAGAAACTGCTTTAAAGACTGGCATTCAAACTTGGAAGTCGTTACAGCTTTTCCACTTTTATAATAATATTTGGAAATTTCAAAATCAGATTAAGCTTATTGCTAGGCACAATCGTTTCTGTGCGTCTTGATCGTGAATTGTTTTGTCAATCGTTTCCAGCTAATCACGACAAGAAACACACCGACTCAGTGCTGGACACTTTTGAATATTTCCACGAAAAGGGCAAAGACAAAGAAGACGACTTGCACAAATCCTACAATGATAGATCTTACCTCAGCTCCGAGGATTTGGGGCCAGGAGAGAGCCGCACCGGTGAGTTACACAAGATTCATTTGGCAGCAACAAATCACGCACGTTCATAATTCCTAATCCCCCCTTGCGCTATTTTGTCTTCCAGATTTTGTGGCCCTATTGACAGGAATAAAACACTCATGGTTGCCGAGCTCCAGCGGTGTAGCCAGGGCTCGCTTCACTCTGACCAGGAACAGTTTGGCTTTCTCCATCACATACCAAAGGTGCAGCACACAAGTCCCATAAGCGTCTGTGTTTTTATGTCATTTGGCTATCCGTCCTCGCGCTGCTAATCGGCCATGTTATAGCTGCTCGGAAATTTATTTTGAAACAGAAGTTGTTTGAGAAACTTGCACAGGAAAAACTGCTAAACTTATTGTCCGTGCTGTCTTTTCAAGGTGCACGGAGTCATTGTTTTGCCTGGAATGTTAAAGCTATCTATTCAATTCCACTAATACTCACAGATCTGACCTGTAACTTGAGCTGTTGGCGTCACCAGATTGTTTAATGCAGGCATGTCCAAACTCAGGCCCGGGGGCCAAATGCGGCCCTCAGACCAATTTTTCTTGGCCCTTAGGCTTCCTGGCGAACTGGCCCACATTGTCCTGATAAGTACTATTTAAAGCACATTTCAGATTTTCTACAATTCCAACCTAAATAACTAACATTTTGGTGCAACACAGACCTGATATTAAGGCACTGAGACTGAATGTAGATGTGGTGGCGCTTAAAACATCAGATAAATGCAGCTTTTTTTAACGTTTCATGATTGATTTGTGGCCCTCCGCGTGGTCTATATTTCAATATGTGGCCCTCGATGGAAAAAGTTTGGACACCCCTGGTTTAATGCCATATGGTGGAACATTCAAGGCAAAACAATGACCTACCCATTAGGGCTGCAAATAATAATTGACTAATTGTGGCTAGTTAACAATAAAAAAATAGTTCTAATCGTGTTTTAAGCATCATAATCGCTATCTGGACTATACAGGCTCTAAAACACATGCAAAAAGACAATTTTAGGACAAATTTTGTGGCATTATTAAACCAAAATGCCAAAAAAGAATGAACCATTTCAATAGTAGACTTTACAGTATTTGTAGATGTTGCCAAATTTTAACCTTTACTTGGTTTAAAAATTATTTAAAAAGTCTCAATATGCAGTAAAAATAATCGTTTGACCTGTCGACTAATCGAAAAATGAATCGCTGACTAGTCGACTGCTAAAATAATTGTCAGTTGCAGCCGTATTCTCCACGAAAAGTTATACACTACACCTTTTAAGTTATTTTTATGTCCATTCCAAGCTTATGTGAAAACCTATATCTAGCTCACTATTCTTTCTTCTGTATCTTGTTTCAGAATGGGTCGCCCGGCGAAAATCGTCTTCCTCGGTATGGACGAGACGACTGCCTTCGAATACAGAGTACCCAAGGGAAATTCAGACATGGTAAGACTGAACTGGGAAATAATTTTGCTCAATGTTTACGTCCAAGTTAAGTACGCTCATGACTAAGGCGCACTGCTTTGACTTTTCTTCCCATAATTCACTGCGTAATAACAAACACTGCCCTTGACTTGAACGCTACAATGAAAAACACAGTGACACATATGAGCCACATATAATATTAGAGTTTTGAGTAAGAATTCGTTTTTTCTTAAAGACTGACGAAGATTTTCAGACAGCTTTAGCCAGGGGCGTAGCAACAAATTCTGTGCTCCGGGTACAAGCCCTCCCGGCGGTAATACGTAATTTTGTTTGTGATTTATTTATCACAGCAAATTTGATTATTGATGTTAGTGTTTCATTAACAGTTGTATGAATAAACGCCATATGGTTTCTGCATACACTTAGCAATAAGTCACTTATTTATAGACGTCCTGTGTAGCTAATGGCTTATATTATGATACAGTACTGTTTGCATTTGCAACAATTTCTACTATAAAAAATACACCAATTGTGAACTCTAACTAATAGTTTTATTTGTTAACAACTTGGCTACTACAGTATGTGAACAATATTTTTTTATAGGGGTGATGGGGCCCTCAGATGTTATGCATAATTGTCTTTAATATCTCAAGCACTTTACATAACCACGCTGCCTTTTATTACAGCAAAAATAGATTGAAATGTGTAAAAATGTGACTGAGAAAAGACATCACATGCTTTTGGGGCCCCTCCATGTCTTGGGCCCCGGGGAAACGTGTACCCTCCACCCCCCCAGTCTGGCGCCCCTGGTTTTAGCCATTAATATCTTGGTTTTACAGTAGTACGGATTCTTAAACCCTTTGCCAATACAAATACATCCTCTTATTCCCTAAAAGGCTGAACAATGAGTCTCGAAGCCCCAAAATACAGGTCCCAGAAATCGGTCTATTATTATTTTTAGATAAATGTCATGTCAAGCAGCAGAGGACCTCAGAGAGAACATCTCAAATGTGGAAGAGGGGAGGGATGAGGAAGGCAGCCAAAACAAAAAAGGTTTGGGGAATTTTTCACATGTTAGCTCATTGTTGGGACCAAAGTATCTCTAATTAAAACGGAGATTACCCCTGGACCTTGAGTTATGACGTATCGGCACGGAGCCACGTTTTCTTTCCCCGGCTCTCATGCTACAATATAACAGAAAAGCCCTATTGTATCATGCATTTAGCTGATGGCGATACATTTACATACATGTGTTTTTTTTTCCTTCAGATTTGTGGAGTGTGGAAGAACATCGCTAAGCCCCTTCTACGACAGCTGCAGTCCGAGCAAATGCGGATCACCATGACCACGGCGAGCAGCAGACGCGACGAAGTGGAGGGCAAGATTATCAAGCATCGAGCGCTGTTTGCTGGTGAGTCCGAAATCAGACCCCAGTGCCACGTAATATGCCCCAAACGCAAAAGTAACTCATTAAAAATAGTCATGTTGTACATTTGTTTGCCTAATTGTACTTGTTTGAGTAGATTTTTAAACTTGTACATGTAATTGAGTCTAATACTTGCATGGATTTGTAATTAGTTACGTTTACGATCATAGGAATTACTGAGAACAGGACAAATCCCAATTATCCCAATTGTTCTGTAGACACAAACACGCAGAACAGCACTACATGGCCTGCTCTGATTGACCAGGGCTTTGAGAATATGCAGGGTGTGGTTAAAAACAACTTAATTCAGCTTTAAACTAGGGCGGCAACTAATGATTATTGTCTTATGCAATAAGTCCAGCGATTTTTCTTGCAATAAATTTATTTGTTTTAAGACCAAATTTAACCCAGATAAAGCCAAAGGAATGCTGCTTGAGAACATCTTGATCGAGAATATTTGCAGACAAAATGTGTTTTTCATCAGAAACACTAAATACAAATGTTTCTTATATGTCATTCTGATGTAATTCTTGCTTTGTCTGAGCCGGCAAACTTTTTTTAAAGCACAGGGCATCTTGGATACTAAATTAGTTGACAATGATCTAAATGATCTAGTACAGCCATTCCCAAACTCTGCAGGGTCACAGCCCCCTTATCAACCCAACGATCCCTCAGGGCCCCCCCCCCCCAGTAATAATTTGTTCTGTATTAAAATAAAGGCTATATTTTTCTTCTTAAATATTACAGTAAAAATATATATAATATAAATTAGTTTTCAAGCTCCATTTTCGTTCATGCTTGTTGTGTAGACAACCGACAACCTCTGGAGGCCCCTCTGCAGTGCCTTTGAGCCCGGACCCCACTTTGAGAATCATTGATCTAGTAGTTGCGATTAATACATTAACTTGTTTCACCCCTTTAAACAGTTAGATTATTTATGTTTTTGGCAAAAGAGGGATCCAAAATCCGTCAAAAATTGCCTAAAAAGTTGCTGATAACTAGTTATTTTTTCAAACATGCTTTTTATTTTTACTTCAGTGACATTTTGGCAGCACTACTTGTTCATTAGAACATTTTTAGTCATGTAACTGTACTTTTATTTGAGGATACATTTTCAGCACTCTTTCCAATACCAAATGTGTATGATATGGCTTCTTGAAAGGTGTTACTTTTATATTGGCGGGTCCGCCATCTGATTTTCTCCATGGAGATGTTATTGATTAGCCTAGAATGTTCCACAGTATGGCATTAAACTTTTCTATCTCCATGGAGACAAGCAGTTTACACCACAAGGCCAAATTACTTGACAGATCTAAGGCAAGTCTGCTCACAGTAAGATATTTCTGAGTAACAAAAAACTTTGTGTAAAAAAAAAAAGCATAATGCTGCTGTGGAACATTCAGGTCTAAGCAATAACATCTCCATGGAGACACTAGAAAAGTTACCTTTAATACTTGTATTTTTCATGTTTAGTCTTGATATTAATTAAGTAATATAATATGGATAAATTGCAGTGTACTTTTTGATAGATTAATTGATTGATTACTTTTATTTCAAGCAAGACAGAGCACATAGTAAACAACAAAACATGAAACGACGATTAAAAAAATGCTGATTATAACGGAGGAGAAAGAGACAATGGTTGTTGGAAGAAGTTAAAACCGGCTCAGTTTCATAATTTTTATAAAACAATACTCTATGTACATATCGTCTGTCCAATAATAATATGTATTTGCTTTGTTACAGAAACATTCAGCACCATCCTCACATCAGAAGAGGAAAACTCTGGAATGGGAGGCATTGCCATGTTGACCCTCAGCGACACAGAGAATAACCTGCACTTCATTCTCATCCTGCAGGGCCTCATCAAGCACAAAGGAAAAGGTACAATTAGTACTGCATTAACTAGAACTAAATACAACAATAGACGAGAGAATAGAGGCCGTCTAATCCCTCTGAGAATAGATTTTAACTGCACCTTTTGTTTTTAAGAGCCACTTGTGGTGCCCATCAAAGTGCAGATGGTGTATCGTCAACACGTCCTGAGGGAGATCCGAGCCAACATCACTTCACATGTAAGTATGAAGGTAAAAAAGAAAGGATTTTAAACAGTTATTAAAAGGTCTTGTCAAGAGAGTGTCTTGTGTATTAAGACTCATAGTTACTAAGATTGGCTCCAACAGCAACCTAAAAATGAAATAAGTGGAATCAAATATAATAGCGGTCTCATTTATAGAAAGAGTTACAGAAGAAAGTATATCTTAAATATTTAATCATTTTTGAGGCAGTAGGGCTACAGGAAAGTGGAAATTATTGCAATATGCGACATGGCTGTTACTCTGCGATATAGATATTATTGCAATATTTGAATTCACTTTTTGACACAATCATTTCAGCTATATTAAAACACATCTGTTCATGTTTTAAAGTACCAGTCAAACTGTCAAAATAAAAAAAAATTAACTAAACTAACTAAATCAAATCTAAGGAAAATAATTAATGTTTATCAATGTTTTGATTTAGAAAAACAGTGAATTCATGTTTTTGCAGTATATTTAGAGAGTTGCATTGGCCAATATTGCAATACCAATACTTATATAATATATTGCCCTGATACCAGGTCTGACATGATAATTAATATACCAACTTAACAATAAATAAATTATAACTGAATATGTATTGTGTGCACATTTTCTTTCAGTAGTGGGACACAAGTAGTTGTTTTTATGTAGAACAGCAAGCTCAGAGCAGCAAGATCTTTATAGAGTCGAAAAATTATGACAAATTCTATAGACTAACGAATGATTAAAGTGAATGTTTTTCATATAGTTAGAAAAGCATTTACTGAGATTCTGCGGCGTTAGAGTTGTCGTGTCAGTGGCATAAAGTAGTTTCAACATTACCATTTATTGTGATATTTTGATGTGGAAATAGTGCATATCGCGCTTCAAAATTTGTTACCGTCATACAGTGGCATCGCTACACTATCCTATATTTACGGTTCAGTCGCCACGAGCGCCACAGCCCTCAACACCGTCTACCAAAGTCCAGCCTCTGAACGAGCGAAGTTGCGGTGAACAAAGCGGTATTAGCGGTGTCGGTGACATACGACAGGACAACACTCTCTGCCTCTCGGTGAAGGATGTGGTCTGGGCGCCACATCCTCGCACCCCTGTGATCACCACTGCTACCCAGAGACATGAGATATACACGGAGGAAGCGTCTGGGGGAGAGGGAGGGGCCAGGGAGCGACACACACTCCACACATGTCAGTGGTTAGCGGTCTGCGGGCTGAGATGGATGGAGAGAGGAGCAGCGATGAAAGACTAGCCTGGTTTTGATCAAGTATTAAATTTTCTCTTTTTTCGGGGGGTTGTCCGTGAAATAAAGCGCTCGCGTCGATAACTGTTACACAAATTGAACTCGCAGCGAAACCGCTAAGTCATTTGAAAAGCCACGCTGAGTCAGAGAATAACTAAACGCTTTGGGAACATTTCAGCGATCCGTCAAATGTGTTTCCCCCTCTATCTCCCCACTAAAAATCACGTCCATCAATTTCCCCTGAAAATAATTCCTTTTTATGGCCACTCTCCTGTTCCAGCTCTGTTTTGGCTTCTTGCTGCATGCTTCAGATTTATGATGCATGTATATTTATATTGAACCGTGGCCCCGAGGTCATAAAAGTAACATTTCTTCAACACGGCTGTACATCTGCCCTATTAATCCTGCATTTTTCAACATTTCATACGAGCCCCTTTGCATTCTTCCTGCAACCTGTCTGCTCGAAATTACACTCGAACGCAATATGCTACGTGTTAGTCAAATGCAAGCCATATTTTTCGCCGAGGGTCCTTTTTGTGTCTGTGTGTGTGTGACAAAAATCTCTGCTTTTGTCATTAATGATTGGAATAATTTTCATTTTGTTTGGTTTCTCCAGCAACACACGCCAAGACTAAATATTTAGATAATTGTTTGTATTTTAGTTAACCCTTGCTAACTGTTTCAATATGTGTCCAGGATCCAGATTTTGCCGAGGTGCTGACGGACTTGAACAGCCGTGAGCTTTTCTGGCTGTCGAGGGGTCAGCTTGCCATCGCCGTGACAACCGAGGGTCCCGATCCCAAGCAAATTTCTGGCTACATCACCGGGAAAAAATCGTGCGACAGTAAGTACTTCTTTTGAGTAAGTTAGGGCTGCAAAGTTAATTGTGTCGAAAGCGCAATTTGAATAGATGCAATTAGCAAATCGCAAAGGCTGCATTATGAAGCGCAATCATTTCCTCCCCAAACAACAAAATATCAGTTTTATTCTGCATAAAAACGGCTTTGGTAGAACATTTTCTGAAACAAGTGGCAAAAATGCGACTCAAAGCAACTAAAATGCAACTAAAAAGACAATAAAGTGACTAAAAGCGACAAAAACGCAACTAAAAGCAACAAAAACAGAACTAAAAGCAACAAAAATGCAACTAAAAGCAACAAAAATGCAACTAAAAGTGACTGTAACATGACCAATAGCAAAAAAAAAAAAAAAAAAATGAACAAAAACACACCTACAAGCGACTGCAGGTTTCTGCAGGCATTAAAAAGAATTAAAAGTAATCAAATACATTTGGACAAAAATAGGGCCTTAAAATGCATTAAAAGGCATTAAATTCAATCCCCAAAGGCATTAAATCTATAAACGTAATAAAAATAACTGAAAATAATTACCTCTCCAGAGTCTCTAAAATCATCTAAAAAGTAAAAGATTGGGTTGAAAACATACATGTGCATGCTTTAAAGTTCGTAAATTAGCTTTTTGAATGTTATAAAGTACTTTATTCTATTCTGGTCATTCTGCTGCCCAACGGAAAGGTTAGAAGTCAGTAGTTTTGACATCATTAAAGTGTAAATGTCTTGTTTTGATGTCGATTATGACATCTTAAAACGCAGCATTAAAAAGCATTCAATTTGATTTGCTAAAACCTGCATAAACCCTGGACTAAAACGTGACTAAAACGGACTAAAATATTACTAAAAGCAACGCGAGCATATATAAAAGTTGCAACAACGTGGCCAAAAGTGACAAACCTGCAATTTATTGCCAAAAACGTGACTTAAATTGACAAAACATGACTAAAAGTGACAAAAACGTGGCTAAAAGAGACAAAAAACGCAACTGGAAGCAACAAACACTACACTCAAAGTGACTAAAACATGGCAAAAAGTGACTAAAGTCTTCTGACACTCTGACACTCGGTTTATCAGTTCATGTTTCAGTCTTTTTGTCAATTCTCCTCGTTGAGTTTAAAATGTGAACTTTGAACAGCATCCCATTTTTAGAACATGAATCAAATCGCAATCTCAGTACTGGTCTGTAGCAATTAGAGATTTTCCCCCAATCATGCAGCTCTAGTTCAAACACCACAAAAGCCCCCTAAAACATAAGTTGCAGCTCATTTATTTCAGCCCATCTGTGCCTGTTTTTGTCATTCTATGTAAGCAAGTTTGTCTTCTGTCTCCCTTTATCCTTTCAAGTCCAATCGCTGGGGGAAAATGGTGTTTATAGACCTTATGTTTGACTTGGTGGCCTGTGTGTATGCATGCATGTCAGTTTGTGCGTATGTGTGAGAGAAGGAAGGAGAAAGAGAAAGAAAGCGAGGAATGTTGTGGATGGCCTGGTCCTTTTAAAATGCACAAAGAACAATCCGTCTAGCACTTTGAACAGAGTCAAAATGTGGGATTTGTCCGTCGCCAGCCTCTGATCCTTAAGGTGTCAGCCGTTCTTAGCACTTTCTATGTTTCTCGTGGTGTGGATATTGATTCAGCAGTTCTGACCTCTTCAGTTTTTGAGTAATGTTCCTTCAAAATAGTGTTACTGTAGTTCAAGTACAAAGTAGAAGCTCATGTAATAATAAAACGTAATTGGGATAACTACTACTCCAGTATGGGTAAATGTCTTGACGTAATATATGGTATTTCCCAACCAGGGGTACGGGGACCTCAAGGGGTACGTAAGGAAATATCAGGGGGCACATGGAATGGTTTCAAGTTCAAAAGAAAAGGAAATGTACTCCTATCTGAATAAAAAAGTCTCATTAGAGATTTAGCATCTTTTGGAGTATCTTAAACCATAAATATAATTAAAACACAAAATATAATTGTAATAATTGACAATATACAACTAGTAAACCCATTTATTTTCCTGAAACTCAAGTCAAGGGGTGCTCTGAGTGTGATGCAAAGCTTAGGAGGTACAAAAAGGTTGGGACCCACTGTTTTAGACCACAAAAACTGGAAAAAAGCTAAATCATATCTGAAGGAGCAGCACAAGATACACAAATGATGAAATGATTTAATAAAGCTTTGTAACTTGTAGATTTAATCACATTGGGAAGAGGGACTTGTAAGAGTACAGTTAAACTGTCACATATATTACTTAAGTAGAAGTCAAAAAGTACTCAAAGCAGTACAAGTTTTATAATCCTTTAAAATCATGTAACTACTGCTTATTAACGCATTATAAATGGTTTACTAATGAACCTTATTTCAAAGCGTTACCTACAATGTCTTTAAAAAGTTGATCACAACAAGAGGTGGGCAATACGTCACAGCTGAGCTTATGTTGTGCATGTTGTTTTGAACAGAAGCAGATCGAGTATGGTTTATAGTTTCTTTAAAGAAATGATGCAAAAAGTTATCTTCTAAACTTTAAAAGGATTTACAGTGATATTTCTGCATTTTTTGATTAATTTTACTGACATTTCACATTTGAAATATGGTTTGTCACTTTTCTGACTATCATAACACAGTTTACTACTTTTTCTCTCTTTTTTATACCACGTAAATTAACTTAATCCACACCACGAACAATCTAATATCACTCTCTTGTCTACAGTCACGTGGTTAGCTTTCTTTTTGCTTTCATTCTCTCCCTCTCTTTCTTCCAATCTTTCTAATCCCGGCCACATTCAACAAGAGTTACCTCATCCTCGTTCAAGCCTGACCTTGGGCTTTTTCGACCGCTCCAGACACTGAAACAACATGCATGTTTTGGTCAAGGGCGCACACGCAATTTCACAGGCAGACACTCCCCCCTCATTAGAGACTCAATTGCGTCTGTCCTCTCGGTGACTTCTCCTCCTCTGTGTGACGGAATGACATGGAGTGTGTGTGCGCAGCTTCCCTTTACGACCCCCGGGGAACAGACCGTGCCCCCTTTTCACTCAAGAAACGAGGGCTGTTTTAACGTGACAGCTCCGATTGCATCACCTCGCGTCCTGTCAAGATCCGCTACGGTTCTAAGCCAGGCAAATCCAAAGGGAAAAGTCACGCCGGTTGATAAGTGAACGCTGTTTCTTATTAATAAAGCGTCTGTGTTCTGTTTCAGCCATTCAGAGCGTGATGTCAAGCGGCGACGCGCTCCTGCCAGGGAAAACCGGAGGAGTCGGTTCTGCCGTTTTCAGACTGCACGACAACGGGACGCTGGACTATCAGGTACCGTTTGGGTTTCTGACTGTTTCGGTAAAGCGCCGAATCATTTCATAGCGCATATTTGTAAAGTGAGAAAAGTGACTGCAGCCGGCCAATGTTTGGAAAAAGTTACCATGGTTGGACGGAGAAATCTGGTGGAAAAACAGAAACCAGATTAGCAGCCTGTTAACTGTGAACAGAGAGGATAAGTGTCATTGATCCGCAAAGGAAATTGCTTGGTCACAGTAGCTTAGTTGCACAGCAAACACTTGAATAAACATATGCAAAAGACCCTTTTAGTATAAGATAAATAATATAATTCAATACTAAGCAAGCAATTACATTTTTCTTATGGAAAAAAAACAATGTGTGCTAAGTTTGGAGCATGATAAAATGGTAATAGTTGACATAAGTTTTGATAGTTACATAACAAGATTTTGTGTGTTATTGTTCTCAAATGTGATTAAAGTAGTTTGGTAAATGCATTCAAAATTGTCTTAAATACAAACATACAAAAAGAAAACAAAATAAGTATCCAGTTATTTTATTTTATTTTATTTTGTAGACTATAATTAAAGAACAGAAAAAACAGATTAATAATAGAAACAGGTCCATTGATTTTATGTTAAAACTGAAAGTCCCACCCCTTTATACAGAAATTTCATAGTAACAAGCAGCAGACTTTCATTTTGATCCTGAAAAATGTCTGTGAACCTGAAATGTGTGACCTAGAGTAAATACAAATAGAGATAAATAACTCTTGTTATGTCAAGTTATGTGTCGTTGTCTAACTGAACGTTTAATGTTTATACCCGCCTTAGGACAAAGGATTACATTTCATTTCTGTGCTTCCTCCGGCATATTTATGTTGAATCTGCTGCTGACACATTGATTAGTATGCACTGTCCTAATTCAAATGAACAAACAAACAAATCAATAATAAATAAAAAGAGCAAAGATAGGTATAACAAGAATTATCTGGTCACTCAAGTCTCAAATGCAGGACAATGCAGGATTACTCAAAAATTCATGAATCAATCAAGATGCAACTTAAAGTGCCCATGACAGGTTGAAGTACTCATTTTACTAAAACACATTTAAGATCATTATATTTAAGATTATTCTAAAGAGTTGGCTATTTTTATCTAAGTTCTGATTTTTTTTTAGGTTTAAATGTTTACTTCCTGGTTGTAAATCATCACACTAGGAAATTCTGCACCTGTTACCTAGCAACCATGTTTTACACTGGACCAAAACTCCTCTAATGTCACGGAAATTATTATTTAATTAATAATAATATATGGGAATACCTTTATTCTGTTGAATTAATGTGTAAAGGATCAGAACAATGTGTTTGTTGGTTGTAAACTGTCCCTAGTGTCTCTCCCTAGTGTGATGTCATCATGTTTTGGAATTGTGCTCTACTTCCTGTAAATTTGAACCTTTTTTCCAACTTCAAACTGACATTTGATTGACGTAAAACTATAATTTACATTCACAACAGGTTTTCTTCCACCAAATAAATAAGTCAAAACTAGAAAATCATAAAAACCTGTCATACGCACTTTAAGAAAGCTCATAGTAAACATGATTAAAGCCTCATAAAAGCCCATTCCGCACAACATGTTGCTCTGCCGTCTGTTTAGGTCCAGGTTGCAGGTCTCACCAGCAGCGTCCTCGGCCTCACCATCGAGCAGAAGCCTCGGCGCCGTAACAAGCGCTCGGTGCTCTACGACCTGACCCCGGAGTATAACGGAGTGACCGGGCAGGCGCTGGGCAGCTGGAGCCGGCTGGAGGCCCGGCACATCCACATGCTGCTGCAGAACGAGCTCTTCATCAACGTGGCCACGGCTCACAACCAGGACGGGGAGCTCAGGGGCCAGATCAAGGCTTTGTTCTACAGCGGACTGGACGCACCAAGACACGGTAAGGGAAAAGACACCAAAAGGACCATATCTGGGTTGTAAAGATCTGCAGTCTACTGTGTTTATCTTGATACTAACAGATACTAACTGATATCAAAAGTAGCATCAAAACTAGATACTCATTTGAGCAACTATCAATACTAAAATTTGATTTCGATATCACAGTGATCATAAAAATGCTATTTTTTAATATTTAAGTCAAGGTCAAAGTTTTAGACAATAATATCATTCAATATCATTCTAAAACTATTCAGGACAGGACAGATTTTGTCTTGTCATTGTGTGAAAAAAGAAAAATGTTGTATCTATACGCTCTATATGCTCAAATGAGTATCTAGTTCTTTTAATTATCATTGTGGTGTCAAAATTGGTTTTGAGACTTTAATACATGCCTTAGTAAATGTTAGTATTGTAATGACATTACTTGATTTTGAGTTGTTTTTTCTAGTTAAGATTTACTCATTATGTAGTTAAGATTTTTCTAGTTAAGATTTACTCATTATAGAGAGATAATTTGACTCAGCTCTCGATATTTCAGAATATTTTTCTAGTGAATATTTTATTTTCATCAGACATTTACAAGCTGGAACTAAAATTGAACTAAACCAATACCAAACCAGGACTAGAACTGGTCAAAACCTTACCGTATCTTACATCAGAATTAAACTGGGCTCAAATCAAAAGCAAACAAGTACAAGTGTGAACGCACCCTAAATCGTAGAGACACAGCATTGCAAAATTAAAAATGCATATAGTCATTTTGACCATAACTCACCTGTATTTCCTGCCGTCTCCAGAACTGCCCACTCCTCTGGCCGGCTTCTTCGTGGCTCCCGCCGTGAGGACCGGAGCGTCGGGACACGCCTGGGTGTCCGTGGACCAGAACTGCCATCTTCACTACGAGATCGTCATGGCGGGTCTGAGCAAAGCCGATGACGTGACCGTGAACGCCCACCTCCACGGACTCGCCGAGATCGGAGAGCTGGACGACAGCAGCGCCACTCACAAAAGATTACTGACCGGGTTCTACGGCCCACAGGTGAAAACATACTGAAACATACGATATAATTATACTCTACGGATGTTAGTACTAGAGGGAGTAGTGTAGTAGTAGAAGAAGTTGTGTTTTTCAGGCTTTTTTTGTTAAATGCATAGCTCTTTTGTCAAATACATCTTTTCTCAATGATGGCTACGTGCAATTTTTACTTAAATTATGTCGTGTTTTACAATTGTTTGGTTTTTCAAAATAAGAGAAGTTAGCGTGTTTCATTTTAGGGGTGGGACTAAAATAGTAGGGCTGCTCGTGTATGGCAATCACGATTATTTGGCTCACGATTGAAATCACAATTATTTCGAACAGTTACTTCTATATTGTCAAAATTATTCTGTAGAAAAAGTATAGACCAAATATATTCTGTTAGTAATGTTTTAGAAAAGTGCCTTTACTTCAGGTTTTGAGGCAAAAGGATTGCACTTATAATTCTGAACAGAAGGCAATTAATTAATTAATTTTATTTTGTTACTTTAATAGAGTAATAATTGAAATCATGATTATATTTCTGATTAATTGCACAGCCCTAGGTAATAGTACATATTGTTCAGTACATTTTCATAATAGAAAGTACATTCTAGGTCCACACTTTTGCCTTGTTGCTTTTTCAACATAAAGATGGGCTTTAACAAACAATAAACCTGCCTTACCAGCATAATAAAAACAGTCAATTTGAAAACATACCAATTTTTCATGCTTTTTCTTTTACAGGCTCAAGGTGTTTTGAAAGACATCAGCTCTGAATTATTGCAACATCTGGATCAAGGAACTGCTTTTATCCAAGTCAGCACCAAGATGAACCCGAGAGGGGAGATCCGAGGACGCGTAAGAAAGTTTTCCCTCAAAAAAACAGAAATGTTGATGTTTTGACAGTAAATTCTGATGCTAATACATTCCAATTGTCAACCAGAGGCAACGTGGATTGCGGCGCACTGTTTATGTGTCTGTGCGCTGGCTCACAAACAGGTGCTAGAAGCTAGAAGGCATTTTATAAGCCAGGAAGTAAAAGTTTTATTGGGGCGCATTAAAAACACACACGTTTTGCAGGTGAAGTGGTTGATGGGCTTTTCTGTCAGGTACAACTGTGGCCTCCAGCTGTTTTAATGATAAACAGAGCCAGCACGTAAACAAACATCTGGTGAGGGGTTTTAGGGACGCTCAATTTAGATTGCAACAATTAAATGTCATAAAATTGTACTTAAGGCTTACTGGAAAAGAAGCAACAGAAGTTTGTATGTGCCGGGATTTATTCATTGAATTATGTGGACGTATATTCTACAATATGTGCCCCTCGTCTTTTTGTTCTCGTTCTCTGCTCACGTTCTACGTTTCAAAACACAAAACAACAACAACAAAAACAAAGAACAACAGGTTGAACCAAAGAAAAAAAAGATTCCAGGAAGAAGCTAAAACAGAACCTCTCTGTCTGAGTCATCGGCCAAATTGAATCAAAAGTGCACACACACAGCTGACACATTTTTCTGACAGTTTAAACATCTTATCTGGTATTATTATTTGTCAAATCTTAACTATCGCGTAATTTATATTAGAGCTGCAACTAACTATTATTTTGATAATTAATTATTCTAAAGTTTGTTATTGTGATTAATTGATTAGTTCAAACGAGCTGTGAACATGAGATTTTTTACAAAATTGAATCCAGATAAAGCAGAAGTGATGCCGCTTGTGAAAATGTGAGTGGTATATTTACAAATGAAAGAGGGTTTTCACCAAAAACGTCATCATTATTATGCAATTACAGCTCTGTCTCCTCATAAAACCTCTTTTTTCATGTTTTGGAGCCTATGTATAGACCAGTTGAAGATCAACTAAATTGGTTGACGATTGTTTCAATAATCGATTAATTAATCGCAAACCTAATTAATATAGATTTCATTGTTTACAGTGTGGTTGCTTGGTTACTGTTGTGGAACTACCTCACATCTGTGCCTCGTGTCCAACCATTATCCAACTGGAGATTTAAAAAAAACATATAGATATATTTAACATATAATAATGTTCACTACATTTTAGTGAAATGTATCATCTAACCTTCATTGAACTTACAACAACGTGTTATATCCCATCCATCGTTACTTCCCCATTTACAATACTTTTATCCATGGATCTATTCAAATTCTATATTTATATTTTTACTACCCTGGGTTTATAGAATGTTTTATTTCCTCGGTTATATCATTCCATAATCTCACCACACTTGAGGAAATGCTAAATCTTGTCCCACTTGTATGAGTTTTATTGATTTTAAAGTAATGTTTGCCTCTGAACAGACAACTGTCCTCGTAGTTCTTGACATTCTTTGTTTATTACTCGGTAAAACGTTATTATTTGCTTTGTAGGTGATTTGAACTGTTAAAAATGTCCTTTGTCTGATTGAACCAACAAAGAAGTGAATGTTTTGGTATTCAACCTTGTGTATGACTTGTATGGCATGTTTTCTATTCTATTGTCAGTGTAATTAATGTGAATAGTAGAGTAATTAAAGCAGAAGTGGTCATTTGATAGCAATAGACACGATAGCATTAGCAATAGTATAAGGAGTAACCGTGCTAATTTAATCATCTTTGTCTTTTCTTCATCCCGTAGGTCCATGTCCCTAACAGCTGTGAAGCCGGGCACAGAGGCGCAGACACGGAGGAGTCCGAGGTCGAGGAGGTTTTGTTCAAAGACCCCGAGGAGCTGAAGAAGGACCCGCACACCTGCTTTTTCGAGAACCAGTACCACGCTCACGGCTCGCGCTGGACGCCAAACTACGACAAGTGCTTCTCCTGCAGCTGCCAGAAGAAAACCGTCATATGCGACCCGGTGATCTGCCCCGCGCTGACCTGCTCCAGGATGGTGCAGCCTGAGGGCCAGTGCTGCCCAGTGTGCGACGGTGAGGAACTTAACAGCAAAGTAGCATGCCAAACATCACTTCTTTTTGTATCTAAACTTGCTGGGACAAAAGTACAATTAAAATATAAGTGCACACAATAGTTCTTCTATCATGCTTTAAAGATACGGGGTTGAAGTGCGAACCCAATGTTAATTTTGTCGGCTAAAATATACGTGTCATTGTTTTTATCCAGGTCATATTTTATTGACTAAAAACAAAAACAAAAATTGGCATCTAAAACTAAAAGTACATATTTTCCACAACTAAAAGCACTAATGTTTTCATCCAAAATGAAAAACTACACATTAATGAATAAAAGGGACGAACTCCGATCATTAAATAAGAGCATAAACAAACTCATCGTCAACTAACACGTCTTTAAACGTGATGAAATACTATTTTATTTATCATAGATCGACTTGAACTGTAATGGATATAGTTAGTTAGTTATTTCTCAAAAAGTTTCTCAAAATGTATTCTATAGCTATTTAATCAATATTCATTTATTTGTATTGATTAGTAGTAGCAGGTAGTCGCAGTAGTGGTACTTGCAGTAGAGGTTTTAGATTAAAATATTAGTATTATGATTGTTGTACTAAAAATGTAGTTGTGTTCGTTGCAGTAAATGTAAGGATTAAGCATAGTTTAACGACGCAGAGTGATATTCTCTCAAAATAGATTTCATTTTTAGTTATTTTCCTTTTACTTATTTTCAGACAGGAAAGAGCCCAAAGACATGAAGGCTCCAGAAAAAGCTACTGAAAACCCAGAAGGTATGCATCGTATCTTATCAATCTTACTTTTTCTGCAAATAGCAAACCTTTTTTCCCCCACGTTTTGTATAATTTGTCATTGCCGAACGTTTTTCTTGTCTGTCTTCAGGCTGTTACTTTGAAGGAGACCAGAAAATACACGCACCAGGAACCACATGGCACCCATTCGTACCTCCTTTTGGTTACATCAAGTGTGCAGTCTGTACTTGCAAGGTAAATATCCCTTTGACCGCAAAAGATCGTGTCAAATATAATAATTCAGAGTTTAAGCTGTGGTGTGGGTTCAGCGAATGAATACATCATCTTGTACTCAGGATTCATTTATTAGTTCTGTTGCAATATTGATCAATAATTAAGCGTATACCTCTGCTTTTAGTCCCGGTTTTGGCCAATTTAAGCCCTTATTTTGTCAGAATATTTGTTTAGTTTTTAATTTAAGGACAATTTCGTTTTTATTTCAGTAAAAGGATACTTGAATAAACCCTGTAAAGAAACTAATTATATCATAACAATGCAATTTTAAGAGTTCAGTAGCAAAAACAGCCAAGTATTTTTCTTTTTGTTTCTATCCTCTACAGATAGAAATGAAATATTAAGTCAAGTCAGGTCAAGTGGATTTTTATTCAAGAGGGATTTAATCGTATTTAGTTTGCAGCAGAATACATTTGGCTTTTGAAAACATTTCTATTCAAAGAGTAAACTGCAAAACAATAAGGACTTTTTTATTGGCACTTTTCTGTTTTAGAAACAGTCACACAATTGAAGTAATAGTTTATATATAACCATTGTTTTACACTATTCAGAGTAACCACAGAGTATTAAAAGCATCAAAACCGTATTAAATGCGATAGTGCCAAATTTAGGCCTTAAAAGTCATAAAATTGTCCAATAAAGTACAAATAAAGTATAATGTTAATGTTGTTTTCCTGGGTCCTTGTTTTAGTTGTAGTTATGTTATATTTCTGTCAGAATATGCTTTATAACGAAATGTATACACTCTTCTTTGAAAATATAACCTATAATAGACAAAGGATAATAACATTGCATTAAAATATTAGAAAATTGTATAATATTTGTGTAAAACGTCCCATAACTCTATTTTAATTGGTATTTATTACAGTGGGTGCATATATTTGTATTCAACACATCTCAGTTTATCAGTATTAGCATTTCTTTTTCAATGTGTATTATTTTTCTGTGGCTGCCATTAAATTTGATCAAAACGTCATTAAAAAGGTCTTAAATTTCCCTTGGCCAAACCTGTAACCGCCCCGAGTGTTATAATGGTAGTGTTTACTTTACTTTAATTCCTCCTTTTTTCTCTTTACTCCCCAGGGTTCGACGGGCGAGGTCCACTGTGAGAAGGTGACGTGCCCCGCTCTGACCTGCACTCATCCCGTCCGCCGAAACCCGTCCGACTGCTGTAAGGAGTGTCCCGAGGAGGAGAGGACGCCGCCGGGGCTGGAGCACACCGACATGATGCAGGCGGACGGGCCGCGGCACTGCAAATTCGGCAAGAACTATTACCAAAACAGCGACAACTGGCACCCATGGGTCCCTCTGGTGGGCGAGATGAAGTGCATCAACTGCTGGTGTGACGTAAGTTTTGTTCTCAACGGAAAGTCACAGGGTTTGGATTAGATACGGCCAAATGTAAGGCTACGGTACCACTTTATAATAACTACACCTTATTTAGCCTTAATAAACCATGAACAAAGACTTAATTCATACTGAACAAAGAGTTTATTAAGCATGATTCAGGCTTAGTAACTACTTAATTAAGGTTAGGGTTAGGTTTGGGGTCAGGAATTATGGTTAGAGTATTCGTTACGTAGTTACTAAGCCTGAATCATTCTTAATTAACTCTTTGTTCACTAGGAATTAAGTCTTTTTTCATGCTTTACTAAGGCAGGAATAAGTGTAGTTATTATAAAGTGTTACCAGTTCTACAAAAAAGTATTGCATTTCAGGTATAATGATCTTAAATTCTTTCCTGTATTCCTTGTGGTAATGTTATATTTTTTTGAGAATAGGTTTTTATATGTTATGTTTTACGACAAAATTTACCTGCATAAGTTAGATACTGTCTTTACAACAGTATAGTACTACAGTATAGTACATAAAAATCCACATAAAATGTCCCACAACTATATTTTTATGTTCATTTAGATTACATTTAATGTCTTTACAAGTATATTTTGTATACAGCACATCTTAATTTGCATTTAATAGAAAAGGTTATTTAAAACAGTAATATTAACTGTAATAGTCAGAATTGTGTTTAGTTAGGTGAATGCAAATACACATGTAACTGTAACTGTGGGTCCTTTTATTTTTCTTTTAAGTTGAGAGGGTTCAATTGCATAAATAATTGATTATATTGAAATAAACAATTGATTATATTGTAATCTGAAAGTTGAAATTTTAGTCAAGGCCGAAGACTTTTATTAATTTCGGGTCAAAATCAATTTGATCTCCTATTAATTATTATGTATCATGCAGTTTTACCATGAAATGACCTCTCAATGGTACAGAGCAATAACTGGAGTCTTTAAAAAAAAAGCCTATTGTTATTTTCTCCCAACAACTTAAGAAATATCAGAAAAAAACATTTTTACAAAGTGTTTTTCATGGAAGGAACATTAAACATTTTAAGTTTTATAGCAAACAAACAAAATTCTTGTTTGTTTGGAAAGGGTTTTTCTTCCTGCACAATGGTGGCTTTAATTTTGACTTAAGCTGCATTAAAAAAGTCTTTAAAAGGTCTTAAATTTCACTCGACCAAACCTTTCGCACCTGTGTTAGTAGTTGTAGTTGTAGTTGTAGTTGTATTGTATTACACTACTACTACTACTACTACTATATTCAAGTTGGTTTCGGGTGGCGATGTCTGGCCACTAAGCGTCTCAACTACACCCTTTCGTAAATTTGTAAATTCCCCTTTCTGACCAAATTTAAACAAGATTCTGTTCTGGTTTCAATTCAATTCAAACATTTTGAACAATGACAACTGGTCTATATTACGTTTCGCAATTTCGGGAAAAACCAAGCCACTTCTTTGTCCATTTGTTTATCAGCGGTCACAAGGTTTTTGGATGTCGTGATGTAAGCGTCGCCACAACACAACAACATTTGCACAGCTCAGCAAACTTATGTATCGTAATGGGTAGCAACTGTTTGCAAAATTCAACAGAAGACCACCGAAATATGATCAAGCAAGTCTTTTGTCTTGTATTGTTCGATTACTAATGTGTTTTTTTTTTTCTTTTTTGCAGCACGGTGTCACAAAATGCCAAAGAAAGCAGTGTCCCATTCTGACCTGCACTAACATCACCCGAAAAGAGGGCGCTTGCTGTCCCGAATGCACTGGTGAGCAATCAATACTTTTACAAATGGAGAAAATGTAAGGCCTGAAAACTCCAGCCATGGACACAATAAATACATACTTCTGGGGACAGGGAAGAAGGCTTTTACAAACATGGATGATAAACCCTAAACCAGCAATCAAATGCGCCGGGCTAGTTCCAATCGCCGTAAAAATTTGGATCTTAACTCCCTGTTCCATTCCGTTCTCTGTGGGGATTAGCCAAGTCTTGCCAGAATAAATCAAAATAAGAAAAGAAATAAGATCTCACAGTGGAGAGCGAGTCACAGATGGATGATAACTGGGAGCAGGTTAAGACCGTGACGTACGATACAAATATGTAACCAGAGCAAACCCGTGTGTTTATTAAAGAATGTGTTAGCACAAATTAACTTAAATATAAATAGACAAACTTGCCAAGTCACGTGTTTCTGTAAATAGGTTACTTCAGTTTGTGGCGTTATGTTAACATTATTGATGAAATGTTATTGAGGTTAGCATAAGCTCCGAGACAGAAATGGTAAACAGTAAATGGTCACATTTTATGTAGCATTTCTCTGCCTTCAAGACACTCAAAGTGCCTTAAATCAAAGGACTACTCACCCATTCACACACACATTCACACACCAGAGTATGCACACCACTTTTTGTAAAACAGGTTTCCCCCGGTGAAGTATTTACACCGTACGTGTACACTAACATGTAGCCAGTGATTATCAGCTGTTACTTGCTCTCAGGGCTGTCGACAGAAATTTGGGGAGAAAAAGAACCCTCACATTTAATAATTCATTTATTACAAATTAATAGGAAGCGGGTCCAATTTTGGACCCTTAAGACCTTCGGGCCCGAGACAATTGACCCCTTTGCCCCCCCCCTTGTCTACTCCCCTGCTTTCTCTCCACTTTATGATAATTGGGGATGGATTTATTTTAGTGAGACTCGGATAATTCTCCAAAAGGAATGAAGAGAGCAGGAAGTGAAGCTCCACATGATTACAGCCGCTTTGTTATGTAACAAGGGCCTTTTATAACTGACATTCATTAAACCAAAAAAATTACCTCAATTTGAAAATGTACATATTTAAAAGGCAGGTTTCCCCAAAACAAATTTTCTTTGCATTTTTGTATTACATTGTGTATATTTTACATTTCCTGCACATATTTTTTTCTTTTCATAATAATTCAAGCAAGGTCAAATTGTTCATAGTCAAAGAGTTTTAATGCATTTCAGAACAAAACCATTGGTATCAGTATCGGATCGATATTGTGGTAATTGCAATATCGATCCAGTACGGCAAATCAAATAAAAAATCAGCGATATCACCCATCACTGTTTAACAGACTGAACTAAATGGGACATTAATGTTTGACAATTTTGAATTTTTCTTTAATTCTTGTCTTTTTGGATGCCATTATCACACATTTAGTTCTATCGCTGTCATGTTCTTTGTTTTTTGTTTTAGAAATATAAAACTGAAATGAAGAAAATCCTTTACAAGTTTTTATTTTATTTTACTGGCGACTAAATCGTTGTGTTTTTTTCTCTTCTAGATTCCTTAGAAGACGACGAAATCGTAATGAAAACTCCAGACAAGCGACGGAGCTGGAGGCACTGACCGCTCAGGACGCCACTTAAAAATCCCCAAAAGGACTAAATTATAGACTTAACTTTAACAAGGATCCACACTTGGAGATGCACAGTGGATCCTAACTCTTTTTTTAACTCCTTTCTCCAACCTTGCCCACCCGATTCCAGCCACAGGATTGTACAAAACTAAAAAGAAAAAGAAAGCAGAGAACTCGTGACTGTCCAAAGACTTACGCAGCTGCGAACAGGACCAAATGTGATGCTGCAAGTGAAGTGTCGCTAACTCTGCCGCAAAAAATGATTCGTTAATTGACAGAGCTTCCCGTTGAAGTGCAGCATTGGAATGAAAGAAACCTGTGAAAATGTAGTATGAATGTGTGCGCGGGTGTTTGCTTGAAGTACTAGCGGTAACGCACGGCTCAGTAAACCAAAAACGAAGTTGCAAAGTCGAACAGTTTGTAAGTAAAAAGTGTTAAAACATGTATTCAAAGACGTGTCATGGCAGAGATACTGACATGTTTTTTTAAAAGTGTGTTTCTGCATAAAATTGTCCATATTTTGTTGCCTCTTGTTTGTGATGATTTAAGTAATATTTTAATGAATTTCTATTGTTGTCAAGAATATGGAGCGGACTTGTATTTTGTATTTATTGAAAGCTGTGGAGACAACATTAAAAAACAACAGTAAAAAAATTAAACACAATAGAAAACCCTGTATTTCTTTATTGGGAAATGAATCTATGATAGGTTTTTTGAGTGCTTCAAAACATCTTTACATTAAGTATCTACAAGATCAAGAGTAAAGCATCGTGTTTTATAAAAAAAAATAACACATTTCAGTGGAATGAAATTGTGTTCGAAACAAAAAAAAAAAAAAAGTACAATACTGGTTGGTTACGTATCTGGACAGGGATACGTGCTGTGTACAAAGAATGTAAACTTTAATTACAGAAGTAAAAAGAGCTAAACAGTTTCACCGTTTGCAATGTTGTAGAGCAGTGTTTCTCAAACTGTGGAACCTCTTCTGGTGGTACAGGGACACCTCTTTAATTGTAATGTTTCCTTTATTTAGAGTACATTTAATTCACATTTTTTGCTCTTCCTTTGGTAAATTTCTAGTTACTACAGTGGCAATGGTGTTTTCCCACTTAAGACTTGGTTTATCCCTAATTTAGACCTGAAATAGTCCTGTTATAGACCCAGTATAGATTTGGTGGTACTCAGCAAGCCAAATCTTTTCTTTAGTGGTACTTGGGGTAAAAAGTTTAAGAATCAATGTTGTAGAGGCTTCAGCTTTTGCCTAAGGACCAGAAGGTCATGGGGTCAAACCTGGCTAAGAGCATTCGCAAGTATTTGGGGTAAAACAGGTACAACAGTCCTTAACCCAGGTCCAAACTCGTTATCATAGCGAGTGCATTCACACGATGAGATGAGGTTGCACTTCACATTTATAAAGCTTGTGTGCGTACAAAAATGTTGAGTACGTGACTTATATCTTAAGGCAACTTGACGAGGAAATGAGCTGTTCCGTCCAAAAACTCTGAACTTTGTGCGTCGGGGCTTCGAGAGACGAGGAAGAAAACGATAAGAGCCCAGAGATACGGGACATGAGTGTGTTAGAAGGCGTTTTTAGAAGTTTGTGTTTAGTCCTTACGCACTTTATTAGCAAGAATTCCATGTTAAGTCTTATAAATGAACCCCAATTTATTACTGTTACTGTAACTTAATTGGGCATGTTGTGTTACCTTTACAGGTGCCTAATTTCCAAACCACAAAACCGGATAGATGTGACAAACTGGTTCCTCGCTCTCACAAACCCTTTGGCACATTGTTAATATCCACAAGCATTCATCTCTCAGCTTTTCTCAGACGGCAAAGTGAAACTCCTGCGGCCGCCCCAAGCAATGCCAATCAGAGCACCAGGTTCACCTTTTACTTCTGGGTTGACGGGACATTTAATACTTTACTATTAGACGGAAAGTGCTGCTCTTGCAAAACACTCTTGAGTAAAGAATTGGCTTTTGAGACACAAAATTAAAGCATTATGACATGTTTGTTTGTTGAGGTTATTTCTTTGTCTGGAATTTCCCACAGTATGATTTTAAACTTAAAGTATCTTGTATTCATTCGGTTACAGGTGATTTTTTGTGTGTGTTTTCTCCAAAAGATATCCAAAAGAAAATATGTATGTTTGCTTTTCCTTTCCCTGTGGCGTCACCTGTCGTTTAAAGTCTTGTCTTAAGAACGTTAAATTCTCAGGCTTTAGCAGTTTTTTTTTCAATCACTTTGACACTAATGTCTATATTTTGGCACGAATCCCAAAACTTGTCACTCGGGGAGTAAACACTCTGCTACTTTTGGCACAACCTTCTGTCCGTTTTCAAGCTTTAACTCTCACTCAACAGAACCTAAACCCAATGATCAACTTTAAACACAGACTGTAATTGTGACGCTCTTTGCATGAACTACAGTCTGTGCACTTAAACACTGCACACTCTGATTCAGGCCTTTCACCAGAGACACACAGTTATTATTGTCAGACTATAGAAGGAGTAGAACGCACAATGTAGACTTTGGTCGGGATAGCCAGGTTTGAACCAGGTTTAGAGCCAGACTCCATTGTCAGAGTTTGAAACCGTTCTGATTTCTGATGCTAAAAAGTTGAATTATTTGCGCAATATTTGATACGTGTTTGCAGTAAATACGTCACTCTCGAATCAACTAAATCATGTGATATTGGTCCCGTTGGTCTCTAACTCCCACAGCTCTGGACTGAAAGTGTGTTAGCATTCTCCAAGCTGAGTCTGCATGATTGTGTTTATATTTTACAAGAGTCTTTAAAGTTTTGTTCACAAGTTAGATTCTTCAAACATTCTGAACTGTTTTGTGACTCGTTTTGCAAAAATTTGCTAGCTTTATGAAAAGTTTCAGAAAATGTGCCAAAAAAAACTAACACCACTTGTGTTTCGTCCTTGTTATCTTTTTTTGTTTTGTTTTGTTTATATTGATTTGACTTATTTATGTCAATTTTTTTTTTACTTTGTGTTTTTATTCTTTTTTAAATTCTTTTTTGTTTGTAAAAAGTGCTTTAGAAATGACGTGCATTGAATCGTCTCAATAGAGATCGGTGGGTTTAATGCCAAACTGTGGAACATTCTATAGGTAAAGCAATAACATCTCCATGGAGACAAGCAGGTGCAGACTCTCCACCAGAGAACTTACACTGTGGCGTGCACCTTTAATAACAAGCACTGGGGTCATTAGAGGAGAGCAGTTGTCTCTTTCAACAGGCTAATAACGTCCTTGGTTTGTTTTTCCTCCTAACTTTATTTATATTTATTTAGATCCAGGACAAACAGATCTTTTTTATGTATTTCTCTCATGTTCCCGCAGAACAGTCGACACATGTTCAGTCTTTTCTCATAAACGGGTGTAAATCTAAACACTGGACTCAATGGGACACACGTGGGGAAGATTACTAATATCACATGAAATAAATACAATAGTGCCCCCTGCTGGATGTGATATGTAATTATAGAAGACAGCAGAGGAAAGATTACATTTATCACACAGTGGAAATAAGTTAAATACAAGGGCAGACTCAGGGTCGTTCACCACATCAAAATCAGGATTAAAGCCAAAACTCAACCTGGACTGGATCAGGACCAAACAAGGACTAAAACAGGATCAAATCATGTCCACGTCAGCAGTGAGTCAGTGGGCTTAATTTAGGACCAAATAACGACAAGAGTGAGAGTCAAGCAAGTGGCTGGTGGGCCACAAATTATTACAACATCATTATCTCTTATAATTAAAAAGAGTAATATGTTTATTATAGTTTTGCCCTATATTTTAGTCTTTAACAGATGTATCTGCCATGACGTCTGCAGTTAGTGATATAATAATTGTAGTGATAGTGGAAGGTAGTGCTACTGCGACTACTCATGCAAAAGGTAGTACCGGGTGTTCTTGTTGTACTTATAGTAGTAGTAGTGTTAGTAGCAATAGCAGTAGTAGTAGTTATTGTAGTAGTAGTAAAAGTAGAAAATGTGGTAGTAACAGTAGTAGTAGTAGTAGTAGCTGTTGTGGTTGTTGTTGTCAAAGTAGTAGTATCAGTAGTAGTTGTTGTAGTGGTAACAATAATAGTAGTAGTAGCAAAAGTCGTAGTAGTAGTATTAATAGTCGTAATTATTGTTATTGTAAAAGTAGTAGCAATAGTAGTGGTAATAGCAGTAGTAGTAAAAGTAGTAGTATTAATAGTAGGAGTAGTAGTTGTTATTGTAAAAGTAGTAGTATTAATAGTAGTCAGGCCTGTCGACAGAAATTTGGGGGCCTGGGGCAAGAAGCCTCACATGGGCCCCCTCTAATAGAAATCAAAAGGAAAAGGGTCTCAATTCTGGACCATAAGGCCCATGACAACAGACCCCTTTGTCCCCCCTTGCCTACTCCCCTGCTAGTAGTCATAAAAGTAGTAGTAGTAAAAGTAGTGGTAGTATTAATAGCTGTTGCTGTAAAAAATAGTAGTATTAGTTGATGTAGTTGTAGTAATAGTTCAAGTTCAAGTGTATTTATATAGCACTTAATTGACATTGAAGCAATGACCCGTAGTGCTGGACATGATTAAAATAATTACAATAATTAGCAGTAATTAGATCAACACAATAATCATGAATTCGATGCCTGAACAAAGAGATATGTTTTTAAGTGTAATAGTAGTATTAGCGATAGCATTAGGAGCCAGATGTGGATGTTTGTGGTTTCCTTCTGTGTGTTTTATGACAGGCTGGATGCGTCCTGGGCACGAGCAGGACGCTGTGGTGTTTGGAGGTGGCACTGTGGGTGTGTGTAGTGTCTATTAGAGAGTGCACCTGTGCTGTGTGTGGAGACAAACTTTCTGCTGACCGTCTTGTTTTGTTTGTCAGTCTCTACTGTCTTTACCAGAGAGATTTGCATGTGGAAGGGTTGCTTGGCCTGTGCAAATGTCGCCGCATGAAGTAAGTGCCAGTTTTGCTGTTTCCAATCCTGGAGCCGTAACTGTCCCGTCATGTGCGATGGTTCTGCGGGATGCATCTGCAGCGTTTGAACCCCCACGTCCCGGTCTGCCATGGCCTTTTGGGTTCAGTTTTGCATTGCTACGAGCAGTTGTAGAAGCTGTAGTTGTTGTAGTTGTACTTGAAGTAGTTGTAGTTGTAGTAATTGCAGTAATTGTAGTAGTTGCAGTAATTGTAGTAGTAGTTGCAGTAATTGTAGTAATTGCAGTAATTGTAGTTTTTGTAGTTGTTTTAGTAGTTGCAGTAGTAGTAGTAGCAGTTGTAGTTGTTGTAGTAATCGCAGTAATTGTAGTCATTGTAGTTGTAGTAGTAGTTGTAATTGCAGTAATTGTAGTCGTTGTAGTTGTTGTAGTAGTTGTAGTAATTGTAGTAAATGCAGTTACTGCAGCTGTTGTAGTTGTTATTGTAGTAGTTGTAGTAGTAGTTGTAGTAATTGCAGTAATTGTAGTTGTTATTGTAGTAGTTGTAGTTGTAGTAGTAGTTGTAGTAATTGTAGTAGTAGTTGCAGTAATTGTAGTAATTGCAGTAATTGTAGTAATTGCAGTAATTGTAGTTTTTTGTAGTTGCAGTAGTAGTAGTAGCAGTTGTAGTTGTTGTAGTTGTAGCAATTGCAGTAATTGTAGTCATTGTAGTTGTAGTAGTAGTTGTAGTAGTTGTAATTGCAGTAATTGTAGTCGTTGTAGTTGTTGTAGTAGTTGTAGTAATTGTAGTAAATGCAGTAATTGCAGCTGTTGCAGTTGTTATTGTAGTAGTTGTAGTTGTAGTAGTAGTTGTAGTAATTGCAGTAATTGTAGTTGTTATTGTAGTAGTTGTAGTTGTAGTAGTAGTTGTAGTAATTGTAGTCGTTTTTGTAGTTGTTTTAGCAGTAGTTGCAGTACTTGCAGTAATTGTAGTAGTTGTAGTTGTTGTTGTTAAATCTGACAAATGAAAATTGGATAAGATTTCTTGAAGCATATCCTTGTACCCAGGGAGTGTTTTTAACAGGTTAGGTCACTTTAAGCCAGTAATAGTAATAGTAGCAAAAGTAGTAGTGAAGTACAGTAGTAGTACAGTAACAGTTCTGCTGGTCCAAAGCCCCATTCTTTAACTCAAGGTTATCAAATGCTGAGAAGTTAAAAGACAAATGCCTTAATTAAAAGAAGTGAATACAAATTTTCCTAGCCCCGGTCTGCATGTGGAACAATGAACAATGTGGATGTGATTTTACATAAGCCCTTCCTCTCCCTGTAAGAGTCTGTGTTTACTTGGCTGTTTGAGACTGTAGCTTTTGCCAATTACTGTAAAAACAAACAAAGCAGGTGTAATAAGAAGCCCAGTGACCCAGGACTGGTACTCCGAGACACGGGGGCAAGGTTGTTTACATTCTCTGAGAAATGCAGATTTATTTCTATTTTCATAATGCATAGTTTTTGTCTTTAATGTTGTGACTGGAAGTGCTTGTGTTTACAGTCTTGTCTCCAAGCAAAGATCTGCTGCCCCCTGCTGTTAACTACGGCTCTCACATTTGAAACCTCATAAAGTTTTATTATCGAACTGTACTGTGCTGTTTCGATGAATGCGACAATGACCCACATCCACATAGTTTCACAGATTACTTCAGACTTGTCATACTTTAGTGTCATTTCTCATATAACGCCCAATTTCTGAGAAGGACAGGAGTGGCTCAAGTTCTGCTGAGGTAAAAGATAATTGCTTGTCTTTCAAACAACTGAAGGTGAATGTTAGTTCAAAGCACTCAGCAAAATCTCTCTATTTACTAATCTACTCATCACATTTACTCTTCACTCAGCGTCTTATAATAAAGTGCTTACTACTGTCAATGAGATAAGAGCGGATGTTTTCTTTCTAGGAAAACATTAAAAAAGTATTTGACACTGACAAATTTAAGGTTGTGCATGAATTGCATTTTACGAAACAATTACAAATTCAAGAATATAGATCTCGTCTTTGATTTGTAAGTAATCATTATTATAGCCTATTAACACTCAGATCTATGTCTCACTGATGGTAGGGGAATATGGACCATGAACTTTCAGTCCATGGGCCAGACAAAGCTTCAGTACCGCTCTGGTGGCAAGGGCTAGCAGTGATTTTTGAAAAGGTCCATGTCTAAGCTTTGTTTTGTGTGTGATTTTCTGAGTTTCAGCGGTATCTTCAGAATATTGAAGTTTATAAATCCCATGCTGAAAAATGCATGTTAGACACATTCCATGTGGTACTTATCAGATAATGATTTAAACTATTTAAAATAGTTTGGCATGCTTTTAGGAAAACAACCTTGTCTTTCATTCAAACACAGTTGTTGCACTCTCAGATATTTATTGTGTAAGTATAGCATCTCAAACTGTCACTGTCACTGGGCATTTTCGCCTGAACTGTAGTTCTCACCCTAAAACCTCTAGGAAAATGTCAAACACACGGTTGGGACGTCAAATTACTCTCTAAAATCTGAGGATACAGAAAATATATAATATGTCTTTACTGTTTCAAAGCGGCATCACACAGTGAGCCACAAAGTAGAGGAAGACTTCTACAGAGACAATTCTCCCATAGAACTTAAGAAATATCTCCCATTTCAGGTTCTGATGGTCGGTGCAGACTTGCAAATGCTGCAAAAAAGTTCTCACGTGACAGTTTGAGACTCTAGTTACCACAGAAATATCTAAGATGGCAACTATTGTGTTTAAATGAAAGACAAGATTGTTTTCTTTCCAGTGATACCAAACATAAAAGTTTAAATCATTATCTGATAGGTACCACATAAACCAGAATATGGCCCTGAGTCTAAAGTGCATTTTTCGACATGGGGTTTATTAACTTCAAGGGCTGATATCAGTGATACCGCTGAAACTCAGAAAACACAAATACTAAAGCTTAGATATGGATCTTTACAAAAGTCACTGATAGCCCTTGCCACCTTGAATGGTGGTGATATGTCAAATGTTTGGGGTCTGGCCCATGGACTGTTTCTCCAGCTGAACTCACACAAGACTAAAATCATCATTTTTGGCAGAAACGAAGAGAAATTGTCAGCGGTTACCTCCACTCTCGCTCTAAAACCTACAAATCAAGTTAGAAATCTGGCGGTAATAAGGGCCACAAACTTGATCTTTGACAGCCACATCAAATCAATAACATCAACAGACTTTTATCATCTTAAAACATCACGCCAGAATCAAGAGTGTCTAAACCAGACTTGGAGAGACTTATCCATGCATTTGTCTTCAGTTGGTTAGACTGCTGTAACAACCCGCTCACTGGCCTCTCCGTATGTTTTAGATCTGCCATGGTTGAATAATTGTGATGATAGTGGAAGGACGTGGTACTGCAAGAAATGTTAACATGTGGCCTGTTTTTATAGCAGTAGTTGTTGTAGTTATTATTATTAGTAGTAGTACTAATTGTAGTTGTTGTAAAAGTAAGATTAGTATTAGAAGTAGTGGTGGTGGTAGTAGTAGTAGTAGTAGTAGTACTAGAAGTACTAGCAGTAGTAGTAGTAATAGAAGTAGTAGTTGTAGGTGTTGTAAAAGTAGAAGTTGCAAATCTGAAAACTGGGTGACATTATTTGGAAAAGGCAAGGGGGCGGTAAACCGGACGTTAACATTCGAGCTAATTGCAAAGCAGTACCAACAGCACAAAGTTCTGCTAAAATAACATTGTAACAAACGACTATACATAGCACCCTTTAGCACCTGGTTGATGAGGGAACAAGGTTGGTACAAATCCATAATGTGCTGTTCTGTATTCCATGTGTTTACTACACTTGCTAACGCTATATATTTTCGCCCAGTAGATGCCGCCAGTTAGTTTCATTAAAGTAAAACAATGTTAAAGATAAACGCGGTTTTCTTGAAAGTTTAGTTCGTGTTAGACACAAACAAAGAACATATTTTATGGTTAAATGAGTATATCAAAATACACAGAAAGAGCGCAGAGGCTGCTGCCGAATTAGCAGTTAAGGAAGTAGTACGGAAGAGTACGAAAATGTAAGAGAAGACCAACCAAAGAGAAAAGATCGATCTTTTGAATTGTGAGCTAGAGAGACTAAAGGTGGAAAGGGAACTAAAGGTTGCTTGAGCCAGACTAAAGACTTGATGAAGAAAAGAAAAACAAGAACAGAGAACATTCGAGAACATATCAAGTCAGCTCCTGGTCCAAAGCCTCATGGTTACAAAGAGTCAACTACACCTCCACAAGCAGATGTCTTTTACCTAGCATCGTGATTCCCAACCAGGGGTACGGGGACCCCAAGGGGTATGTGAGGGATTACCTGAAGGTATTTGGAATGGTTTCATGTTATGAATGAAATGTACTTTTATTTGAATTTTTAAAATGTCATTTGGTGTAAATAGCATCTTTCTGTAGTATTTTGGAACATAAATATAATTAAAACTAAAAATATAATAGTAATAACTAACGATATTTGACTAGTAACCAATTCATTTGCGCGAAAGTCAAATGCCAGAGCCCTCTGGCATTGGCAGTCAATGCAGTCTTGGCAGTGATGACCCAATATAGTTTATTGAGAGGAAAGCCTCATTTATTGCACTCAGATAAAAAGAAAATCTCACCTGCTGACACACTGCACTATTTACGGAAATGTGTCGGAGGCCCAGCTCGAAGAACACTTGACTTAATGTTTCGCAGAAATGACGGTGACGCATATAAAGATGTCTCACCCCAAGGGAATGGACAATCATTTTTTATGCGAAGGGCGTTGAGAGAAAAGCTGTCAAACTGGGCTAAGCTACAAATGAGGCCATGCCCCACATTAAAGGTTTAAATATACTCAACGACTGTGAGGAGAATCAAAGAAGAAAGCTACCAGACTGGGAAGCTGCAAGGTGGAATCATCAAGCTACTCACTTCATGAAGGACAGTGGTGACTTTCCAAGTTTCAAGGACTTTGCTCAGTTTATGTCATCTGAACCAGAGATTGTGTGCAAATGCAACCCGGTTACGTCATTCCATGCACTCCGCTCACCAGACAACACCTCGGGTAAAATTCAAAAGGAGAAAAGGCCAACATGTAATTTTCTGCACACACAGACCGCAACAGAGACAGACAATCTAAAACACAGTAAGACAAACACAAAAGTACCATGCATGCTTTGTCAAGAGTTGCCCACAGTTTATTTAATTATATTTGTTTGAGCACTTCAATGATTGTACCAGTTTGGGTTTCCTCAGAGCACCATCCAGATACAGAACAACTTGTCTACGCACATCTGGACACCCAAAGTGACACGGTGTTCATAGATCAAGATGTATCTAACAGTCTCAAGGCTAAGTCCAGTCCAATAAGGTTAAAGCTCACTTCAAATCTTGGTAAAGATGCCGTCATGTGTAGTCAACGTGTACAACTCCTCTGAAGTGATTGAACTCCCTCCTGCATGCACTAAAGACTGCACAACAGTGAAGTGCAAACACGTTTCTACATTTGAAACTGTAAGGCAATAGCATCACCTCAAGGTTATAGTAAATGAGACTCCACCACAGTTAGAATGAGAAGTAGGCCTGTTAATTGGATACAATTGTTCCAAGGCAAATGATCTTAGGCGGAGAGGACCAAGCATCAGGTTGGAGTACTGGAGGCCCTACATTATCACAAAATGACACTAAGCCACTCCACAGTATGTCACAGAGTCACAGTCAAAGAGCTCCCACTAGTGACTCCAGTGGACGCTCCCAAGATTCTCTGACTTCAACGACGATTACAGGGATGACAGGTCAGCGTCCCAAGACTCTTCTCTTTCTAAACACACTCAAAGAAAGCATTTACAAAAACAAAGGACATTATGAAATTGCAGTCCCATTTAGGGAGAGACCACACTTACCTGACAAACTCACTCTCCGGCTTGAGAATCTCAAATGTGAACTGTCAAAGGACCCAAAGTATAGAGAACAATATGTATATATTATATATATAAGTTCATGAGTGAGGTCATAGAAAAGGGTGATGCAGAAGAAGTGCACAGTGAGGCTACAGAAGGAGAAAAGTGGTATATTCCCCACCATGGGATCTATCATCACCAAAAAACAGATAAATCTAGAGCTGTCTTTGACGCCTCAGCCAAGTGCAAAGGAAGCAGCCTGAATGATCATTTGCTGTCAGGCCCAGACTTGCTGCACAATATCAATAGTGTTCTAATCAGATTCAGAAGGTATCAAGTTGCCTTGTTATGCACACCTAAACAGAACTGTTTTAGCATGTATTTAAACATCGTCAGAGTGGGGGCCCGTCTCACATCTTCAGGGAGATTGTTCCAATTTTTAGCTGCATTAAACTGAAATGCTGATTCCCATGTTTAGTCCTGACTCTGGGCACCAGCAGGAGACTCGTCCCTGAGGTCCTCATAGAGCGAGATGGTTCATACAGCACTAACATGTCAGAGATGTACTTCGGTGCTTTGGAGAGACATAACAGAGACATAATCAGAGCTGCTTTAAAGTCTATTCTCTGAGCCACAGGAAGCAAGTGCAGAGACCTGACACAGACTAATGTGATCATACCTCCTAGTTCTAGTCAGGACCCGAGCAGCTGCATTCTGGATGTACTGCAGCTCGTTTGGAGAGGCCAGTGATTTAAAAAGATAAAGCTCAACAGCTCCCCCCAGCAGTGGAGATATATCCCTTCAGGTCTAGACCCAGCAGACATTGCGTCCAGAGGTTCAAGTGTGAGTGAGCTCATCACATCAGACTGGTTTGAAGGGCTACAGTTCCTATGGAACAAAATAATACCCCCTGCTGCGATTGTTGACCAGGACATTTCCCTTTGTGATCCAGAGGTCAAAAAGGTACAAGCACTAAACACACTGAATCAAAACAGAGCTCTCAAGCTTATCAGGCAAGCTGATCAAGTTCTTGTCATGATACGAAGCCATTCAAGCTATAGCTCGAATCATTCTGCACTGTCCTTCCCTCGTGGGAAGAGTAAAAATCTAGCCAGTGTCACATGTTACATCAATAAACGCACAGAAGACCAACACCTTTAGTTTGAAAGGCAAATCTTCCTTCTTTTATTGTGTCCCGTTTTTGTGAAAACTACAAATAAAACAGAATACAAAAATATGATACAATACAGCAATAAACATATGTTAAACATAAAGATGAATCAAATAAACTTACAGCCGATGCCATATTTCAAAGGGTTGTCACGGATGTAAACGGATTGTGGACACACTCATTGTGCAGCAGCCATGTGCTCTATGGCTGCCAGAACTAAGCATATAACAAGAATGACCACTAGGGGCAATATTGTCAACTAAATATATAATCATGGCCACTAGGGGCAGTAACGACAACAGAATTACCACAGAGACAGAACACATTCGCTTGGCAAGGAAAAACAAGACAACAAGCCACAGTACAGTACAAATAAAAGAGAAGGAACAATGTGTTATTCTAAAAGACCTACAAGCTAATGTATATGCAGAAGAGCTAGACATGCTCAGAAATGAAAAGACATTTCCTCGCAAAAGCAAAGTGCATCAGATTGATGCTTTTCTTGATAACGATGGACTCCTTAAGGTGGGAGGAAGGATGAAAAATGCTTCATTCTCTTTGAAACACCCAGTAGTAGTCCCAGAGACTCAGCATGTCACCAAACTGTTAATAGCTCATTTCAATTGTGCAAAAGTGCAAGATTAGGAAAAGGGACAGACTATTAACGAGATCAGATCAGGCCGTAGCATCCTTGTGCATCAGTGTGTAAAGTATTGTAAAGTAAGAAGAGGCACAGAGGAACAAAAAATGGATGATCTCTCATCACCACCGTTCACATATTGTGGAATGGACTGTGTGTTGGCTTCAATTATAGACTGTAACACAGTACAATAGCCATCATTTGGGTGTCCGCTTCTTCTGACTCACACCAAATGTACGAACAAAACTCACGTACTCTGTTGTATCGTTCAATGTCTTTTATTTCAGAATAACGATCATGCGGTGCGGTGCGGTGCGGTGCGGTCAAAGACCGTGTCGGTCACCCTCCAACTCAGATTGTTTGTCACTCACACCTGTCCTCCCGTGACCCAATTATACCTAAACCTAGACCCGCCCCCCTTCCTCTGGCTTAATACATTTTAACGCAACATAGACTTTCCTTTAATTAGAAAATAATGAATTTGTATAATGTTTTTAGAATATTACATTTATTAAACAAATTATGAAATTAATGTAAGCAATAAAATTTATCTTATTTCGTTAATTAAATGATGGCTCTAACAGACTGTTTTGATCCTTTTCTAACAAAACAAGTCCGCAAAGTGCATAAGCGTTATAGACTTGTTTTTACATTCCTTTGCTGCAGAGCAGTTCACATAGAAATGTTGGACGGCATGAGCACGGGCGCCTTTATCAACGGACGCCGCTGCTTCATAGCAATAAGAGGAAGAAATAAGAGAAAGGTGCGATCAAGGAAGCAACTGCAGGAATGTTTGAAACAAGTAGATTCAGACAGACCACATTTTAGCTGAGAAACTGTGATTTCATTATGCACTCCTCATTCAAGCCATACAGGAGGCGTGTGGGAAAGACAAATAAGGACAATTTGAAACGTTCGCACTGCCACCTCCAGGTAACTTGATCAGAGAGGACATGTATACGCCCAAAAGATGGAGGCAGGTGCAGTGGTTAACTGAACAGTTTTGGTCACGTTGGAAAAGAGAATATCTCACTAATATCGCAACAAGGCAGAAATGGCACACTCAAGGAGAAACTTGAAAAGTTGGAGATGTTGTCATGGAAAAGGTGGACCACTTACCCCGCAGTGAATGGAGATTAGCAAGAGTAATGGACAAAGAAACTGACAAGGATGGACTTGTACAAAAAGTGAAGATTTGTTATGGAGAAAGAAAGATTGAGAAAGGACATTGTTCCGGAAAACAGTCAGAGTGTAGATCGCCAGGTGCAAAAACTGGTGCTGCTCTTGGAGTAATATTCTAAGTTGAAGTCTGTTTTGTAAATGGACTAATATGTTTAACTCAAGGTTTGGTTAAAGGTCATTACTTCATTAGTAAATGTTCTCTCTACATTTTGGTTTTCATTAAGCTCTAATGGTTTTGTGGGAGTGTAAATGACCTCAAAACTCTTTCTTTATTGTTTTATTGTTTTTTTATTCATTTATTACATATCCCACGGTAAACACTTTCATTAGGAAAAGGAAGTTAACGTTCTGATTGCAATTAATAGCTAATTGCATAGCACCAACAGCACGCACCTCATGCGCACAGAAAGTTTAGGAAAAAGTCAAGTTCTGCTAATGTGAAAGTGTTAAAAAGAAGTGTACATAGCATCCTTCAGCACCTGCTTGATGAGGGAACAAGGCTGGTACAAATGAATGTTATGAAAATGTGTTTGTTCTGTATTCCACATGTTTCCTTACTAACGCTATACATTTTCGCCCAGTAGTAGTAGTAATAGGAGTGTATTAAAGTTCATTAAAATACATTAAAAATATTCAGAACTTAAAGGTAAAGATAGTTACATGGTGTAATAAATTAAGGTAACAGTAATTCATAAGAAGATGGTCAAATATGTGACTACTGTAATGAATTAATCATTATTAATTAATTATTAATTAACTACTAATTGTAACTGTATTGTTTTGTATTTATTTATTTACGTAGCCCTTACGGTGTGGTCACATAAGGCACTCAGTAAAAGTTGTGAACCATCAGTTTGAGAGACCATCTTTTCAACCAGGGATGCTACACTGGGCCAGTAATAGTAGCAATAGTAGTAGTAGAAGTAGTAGTAGTAGTAGAAGAAATATAGTAGTAACAGGATAGTGACACTTCTGGTGGTCTATTTTATTTTATCGATTTTTCTCTATTCATAGCCCCATTCTTTAACATTAACTCAAGTTCGAAAATGTATTAACATTTTCCCTGGTCTGCATTTGGAACAGTAAACAATGTGGATGTGATTTTATATAAGTCCTTCATGAGCCTGTAGGAGTCTGTGTTTACTTGGCTGTTTTGAGTCTGTAGCTTTTGCCAGTTATCACACACAGGACTGGACTTGTACTTGTACTCCGAGACACGGGGGCAAGGTTGTTTACATTCTCTGAGAAATGCAGATTTATTTCTATTTTCATAATGCATAGTTTTTGTCTTTAATATTGTGACTGGAAGTGCTTGTGTTTACAGTCTTGTCTCTGAGCAAAGATCTGCTGCCCTCTGCTGTTAACTACGGCTCTCACATTTTAAACCCCATGCAGTGTTATTAATCGAACTGTACTGTGCTACTTCAGTGAATGTGACAATGACCCACATCCACATAGTTTCACAGATTACTTTAGGCCTGTATTTTCTTAGCAATGTAATTTCTCACATAACGCCCTGTTTCCGAGAAGGACAGGTGTGGCTCAAATTCTGCTGAGTTAAAAGATAGTTTGTTTGTTCTTTAAATAACTAATGGTGAATGTTATATAAAAACACTAAACTCTCTCACCAGATTTAAGTGCTTACTACTGTAAATGAGATAAGAGGGAATGTTTTCTTATGTGACAATGAATAATTCAAGGTTGTGAATGCATTACATTACATTACATTACAAAACAATGACATATTCAAGAATATAGATCTTGTCTTTGATTTGAAGTAATCATTGTTTTAGTCGATCAAATACAGTTTATATCTATTGTGGTGGCACTTTATACAATCCTAAGCTGCAGTCGACACTCAGAGCTGTCTCACTGACGGCAGGTGAACATGGACCAGTGGATTCACTCTGTCACTGCATCCAACAGATCAGCGCGTCTGTAGTGGAACTCAGACAAGACTGAAATCATCATCATCATCAAAGAGAAAGCACCGGCCTCCTGCTGGTGCCAGAGTCAGGACTGAACGTGGACCGGCCTCCTGCTGGTGCCAGAGTCAGGACTGAACGTGGACCGGCCTGCTGCTGGTGCCAGAGTCAGGACTAAAGATGGACCGGCCTCCTGCTAGTGCCAGAGTCAGGCCTAAACGGGGACCGGCCTCCTGCTGATGCCAGAGTTAAGACTAAACATGGACCGGCCTCCTGCTGGTGCCAGAGTCAGGACTAAATGTGGACCGACCTCCTGCTGGTGCCAGAGTCAGGACTAAACGTGGACCGGCCTCCTGCTGGTGCCAGAGTCAGGACTAAACATGGACCGGCCTGCTGCTGGTGCCAGAGTCAGGACTAAACATGGACCGGCCTCCTGCTGGTGCCAGAGTCAGGACTAAACATGGACCGGCCTGCTGCTGGTGCCAGAGTCAGGACTAAACATGGACCGGCCTCCTGCTGGTGCCAGAGTCAGGACTAAAGATGGACCGGCCTCCTGCTGGTGCCAGAGTCAGGCCTAAACATGGACCGGCCTCCTGCTGGTGCCAGAGTCAGGACTAAACATGGACCGGCCTCCTGCTGGTGCCAGAGACAGGCCTAAACATGGACCGGCCTCCTGCTGGTGCCAGAGTCAGGAGCTAAAACTACCATAAATATATATTAAAAAAAACATATTCATAATGTGCAGCAATAAAACAGAAAATTCTTTTAAAAGTCTAGTCGATCTTTCGCAGTCTGACCTTCACACTATCACACTGAATACACAAACAGGTGCAGGTGCGTCTGAGATCTGAACTCGTGGAAAACAGTTTTATCATTTCAAAACATCTTTGATAGTAATGTTCTGAGAAGTTTAGCTGCGTGTTTTGCCCGAGCCCGGAGGGAAGAACCTCCCCAGGGGCTGAGGATAAAAGCCTGCTTCAGTCTCTGTACTTTAAACTTGGGCAGTACTGCATAAAACTACTGCATTATCAGATACAAGTATTATTAAAGTGGACAAGCGGCTTTTACTTTCTGTCACATGCAGTAAGCGGAGGTTATGTCGGATCATCTTCACCCTACGGTTAAAAGGAACGTGAGAAAAGAAACCTTTTTTGTGTTATGCCAAGCTATACATTCAAATTTCTGTGTATATTATTCAATCATCTTTTTTATTGTTTTATCAAGAACCTCCATCCAACAACACAATTTTTTTAGAATTTGAAAACACATTTAAAATACATTTCAATATAATTTCCTGAACACAATTGAAACAAAGGTCACATTTCCTAAAGTCTGAACTCTTTTACTTTTACTGATTCTGGATTTGATCAAGGACGATTACAAATAAGTCAATCTCAGTCTCGATTACAATTTGATTAATTTCACAGCTTTGCCCCATCAAGTGAATTATTTGACAAAAATATCTATATTAAGCACTGAAAAGGGATACTCTTTCGATTATTGATCATAATTATACTGCTTTTTGTGGATGAACTCATTATTTTCTTTCATTATCCATCCTGTTTAATAAATATCGGTTTGCCAGTAAAAGCAAGTTTCCCCATTCAGAATCTTTAGTCTGATAATTGCTCAGAAATCCCATGGTGCAATGCTGATCCAACACGTGTCTTTTCTTGTGGGTCTTGTGTTGGGCCCGTCTTTGCGCACTGGCTCTGCTCTGGACTGTGAAAGTGGTTTTATCGACTTCTGGAGGAGGCTAAATACTTCTTCATTAAAAAAAAAAAAAATCTATGTATCAAGGAATATGAGAGTGGCGCGTTTGCCTTTAAAGGAACCTGCTTGTCTCCTACGATATGTTATTGTTTGGCATATTTCACTAAACGTAAATAAGTGATGCCACCAGGGGAGGTTACGGGTTAGGTCTGTGGAGAGGCACTCACAGTAAGAATGCATGTTTTTCATTTTAGCAATAAATAAATGAATGCAATATTGATATGTTTAATATGATATGTTTAATGCCATTCTGTGAAACACTGCATGAGACAGACAGGCACGAGCACCAGAAAAGTTACACAGTGCACCTTTAAAACTTTCTTAATTGAAAGTAAGTTTGTTGTAGGGCTGCGTTTTAGTTAGTTTATAGTTTATAGTTTAATTTTTTAACTGGTTATTTCTATTGCTTCTGAGACTTTCTTAAGTTACAGTTTTGACCAAATAAAGGTTGAACTGTGGTGACTGAAGGCTTTTAGACAGAATATTTATGACTAAAGTGTATTGACTGAAATCAGAAATAGTTTTTTCGATGCCACATTATAATAACTACACTTATTCATGCCTTTATAAAGCATGAGCAAATAGTTTATGATTTAGGCTAACTTTAGAAGTTAGGGTGGGGAATTTATAATGTCATTCTTAATAAACTATTTGTTAACTTTGAAGTAAGTCTCTTTTAACGTTTTATTAAGACCCAAAAATTGCAGGTATTACATACATTTTTTTCTTCTTTTGGATTAAACAATGCCACTGTCTTTATTATGAGAGGGCATAGGCTGTGTGTGTTTTAGAGTGTACAGTGCAGATAACAATTACAACTAAAATACAACTATGAATTTATATCAGTCACAATTAAGAATGCACAAGGCATAATTAATTGGTGCAGCTCTAGTTTGTTGCAAAAAGAAACTACAAAAAATGCCTTTCACACAATATGCACAGGGCAGTGATTAAAACACATGCTACTTTATCATTTAAACTCATAAAATATCCGCAATTTACTTGAAATACTTTGTTTTGGATCTGACTTCAGACTTGCCAACTTCATTCATCCCACTCCTTCTTTATCATGGTGTTCAAACTCAGAGATAATGACTTTGCTGTTGATCAGATATCAATTATTTCTCCTCGATTAAGTTATATATAGCATATCAATGACAATTAATTCCTAATTATGCTCAGAATGTTTTCCTCTCTCTGCCTTTTAGTCCAAAGGCACCAGCGCTAGAGAAGATGAAACGACCCCCCCTGAGGCTCCGATTGTCACAGAGAGAGCTCCACTCGGTCCAACGTGTGCCAAAACTTCCTCCAGACACGACTTTTCTATCAACGGAACCTGAACACACGTTTAATTGCTTTAATTGCACAACTCTCGCGCAAAATGAATGAATGAACCGCGCGCAACAGCGACTTTTTTTTTAAATCTCCGCGATCTGAACCCGCCTGACGCACGCTGACGCACGGTGTTTTGGTTCTCACGTGCGGCAGAACCTCACCCAGGTATCGTCCCACCCGCACTCGCCTCTGCCCCGGCCGCTCGTCGCGCACTCCCGGAGCCGCACATCTGGAGCAATCGGCGGCAGAAGCGGCGGAGGAGGAGGAGAAGAAGAGCGGCACCAAGTTTGGATTTTTACCGCATTGCAACACAGAGCGAGAGGCGCGCACCCACGACTCCCTGTTGAATGCCTGCCTCGTCCACGGAGTTTCTCGGATCATTTCACTCCCACGTTCATTCACCGATTCGCTCCCGAACGATGCGCGGAACCGTTCTGCTTCTCGAGAAAGAATTGTGGATTTGACGGAGCGGTAGACACGTCAGGATCTGTGCCATTTTTTATTCATTTTTTTACGTCCATCAGCGAGAGACAAACTGTTGCTACGAACCAAACTTTGTCTTTGAACTTGAGCTCTCTCTCACTCCCGTCTGTGCTCGCAGGGGGACACCGAGGGGGACACCGGGGGGACGCCGGGGAGCGATGGAGAGCGGCTGCAGGTGACTCTACAGCTGGACGCCACTGGGAGCAGCCCGGGAGGGACACCCAGGGGCCCCGGCGACAAGGTGAGTGATGCTGCGTGTGTCTGGGCTGGAGGTGGTCCAAGGATCGTGTACAGTGTCATGTGGATTATATTATGTGGAATTAGAGCTGGGCAAGATGTTGAATTTTTATACTAATCACTACATCTTAATTAGTCTGTATAAAGCATGAACAAGTTAACATTTAATTTATACAGAACCAATTGTTTATTAAGAATGATTCAAGCTTAGGGATAGGAGTTCGATTTAGGCTATTAATTACGTATGCACAAAGGCTGAATCATTATTAATAAACTATTTGTTCATCATGAAATAAGCCTTTGATAATGCTTTATTAAGAAATAGTTACTATAAAGTGTCACCCAAAATTTAGGTTGTATTGTGAAAGTTGTTTTGAGGATCTGCAAAATTTGAATATCGAGTAGGCTATACTGTTTATAGTAAAAACATCAGGAGCTTAAAAATAAAAATAAAAATGAAAAAGGATACATGGTGATATGAATTTTGACAGACATTTCACATTTGTCTCATAATTAAGTAAGTTTAAAGACATATTTTAACATATTTCTGTTGGATTGACATTATATTGTTCAAATATCGTCATCGGGAAACTGTAAAAACAATATTGCAATATTAGTTCAGTATCGCCCGCTTCTATATGGAAAATACTCAAGTTACAGAGATGACAGTACCTTTGTTTATGCTGTAAACTTAAATCTTAATAATCTGCTTTATGAGAACAATTAAAAGTGGTGAAACAGATTGTATAGGAGCAAAGACAGGTTTATAAATATGCAAACACAAGCCAGATTGTACTATGTTCCATTACTTCACGTATTGTTCACAATAGTTTTGTAGCCTCATCTTCTTACTCTACAACTTTACGCCTTTTTATACCTTAAAGGGGACATATTGTGCCAAAGCAACATTAATCATTATCACCCTCATCATTAGTTTACTCAAAGTTGTATTTTTATTGATTCCTGCATGTTTGAGTTAATGGCTCGAGTGCTCAGAAAATTCCTGTTTTCCCCTACCCCCTATCTCCGCCCACATCTTAGCTGCAACATGTGCCACTGCGTGAATGGTTTTCAAATGTCACATCGGAGCCACTTTTCAAAAATAAAAGTATGTAAATAACAATCCAGCCCTCGCTACGATGATTTGTCACTGTGAAGAGGCGGGGCTTATCAGTTTTGAACAGGAAGTCAATCTTTACTGCTGCTTTAGAGCAATATTGCGGTGATTTCAAAATGTAAAATGACCTACTTATGTTAAAGCAATCTACGTACCAGAATAAAACAACAACTCAGTTTCAATTTCTAATATTGTTGTTAAATTGTAGCTCTAAGTATATTTTTAGTTGTTTATCTTGATTGTTGATGGCATATTGTTATTCTTCAGCTGGATTTTCCCCTTTGTACATGATGTAAATAAAGGTTCTCTTATATGAAAGGAGATATCACAAATAAACTTAAACTTGGGGATTTCAGTTCCGTTGTGACTCGACTTCCCATTGAGGAAACACATATATTCATAAAGATTCAACAATAAAGAATGTGTTCTTTCAGTGGTTTGATTTCAAGTTAATGACTAGTCTGACACGTGTCCACGACTAAAGGATTTAATTCCAGCCGATGGTTTGAATGAACTTGTATGATATCTTTTGGTGATATTTTGTTAAGCACAACATGGACAGTGTGATTATTAGTAGTTTCATTATGACTTACGCACGTCCAAAAGTCTGTCACGGGATCCGAATGATATCTGTAGCATCTGTTTTTGTCAGCGACGCTTCACAAATCACAAGACGAGCTCAGAACGGTCACACACTGCAAAAGTGTTTGATGGCAATTTGATCATGTGGCCATTTTGAACAGGAACTTAGAAAAACGACTCCAATTAGGGTCCATGGTCATGCCCACACACATATATAATACAAAATAAGAAAAACATCAATATTTTTTATTAGTTTGATCTTCTTCACCCACCACTTGGTTCCGGAAGTAAATTTTCCCTTCAGTTTTACCCATAAAGATTCTGAAAAAGGAAAAAAATAAATAAACATTTTTAAAGCTCGCTCGGGGCTAATCAGCTGATATGCACAAAGTCTATCATTTTATTTAATTCAGTTTAAGTTTTACGTGTGTGTTTTGGGTGTAATGGACATCATGTATCATAGCTGCTATAGCCTCCATTCTGCCTTTAAACTCTTAAAAGGAAAAATAGAATGCATTCTTTATTGTTATTAAAAACATGCTCTTGAGTATCTTAAGTTTGGCATCTCATGTTTTAGAACTTTAAAAAAAAAAAGAAGTTTATAAAATCTGTTGTTTCCCTGTTACTAACTGAGCTTTGGCGCCTTCTGCTGGCTGCTTGGCACTAAAACAGATGCGAGTTAACGGAGCTGTGGTAGTGAGTGTGTGTAGACGGCAGAAATGTTAAGAACGAGCCTGGCCATGATTTAAGGACTTTTCCTAAAGCTTTATGGAAAAACAAAAGTGAAATTTACTTCTGGAAACATGATGACCAACGAAGTGGGCGGTTAAGCATAATAGTGCAATGCATTGATAATGCCTTGTTTTTATGTAGCACATTTCAAGACACCAAAAGCCCCTTTCAGTGCATTCGTCAATTCACTCCATATTCAGAAGGTATTTTACTTTAGCCACAGCTGCCCTGGAGTCGACCGACAGAAGCAAGACCGCCAATCTGTCCATCAATCACAAACCACGACCGCGCTCACAGGACAAAGTGTCTTTAAGGACACAACAACAGTTTGCACTGGAGCATTCTTAAGGTGGTATGAGAGAGACTATAACAGACATCAGGCATTCTTAAGGTGGTATGAGAGAGACTATAACAGACATCTGGCGTTCTTAAGGTGGTATGAGGGAAAGGAAGGAGTTTACAGATATCACCAACAGTGATGGAAGAGGCACTCTAGTTTGTTACTCAAGCAAAAGGACTGATACAGAGGCAAAAAAGTAACAATGGCACATACAAAAATCTACTTAAGGAAAAGTTCAAAAGTGTACTTTAAGACAATAAAAAGATTTCACACCGATTCTGAGAACTGTTCAAGAGTTAAAGAAAAAAAAAAAAAGCTTATTATGAACTCAAATTCATCAAACTAGCGTGGATGAAGCTAAATGCAACACTTGGTAAGTTTTTCCGTAAGACGGAACAGTATTAGAACAGGTTTAAAAGCTCAAACAAAGTTACTGCAGCATAATATATGTCCTCTAAATGTGGTGAGTTTGATTAAGAATGGTGCTGAATTTTGATTAACGGTTCATTTTTTTGTTTACTCAAAGCTGAGGCGTGAATCGCTTGACTGGATGCCACCATGTGCTAACAATGACCCCTCAAACCATAGAAAAAGTACTGTCTAATTTCTAATGGAGTAAAAAAAACTGTTAGAAGTTAAAACTTAAGTAACGTATACAGATAGCTTAAAAAAAAAAAAAAAAAGGTCTTAAGTTTAGACTTTGTTCCCGTCGCACTCTGAGATCTACGAGCCATGATTTTGAGCCACGACTCAAGATTCTTCCCATGATCAGAAATGGTCCATGGCAGGCGGCCCAAACCATGCAGTGGACACCTTTAAAGTGCTAACACAAATAAATTGTGTAGAGTGGTCGGCGCCATCTACTGACTGTTTGCACCCAATAAGTGTCATAGGAGACAGTTTCGTTATTTCATAATACATTTTGTTTTTGTTTCAAAACATGACATGGCAAATTTAAGGTACTTAAGTTAAGTCACTCATGTTAACGGCTAATAACTATACAAAACTTATTTTTTCTTTAATATTCATTGTTGCAGGGTGTTGCACTATATAAGCAGGTTATAGTTTGGGAATGTTGTTCACTGACAAAGGCAATAAAACTGATTCTAATTAAGATTTTCTGTAGAATATTTAGAGAAGACTGACATCACAAAACTGTATTATTAAAGGAAAACATTGTTAAGCTGTAGAGGAAGTGGATTACTGTCAAATATCTGTAACATTTGTTCCGGTTCAGTTGCACCGTGCTTTTCCCCTTTCACTTCATCCATCTTCATTGATTACACCTGAGAGGAATAATCAGGTCTGGGCCTTCGGAGGCTTCAAACACTTCCACAGACTAATGGAGCTGCAGCCCGTCCCTCCAGAGGGGCTTCAGAGCATGGATTTGTGCTTAAAGTTCAGCCGCGGTGGGACGGGAGCACGCTCACAGACACAGGACGATTGCTCTGCCAGTCATTAAGCGCCGATACTTCAGCTCCCAGTGGTTCATATCGATCTCAAGTTCTGGGCAGAATGAAGGGTTTATCAAGCGAGAAGAATTGTTTTGATATTTCCGACAGATTTATGGAGCGAGGGGATATTATGACTGTAAGTGAATAATAAAGATAAGGTTTTTCAAATTTTTGTGGTTAACCCTTTGGCGAGGAAGAAGCCGTCGCCAAAAATAGAAGACATGAACCACGAAGACTGAACGCACCTTGTAAAAAACAGAATTATGACAAACTTTGGACAAAATGGGACGCTTGTTAAACAATATATGCTTTATCTTCTTCTTCTCTTTTTTCTTTTATTTGCTCTATCTCTGTGTTGTGTTCTTTTTTGTTCTGCTTTTTTAAATACATTTTTAAAAACTTTAAATACCATATTTTGTGCTTTTTGAAATGTTCTGTCCATCCAATTACGTCAACTTTTTAACTCTTAACAACTTTTGACTCCTAGCCTCCCCAAATACTTTTTTACGTAAACTTCCTTGCAGTTTCTTGGACCACTACTTATTACTTTTTTTTTTTAAGTAATACTACTGTTACTTGAGTAAATGTTTTGTTTTGCCACATTTGTTTACAGACGGCATTCAGATACTTCGACAACGAGACTGCTCCAAGCTGGAAATACGGATAAAATATTAAAATCTCAAAAAAACTATGGCAAAAGTCTCAAATCTGTATTTTTCTGAGTCAGTAAATGCAGTGTTTTTGGGGTCAGCTCGTAAAGCGTCGACAAACGGAAGAGGAATTTTAATGTAGTGGATCAATTTCAGTCCTAGAAATGACTTTGGCTTTCATTTTAAACTACTAAATTGTGCTGTCAGTTCCATGTTTTACCACTGACCGTCTTCTAAAGCTGACAGTTTGATGGCAGAAGTAAGGGTTCGTTGGTGAGAAATAACTGCAAACTTGTACATATTGTTGAATGTTGCCCTCTGTGATCACACTCAAACGAAGAATTCCCTTTTTTAGACTTAAAGGGTCACTAAACCAAGCAGTCTCCGTGGAGTCGAGCAGCAAACCATGTACTTTTCGGACATTAAAAACTTCTTTAAGTGGATACATGGAAGATAGATGGGTTTGCGTCACTGTACAACCTTCCAGGCAAAGCAAAACCAGTTTAATGAGAAAATCAGGTGATGGACCCTCAAAAACCTACATAGATCACCTTTAAGCAGGGCTGTCAACAGAAATTTGGTGGCCTAGGGCAAGAAATATCACATGGGCCCCTCTTTAATACAAATTAAAAGGAAGAAAGTCCAATTTTAGGCCCTTTAAACCCTAGAGGTCCAGGACAATTGACCCCTTTGTCCCTCGTTTATTCCCTGCCTTTAAAGTGCGGGTGACACATATTTATGCTTTCCTAGTTTTGACTTTATTTGGTGCAATAAAACTGGTTGTAAAAATAAAAATAGTTTCACACCAGAGGGATGCACGGTGGCAGAGGGCTCAAATAACAATGGACATTTGTGAAACAGAGTCAGTTACAATTGCAGTTCATTTGAATTCGGACACATTCACCACCCGCAGCTTTAAATGGGACATGTTTGCCACACAACAGGTTCTAGACTTTGGATGGTGGTTTGTTTTTTGTCCATAGAAATAGACACGGACACAGTCAACAGATAACTTTGGAGGATACTTTTGGCAGAGGGGGAAATATGGGGTGAGATTTGTTTCATATTAATTTATTGACGCAAAAAGAAAGATTAATTCAAAATCTCAGATTTTTTCACAATCCCTGACTTGCATTTATGGATTTATGCACGCAAAATTAGATTTGCATATATATATTTGTGAATAAAACATATTTTTGTTTTGTGAATCTGTGTTTTTGCATGCGAGAATCTGATACTGAATTTGAGGATCACCTAAATTGTGCATTCTTCACCTTTGTGAATGTGGATATTTATGAGACAAATGTTACACATTTTGTAAAAAATATCTATGCAGAATTTTGGATTCACGCAAAATCCGGATTTATTCAAAAAGTTAGACTTGCATGCAGAATTTTTTCACACAAATTCTCAATTGTAAAAATTAAGTTACATTTTATTTTGAAATCTGTAGTTTTGCATGTGAGTGTGTGACTTTGCATTTGTGGATCGCTCACCACGTGCATTCATCCTCTGATCTCGCCGAGGATCTTTTTGACACAAACATTCCGCTTTCTGCACTCTCTCAACTCATTCAGAAGACAGCGCTGTTCCTCTGGTAACCACTAGGCAGTGTTGGTGTTTTTTTTTTTAGCCTTCCCGGGTTCCCCAAATACAAATTTATGTAAGCCAATCCCCTTATTAAAGTATATAAAACTTGTTATTTAATGATATTTATGGCATTTATCTGCTATCCTCACCTGTAACATGTAAAAAAGAGAATGGTTTGTGGTCGCTAGATTCTCCAAGAAGCACAAAGAATTCTCAACTTGAAGTCAGTAAGCCTTTAGCTCACATGACAGTACACGCTATTTATTTAAAATAAAATTCAAAATGGATTATTCATAACTTATGCGTGTTTTGTGAGCTAATGCTAACGGCTATAGGGAAAATATATGAGGCCGTGTTGCTAAGTGGTCGATAGCATGAGCAGTGAATGCCGTGTCTACTTATTTAAATGTCTATGCTGAAATACTATGCTGCTAGCTAGAACAACGATAAACATATGTTATGTAACGACTGTAGCGACTTCACTCTGGTCTCTCTCCGCCATTTTTTTGGGTAATAAGAATGGATGTATTAAATGAACGCATTATTGTATTAAATTAAATGATGTATTAAATGAACGTATTAAATGGTTTTATTATAGTTCTATGGTAATAAGGGTCCGTCTACATCCGAAATGCCCTTCTGTACAGTTAAAGTTGGTCAGCACTGCCCCTAGTGGTTACCAGAGGAACAGCGCTGTCTTCTGAATGAGTTGAGAGAGTGCAGAAACGCGGAATGTTTGTGTCAAAAAGATCCTCGGCGAGATCAGAGGATGAATGCACGTGGTGAACGATCCACAAATGCAAAGTCACACACTCACATGCAAAACTACAGATTTCAAAATAAAATGTAACTTAATTTTTACAATTGAGAATTTGTGTGAAAAAATTCTGCATGCAAGTCTAACTTTTGAATAAACTGATTTTATGAATCCAAAATTCTGCATAGATATTTTTTACAAAATGTGTAACATTTGTCTCATAAATATCCACATTCACAAAGGTGAAGAATGCACAATTTAGGTGATCCTCAAATTCAGTATCAGATTCTCGAATGCAAAAACACAGATTCACAAAACAAAAATATGTTTTATTCACAAATATATATATACAAATCTAATTTTGCGTGCATAAATCCATAAATGCAAGTCAGGGATTGTGAAAAAATCTGGGATTTTGAATTAATCTTTCTTTTTGCGTCAATAAATTAATATGAAACAAATCTCACCCCATAGGGAAATAGGCCATCACAAAAAATGGATGACACAACGTGTGCCAACAAACAAGGACTGGACTGGCAAAGTAATTGACATTCGGAAAAAAATGAATAAAATAACTTTTGCACTCACTTTGAAAACTCAGACTTTGGACTAAACAGAAAAGAAAAGTATATTTAAGATCCTGCCAAAGAATTGACCATTATTATCCCAGTTTGGAATTTTTTTAGGTTTAAATGTTTACTTCCTGGTTATAAATCATGACATCACACTAGGAAATTCTGTAACTGTAGTAACCATGTTGTACACTGGGTGAAAACTCCTCTAACCTCACCAAAATTATTATTTGAAAAAAGAAAATATGTGGGAATGCCTTTATTTTGTTGAATTAATGCTTAAACTATCAGAAAAAATGGTTTCTTGTGCCAAAATGTCCTCATGTCATCATGTTTTGGAAGTCTGCACTTCCTGTGATTTTCATATTCATATTTTTCAACTTTTCTTCACAAACTGACTCTTGATTGGTGTGAAGCTCATTCATTCATTCATTCATTTTCTACCGCTTATTCCCGTTAGGGGTCGCGGGTGACTGGAGCCTATCCCAGTGACTTTGGGCCTTAGGCGGGGTACACCCTGGACAGTGGCCAACTCATCGCAGGGCTGACACAGAGAGACAGACAAGGACAGACAACCATTCACTCTCACATTCATACAGTACTGGCAATTTAGAATTTCCAATTAACCTGCACAGTCATGTCTTTGGACGGTGGGAGGAAGCCGGAGAACCCGGAGAGAACCCACGGTAACACGGGGAGGACATGCAGACTCCACCCAGAGAGATCGTGTGATGTTGGGGTGGTCTGGGATTCGAACCCACGATGTTGGGGTGGTCTGGGATTCGAACCCACGATCTCCTTATTGAGAGGCAGAAGCAGTTGGTTCATTCTGTGTCATCCGTTTTTTTGTGATAGGTTTTTCTTCTCTTTTGCTGCTGCCAAAGTTGCTTCGTCAAAAGTATCCTTTCATTGTTTCTATTGCAGGAGTTGTGTGACCCAGATACATTAGTCAGGAAGGATGTTTATGTTGAAAATAATTCCCAGTGCTCAATGGAGGACCACAGATCACACATTTGGAGTAAATTCAGCTGGAAAAGTCAATTTTTTTCTATAACATCTTGTCAAAGTTCTAACTATTCACCAGGAAATGCAAACTGCTGGAGAAACTGTAGATGGCACACCCTTACCTTGTGTTTTGGGACAGTCTTGTTGCTCAGAAACATTGGTCTGAGATTGACAAAGCAATGCAAACTGTGTGTGACATTTTAGAACTGTGCATTTGGGCTCAAAAACTCCTGCCATGGAAACAATACAGTTATATATTTAGAGCAGTGGTTCCCATCCTTTTCCTTCCAGCAACCCATATTTTACCCATTTACGTGATTAGTGACCCAGTTATCCTTCTCTTACCCAGGAAGCTACTGTCTTCAAAAAAGAAAAAAAAAGTTGTTTTCTGGTAGAATGGTAAAGAATTCTTAAAATAATGAAGAAGTTAAAATAACAGTAATGGTAATAAAATACTTTATATAGGCAATTAAAATTCAATTATCTAATTAGAATTTACAAAATCTAGTTTCGACCTCTTTTCTAAAAATCCTGGGGACCCCCTCAGAATCCAGATTGGGAATGCATGATAGAGTATACTCTTGGCATCAGGGAAAAAGGCCCTTATGAAAAAATGAATCACACAAACTTCAGCTACAATCAAGGACTGGACTGACCACATAAGTCACATATGCTAATTGAGGGAAAAAAATCACATTCGGATTTGAATTTGGAATCAAATTGGACTTGTACTATGGACAATATGTACCTTTATTTTTTATTTTAACTCGTCTGTTGTCTTTTTTTTCTTTCTGTTGTGTTCTTTCAATGTTTTTTGTTTTGTTTACTATTATAAAATCGAAATCGTTCCGTCATTTTGGTCCAGTATTTCCCAAGAAAAACATTGGTACCCCAGCTTTAAAAGTCGCATTGAACATCGACAAGCTTTGAACCTGTTTGTATTTAAACAGTCACTAAATTTCCCGCAGTGAATGATGATAAAGGTCAAAGGTCACTGCTCAGGGTGCTCCCCATTCAAGGTTTTATAAGTGTTATGACAAAATGCGAGGACCAACAAGCCACACAAACACCACAAAAAAAAAAAAAAAAAAATATGGCAAAGGTTGCATTTTTGGTCACGCCTTTCCCTTGAAGTTGGTTTATGGAGTTCTTGGAAAAGCCTTGTCCCTCATTCATCAAACTTCAGGCTTTTTTCCACAACCACAATCACCCTTATCAGCACCGTGTAGCTCTGATGGTGGCACAAACAAGGAAGTGGACCGTATCTATAAAGAACATCTCACTTTTCATAGAAGAATTACCATTTTGGTGTGGTCAGCAACAACTCCAAATGATTAATTGTCTTTCCTGGTGGTGTTATAAGACGTACTGTAACTGTGTTTGTGGGACTTTGAAAAGGCCAAAGTTTGCATTGTGGTTTGCAAATTACTCAAGGCTTGCCAGAGTTAAAATTGATGATGTCTTATTTCTTTGGCGGAGTTAAAAAAAAAAGAGGCAATTTTTAGATTTAAGGGTAGTCAATGTGTTGCTTTACAGTCAGTGTTTTTGAGCTGGTTGATGATTACGGCACAATCAACGGTGGAAATGTTTATGGTGGAGCAATAGTAAGGGTTTGCCCACCAACCCAGAGGTCTGTGGTTTGAGCTTCTCTCAGGTGCTGCTGCTGTTTTGTGTCCTTGGGCAAGACTCTTTACCCGCCTTTTAGTGTTCAAGCATTTGGGGATTTCATGAGATTCATGTATCGCTGCACATTCTGTCTGTTAGTTGATGTGGTTGTGTTGAAAAAGTCAGTTTTGTTGCTGCAAAAAAGAGTTGACTTTATTGTTTTTTATCTGGATTTAATTCGTTTGAGTTTGTTTGTCTTTATTTCGAACTCAAAAAAATAGGTATCGAGACAGAACGAATGAAGACAATTACATTTTGATTCAGTTGGTCTTCTCCGCAGACACCTGGCCCCAAAAGAACCAATAACACAACATTATTAACATTATTCATTCACAAAACACTTACTGTATATGAATAAATGCATGAAAAGGGGAAAGTATAAACTTATTTAGTCCCATCCCTTTTTGTTGTTCAATAAATCATATTTTTATGCATTCCGCTTCCAGATCATATTATCAAAAAAAGAAAAAAATATCAGCTATATATTTTTTTTTCAACATTATTCATAACAGGAACTCACACTCTGTTTAATACATCATTAGTACATTATTATTACCCTTCTTGCATTATTTAACACTCACAGCACTCTCATGAAGATGTTTTTTTTTGTAATTATTGCTTTATTGCTTTACATTCAGACCTCCTTTTAATTCCCTGTAAACTGTTCCATAGTCTTAATCCACAAACTGAAGCACAAAAATCTTTCCGTCGTCAGCACTCTCACTGATTTAAAGTTCATTTTATTTCTCAAGTTTAAAAGCCCCTTCATTCCCAATAAAGAGTTTTTGAATATTTTCAGGTTTTGACTCAATGATAGTTAATTGCTCATGTGAAGCTGAATATTTCTGACAAAACAATAAGAAAATAAATCTGCCAATGGAGTAAGTAAACTTATTTGCACTTATTACTTATTACTACACCTTTAATTTGCCTTGACAAACCTGGAACAATAACTTAAGTCACATACACTTCATGCTTGAGCAGGCTTAGTAACTATGTAGGGCTTCACAAATGAGAAAAGGCTTGTTTTTACTCAAAATACAGTGCTATCAATTCATTTTTGTCACAAAGGGTTGCTTTTACAAGACATTACAAGCCTGTTTGGTATAGTCCTTTAAGGTTAGGAATCAGGGTTAAAGTATAATTTAGCTTGAAGTGAGAAATAATGTATTGAAACAAGTCAGAAATGGTTTGAAACAAGTAAAATAATCCAGTCCCATTACATAAATCTGTCAAAATATCCACAATTTTGATTAATATTCTGAAATCATTTTTTTTTTTTTTTTTGCAGCAAAGATTATTTTATTTTCCAGTTCACTGACGCAACTCACACAAGGCACAAAAGGATTTACAAAAGAGAGACTATAAATGAGAGACATCCACTTTACAGAGGCATATTTACCAATCATTTGTAAGTGGGATAAGAATGTTGAGCAACACGTGCCAGACTTTGTAGTGACATGTTTGTGTTTGCATTTGACGAAAAAGAAAAGACAGGAAAAAAGAAAAAAAAACAAAAAACAAATCCGCACCAAAACATATTATTGATAAGCCTTTCCAATTGTGCCTTTGGAAGCTGGAGATTCAAATGACTCAGACAGCATTCTTAGTCACTATATTGTTCAATATTCTGCTGCAGTGTTTTATTGATACAACTCTGCATATTCCTCATCCTTCATTCCTCATTTGAAGTCTCTGTTCATAGTGCTTGAATCCTCACAAATCTCACTTCATACTGCCATTGTGTCCTGTGTAAACCCATACATCTATAACGTAAAATAACCGAGTTGATGAATCTATTTTGGAGTCTTCGGTTGTCCATAAGCTTTAGCTCTCTACTTCCCATAAAGTATGAGCTAGTTGTGGATGTAATGTTTGATGTTTTAATAATGTGTTTATATATGTGGCTCTCTGCTTTCTCTGCTCTCTCCGCTCCCTCAAAGCCTGTGACACTGCTGAAAACCCCTGGAGAAAGAATAAACATATACGCTCCTATCACCTCTTCCTCACATGAAACACAGCCCACAGATCCAGTGAATAAAACAACAGCCACAAACACACATAACTCTATTACTGATTATAGATTATATATAAGCTGTGTTTTCAAGTCATATACAGCATCTTACTTTCTGGATTAACTGCAAATCAAATAGACCCATAGATAACACATATCACATTACAGTTAGTTATAGTTGAAATGCATTAAGGAAAGACACTGCAAGTGAAAAAAAAATCTGTAGTTTCCTTATATAAAATGGGAAAAAAAAGCCTTTTCATTGTATTGATTTTGTTTATTTAACACAATTTTACATATTTGGGACATAAAAAGCTGAAAGAAGAGACCTAGGGTTACACTTCTTGCTTTATTTAATTTACATTTTAGATACATAAAAAGAAATAAAAAATACATGGATATGATATTTAATGAGTAGACTAAATTGTAAAGATTTTGCCTTAAAATTTAAATATTACGAAATGATTGATTGAGTTTATCCTTACAAAATCCGGATTATATTTAGGTACCAACAAATCTTTCTGTATGATCTGTCAAAAAATGATATTAAATACAAATCTGTAACGCTGATGCTACTTTAAGAGCTGATCTTTATGTCTCTGGGACAAAAATGGATTGGAGAAAAGTGCTTTTGAAGTTACACATATAAACCTATTGATGGAAGTTTATTAAAGTAAAGAGCAAACAGACAAAAAATAAAGCAAATTATTCTTTTGCCTGTGTCTTGCCATAAATATTAGCGGAACATTTTCAAGAGTAAAGTGGAATGTTTATCCAATGAGCTTTAGTCCTGGTTTAGACCTGGTTTACTCCTCGTTTAGACCCGGTTTACTCCTGGTTTAGACCTGGTTTAGTCCTGGTTTAGACCCGGTTTAGTCCTGGTTTAGACCCGGTTTACTCCTCGTTTAGACCCGGTTTAGTCCTGGTTTAGACCCGGTTTACTCCTGGTTTAGACCTGGTTTAGTCCTGGTTTAGACCTGGTTTTGTCCTGCTTTAGACCCGGTTTAGTCCTGGTTTAATGTAAGTGTTCTCATGTGAAGACTGGACCAGCTATAAACATCTGCAGCGCAAATGACTTGAACTTGTTTTTGTTTCGATTGGGAAGGCGCCACAATAGCACTGGTGGCACATTACTTTAGCGGTTCTAATATTCTGTCTTATTTCTACTTAAATCCTCAAAAGTTCTTGTAAAATATGATCCCACCCTCCGGCATTTGCTAATACAGACTCCATGGTATCTTTAAATATCACTTATGTTTATGAAAAAAGAATAACCAGACTATTTATATCCATATGTCTCCTTCAATCGGATGTGACTATTTGTGCCCATTAGTGCCACATTTGGGCTCGTTTCACACTCGCGTTGGCTTTAACTGCTTGTGCGGGTCTCCATAAGGAAGCCGTGTGTTTCATGTTTGTGCGTCCTTGTGCATCTTTGCGTATCCAACAAAAGGGGTCAATGTTGCGATTGCCTGCGCCTCGCTCTGCAAATGAATGAAGCCGATTGTTCATTAGCGCCATAACTCCTCCACGGCATCGAGCTCCACTACGGCTTTGAGAAGGGCCTCGGGGATATTCCTCCGCATAGTTCAACAGATTTAAAGTCAGATTTTTATTGCCCGAATGCTAAGTAAACAACATCACATGCTGCTGCGGTGAGATGAGGGATAAGGAGTCGGCGTGGTGGCACAAATGGGGAGTAATGGGACGTATGTGGTGAAGTGTGGAAGGCGCTGGGGTTGTTGGTGTCAGCAGAGGTCAAATGAGAAAAGGCTAATGAGACGGGTTCAGAGCGTTGTTGGTCTGAGCTTTGTTTGTGAATATTATTTAATACATTCTGCAGGGGCGAAAGAGTCGAAGGGAGAGAAGTTAAAAGAATGCCTCTGAACGAACTTTAAAGAGGCAGAAAGGAACAAATGCGACTAAAGTGATAAACGAAATTGGACCTTTTGGTTTAGCTTCTACACAGTTAATAATGTGTATGCAAATTATAGCCTTCACAGTTCAGATAAAACTGTTTCAATTATTGCAAATGAGTTAAAAAAAAAGGTAATTTCTGCAGATGTTGAAAATGCGTAACCTGACATCACACACTGTTATTGTTTACCTTTGCAACCTTTGGAACGTCTTCATAATCCATTGCCCTCTTGTTTCCTTTAGACTCTGTTGGAGCAGGATTATGACAACTAACTGACGATGTTTTAATTAGAGCTCCATGTGCACCAATTATAGAAATAGATAGCAAGAATACATGTTTGAAACGGTTAATTTAAAAGCTAAAAGATAGATAGAATTAGTATTTTGGTTATTATTAGTGAAAGCTTCGCACTACAGTTATATTGCATCTGTGTAGATCTGCATATATGTTAGTAGTTAAATAAAAAAACATATATTTTCTCTTGTTTACTGGTTTCATTTTTGGTTAGTTCTACTATATACCTGATTTGGACCTGGTTTGATTTTGGATTATCCATCCATCCATCTTCTTCCGCTGAACTCCTCCACTTGAGGCAAGGACTCCCCACCCACTCGGAGAGGGCAAGCCACCTTTTTCCGGTCGAGAACCATTCCCTCGGATTTGGAGGTGCTGATCCTCATCCCAGCCGCTTCACACTTGGCTGCAAACCGTCCCAGTGCATGCTGCAGGTCCCGGTTTGAGGAAGCCATCAGGACGACATCGTCCGCAAACAGCAGAGATGAAATCCTGTGGTTCCCAAACCGGACGCCCTCCACACCCTGACTGCGCCTAGAAATTCTGTCCATAAAAACTATGAACAGAACCGGTGATAAAGGGCAGCCCTGGCGGAGTCCAACATGCACCAGGAACAGGTCTGACTTACTGCCGGCAATGCGAACACAGCTCCTGCTCCGGTCGTACAAGGACCGGACAGCCCTTAACAAAGGGCCCCGAACCCCATACTCCCGGAGCACCCCCCACAAGGCGCCCCGGGGCACACGGTCGAATGCCTTCTCCAGGTCCACAAAGCACATGTGGACTGGTTGGGCAAACTCCCATGAACCTTCAAGCACCCGATGGAGAGTATAGAGCTGGTCCAGTGTTCCACGACCAGGACGAAAACCACACTGCTCCTCCTGAATCCGAGGTTCGACTATCGGTGGGATTCTCCTCTCCAGTACCCTGGAATAGACCTTATTGGGGAGGCTGAGGAGTGTGATCCCCCAATGATTGGCTCCACAGTCCAAGTGGATGTGTCAGTCCTAGTTCATTTGCAGCCTGTCCGTCCGTGGGAGTAGGATCTCTCCTTCACTGTGGTTCTCCCCGAGGTTTCTACTTTTTCCCATGGGGTTTTTTGTAGTTTTTCCTCGCCGCGAAGGAGGGTCAAAGGACAGGGTCGTTCTGGGACAGTTATCTGAACTGCTTTCTACCTGTGGCCCATTGAGGCAACTGTTGTTGTGATTTTGGGCATTATAAAAATAAATTGATTTGATTTGATTTGATTGGAACACACCCTCCGCTCCCCCTTCTTATATAGAGGGACCACCACCCCGGTCTGCCAGTCCAGAGGTACCGTCCCAGACCGCCACGCGATGTTGCAGAGACGTGTCAGCCAAGACAGTCCCACAACATCCAGAGACTTAAGATACTCAGGACGGATCTCATCCACCCCCGGAGCTTTGCCACCAAGGAGCTTGGATTTTGTATTATTCCTAGTTTAATTGTCCTGGCAATTGGCAGTTTTGTATAGGAAGGTTGGTAAAGAATTTTGTATTTGTTTTTTCCACAAATGCAGTACTTATTTTGACATTATTTTTAATATTTTGTGTGATACCCCCCAAAAAAATCTGACCCTCTGAAAAATGAAGTTCACTAGTCCTGTATTAGAGGATCATGATGCTGTAACCAGTCAATCTGTAATAACACCTGTAAATAGAGTAAATGTGAAGTGTAACGTCAATGTTAAACTGTACATCACAGGCTCGGCAATAGAGACAAGCAGGTGGCGAGCCCTTCACCAGAAAGGTCACCTGTAACCAGTGTTGGGTGTAACGTGTTACTAAGTAACGCATTACTGTAATTAGATTACAATTTTCAGAAACGCAGTAGTGTAACGCGTTATTATGAAAATACCTGTAATTACATTACAGTTACTGACAAAGTACTTAGTTCGTTACTAGCATAGAACTATAATACATCCATGATTACTAGCGCCACCGGCTCGGCTTGCCCGGGTGCGTGGCGACGTAATTACGTCATTACGCTTAAAAACACGAGTCACGTTGTCGAGCATGCTGCACGAGTAGGGGAAAAAACAACATAGCGGAGGTGTGTGAGCCGAAGGCGTTTCACAGGTGGAAATATGCACACTATTTTAAGTATGTCGAGCAAAAACAAAAAAATTTGGGCGTTGAGTGCAAGCTCTGCCTGGGTAGCAAACGATTATCAACTGCAACCAACTCATCCTCCAACCTTCTGAAACACTTGCAACGTCAACACGCAAATGTGAAACTTGTTGCTAAAGAAGAGCAGCAAGCTGCTGCCACCGCCTCCTTCGACGAGACACCGACAAGAGGCAAGCAACCTCGGCTTGAATTACGCTGTCAGGTAACCTCAAAGGCAGAAATAAACAGGCTTGTTGCAGCGTTTATTGAAAGCGTTTATTACTTATTTGTTGTTGACATTTATTTAAAAGGCTTTAATAAAGCATAAATATACATTTTTGAGTTGAGTTTTTTTATGTGAGACAAGAAAGTAATCCCAAGGTAATGTAACTAAGTTACTTTCTTGAGGCAGTAACTAAGTAATGTGACTAATTACTTTTTAAGTAATTAGTTACTAATTTAACTAATTACTTTTTCAAAGTAACTTACCCAACACTGCCTGTAACATCCTAGTTATGCAAAGTAAAGAGCAGAGTGTCTAAAACAAGTCAAATCTAGATGTAACTGCACACGTTCCATTGTAAAACTAAAAGATTCAGTGACTCTTAATGTTGTGTCGGCCGATCCATCTCACTCGATGCCACTGTCAAACAAACAAACTCGTGGGTTGGTTTTGTGTGAGCGACAGTGACAGATCACGTTATCATTAATAAGTGCGTGTGACTAACAGGCCTTTGTACTGGACCGAGCACAACAAAGAGCACGTCATCGCTCTGGTCATTCATACTATGACAGAAGGCAGGTACAGTACTTTTCCGCTATATTTTACCTTCATTTTGCTAAATAAGTTATGAATTGGCTGATGTTTGCGTCAATGTGTGCAACGTGAAGGTTTGGGTTGACTTTTGGCAGACATAGATTCATGTTTTCAGGCACAGTCTTCATTTATTTATTCCTTTGAATACACTTAATTTAATATTTAACACAAGATTTAAGATTCGTTTAAGAGTCATTCATTCCTTTAGTGCCGATGACAGGTTGGACGACTCATTTGACTAAAATGAAGTTAAGATAAATATATTTCAAAGTTTGCCAAAATACTTTACACATTTTATCCCAGTTTAGCCTTTTTTTTTTTGAGTTTTTATTTGATTTTACTTCCTGGTTATAAATGATGACATCACAGTGGGACATCACTTAGCGACCACACTGTAAACTGGGCCAAAATTTCTCTAATGTCACAGATTTTTTTAATTTGACAAATAAAAATACACGTGAACACCTTTGTTTCGACGAATTAATGTTTAAAGTGTCAAAAAAGTAGTTTATTTTGTGCATAACCTTCGTCTCCCTAGTCATGTCATCAGTTTATTTACTTAACTTTCAACAGATTTTTCCATTTTTTTCCCACAAACGGCTACTTAATCGGTATAAAAGTTTAATTCACATTTACGACAGGTATTAATACACTAAATAAAGTCAAAATCAGAAGTCATACGCAGAAGACTAGAAAGAAAGACAGGTAGTGACAGTTAAACAATAACAAACAGTAAAATAAAACTAGCACAGGGCTGTTTTAATCCTATTGTGTTTTTCCACTGAAACTTAAGTGCAAACATTCCAAGTATTTTGAGCACGACTTCCAGAGTTTGTTTTAGTGTACAATTGTCTCAATACAGAACCAGGGGTAAATTAGAAAGTTCAATGATCAATTATTTTTTGATATAGCGAGCTGAATATGGCAACACGGTAAGAAACTAGCACTCCCGCTTCACCGTCAGAAGGTCCTGGGTTTGACTCTGGTGGGGTGTAGTACATTTTTATACAGAGTTTGCATGTTCTGCCTGTGTCTGGGAGGGTTTTCTCCAGTACACCTGATCATGCTTGGTCCAGATTCCCAAACACTGCTCCGAACAGCCCACAGTGCCTCGGTGAAACGCAAACAAATGTATCCACAGCAATAAAGTAATAAAGATCAATAAAGTAACACTACACCTAGATATGGAGCTCACCACCGCACACCCACTGATAGTAAAAGAAAAAATGTATAAAAGCTTGCTCAAAACGAATCAGCTACGTAGTGAGTAATAAGCATAAGACATTTAATTTAAATCTGTTTCTGAAACTTTAAAGGTCCCATATTCTGCTATTTTCCCCATTACACAGTCTATTCTAAGGGCTTTGTTGATCAATTTTTGCGTTGTGCAATATCCTTAACATAACAGTTTCCAAAAAACACCCATTTCTTGGACTGGCCCCCCTCCTTGCAAAAGCAAATGGCTCACTCTGAGATCTGACCCCCCCGAACAGAGAGCAGGCTGCCTCCCCCGCCCAACCCGCGAGCCTCCCCCGCCCAACTCGTGACGAAGCCTAGAGCGGAGATAGTGCGCATGTGCCGTGTGCTCCGGTAAACAGCGATACACAAACACAGGAATAAACCTTTTCTCCGTCCTGACGGTGCGTCGAGTCCTACGTCCTGGATCTGACCTGGAGTTTGACGTGCTCCAGTACCTCGACGACGGACGTTGCCGTTTGGTGAATAACAAGCTAACTCTTCTGTCTGTCGTATCTGTCGTGTAATTACTGTGTAGCATTAGCATTAGCTGTTTTTATTCTGCGGCTGCGCGCTTCCCGGAGGCGTGGCCTGAGCGCCGCATCATCCTTGTGAAGCCGCGTCATCCTTGTGAGGAGCCCCCGTCTGCTGCTCAGCCGAGGGGGACGGAAAAGACAGTTCTCTAGCGAAAGCATGCGGGAATCAATCAAAAAAACTCTTTGGGCACACATACGAGGCCCAAATAGCACTGTAGGGAGGTTAAAACCTCTGAAAAGTCAATTTAGCATGTTATGGGACCTTTAAACCACTCAGTTATTGAAACATGATGCCGAATTTTAAGTTTAACGTGGGTTTTTTGGGCTATAAAACAACCGCCTTATGGACATTAGTTACTACATAGCTGGTTTGCCTCCGTCATGCCGTTAAACTTGTAATATTTCAATTTGTCAAAATCCCTACGGCAAAAATGAATGGCTTACATGTGGGCCGGCATTATGATATACTGCATATTTGTAATGGTCATTATCTTGGCCATTTTACTCATAATTTTATTCACCAGATACACAAACAGGTAGCATGTATGAAAGCATTGATTAGGGACTAATTGAGGCCAGTAGTGAAGCGTGTGTTTGCTCCTCCTCATTAGTGTGAGGAATGTGCCGCCTCTGACACACCGACATTCATTAACTAATAATGCACTTTTACAGGTGGACAGGGCTCAGAGGGGAGAAAGGTGTCACTGCAAGAATGTGAAACTAAACACAACGTCTGTGCGAACCCACTCGCTCCGTCTCCAGTGCATGCCGTCCTTTTCTTGTCGTTTTGACATTTGGATTGCTTTACTGAGATATAAAAATATTCAAAATGAAGCTGATCCATGCATGTATTCTTCTCATTTGTTTGTGAGGTGTTTAGATAGTTTAGATAGACATGGTTTTGTTCAATTTATGATTTATTCCTGGTCAAATACAGGATTTGGTCTGGGTTTAGTCCTAGTTTAGTCCCAGTATTGATGGGGTGTGAATGCACTGAGTTGGGAAAAATATCTAATTGTGTGACTGTTGTAATTGTTAAAAGATTTGCGAGTTAGGTTTTATTAATGGGATTCATATTAACGTTTTTGTCGCTTTTAATGTTTTTCTTTTAAGTTTTTAGCTGCGTTTGTGTTGCTTAGGGTAGTCTTTTTCAACCTTTTTTGAGTCATGGCACACTTTTCTTGTTTGAAAAGGTTCAGCGGTACACTTTCTACTGAAATATTACCAAATTACAACTTTTAGGGGGGAAGAAAAGGAGTATAACGTGGCATAAACAGTCTATGCCACTGTCTGGAGCTTTAAATTTCGCAATGATGATTACTTTTTGGATCAGATCTTTTCTCAGAACACTCCAAAATGGTAAAATATTCAGCGTTCCCCGGCACACTGGTTGAAAGTCAAGGGCTTAGGGAGTCACTATTAGACATGTTTTTTTCTAGTTTTAGTGGCGTTTTTGTTGTTTTCAGTCATGCTTTTGTCGCTTTTAGATGTTTTTTTTACGTTTGTAGCTGCAGATGCGACGCTTTTAGTTGCGGTTTTTTTTGTTTTAGTTGTTTGTTTCAGAACAAGTTTTAACAAATCTAAACTACAGGGTTAGATTTGTGAGTTATGTTTTATTAACAATATTCATCTGGATGTTTTTTGTCGTTGGTTTTTGTTTTAGTGTCCTTTTTGGCGCTTTGTGTCGTTTTTGCTGCTTTTAGATGAGTTTTTATGGTCTTAGTCACACTTGTGTCACTTTAGTGTTGCTTTTGTGTCACTATTTGACCTATTTTGGTCTAGTTTTAGTGACGTTTTTGTCACATTTAGACAAGTTTTTCACGGTTGTGGTGCTTTTAGTTGCATTTGTGTCACTAACAGAAACGTGTTTCTGTTTTTGTTTTAGTGTTTGTTTCAGAACATGTTATAACAAATCTAAACAACAGGGTTAGCTGCTGGATATTTTGTTGTTTGGAGGAAATTATTGCACGTCAAAAATGTACCTCTGCAATGTGCTAATTAATTGTGTCCATTCAAATTGTGATTTTGCCTCCGATCATATGTTGTGAGTGACCAAAACTGTTTTTGCAGAAACAAGCAGTGGATTTGTGCGCGCAGAATCAGACCAGAGACTCACAAAGATGAGGAATGCAGATATAATCATAGTTTAAAAAGAAACGTTAGTGTTTCAAGGAATTTTTATGATTTGTTATCAGTGTTTACTAATTTCTCTTCTGGGCATACAACAGCCTTAGTTTCTGCAGTAGGTCAGATTTCTATGGACATTTTATAGTAAACAAAAAAATCTAGGAATAAAACAACAAATGCAGCCATATTTTGTTGGAATTATTATTATTATTATTATTATTATTAGAATTGTATAGAGAATTGGGAAAAAATATAGATATACAGTTACAAATCTTTTTTCTTTTAAACTTCAACATGAAAAGTGATAAATATTGCAACTCACAGCTTTTAAACCCTTTGTCGGTTGTCACAATAATCGTTCTTGCCAGGTATTTTCCACAAGTATTGAACAAAGCCGTGAGTCCCGGTTTGACCTTGAAGACGGCGGCTCTAGGTGAAACTACAAAGGACTTCGACGGGATGGACACAAAAGTGACAGTAATGATTAACCCAATTATTGTCCCGGACTGCGGAAGTTTATCTGGATTGATCTGCAGCGGGTCCAGCTCTTGACAGCTCGGTGAAAAGGAGCTGGTATTTGTTTCACGTCGACTCAAAAGAACATCAAACACTCGAGTCGGAGAGAGCGTTACGGAGGAATCATTTGATCAATATCCTGGGCTGGGCCTGAGTGTGTCTTTATCACGGGTCATGGTTGAGCTCGTGTCTTCAAAAGGGGCAGAAAAAAGTAGGCACATCTTGAAACCAAATGTTGCCTTCATGTTGTGTTTGTACAGTATAATGTCTGAGAAAACAACAAAAACATGATGTAAAAAACTGAGGCTACAACGTGACAAAAACTACACTAAGAGGGGCACAAACTCGAGTAAAAGCGACATAAACGTGACTTAAAATGACACAAGCACGGCAAAATATACATATAAAAGTGACAAAAACAGTACTAATAGTGACATAAACATATCAGCAACAAAAATGCGACAAAACCGTGACAAAAACACAACTAAAAGCAACACAAATGCGACCAAAATTGTAAAAAACATATGTAAAAGCGACCAAAATGACACCAAGCGACAAAAGGGTTCATGTTTCGATCTTTTCGTCAGTTCTCCTGGTCGTGTTTAAATGTGACTCCAATTATTAAAACATGAATCGCACATCTAATCGCAATCGCCGTTCTTGTCAGATAAATCGCAATTATATATTTTTCCCAGATCGTTGTGGGGTATAATGAGTATGCATTTACCTGGAGCCAAGTGCCTTTTGATAATCCTCCAATGTGCACACTAAAAGCCACACAAACACGATTAAAGCTGTAAAAAACTCGGACAAAAATGACATCAAGTGACAAAAACAACATTAAAAGTGACAATAACACGAGTATAAGCGGCAAAAACAACAATAAGTGACAAAAACACGCACTCCCACACTCCACAACGATCAGGGAAAAATACTGAATTGGAATTTTTCTGACGAGGGTTAGAATTGAGATTAGATTTGCGATTCAAGTTTTAATAATTAGGTTCACGTTAAACACAAGGACAGGACAAGTAAGAACAAGCTCTATCCAGTTATTTAGGTGATTTTATTTTACAATTCTTCAAAATCAGAGGTGGGTATGCTACGTTTACTCGAGTAACTTTTTAGAATAGTTTTGTGGCACTACTTTTACTTCTGCATTGTGTGTTGTTTACTGAAGTTTGAAGTAACAATACTCTTTACTCTCTTTAGTGATAGTTTTGGTTCCTCTTCCCACTACAACGTATGACGATAATAAGTTAATGTGAAGTTGAACAACATAAACACCAAACACCAACACTTATGATTTGTTTTTGTATGATTTTTCTTTGTAAATAGTACCAGATAATGTTTTTTCTGCCCGATTACATTAACTCATAATGAATCGAATTTGAAATACATTTTATCTTCACACTGTTAGTTCTCAGGAAGTGCAGTAGTTTAAATATTTGGGTCACTTTTTATTTCTACTTGAAGATTTCCACTTTGCTTCTTTAATCTAGACTGGTTCTAATGGACGGTTGTGGAAGAGAAGCCCAAATATGTACTTAAGTGGTACTTAAAAAATATATTACTCAAGTAGAACAAAGTAGTAGTCCAAATGATGAGTAAAAAGAGTATTTAGAGAAATGTTACTTGAGTACTAAGTTACAGTTTAACATTAAATGTATTTATAATATGATTTATGATTTGAGTTAAATCATGCACAGACAGAATGACAGAATTTACAGAATTCCAATGAAAATACACAAACTCAAATCATATCTAAACTTAAAGTGGAAGTATGAAATGTTCATAAAACTTTTGTCGTTTAGACTTAAGTAAGTAAGAGTACTTCTAGGAGTAAAAGTATGGTGTCAGAAAACAATTTCCTCAAAAGGTTAAATTAAACTGCGTAAAGTTAGGCATTATCAGTTACATTTACTTAAATCTCTTTTTGAGGAAATTATGCTTTTCAGAGTAGTTTTTGGACTGTATATGTTTACTCCTACTTAAGTAATATTTAGTTTGAAGTAACAGTACTCTTACTTGAGTACAGTTTTGGTTACACTTTATGTTGACAGTGTTAAATGATTTGAATCTTTGTGTTTCTTGCACTGTCCTACAGAGAGAGATGATTTTATTTTTCTCACTTTTACACACCTGCATTTTAATGTCTCACCTTTGAAAATACCAGATTTTGTGCATTATTTATTATTCGTTTTTCCTTCAAAATTAACTTCAAATTATTAATCCGATGTTATGTCCAGACATTTAGTCTTACAATCACTCTTACTTGAGTGGTAAAATTTCCAAAGCCCATTTTTACTCTTATCTCAGTGATTTCTTGACCACTTTGTACTTCTACTTGAGTAAGATTACATCAACTACAGTTTTTGGCCACTGCTCCACCCACTTGTAATACATAACTCTCTTCACAGTCTGTTTTGAATCCTTGTTCCTCGTCATTCACTTCATAAAAGTCACGTGGATAAAACCCGCACACACTGTTCAATTCACAAAGGCCCAAAGTAGTAACGTAGTAAACCCATAATACTTCCACGCGTAAACCCGGGCCGCTCGTAAGAAGTTCCTGGAGCTGTTTTGATTGGCAGTTCTGCCAGATGGGAGGGTCAATTCTGCATCAAACCACGTCTGAAGTCCCGCCTCGCAATGTGGATCCTGCCGGAGACGCGAGGCTATAAAATGAAGGAACTTTGTGTAACTGGGACGCACTTTCTGTCTGACTTTCCCCCCGCGGAGAGCTCCCACAGTCGGGCTCTACACTCGTACCGCTCCGTGCCTCAGACGCGTCACCCAGAGACTTACCGGAGCCGGGTTTGAGCGCGTTTGGGAAACCGAAAAAGTCGCTCCACACGCCGGGGACAGAGGGCAAACAGCGCAGCCATGGCGGGGGACGGAACGGACCAGCGGGCGCTACAGTATGAGCAAACTTTGGTGAGTGTCACTTGTTGCGTCTGGAGGCTTTTACGCGCCGCTCACGTGTGGGTCGTGCGCGTTATTTGCGGATCCGCTGTCAAAACGTGGCAAACGCATGATGGGAACACGTCTTGCGCAGGACAAACTCTGCGCTTGGCGTTGTGTCGTGCCCCTGCAGATTCTAGAAGTGATTAGAATTGGGTTTGACTGGTGAAGTTTGTGTAGATGTGAGAGTTTTGCGCGTGGTTTCACTGACAGTGCAGTGTTTTGTTGTTGTTGACAAGTCTTACTGCTGTGACTTTATTGAAGTCGGCTTGCAACACACATTTGGCTGTTATTTGTTGTGATTTCACTGGTTTGTGAGTGAATTTCAAACTTTTTTAGACTTTGGTTGACATCTCGAAAGAATCAGCAGGTGCCAATGCATTACTCAAATTCCCAGCCAAAGTCCATTGAGATATCCACACATTTTGGTTATTTTTTATGTCAACAAGAGGACAGAGCTGCAAAAATGTTAAAGAATATAGCCGGTGTCTTTCTGCTGTGGCTGATTACTGATATTTGCTGATAGCTTACCCAAAGCGTATAAGCGTACAGCCATAATTTAAGCCTAATTGTTTTTCTGTTTCCATTTTTACTCATTATATAAAAAGTCTGTGTAATCCCTCATTCGCCCGGGAGTGTCCCATCATAGAAAAGGTTTCAAAGGTCATCATCTGGACACATCAAAACAGTGCCCATTCCTGTATTTAATTGATTCATCTGTCCTGTGCGCTCGGGTTATGTGTCTGTACGTGTCAGGAGCTCGTTGAATGGGCTGCATCTACATAATGCACAACAGTCTTCTTCATTGCAGTTTGAGAGATAATGTTGCATAATAACAACAAATCAAGTCAGATATTTAGTGCCATCCCAGGCCCCTCGGCTGTGGCTATATATTAAATATTATGCATTAGGTACGATCTAACGAGTCCAAGAAGCAAATGAGGCTTTTCTGTATGTATTGTATTGTAATGTAATGTTATTTTTCATAAAATATGTAGTTATTTAAAAAAAAACAAAAAAACAAAAAAAACAAACAATGCCCAAATATATATGGAAAGCCCAAAATGACCAGAGCAGTTGCCTTGCAGAGCTGAATCCACGACCTTGACGTTATCAGCTTTAGCGCGATTAAAGTCACTTTGGCAAACGTTCCCTTTTGTACCTGTACCTTTTGTCCATTTTGGTGTTGAATTTGTTCAATCAAAATTTAAAATTAATATTAATTTCTCAGAACACTACATGGCTTTGGTGTCATATAGTTGTTTGTATAGTTGTGCTATTTTGAATTGAATACTTTGGCTTTAAGTATACGACACCCAATATCAACCGATACCTCTGCAAAGACTAAAATAGGATTTATTTTCTTAAAACAAAAATAAGTACGACCAAATGGATCCAAATGCACTGTGCAACTGTTATATATCCTTCAACTAAGTACAGAACAGTTTTGTATAAATAAAAGCCCAAACTGAGATTGCCCAAGCTGACAGTTTCGGTATCAATGCACCCCTAATAGAGTCGATTGGACTTTTCTCATACATGAACTGCTGGCGTTTAATTAATGCTTATTATTATACATTTTGTCTGGTCATTTCCTATTATTTGTATTATTACAGCTTCTTTAATTTTATATTAACACTATCAGTTAGTTTGCAAATATCTTAAAGTTACGTCTTTTTATGCTACATTGATTTTTCTCTGTTAGTGATGAGAGGAAATCCGTGAGCACATTTGTAGCCACAACATTAACAAATTGACTGTCAAGAGCAATGCAAACTTTATGGAAAGCAAAAACACCACTGTTTTGCATGAATCATTAGTAAAAACACTTTCCATCGGAGCTAATTGTGGGTTGAAAGGTCTTGTTGTCTAATCCACAGACAAATCCCCAACAAGTCACATAGTCTTGGATAAATGGTACGGCATCTGGCATAAATCAACCATTTGCATATGAATATAATCTACTGTGGTGAAGTGAAAAAGGCAAATAATCGTTATCTGTGTGATCTGTTGGCGTGAACTTGATCGCACCTGTTTTGATCGGCACTTTCTATCACTAAACTATTTATTCCTTTACAGCTCTGAGGTTGTCCGTGCTCCTGCCGCTCTCTGTGATTAGGCCTTGTTCTGTTTTAAAAGTCTGTTAAACATTTCCTGACGCCGCCATGTCGACCACGAGAATTCAGTTTTAAGAACGAGCAAAGAAGTACTCACAGATTTTAAAAGTATCCAGGCAAAATGTAAAATGTCTGCTATCTTCATGTGCTCCGCAAATCTCTCGGTCACTACAGTTAAAAGTACAAACTCATAGCTGTCAATACAACGATCAATACTGCTGATGGTGCTGCTGTAACATATAGGGTTGGAATGTGCAATTAATTGGATCTATTGAATTGATCGTCGTCTTTTTAATCAAGAGATCTATAGCCAATCCTCTGTCAGTAAAATCCTGTGTCTTGGAGCTCAGACTATGGTGGAAGAAATGTAAGTATTTTAGTTTTAGTCGTAGACACTGAGTAAAAGTCTGTCTTGTTTATGTTAGTAGAAGGGCTATATCGTCCAGAGTACATTTTACAAAGTACAAATCAACTTCCAACTACTTCTGTTGCTACTGAGCGACTTTAAATTATTGTTTTCTATTATAAGCATGTTTGGGCAACACAGGTGAATCAATTAATTCATTAATAATTAACATAATAATCAACTATTTTAGCAATTTAATAATCATTAACTGGTCTATAAACCTGTCATGAGCTGAGAAAAGAGGTTTTAGGACTCAAATTGAACTGCAATTGCATTAAAAGTATGTGGAAAGTTGCTGTATTTGATGAAAACACACTTCTGTCCATAAATGTACTCTTCCAGAATCTTTAAACGGCAGCTTCATCTGGGTCAAATTTTGTAAAAATCTCTTCATCATGCAACCTTTGCATTCGGAACAACTATCGCTAGAGTTATCGGTTTGCAAAATAATCGCTATAGTTGCAGCCCTAAAGCGTGTCCTATAAGGCTGAATGATATGGTTATAAAAATGAAATTGTGATCTCCCTGTTACGATCTGCTATTTTGGTTCTGTTGTCGTCGCAATTTCTCTGTTTAATGCAGATTTATTCTCAAAGACAGACACTTTATCCCAGTAAGTGACAACTGGATTTAACCAATCACAGTTAATGCACATGAATCCTATTACTTTACTGAACTCTTAAAGGTACTGTACCTGATTTTTACTGTTTTGATACATGAAAAGCTTAACTAGTTCATGTTAATGTCTTTCCATCAGTCACATGTATCGCTCACTTTCCTAATGCAGTCCCAGCATCCTAAATATTCACCGCGATGAGTTTATAAGCTCTTTTCACGAGTCTCAGCGCAAGTTTGCCGTCTCTGGTGAAGCTAAGAAACATTAGCATGCTACCGACTCGCTTCCTGCTTCTCGTAGAAAAAACGCTATATAAATAGATGCAAAGAAAGCGTAGTGGTCTCATTTTTAATTGAATAGATGGTTTATAATATATCTTTACTTATAGGCAAAAACATATTTTACTTTATTACATGGAAAAAAAATCGGGCTAGTTCTGTTTTTCACGTTCAAAACACTAAAAACCAGGTGCAGCGCCTTTTTAAAGTGTACATGAATCAGGGACAAATGGAAATCAGGATCTGTGTAATAATTTATGATATACTTTTTTGCCTTTTCACTCACTGTCTTTTATATTGCCAGAAATATACAAAACACTAGTTAGTTTGCACCTCCTGTGTGCATTGTAACTTGTATTTGTTGAATGAGTTGTTTTATTGGCCGAGTGGACCCATTGAGAGCGAGCCAGGCTTTAAATTAAACCTCGTCTTTGGTCCCGTGTTCCCCAGTTTAGAGTGTGTCTTTGTGAGAGCCCCCTCCTCGGTGTTTCCCTGCTGCTAATCGTGTACCGTGTGCGAGGGATACACAGCCAGGGCTCGCTGATTCAGCCCAGGACGACTGCCCGCTCTCAAGGCAAACGGGAAAGGATTTAAGTCAGGTCAATATCAAGTCAATTGTGAAATATCTCTGTATGAATTCACTGTGTAAGAGTATTTTCTGCAGCACAGAAACTGGAAACTGTCTTGTGCTGCAAATAAAGTTCAATATTTCAGAAAGTTTTGTGCAAGAGTCTTACACAGTTTCAGTAATCTGTAAGTCTTAATACGTACATTCATGTTGACGGAGGTCCAAAACTGTTGCTGTGTTATGAGTCAAACTGGGCCCAAAACCTTAAAACTGAAGATGATTTGCAGATGTTAAAGTAGAGATTCACGTTTTAAACACAACAAGGAGAATTGAGAAAAAGACTGGAATGTATAGTTCATACATAATATGACCTGGTGTTAAGTAGACTCTTAGCCACACCTGACAATTTTAGTAAAATCTTTTAATCGCGTGTTTGTCACTTTTAGTTGCTTTCTGGTCATGTTTTTGTGCTTTTAGTTGCATTTTTGGGGGTCAGTAGGTTTCATGTAGAATAAAACACGGCATTTTATTGTTTGGAGGAAATGATTGCGCTTCAAAAATTGCAGCCATTATGATTTGCCGATTGTGTTAATTAAAATTGTGATTCTGATTCAATTTCGATTAGTTGTGCAGCCCTAAGTTCTAGTTCTAACCTGGCTCACGCCAGATTGATGTGTAGTCTGAGTTTAGTGCTCCACATTATCAATCTGGACAGACTCTCATGTTTTCAAAAGCAAAATAAACTGAAGTACATCCGTCGATATTTGTTTAGGTTTGTCCTTTTGACTTTCTCCCAAACCACAATGCAGCGCTGTGATTGGTCTTAACTACAGAGTTACCAAGTTATTCTTTCTTTCTTTACTCATATTTTGTTAAATGCCCTTGGCGAGGACATTCTATTACCTAAATGATAAATGAAGTCTTAGTGATTTGATAATAGCTGTATTTAGAATTTCGATTGTGAAGTGCCATTGCATGTGCAGTTCATTCCTAATGCACTTGTTATGCAGTTATCAAATACTGTATGCATCAAATCTGTATGTATTATTATAAGTAACTTCCTAAATGTAAATAGAGTAAACGGCATTCCCAGAAACCAGAATGTGTGTGATTTGTGTAAAGTCCCCATGCATCAGACTGTGGGCTGCTGTAACGCTCTCTTTGTGCTGATCTGTGTGGGACTGTTGTGGGCCGGGGATCCTCAAAGAGCCCAGTGTGTGCGGCTCAAACAGAGGCTGAGGCTGGAGCGTCTGTGCCATCAGGACGGGATTTATGTGTACAAACATCCATACTGTGTGTTTAAAATGTGCATGCATCCAGCCAGGCCAAGTTACAGGTCAGATCTGCGGAAAAACCACCACACAAGTCAAGAACACATGTTTTTGAGCAATAAAAACGCACATAATGGAATGAATGGCAGACTTTGTGACAGTCCAGGCTCAGTGCAGCTTTAAGTTTGGCTGTCCAATGTTTGTTTTGTATATTATATTGAGATTAGGGCTATCACTAATTGTTATTTTAGCAGTCAACTATTCTGAAATTGTTTTTCGATGAATAGACTAGTCAAACAATTAAAAACAAACAATTGTAAATTTTGACTTTTTAAATACATTTTAACTGAATAAAGGTTGAAATATGGTGACTGAATGCTTCTAAATATAGAATATTTATGAATAAAGTGTATTATTTATGCAAATAAGTAATTGTTGTTATTGTTATATGACTTTATGATATAAAAATGTTGCTGTCTTTGTTATAAAAGGTGTTTTGGAGTCTGTATAGTCAAGTAAACGATTATGATTATCAGTTATTATAGTATTTTTTATAGTCAACTAGTCACCATTAGTCGCTTAATCATTGCAGCTCTAATTCAGATGTTGTTGAAATATACTGAAAACCTTAACGTTTCAAAAACGTTGTGGAAAAAGTGTAAAATGTTTACTCTAACATTTTGTACTGTATAGTTTGTAAAAGTTTGTTGGATTTGACCTTGAGCCATTTGGTATCAGTAGTTTTTATTTGCCAATCCATTGAAATTTTAAGTAATTGAATAATAATTTACTTTTATTTGAGCAAAGGTAAAGGTTTATTGAGGGCCTATGCAAATATTTACATAATGTACAACGTGAGGCAGAAGTTGTTGTTTAGTTAAAAGCAATATAATGCGTTGTGATAGCCCTGGTGTTATGGTCTTTTATTATTTAGTTTTATATCATCTGCAACAAGAGCCTGCTTTTATCTTGGCTTGTATTTAGAGCATGCCGTGTATTTTTTTGCCTTTTTAGATTCTTTCAATGCATAAGTTAAAATGTTAAAGTTACAGTTGCTTGTCTCAAAGATATTACACTATTTTCTGTGGATTTTCTTCTGTACTTTTGAAATTAACTGTGAGATAAAGTCTATAATCTGTTTTATAAGTTATGTTTTGTTTTAAAAGTGGTTGTGGATCAGAAAAGTGGCTTTGCTCCAGGTTTTGAGGGTAAGACTGAACCTACATCATTCTGAACAGGTCATTAATGGTGTTTCCACCTATTTGTAATAATTAGCCATTGATAAATTGCCCAGTCACACATTAAAGATACATTATAGTGCCATTCTGGAACCATGTTAAAAATAAACTTGTACGAGTTTTGAAACGTTTTGTCTTGTTACACTGGGTCGTTCATGCCTCTGGGGATAAAACATGTTTGGGCTAAACTGGGATTGAGTTGGAGAGCGCTCCAAAACATGTGCTGAAATGTAACAGATGTGGTTAATATGCAATAAAGCTATTCCAAACATCAAATGAAACCATCGACAAATTGCCATCATGCCCAGTGTTTTTTAGAATTAAAATCATTACGATTGTTAATATAAAGTACAATAATAGCTGGGTAGAGTATTACTAAAATTGTACTCAAATTAGAGTGAAATTAGTTTAAAATAATATTCCTCAAGCAGAAGTACAAAATAGTGGTCCAAGAACCACTCAAGTAAGAGTTAAAAAGTATTGGGGTAAGAGTAACTTAAAGAGAAACGGTCTGATTTATATTTGTTAGTTACTGGAGCGACGGAACATTAAAGGTCCCATAACATGCAAAATCGACTTTTCAGAGGTTTTAACCTTCCTACAGTGCTATTTGGGCCTCGTATGTGTGCCCAAAGTGGTTTTTTGATTGATTCCCGCATGCTTTCGCTAGAGAACTGTCTTTTTTGTCCCCCTCGGGTGAGCAGGCAGACGGGGGCTCATCCCATGGATGACGCGGCTTCCCATGGATGACGCGGTGTTTAAGCCATGCCTCCGGGAAGCGCGCAGCCGCAGAATAAAAACAGCTAATGCTAATGCTACACAGTAATTACACAATGGATACGACAGATCGAAGAGTTAGCTTGTTATTTACCAAACGGCAACGTCCGTCGTCGAGGTACTGGAGCATGTCAAACTCCAGGTCAGATCCAGGACGTAGGACTCAGCACGACGCACCGTCAGGACGGAGAAAAGGTTTACTCCCGTGTTTGTGTATCGCCGTTTACCGGAGCACACGGCGCATGCGCACTATCTCCGCTCTAGGCTTCGGCACGAGTTAGGCGGGGGGAGGCGCGCGAGTTGGGCGGGGGAGCAGCCTGCTCTCTGTTCGGGGGGGTCAGATCTCAGAGTGAGCCGTTTGCTTTTACAAGGAGGGGGGCCAGTCCAAGAAATGGGTGTTTTTTGGAAACTGTTATGTTATGGATATTGCACAACGCAAAATTTGATCAACAAAGCCCTTAGAATAGACTGTGTAAAGGGGAAAATAGCAGAATATGGGACCTTTAAATAAAGCACAACATTTGGTATTGTCAAAAGATAGACGCAAAAATGAGAAAAATAAATAATGCAAGAAACACAAATATGCAAATAATTTAATATTGTCAATAGCTTTTGTCATTTGTAGATTTGGGAAGAGGAACTAACACTTTTATTCATGCAAGAGCGCCAATATTTCAACAGAAGTATTACAGTAAAAGTATAGTGTCAGAAAGTTAGTCCAAAAAGTACTATTTGTTTAAAAAGTAACTCACGTAAATGTGTGTAATACCCACGTCTGTATACAGTAATAGTTGACTTGAGAATGTTTATCTCTGCAAACCCTTCCGTTTTAAGCTTCCTGTATTTTTGATGACTAAGACAAAAATGACAACAGATTTCAAAATACAAAGTCTTTTTTTTTATTTATTTATTTTTTTGCATTTTTTAAGAAGGAAGTGAAATGACTGTTTTTGTTTTTGCTTTAATTTCTGGCAATGGCGTTCTTGTTTTGTATACAGCATTGGTCACGGTGTGTGTGTTTACGGCCCTCTTTAATGCTGTGTTTTTGTTCTGTGGGGATTTTCACAACTTTAACATTCTCTCACTTTACCCATTTTTACACTTTATGCACCTAAAGTCATTCCAAACACCAAACGAAAACCTCAGCAAATTGGCCGTCAAAGTCTTTATAATGGAGCCCAACAGTGACCGCCACCGCTTTGTTCCGGAAGTCAATTTTGCATTCATTTTCCTCGGAATTAAAATAAATAATAGTTAATTCAATGTTTGAAAGCTTGCTCGTGGTGAGCAATGAGCACAAGACTTATAACTTTATCCAAACATAATAAATTGCTAAGTTATTAAAACATTCAGCTGAATTTTAAGTTGTACCCGTGTTTTTAGTTTTAGTGTTTTAGCCTTCATGCCCATTAATATCTCAATTTTTCTAAAGCTATATGGCAAAAATGAATGTGAAATTTACTTTGGGGACCACGGTGAACTTCGACGTGGGCGGGACTGTTGAGCTCCGTTAAGAACAAACAACATCAGCAATATTTACATTAAAACATACAACATTGTATACAGTATTTGACTTGAACAATGTACCTCATATCTGGCAACACGGGTCACGATTATAATATTGAAAATACACATTCTGCATGGAACATCGGGATGTTATTCCGCGTACACTGCAGCAGATTTTCCTCATGGCTGCAAAGAGAATCTGATATTGCAGCAAATTGCGAACGCTAATAGCTAGAAACGCATTAAAAATCAATGATGAGACGAGGAGTGGAAGCAAAAGTATAACAATTGAATAAGATCCTTAAGTTTAAAGCACACAGCGGTATCATTTTGAACCGAATAGATGCTTTTACAACGTATCTGTGCTGAGGCAGAACTGATTTTACATTCTTTCATGAAAAAAATGGTAGAGCACCTTTAAAGTCCAATATTGGTGTCATTGTTAAGTATTTTTGTCTATATTTTGGCATTTGTCGTCAATTATATCACACATTTTCTTTTATGTCATGATAAAATGTTTGACCATATTTGCCCTGCCCTATTTCTTCATGTACATTTCAGGTACATTTCAAGTCTGAGAAAGAAGTGAATTCATATTATCGCTCATTTGCTGTCTTTAATGCACTCTAAAGCTTATTTTTCTCCTGTGCTAATTTTCTTGACTTTAGCATTCTCTCCCTTCAGCCCTTTTTCCTCCAAGACGAGGTCGAGGAGTCGTTGACCTGTCTTTATGTTCAGAGAAAGAGCCGCTCGCTTAACGTTTGCTCAGAGTTAAGTTGTAATTGACTCACTTATAGCTCCAGATAAGCATCAAAAGCTGTTTTTCTCCTCTTGCGATAGGCGTTATTGTTTCAGAAAGTTGACCTGACCAACTTCTCCAGCGCAAACACTCGAGAGCGTTTTTATCTGGCTTTTCGAATTCTGTGCCGTCACGCACGTTTGCACAAGACCAAATTAAAAGCTAAATAAATGGAATCTAATTCAGCAAACACTTGAGAAAAAAGACTTAAATGTTGAAGCTGAACACGACCGTCTTTCACTCTCTTGTTTATTTGGCTAATGATCAATCAGATGAAAAGGGATCTCAACGTCTCGAGTGTTAGGGAGTGTCCCTGGATTTGTTTTTATATTTATATAAGATTAATGATTGCAGTTTAGTGTCTGAAGCAGTGAACGTCCACATGCTGCAACAAATTAACTTTCACTGCTCTCCATTGTGTTTAAAGAGTTATATTTAAGCTTTTATTCTGGATTTTTACTTTTAAAATGAAAATTAACTTAATTAAAAAAATAAAACCAACTCAACCCTGATTTTTCTTTTGACCACTTTTCCAATAGATAGCACCAGGATCCTCATCTAACCCAAGAATGTATCTGTTTAAATAAAGTTAAACTCTGATTGATTGTTTTTTTTAGTTTTTTTTTTATAGAGCACTTAACAACAAAGAAGGAAAAAGTGCTTTACAGAATGGTGAGATATCTAAAAACATAGACACAAAACAGTGAAATACTAATAAAGGACTTAAAATCATTAGTGGCATGATGCTAGGTGTTAAAAGCCAGTCTGAACAGAACAATTTTTAACCTGGACTTAAACAGGGCATGGGTTTTTCACAAATGACGCAAATATTTTAGAATTCATTGCTGTTATCATTTTTGGGCTGATATGTTTTCACAATAGTTCCCCAAATGTATGACAAACTCAGTGACTGTTCATACAGTGCACTGCTCTGCATAATAAAAATAAGGAAAGAGTAATATCAGTAGATGTTATTTTTAGACATTCACAATCAGGTTTTATTACTAACCCAAGAAGCAGAGTAATCACATTTTGAGCAGTAAAGTGAAGTAAAAAGCTTTATATCTTCCTTTAGGCAGTTAGTCGGCTCAAACAGAATATCATCCTGTGCTGGTCCTAAAAGGACAAATATGATGCATTATTTCATTGTTATTCACGTTTAAACATGCTCTTAATCATCTTTACTTTGGCATTTCATGTTTTAGAACTAAAAATGTAGTGTTTTTACAATAGCAATAGAACTTTGTCACAGACTTTGGATTCACCAGAGTGACTTAGCTGTGGCTCCATCTACTGGCAGCAGGGGGAATTACGTTCTAAATACACATTGCTTGTCATGCTAGCTGTGCTGAGCAGTCATGCAGCTGTAATGATCATGATTTGATGGCAGAAAGAAAGATGATGATTTATGGACTTAAAAACAGAGCAGAAGATTCTTGGAGCTATGTCACTTATAGAAAAAAACATCACACATCGACAAAACTCAGTATGCTGTTTTTGACGCTCTGGGTGAGAGGATTTTCTAACCAGGTATCATCGGACTAGCGTGAATGAAGTAAAATGCAACTAAAGGTATATTTTTGATGACGGAACAATGTTGGAACATGGTTAAAAGGAAAATATTATGCATTTTTTTGTATTGTTATAATCCTTTTAAACATGCTCTTGAGTACCTTAAATCTGCCATCTCGTGTTTTGAAACAAGCCACAGTGCATCCAGCCATCAGATGGCACCAGTGCTATATACATAATCTAGTGAAGTTGGCGCTGAAAAGACGTCATTGTGCAGATTTGCTGCAAGTGATTGTGTTTAGACGGCAGAAATGGCAGAGTTTGGTGACAATTTAAGGACTTTAAAAAACTGAACATTCTCAGATAAGTGACCTTTTGAAGTCTGAAAATCCTGGAAGTTCAGCAGGAAGTGTGTTTGACGCTCGAAGCGGGGAGGATTTTCTGATAAATCTTCCTCAAAACAGTGTGAATGCAACTGAATGCTACTTCAGGTTTTGATTATGGGACATGGTTAAAATCTCAAAAAAGTCCCTGTAGCAGAATATGTGTCCTTTTAAAAGCTAAAATGCCAAAAAGTGTAAATATCTGCCAAAAAATATACCGGTCTAAATTAGTTTGCTTTTTAGTGCAGTGAAATGGGGCATACTTTCTGTTTCTTTGCTTAGAATACAAATAAGATCCATTTGTTGTCCTCATATAATTTCTCTTCTACATTTGACCCATCAATGCCATCTTTAAATGAATAGTCTAAAAACGTCTGAACTGAAAATGTTTAGCTTTATAAATACGGCCGGTCACATGGTTTATGGTGTCACACATTAATGTCACTGAATGCTATGGTGAGTTTGACACGTCCTGCTTCAAAGTGGCCCAGTTCAGTCTTATGACCCAATATAAAATGTCCACAGCGATAATAAAAATCCAGTGCTTCCTGAGGTTTGATAGTTTGGTGGAGGATGTGGTGAGGATTGTGTGGAGCTCAGCTGATTTGTGTGTGACCCTCTCAGAGCAGCGGCAAATTGGTCTTCCTCCTTTATTTCTATTGAACAGAGACATAGAAAATACTGTCAAAGTCAATCAGTACTTTAAGGTGAGACACTACAGGGGAAGAGGAAAAAATCTTAACTTTAAACGTATCAATCTAAAACTTCTCCTGTAGTTTACTCGCAGCAATGTAAGAAAAAAAATATGTTTTTTCAAGTTTTTCATCATGTAATTTTTTCATACAGAAATTAGCCATTTATGTGTAAAAACGATCAAAATAGCACATATTTGGGATGTTTCAATCTGAAAAATGGACAGAACCAAGTTTAAATTTCTTCATTCATTCATTTTATACAGATTATAGTTTTAAAAAAGTGGATTTTAGATTTCTTATTTAGTTTTTGAGTAAACTAGAGCAGCCCTGGATAAGCGGAAGAAGATGGATGGATAGATTTGACTAAAATTGTCCTAAAAATTGCCTCTTTTTTTCTTAAAACTTAATAAATCAATTTTAAAACTAGATATAAAAAAATCCTTCTGTACGTTTCGTCAAACTCTTGAATCCCAGATTGTACAGTTTGGTGTAGGAGCTACTTTAAGGCTGATCCTTATGTCCCTAGAGCAGAAAAGTACATTTTAAGAAAACTGTCTTTGAAGTTATAAAATCCCAGAGAAATCTATGGATGAAGAGGATTCAATTAAATGATAAAACATATTTAAGAGCAGATTGTATAAGTTTGTTGTTTCCACATGAAAGCCGATATGTTGAGAGAGCAAACTGACCAAAAAACTGAAACAAAGTAGTTTTGCCTGTAGTTAATGTAGTGTTTCTCAAACTGTGGTGTGAGTTGCCTCTGTAAGGTCCACTGCACTTTCAATAGTTGATTTTTACATTTTTCTTTTATTTTTTTCTTTTCGATTTATCGTTACTTAAACTGCCTTTATCCATGGTTTAGTCTCATTTTAGAAAACGTTCAGCCCCAGTTTAGTCCTGATAGAACAGTCTGGGTTTAAATCTACTACTCAGAAAGCAAAAAGAAAAAACAGTGTTTAATGTTACTCATATCCACAATACAATTGTATTTTTGCTTTCTTGAGTATTTTGGACGACACATTTTCATCACACACCACGGGCTGCTTACGATTTGGCACATTCCTGGCTGACTCTAGATCCATTGATCCCAGTCAGAGTGCAAACACTAGCGTAGTTAAAGGCATCAAAAATCAGAGACTAACCGATACTTAAACTAGTACTGAAACTAGAGACTATTAATATTAAAAATCTTTCCTGAACAATTTTAGTTTTAGAATAGAATTAGTTTCAGCACAATGTTTATTAAAGACAGAACTAATATTGAAAATGTCAGTATATTGTCTAAAATCTTGACCCAAAACAATTATCCTTTTTAACAATTATCGTTATGGTATGGACATTTTGACCGAAATCTTTGCAAAGAATAGTCATTATGTAAAATGTGTAAACTTTAAAGGATTGTTACAGTTTTTGACTAATGTACAGCAGCATTTTGAGGCTTTTAAAGATAAATTAACATCACAATACAAAAATAAAAGTAATACTGTGACTATTCCGAGTATTCGGGTTGATCAAAATGGCAAAAAATGTTATTGCTTTTCTTTCTCTCCTTGCATTGATCAATCACAATTTTTGTTTGGATGTTTTTCTTTATTACTAAAAACAAAAAAAACAAAAAATATATAGCTCTCAATCTTAATTACATGAACATAAACAAGACTTTAAATCCCTCCAAAGTCTGAACTCTGCTCCAAACAACATGCTTTTACCGCCACAGGATTAGCCGTAAACCCAACGGTAGAAATGCTTAGCTCTGGATTTGATTCAAATTGTATTAATTGCACACGCAGTCTCAATTCTGTAGTAATTAGCTGGCAGTATATTCGAAAAACTATCTATACAATTGACATATTTTGTTGGTGGGTGAAGGTGTGCAGTCACCTTGTCGTGCGACTGTAGTGATAAAGGGCTAAATGCACAGTTGACATATCAGTGGATGTTCGGAGCATTATCAGCTGACTGCGGAGGACGTCTGTGTTTCCAGCTGTTGTGATAAAAGCTGTTGTATGTTGATGCATCAAAAACTCTGTCCTGTTCACCTTTACTCTCCAAACCACTCTTCTGTTGTCTTTCACTTTGAACTAAACTGATCTAAAAATGTGTATTCTTCAGTTATAGCTAAAATGATCCTGAATGATGTCAGATGTTTATCAGATCTTCAGGCCACTGTAGTGGTTTAAGTAGTTTCTCATGTAGCCCTTTATCCATGTTCTAGGGGTCAAGGGTTGCTATAGCTTATCCAACTATGAGCCTTAAGCGAGTTAGTGGCTATTAACTGGAATAATGACACGGAAAACATACAGTCACGGTCATGTTATTGCGTTACCTGGAATGTTCCTCAGTCTGGCATTCAACTATTTTGGCTTGTTCGAAGATTTGCATCCAGCTGCCCTTTATTTTACACATTTGCACCCTCTTTAGGAGTTCTGTGCTGGACTAGCCGGGGAGCGATTTGTCACTCAGTAAAGACCAGATCGGAGGCTGTTGGCACCTAAAGGCAGCCACATATTTACCAGTCTGCCTCAGGGCAACTGTTATTAGGCAACTGTTATTGGAGTAGATAAAAAAAAGTGTGCCTGAATAATGCAATGTAAAGTACAAAGTGTTTTATAAATATTTTAAATGTATTATTAATGAAATATAATAATATTAAGTAGATGTAAAAAGAAAACCGGTTGTATTTGACAAACTATACACTGCCATCATTCCTGTTTACAATGCCATAATGGTAAAGTGGGACAGTGAGGCAAATGTTTACAATAAAATATTTTAAGTTATAGCCTTAACAGAATGTATCCCAGACTGACATGTCATCACGCTTTCTTACACTTTTTCACTGGGAACAGTCACTTGTCACAGAAAACAATCTTGTATCCACGAACCTGTTTATTATTGATTATCATAGGGTTATTGTAAGTTATAGAAGTGCTTAAAATGCAAAGGATCCAACTTGACTGTAAGTACTCAAAATACTTGTAATTAAATCAATGAAAGATGGGTAATTAAACTACTTGTAATTAAATCAAGTTTAATGCCATACTGTGGAACATTTCAAACAACACAATAACATTAATAATAAAAGCAAGTAGTGAATCATCCATCAGGAAAGTTGAATCACGCTTGAGCTTGAGAAAATGCACATAACGTTTAGACAGTAGGCAGATACGCTGGTCACATAGTTACTTTAATGCAAAAGAAATCCAAATGTTTCACTTTCATATTTCTTTGACGCTGCAGAGTTGACAGGCTGTTATGTTATGTTATGTGATGATGGATGTTGTAATTTGAGGTGACTGCGCTGAGGAAAAGGCAGAGATTACGTTTAGAGGAGCTCCGCTTGACGCCTCGCTCTGTTTCACATCCAGAGAGGAGACAGTCATTCAACCTCGCAAAACTGTAGCTACTAACTCTTAAGTACAAATACAATAAATAAAATAATAAGAATACAAGTAAATATCATGAATAATTCCTCGGGATGGTATGGCACACATTGAAGTTAATATTTTATTTTTTTTGAGGAAATTAGAACACAAATCTATAAATTGTCTGCTTTTTTGAAATTAAGTGTGACTAATCAGGACTGAAACCATGTAGAAATGAAGGTTTTATTTTTCAAACTGCTTTTCAGACTTGTCCACTTTGAAATGCATTGATTTTAGTGATATTGATCTGCCTTGACTTCTGGCTGAACCTTTTCACAACTACCAAGTGCAATCAAGGGATCAGCGGAGTAAAGTGAAGAATACTATCTTTTATTGTTTATGAAGACCGTCCTGCCCTCGAATACTGAGCGTCGTTGTTTTTGTGAGAATCTAAAACGGTGATTTCATTCAAGTCACTGTTTTATAACTGTACTATGCTGAAGCTTAATCACCTTGTTTTCTCATTGGAAGAAGGAAAAAGCATTTAGAGACCAATGACATTTGCCAAATAACAATAACAATAACTATAACATATCTGTCACGGGGTCACCTGACCATCATCACGGCGTTGTCTGTTTTTTTCGATTTAACTTTTGGAGCTTCTCACACTGGAGCTAAAATGATTAAGACTGATAATTTTGTGTTTTACTTGGAATTAAGGAGGCAATAGAAATATGGAAATGCAGCCACAGGACAATGAACAGAGACGGTGGGGCTTTTTTACAACCTCACACCTGGGACACAGTCTGCCCCAAGTCGGACTGCAAAGGGTTTAAATGCGGTGAACAGACAAGGCTCAACAACGTCATGTGATCACTCTGAGGAAGACTGCAGGAAGAAAACTGTCAAAATGTCTACGGTACAAAGTCAAATTTGATAAAACTACAATGTTAAGATGTGAAAAAAGAAGTGAACCTGTGAATGAACTCTGAACTCTGTGCACTTTTGCCTCCTCAAGTTCAAAAAGTTATGATTGCTTGAACTAAACCATAAAAAAAAAAAAAAAAAAATCCAAAACATAGTTACAGATTTCATATTGGCCTATGGGTTGACATTGCCGTTTTTTGGCTTTTTAGGTCAATGCCCGCATCTGACTGTTTGCTGTAGAACTGTGCAAAATGGGCGCAGAAGTTGAATCGTGATCTTTTGTGACAGCTGAATATAAGCAATCAGTGATACTGTATAAGAACTCAGAAGCGGCTGATGGCTTTAGTTCACTCCTAAAGGCAATGTAAAGAAAATACAATTGACATTTTGATACAAACCTATAGGCACTGCCCCTAATTTGCAGTGTCACTCCCTGCTCTTGCTTTGTTTTGCACTAAAATAATCAAATATATAATATAATGTAATGTAATCTCCAAAATTTTTATTTTTGTCTCTTTGAAACTAAGTCAGATTACTTTTACAATGTGTTCAACCCTGTCCAGAACTACAGTGCATCACATGAAGCTGCACATGTGGTAAATCACATAATGCTATAAAGTTGAGGGCACCTTTCTGAGCGAGCGCTCGACACTGATATCAGTCTGAACATTGGCCACATTAGCACTGACCATTTGGCTTTGGACCAATATCTTACGGCCTGTTAATGATATCAAATTGTTTTCACACATTATCACCATTTGTCTTTTGAATTTTATTCAGTTATTTATTCACTGTGATGTCTACGATCTGAAATGGAATTTAAATGAACCATTTATCATTCTTTATATGCACAAAAGTGACCACACTATAAAACACATTTGCCTGTTCCCATTGCAGTTTTACACTGCTGTCCAATAAAACAGGCGTTCTAGACCTCACAAATAACTATGCAACTAAAAATTTGCTGGATTGCAAAGCCCTATGCGTAGGTGAAGTCATCACAAAGGAGCTTTATTCATAATCATTATACATTATTATGCAACAAAGAGCGATTGTGCCTCCAGCTATTGTCATGTGAGATGTGATGGCTGAGAGACTATTGTACAAGAACAGACTGTGCTTCTCGTCTGAAATGTGTGAAAGCGTTAAATGTAAATGTAAAGAGCAGTCAGAACAGTGAAGCAACTGGCCTGGAAAATGGAAAGACAATTTTTAGCATATTAAATTTGTACAATTAGTGTTGTCTGCTTAAGTGTTGCTGTTGGTAAATGCGTAATCCTTCAATACAATCCAATGTATTTGCCCAAAACGAGGATGGTGTTGTCCACAAACTCCGGTCTGCAGTCTGTGTACAGGGAGAAGAGCAGGGGAGAAAGTACACACCCCTGTGGAGAGCCTGTGCTGATGGTCCAAGTGTCCGAGACATTCTTCCCCAGCCGCACGCACTGCCTCCGGTCCACAAACAGGATCTTGGTGTAGGTTCCCGTCCAGTCCAGTTTTGTATCAATTAGTATCATTTTTATTTTTTTAACAACCCATAGGTGCATGTGATGACTGTTGTTACCTACGTTTAGATCACAAATACATATTTTTACCTTTTAATCTCACATTTTTGTCGTTCTTGTGCTTGACTATTTATTGAATGAGTTTCTTCTTTCACATCTTACTACTAAATAGCGGAGCAGCTAACCATTGACAAGTTGCTACATGTGCACGATCCGCTCTCACTGCTTGTCCGTCTCACATTACCAGTCTTTGTTATCCTCAAGCCTGTGTTTTGACTGAAAGTGGCTCTACTGTATGTGTGTATTTGCCAAAGTGAATGTTGACACATGTGGATGAAGGTGTGATCCCACTGTGCGGAGGTTATCTGTAAAACTGATCCAGGAGCTGCAGGGGAGAAGAGATACCGGAAAAATGATTGGGAATAATGTGACAACAGCATAAACATTGTAATTCTAAGGACGATAAATCCAATTAATGAATGAAAGAGCTATTAAAAATGTTCCGGTTTCTGTTTGATCGTCTTGGAAATCGTGGAAAGTAATTTTTAGGAGCCTTTTAGATCCGGATTTTGTGTAAAACAATCAAATGGTTCAAAGCTAATTAAAGTTGTTTTAATACACAATCAACATATTCTCTGAGCTTTTGCTGAAAGACAAACACTTTCCTCTTCCACACTTCACTACTGCTACAAGTACTACTAATGTTATAATGCTGGAACTACAAATGTTTCTTCTGCTTTTACTACAACTGCTAAGCCCAGAGCTGCTACTACACTATTGTTTCCAGCTTTCCAATCTTGTTAATACTATTACATTAAAGTTACATATTGTAGCTTTTCTTGTGGAGGAACTTACTTTTCTTTATGGATTTGTTATTGCTTTATCTTGAATGTGTGATAGTATGGCAGTGTAGAGGTGTTTTTATTGCTCTAAAATACAGTGAAAATGTATTTTTACTCCGCGCAAGGTCGCCTCTTCACATCCACACACAGATCTGTAACCTGGCCCGGTTAATGCTTTTCTGTGGAACATTCTTATCAAAGCAATAACCTCTTCATGGAGACAAACGGACCTTTCTCCAGAAGCGTTACATTGTGCACCGTAATATCACAGTTTTCATCTAAATGTGGAAAAAAGTGATATTGCCCATTTAGCTTAAAGTAAGGCACACATTTACAATAGACATTTGCTTCAACGATTAAATAAATGATTAAATAAACAAAACAAAACTTGCCGGGGTATGGCGGGACGCACTTGAAATGTCAACTTTCTGCAATCTGCTCCTTTGCCAGGGACATGCATGAGTCCTTACAGAAGTGTAGATAGGATCATGTTCTGTGCATTCAATAGCTCTCTGATAACACGAGTAAATGTTAGTTCTAAGACCTGAAATGTGCAGACGTGCCTGAATGAATGTAGACATATACAATTAAGTAATAAATATTGTGGAAGATATTGCATGCACACAATTTTGTGTCATGTGCAGGGGGTTCACACTGTCTAAGAGATCATAGTTCCTCTAGAATGTACCCAGATTTACCAAATCAAACTTACCTTTTTAGAGTGTACATTTATTTTTGCTTCTAAATTGTCACAATTATTATTTTTTTTAGTTTGTATGTATGATTATTTCGTGACTTAAATAATCACAATTATTGATTAACCAAATAATCTTGACATCCCTAGTTGAAACATCACGATTAGTTAGTTTTACAACTCATCATGAATACATTGTCTCAAACTATTGTCAGTATTTTTTAGAAGCAACACTGACTTTAAACTTGAATTCCTGACTTCATAAATGTACGCGCATGTCTGTTCCGTTGTATGTTTCTCATGTGTTACTGGAGCTGCATTTCTCAGCCAGTGTGGACACGTCTTATCATTCAGCTGAAAGTCATGCACTCAGGGGTTTCAGGCTGCAAGGGAACATAATGTGTCCTTGTATTCAATGTTGTCAACATGTGACAATGGTAACATTTAAACTTATAATATCATATATAATCTAATCAGTTAGATTTGTTCAAATATGTTCAGAAGAAGCAATAAAACCACAAATAAAAGCAACAAAAACGTCTAACACCAACCAGAATGTGTCTAAAAGCCTCAAAAACCTGACTAAAAATGACATAACTAAACTATAAGTGACAAAAACGCTATTAAAAGCGACTAAAACGTTCCAAAACAAGTGATTCTTTCATTTGTTAGTCAGTTCATATTTCATTTTTATGTCAATCCTCCTGCTTGTCTAAAATGTGAACAGAATCCAATAATAAAACATACAAATCGCAAATCTTATCGCTTTCACAATACTGTCACAATTCAATATTTTTCCCAAATCGTCCAGCCCTGGCCTTTGTAACATATATCTCTCTCCATTGGTGACCATAATTGTAATAATAATCACAATGGTGTCAATTACAGGATTCTTGGCGTAATCCTGATCTTTGTGGCGTTTTTCTTTTAATATTTCGGACTCTGAAAAAGCCTAACGTTACTGATCTGATAAGTGGATTTAGTGTTGGAGTGATTCACTGACACCTGTCCAAGAGCCTCACCCCACTCACTCTGGGATTAAACAACAGATCAATATACGCCAGGTTTATTGGATTAGGGACAGCAATGTTTTTTGGTGAGTGTGCAGAAATGCTCCTCATCTTCTGTCGGCATTCACATTGTCTAATATCACCCAATATATGTCCAGCGTTATGAAATCAAACTTTCTGATTGATAAAGTGGTATAAATGGCCGCCTCAAAAGCATTTTATATTTTGTTTCTTCTCACAGTTTAGTCCGTACGATATACAGGGCTGTGACTGATCTTGACATCTATATCTCTTTCATTGGAGCAAATCAGTCTGTGTTTAGCGTTAGGGCTGGGTGATATGCAAAAAAACAGTCACAATTTCTTCATATTGATTTCAAAAACAAAATACAAATGGCTTTTAGTAATGATTGTATGAACATTAACCATACAAACTTTTAACATGTAGCATTTAAAACAAAAAATAATCATAAAAATAAAATTTCTTCCTCTGAATCTGAACTCCGCTTCAAACCACACCTTTTACTCACAATTGGCTGTGAACTTCTCAATTTCTCGAACTTTCGTCTAATTTCCCAGCCCTACTTAGCTTTTCTCCAAAGAAAACATTAGCGTCTGAGTATCCGAAAAGGCAACATAATCTTGGTCGATTAAAGATGTGCCCTGTGCATCAATTAATCAACTAAAAGGGGGTACGACATAGCACTGACCAAAGCTCTCTAAATGATTAGGATTAGAAGTACAAGTAAACCGCATCTTCTTAAGTGAGTCGCATGATTTCTTCGAACTACTTCTACTTCTTATAAACTCATCGCGATATTTAGGAATCTGGGACTGCATTCGTAAAGTGAGTTATACAAAGACTTTAACATGAACTAATTTTGTTTTCAGCATTTCAAAACAATAAAAATTGGGTACAGGACTTTTAAATGTATCTATACAAGCAAATGGTGGCACAGGGCCAAGTTACTGGTCAGATCTGTGGAGAGGCAACCCTGCTCATGGTAAGAAGAGATTTTTTACAATTGCAACCAAAACAGTGCAAGTAAATGCCATATTGTGAAACGTTCTTTTCATCGCCATGGAGACGAGCAGGTAGCTAGGGCTGCAGGCCTTTAATCGATGAATCGGTCGAGGGACTCTTAGTCTGCTAACATTTTTATTAGTCGATTAATTGTTTTATTGGGATTAAAGGGTTTATACAGATCACAGGAGAAGGCATGGAGTGACTTATTTTGAAATTTGAGAGATAATTGTGTGTTAAATCTGCTCATTTATAGGCAAATCCAATGTTTACTTGTAGTTTTCTGTATATATTCATAATTGTTTGGATTCAGTACAGTTTGGATTAGATACAGGGTCTATTCTTGAGATTCTGATTTGTTTTGAGTAGAGATCTGTACTGAAATGTTGCACTGTTTCTCACATAATGTTCTATTTGCATGTATCATTCATTAAGTAATATTTGAATTGAACTTTGAGCTTTTCGTAACTCATTTAGTACTCTTATTACTTCATCAAATAAGAAAATCGGCCTTAAAAATCGGCTCTTGCCATCGGCCAACCAAAAATTTAAAAAATTGGCTCGGCATTGGCTAAAGAAAAACCTATAACGGTACGATCTCTAATTTTGAGTGTTTTCGCGAGCTGCATTTGAGCGAATAAAGACGTGCCTTGTACATTCGTTAAGTCGACCAAGAATTCCTTTTGTCGACTTCAGCCCTGGCGTCCCATCTCCGCCGCGAGAGTTGCAGCAAAAATCTTTCATGAGGATTTTACAACCATTATTTGGATTAAACATTAGAAATATTCACCTTGCCCTGCCAATAATGACTTCATATTTTCTCGGATGTCGCCCGGGTAAATGCTCCCTTTGTTCGCTGGGTTTGTAAACTCGATGGTGCTAATCTCATCTCGCCTGATAACCTGAACAATGTAAATCCCTCAGAATGGGCTAAAAGTCACTCGTGTCCTGTGATGTGCCGAGGCGACTGTGTGCACTGCAAACACCTCCGGGCCGGCTCTGTCTGTTGTTTCCAAATGGATGCGTGCGTGTATTTTTACGAGCTGAGATTTGGATGTGTTTCCAAAATAAACCTAAGCTGGATATCATGCAAAGTGTTATTTATACTTCAGTGGACATCAAAATATTGTTCAAGGCCAAATGATTACCTCATCAGCTGTTCCCAGACGGATCTAGAGGCAAATCCGTAAATCTGTGTGTGATTTTTGTACAAATACAGTACCAGGTTTACACTGGTTTAGTGCAGTGTTTTTGATTTGATTGTTGTAGATTGAGTGGAGAAGTCAATGAAATTATAGTAACAATTTGTAGCCCATGTCATTTACACAGTCTTGTACGAATGAATGAAACGCAGTAGATTTTAACCGAGGTGATATAAAAACTGCTTCTGCTCATTATGGACTCTTTAATTGGAATAAACAATACTGTATTTAAAGCTATATAGAAATTTAGTGTAACTCCTTTGAATTGAAATGAAATCTAATGTGCTATCATTCAGGATTAATAAAGTTTTGCCACTAATGATGACTACAGATTTATCAAAAAATGCACGAATAAGAAGCCACAATTAAAACAAATGAATAAATAAAACAAAAACATGTCAACGTTTAAAAATATATATATTATTCAAAGCATTGTTAAGGACAAGAATACAGACAGAATTTTTATATATTTGTTTTGAGATTAAGTCAATGTATTTACGTATTCACCTTATTCTGTCCCGCTTTTGTCTCTTTTGGCTACGGATTTGCACTTCCTTTGTATTGTTACTTCCGGTCGAGTGGAGGGAAAAGTATTGACGCAAAAATATTATTATAAAGCAGGTTGATTTGTGTAAAATGTCATCAAAACAAGTCATCATTGCACAAAATGGCGCTGAAACTTATTTGTAATGAGATCGGCAGCTCTGTGTAAACTAATACAACCGGAAGGAGGATCACAACGGATGATGGCACCAAAAGCAACTTCTAGAATACGGTGAATAGAAAGTATTGTAAAAAATATCTGCAAAATGTCTAAAAATGTCATGCCCAAGCTGAAGTGTTTCCTCCTAGTTTAATAAGTGAAGTGCACGTGTTGGTTGGACCTGGTGTAGCGTGTAGTGACTAGTGTGTGGTTGTAGTGTGTGGTTGTAGTGTGTGGTTGTAGTGTGTGGTTGTAGTGTGTGGTTGTAGTGTGTGGTTGTAGTGTGTGGTTGTAGTGTGTGGTTGTAGTGAGTGGTTGTAGTGAGTGGTTGCTGAGTGCTGCAGGATCAGTGACTCACTCTCTGATGATTGGATATTGTCTGAGGCAGCTTTGATCCCATTACACTTATTGACAAAAGCCCGGTGCTCCTGGCAGGCTTCCATCTCCTCTCCCGCTGTCATTTTCCGACAATACCTCAGAATTAGGTGGACTTTATGAGATGCATATTTAGGCCTACAAATATTTGAAGAGGGTACAGTCTGAATGTGATTATGTTGTAATGTCTCGGCACAAAATGGGTTGCAGAAAAAATAAACAACTCTAGTGTGTGCTGCATTAAACTGTTTGTTCATCTGGATTCATAAGATCATATCACAGGCAGCATGGTGGCGTGGCAGTTGGTGCTCTCGCCTCACAGCGAGAAGGTCCACAACTGTCAGGCGGCGTGGGGACTTCCTGTGTGGAGTTTGCATGTTCCAGAGTCTGAGGTTCCCTTCGGGTGCCGCACAAACAGGTACAATAGGCTCCTCCCCTCTGGGGCCAGGACTCCCCTGAAAAAGAGACACTAAATCTCAGTGAGACTGTTATTAAAAAAACAAACAAAAACAAAATCAATACCTAGAATAGTTTTAGAATAGGTCTTGGTAAGACTCATTGTAATTTAGTTGTTATTACTATTGTTGTTATTCCTATTGTTGTTAATTATTATTATTATTAGCAAGGAAAATGACTTTCTATAACAAATGGAAGTATTTTTATTATTCTTGTGGTAATAGAATGTCTGTATCAAATGTTAAACCTTTTCTTCAGGTTAAGTATAGTGACATTAGTCTAGATTTTAGGCTTGTTTAACTCTAGCATCACTTGACCTTCTTAGTGTGGTGTCTCCATCTCTGACTCTTCTGTTTCCATCTTTGGTTCTTCCTGCAGTCTTCACCTCAGCCTCTTCCTGGTTTTTCTCATGGTGTTATTTCTGGTGGTGTTTTGTCCTCTCTGGGCGCCCTGTGGAGCGGTGTTTGGGATATGACACTCACATTTCAGTTCACACGCAGGTTGCGTCACCTCTGCTCCAGGACATTTTCCCTTCTCTTTTTCTCTCCGTGTAATTTTAGGTGACACTGGAATTAAGTAATTTAAATTTTTTGTAACGATTGACACAAGAAATACTGATGAAAGTCCTTCACTTATTGTGTAAAAAGTGGTAAAGAGTTGATGAAAGAAGCTAATCACATAATAATTATAACAAATGAATTCTTAAAATGATCGTTATCTGGACTTGAGCTGAGGGAAGAGGTTTTATGACTCAAACAGTAATGCAATAATGACTATAAAATGACACGGGAAATGTGAGCTTTTGATAAAGGTCTATGTTCTGCCTGTAAATATACTCATCAGTCTGTCCTCTAGTGGCATATGATTAGCTTCATCTGGGTCAGAGTTAGTTCAGTCTCATTCTCAGGCCTGTCACAAAGTAAACAACTTATTGTTTAATCGAAAGAATAATCACTATGTTGTTCAATTACCAGAATAATCGTTCAGCCATCAAGAGTGGATGTCTTAGTTGTCAGTGTGGCATACTTCCACTGTGGCAAGACACTTCCCCACTAGGCTGGAAGGATTGGAAAAAAATCTCTAAAAGATGAGCAATTTAGTATTACAATTCCAATTTATGTTTTAATAGTAAGAGTCTGTCCAAAGTTAACATTTTAAACACAACCAGGAGAATTGACAAAAAAACTGAAATATGAACTGACAAACTAATAAAACAATCACGTCTTTGTTGCTTTTTGTCCCATTTTTGTCACGTTTTCGTCACGTTGACACTTTGAGTTGTTTTTGTCACTCTTAGTCTCATTTTGTACACATTTCTGTCACTTAGTCATGTTTTGGGGAAATTGTTGTCACTTTTAGTCACATTTCTGTCACTAAAATAAATCACATTTTTGTTTCACTTTTTTACACTGTTTTTCTCACTTTGAATCGCATTTCTATCACTTTTTGTTGCTTCTAGTCGCATTTGTCGCTTTTAAATCACGTATTTGTCACACTTGAATACGTTTTTTTTCCACTTTCAATGTCTTTTAGTTGTGTTTTTGTTGCTTTTTACCAAACATGTTTTAGCATATTTGTGGAGGAAATGATTGTACTTCAAAAACTGCAGTTTCATCCATTGAAATTTCGATGAATTGTGCAGCCCTGTCCCCCACTTTGGCTGCGTATTAATGAGAGATTAGAAATGCTGTTAGGCATCGTCAGCCCTGGGGCAGCCGTGGCAATAACGCCGAACATGCAGAGTCATTTTCCTCATATCATATCATCACCCTAAATGAAAACGTGTTGATTTATCCAAACAGCATTTACACTTGCCCCTTGTCCCCCTTACACTGCATCGCGCTCATAAATGTCAGAGCCATAAATCCTAAATCTTGCAGAGGTCACTCGCTGTCATTCTGGTTTCCCACACGTCGATTCTCCCAGGCCTGTTATTGTCACAGCTGTGTTGTTGGACAGATGTGCGTGGACCCGTGGACACAGCGTCCTCTGAAGCTCTCCGTGTCTCTCGTGTGTTTTACGGTCGGTGCGGGGCAGTGCCATGACTGTCCCACGTCTCGCTGAGCACGTGTGACGGACGCGCTCGACACAGGGGCCCATTGTGAAGAGATGGTCCGGCTCTGTGTCGGGCTTTTTCACGTTTGTTTGCGTAGCCTTCAAGATTAGTCAGTCAAAAGTGCAGTTTCTCTAGTCTCAGTTGGCAATTTGAAAAAGACATAGCAATATTGTTGTGGTATAATCAATTTGGCAAACAACATACGGTCCTGAGTCTGTGGGTGTAAAACTTGGGTATAAAAACTTGCTCGCCTTTATCAACAGTGTTGCATCCCAAAGATTAAAACTTGGCGAGTAGGCCATCGATACTGACTATAAATTCACATAAACCAGACAAAGTTAGATCTTTTCCAGTCAGTTTTCGAAATGATCTTGAGCTACATGTACAGCAGAACTAGTCGAAGACCACACGGTAGAGGTGGGCAATACACAAAGATTTAGATAATGATAATAAATCTTGTTTTGAACATATGCATAATTTGATTTAAGTATAGCGCATAAACAAAACAAAAAAAGCTACAAAAAGAGCTGATTAAAAATAAAAAGAAAACTGTTGCAAACTCTGACTTTTGTGATCAATTTGACTGACATTTCAAATTTGTCTGGTCAAAATACAATGGATATAACAATCTGAAATCATCTGAATTACCCAATATTGTAAATGAGAAGTTCTCTCCAGGTCAAAATGGGGTTAGATTTTAAGTCAATTGTTAAACATTGATGTAGAGCAGTGCGATTTGTGAAAATGATCTAATTGTGTTTCCTCTGACCAGTATTATGATTGCAATGAGATTTGCGATTTATGTTTTAATAGTAGGATTCTGTTGAAAATATCACATTTTAACAGGTTCAAAAGACTGAAATAAACTGACAAACTAATAAAAGAATCACATGTCAATAATATTTTGTCACATTTTTGTTGCTTTTAGTCAGGTTTTTTTGTCGCCGAGAGTCATGTTTTTGTTGCTTATATACGTGTTTTTGACGGTTCTTTGGTTGCGTTTTTGTCGTTTGTTTCTGAACATTTTCCAAACATTTTGAACAGAAATGATTGCACTTCAAAAATGTCAGGCTTTTCTAATTGCGTCAGTTCGATTAATTGCGCAGCACTACAGCAATGTGACTTTGTTCATCAATTCTTTTAACACAAGTTATGGTGTTTTCTGAGTACTTAAAATTCCGCCTTTCAAGTCACCTGTCCCTTGTTTAGTATATACTCCGCGAATACGGGCTAGAACGCAGAGTTACAGGAGGCGGTCTGTTTTGGACTTTGCATGTTTTAATACGGCTTCCTGTTCTATTTTTAGCCTCATAGATTTGAGCCCGAGTCCGCTGCTGTCACCTGTCACCTGAAGTTCTCCCTAATGGGAATCTGCCCACGAGAACGGCTTTTCACCGACACTGAGTGAAGGAGGGAGAGCGGAAAAGATGGAACAGAAAATAAAATGTCCAGTGCAGAACAGCTTAGACAAGTGCGCTCCTCTGCGACTCTTATTTGCCGGCATCACTGCACTATTAGAGCTTAAGCAAAATGGAGTTTGTCTGTCTTCATTAAAAAGTTGTAGCCCACTTTAATGGATAGTACGTTCAAGTTAAATCAAGTTTGACAAGTACAATTACCAGAAACTCAACTTTGATTCTTGATTTGAATTTTTTTTCAATACAATTAATAGTCTTCATGTTTGAATTGAATTGCATTGAAGCGATACCAGTTGAAATGAGTATCTAGTTTCGATAGTAGTTTTAGTAACTGAAATGTGTTATCAATTACAGGGCTGTTGAACTACTATCAACATGGGGAAAAGAAGTTATTTGTTTATTACTGTTGAAAGAATAACTTTGATCCTGGCGTTTGGTTTTAAGCTTTTGCACTTAACATTAATCAAAATTTGGAATTTGGTTTTGGTGAATAACAGAGAATATCCTTAAATTTAAAGGGCTCATATCATGCAAAATGTGACCTTGTTAATGTTGTTCTGTCATCAAGAACATAACTGAAGTTGTATTGTGCGTCATTAACCTTGTTTACAAAGTCGTCTCCTCTGAATGCTCAGAAATCGTTCCGTTTCAATTTTTCCAGTGAGTTAGGTCACAGATCTGAAGCGTTTCCTGTACAGTTTATCACCGGACTCATTCTGATAATTTATGATGTTAAATTGTGTTCACTGGCTCAACTGGCTCTACAGCAGTCACTTTGCTTCATTTAATTATTTTTGTTATTTGTTATATAATGTACCGTAACAAAAAAAAAGGAATCTTTTTAAATGGCACCAAGCCCTTTACATGCATACTAGAAAGCCCCAGTGGTTTTGCTGAACGGTTTGTCCTCTCTGTGATGGTGACAGCATGTTTTTACTGTATTTAGATGCAAACTAGGGTTAGACTTATGACTTTCCTTCACACATTTTTATCTAAAGCCAATTCAAACCCTACACCCAGCCAGATGTCCAAACGACTCTGCCACAGTGCGCTCATGGTTAACGTCTCAATGAACCACTGAACCCATATTTAAATGTATTAAACTGTTCTCCATTCCCTCCATTCTCTCGTTTGTGAACAGATGAGCCCTGATGCTGAGTTACGCCGACATCTTTATGAACTGCCCCATAGTCTTTCCAGCAGCTGCACATTGAAATTACGGCCACGTCTCTCTCACCAGAGCCCCAAACCTCCTTAAAACCATTAGACGTCCCATTCACCTGCATCAGACAAACACAGCAGGTGCAGCACTGTTCCCTCATTTAGAAAACCCATATTTACTCGGGCATATTCAGAGCTGCTGGCAAACTGCGCTTTCCTCTTTCCAAAAACTCTACCGCCTCCAAGTATGAGACCCATGTGGCATTTCCGACAGCCAAACGCATTGATTTGTACAAGCAGCCTTTGGCCTATTCTAGCATTTCGGCTAATACTGGAAACACACAAGAAATGACATTGTTACATAGGGGTGGTTAAGTATGGATTTATTTTGAACAGAACAGCTGATCCTGAAGTGGAATGACACGCTCAAATTACACTTACGACAAATTAAAATCAAATCGAAAATCATGATCAATCAACATGCGGAAAGTTGGATATTGCCTTGCCCTAATTCTGTATACTTCTGCTGTACTTAATCCTTAAACAACGCGTGAGCTTTTAGGATTTCAAATGAAACTGTGCTGCTGTAGACCCATGGGCCTTTAGGCTGTAATGTGTTTGTTAAGGCCCTCTTTAGCTCCCGTGCTCTCCCCACAGAGCTGCTCTAGCCGTGTGCAGGGCTCCGTCATTAATCACAGACTGCGGCGCTCACAGCTGCTCTTTCACCACCTTCACCTCTTCATCTCCTCTTTTTTTCCCTCAACCCTTTCTTCTCTGAATCCTCCCTTCCTCGTCTCCTCTCTCTCAGCTGTTTTTCCGGCAAACTTTCCTGTCTTTGTCGTCCATACTTTCTTCTTTCTCTCTTCCAGGTTGTATCCAACCTCCTCTCTTTACCTGTATGTTCTCGCTGTCCTCCCGCGGTCCTTTTCTCCTCCTCTTTCTCATTCATTCTCACTCTTTTTGTCTCCTAATCCTTTTTGTCATTCTCAGCATCTTTCTCATTCCTGTTTCTCATCTTTCTTATTCTTGTTTCTCATCTTTCTCATTCTTGTCTTTCTCGTCCCTGTCTCTCATCTTTCTCATTCCTATTTCTCATCTTTCTCGTTCTCATCTTTCTCATTCCTATTTCTCATCTTCCTCGTTCCTATTTCTCATCTTTCTCATTTTTGTCTTTCTCGTTCCTATCTTTCATCTTTCTCATTCATATTTCTCATCTTTCTCATTCCTATTTCTCATCTTTCTCATTTTTGTCTTTCTCGTTCCTATCTCTCATCTTTCTCATTCATATTTCTCATCTTTCTCATTCCTATTTCTCATCTTTCTCATTCCTATTTCTCACCTTTCACATTCCTATTTCTCACCTTTCTCATTCCTATTTCTCACCTTTCTCATTCCTATTTCTCATCTTCCTCGTTCCTATTTCTCATCTTTCTCATTCTCATCTCTCTCGTTCATATTTGTCATCTTTCTCGTTCATGTCTCATCTTTCTCATCTATTTCATACTTTTTATTCATCCTTCTCATCTTTCTCATTCTTCCTTCTCAGTCATCTTTTTCATAGTCTTTAATCTTTCATCTTTGTCATCTTTCTTGTTCGTATTTGTCATCTTTCTTGTACATGTCTTTCTTATCATTGTCTTCCTTCTCATCTATTTCATACTTTTTTATTTATCCTTATCTTTCTTTCTCAGTCATCTTTTTCATACCTTTTAATCTTTCTCATCTTTTTCTTTCTCATCTTTTTATCCTCATTCTCTCATTATCAGCCTCTTTTCTTTTTTATCCATCTGTATAATATTCATTCTTTATCATTATTATGGTTCTCATTCATTTTTCTATTTTTCTTTCTTATTCTCTCTTCCCTGTCCTTTTGTGTCTCTCACTCACTATCACCCCTCCACATTCTCTCTTCTCCTAGCGCACTCATCTTTTTTCTCATCCGTCCCTCATGCATTCCTCCCTTTTCTTCCTCTCTTCCAATTCTACACTGATCTATATTCAGCTCACACAGTTAGATAGATGTTGTGTAGTGCCAAAAGCTCAGACCAGCCTCACACACATAGATCCACACGCTCAGTGCTTAATTTAGTACATTTTATAAGGAATGTCAGTTTTTGAGTGAATAACTTTGATAACATTATGCCTATTAGTAGTGCTGTGCAGTTGATCAAATTTTAGTCAAGATTGAGTTATTTGCAATCATTACCGATTAGTTTGGGTCTTTTAATTTAGAGCTCCATTTCTCTATCAGTAAAAGCATGTGGTTTGACTTTTAGACTTTGGAGGAATTACTGTTGTTAGTGTTGAACAGCAAAGTTAACCCTGATAGCCTTTTTTTGTTTGTTAAAAATATTTACCAAAAGTTGTGATTAATCAATATGAAGAAAAAGTAAATAGTCATATCGAAAAGCCCTATTTATTTTTCTTCTTCCCCCATGTATCCAGCGGATATTTTCTTCTGTGTACAATTTAGGAGAAAAAGTAGCAGCAGTAGGAAAAACTGTTCCCACCACCACAACTAGGGCTTAACAAATTCCAATTTTTCTGACAAGCTTTGCAATTAGATTTGTGATTTATTATGTTCAAAGTTAGTTTATTTGCCATTTGGAGTAAAAAAACAACAACACACGCACACATTAAATCAGCAGAATTGACAAAAAGACCGGAATATGAATTGAAAAACTAGAAACATGGCATGTATTTCAGAACATGTTTGCACAGATCTTAAACTACAGAGTTGGCTGACAGTTTTACAGGATATATTGTGGAGGAAGTTATGGTACTTCAAAAAGTGTAGCCTTTGCTCATCCATTCAAAATGCAATTTCGATTCACTTGCAACTGATCTTGCCGCTCCACATGCAAATTTACAATTGCAAGCGAGAAAATACTTAACGCTATTTGGAACTATTGTACATTCCAATCACTTTGAAAATCGCTGTACTTTTACTCAAGTACTGAATGATTTAGCACCTCACCTAACCCTGGCCTCCTGCTGCATTTCCTCCCCCTTGTCCCTCACGCGTCTGCCCTTCTCTCCTCTTTTCCCTGAACTGTTCTGGTTCTTTAGGAGAGGCCCACAGGGTTGGCATGGCAGCCTGGCACCAACACTCAAGACTCCCCACCGCTCCCGCACCGTGCCCCTAAAACCAATTGAGCAATCTTTTATTTACTGTACATCTTTAACCATAGCAGGGAAAAGCCTTTTGTCGCACACTCTAAATCAACATTTGTGCTATTTACATCTGTATGCCCGGTCAGTGTAAATTGTGTCATGCTCTCATTCACTAAATGCCAAATGCCACAGAACTGCTGCGGGCTGAGGCTAACTTTAGACGGGCACGCTGGAATCCCCTCTTAATCACAGGCCAAAACATTACCACTGCATTCATTTGCATGCAGCTGCCAGAGTGACTTCTGCAAAAGCAAAACCACGTGAGGTCAATGTGTGAAGTCCATATACAACAAGCTGCCCTCTCCTCGGCTATTTAGCATTTGAAGATCATTAATTGCATTGAACTAGCAGTAGTTTTGCTCGAGGGACCTCAAGAGTCACTGCAATAATTTGATAAATGGCTCACATTACCAATGTGCAAACTCTTGTACTCAATTATGCAACTGGCAACCCATAGTATCTTAAACTTTAAGAAAAAGCAGTAATATTAAACTCCCAAACCATGGATACTTTTTGCATTCATTTCCTTCCCACAAAACAAACAATAAAAAAGTGCTGCCAAAATCAACTTTGAAGGACACAAATTCTGCCACAGTGACTTTTTTGAGCTTTTAACGATGTTCCGTCATCAAAAACATACCTGGAGTAGTATTCAGCTGCATTTACGCTAGTTTGAGAAAAACTTAAATTATTCCATAACACTTTTTCTTTTTTGTTTCAAAACATGAGATGGCAAATTAATGTTACTCATGTTTAAAGGCTAATAACAATACAAAAGAAATGCATAATATTTTTCCTTTAAAGTGCATCTGGTCAAAAGTAGACTCCCGCACACTGGCTACTTGCAAAAAGGTGTAGTTTTATTTACAGGTGAGCAACGTTTCGGCAACTAGGCCTTTGTCAGGCAAATGGCCGTCTGAGGACCAAAGGCCGCCTTAAATAGGAGTGGCCATTCAAATTGATGCCAAAGTAAAAAACATGGTCACATATTGTATTTGTGGTACATAGGAAACATGGTGCAATAAACATGATATGTATAAAATTCAATATATCGAGAGAGACACGTGTCAGGCCATTTGCCTGACGAAGGCCTAGTTGCCGAAACGTTGCTCACCTGTAAATAAAACTACACCTTTTTGCAAGTAGCCAGTGTGCGGGAGTCTACTTTTGACCAGTTTTCTACGTGCGCCACGCATGTTTCTTCCTACACACCTGCTTACCAGAATGATGTGCGAAGCATCGTCTTAACTTCCTTTAAAGTGCATGAAAGTTGAGATCACTCTTTTTACTCTTCCACTATTCACACCGTTGTAATTATTTTACCAAAAAAACAAAACAGGACTACAGGACTCTTTACTTTGTCAAATGAATGGTTAAACTGTCACCACATACTTCTTAACATATTCATTTGTATATTGATAACATAATTTGAAGGGACTGCTTTCAAATCACTTTTCTTTTTTTTCCCCAACACACTGTGGCATCATGGCAGAGTGGTTAATAGCACCCTCACCTCACAGCAAGCTGCTCACAACCACTCCCTGTCCGGACAGGTCCTGTCTGTGTGGTTCGCATGTTTCTCCATGTGTGTGGCTGGGTTTCCTCTGGGTGCTCTGGTTTCCCCCATCAGACCAAAACATGCTCCATAGGTATAATCCTCCAGCTCCTCACCAAACCTAGTACAAGATCTGGAGATCAAATGCACAGAACAAATGGCCCTATAGGGATAATAAAGAGTACCCAATCCCATCACAGACGGCTTCACAAACTGCTACTTGACAGATATATTTTTCTTTTTTTCCTTTTTATGACGTTTACCACAGGCACTATTCAAACTTGTTAATAATAATCATGAATCATAAATCATGAAAACCTGGCATATGCACTTGAGGTTGTAATACCACCCAGTTATTGATTCATCAGTCTGTGTATTAAACAAAGATCAACATTTTGTCACAACCATAGAGTTACAGCAATGACAAAATGGAAAGGAACAACAAACTGCAAGGCTCCATGTGCAGTCGGATATAACGGCTGAGCAGTCGGCCACAACATCGGAAGTTAATTTTTCATCAGACAATTTGTTGAATGTCCTGCAGTCTCTCATTCCCAATTAATGCTACACTGTCCAGTCCAATAAACCTCAAGGGCCATAAAATCCTTAGAAAACTACAGAAAATGTCCTGATTGTAGATGCATCTTTAGTAGATGGCTTGTATCTCATTTTGAGTAATTGGTGTGACGATCCATGTGGAGTCTGTTCTTATCAACAGGAAAGATGAAAGCTATTGATTATTTATTTCAATCTTGTTGATAAAGAATATATATTAAGAGATTAGGAGTATCAAGTGGATTGCTCATGTTTGATGTTTTGAGCACAATTAAATAGTGTCCAGATTAAGAATATGGTTATGGTTAGGATACAACTCCAGTAGATGAAAAGTATGTCCACAAAAAAGTACTCATACAAGAGGCCTACAGCAGAACAGTAAGACTGATATAGAGAGTTGGCAAAGGTGTTTTAATAACTAATATAACTAACTAATATATTAGCTATGCAGTATATTTGAATATTGTTGGATATGACAATGGGGCATATTATTTTCCTCTGTGTAAAGGCACCGTGCAGGCCGTTTGGATGGCACGACTTGTTGACTGTTGGCTGGAGGTGCCTTCTCTGTTCCTGCCTCTTTGTGCTGGCCTCACCCCACCGCTCTTGGAGGTTGCTGCTTGAGTTTTTAAGTAGGAGTTCCCAACAGAATGTGCCACAGCCCTGTTGTGTTCCCTAACATTCTGTGAAGCTAAAAACTTCTAAAGATGCAGAGTTGTGCCCACACAAATTTAATTCTCATTAGGGAGAACTGTGGGTTGGAGCCAAAGTCCTGCTCTCACTTTTGGTCCTCACCTCAGCCCTCCCGATGGCAGCTCTTTTGGTTTAATTGCACAATGATTCTTTCAGATTCTCCTCTTCCTTCCTCACTCTGGTCTGCTGACACACGGAACAAACGGCAGGAAAAGGAGCTCAGTGAACTCACTCAGCTTGGTCTTTTGCCAGTGAATGTTTAACTAATCTGGGCACAATCTTGCAATTTGTCTCAATTCTATAACATTTCACAATAAAATCATATTTCTTTTTCTTATCTTTCGATAACAACTGCAATGAAATAATTTTGTCACTTTTATTGCCTAAATATTGCACAGTAAAAATGGCCTGTACTTCAGTGAACTGCCGCGCTCTAGGATTCATCACACTTTGCCCAGAGATAAAGGAGCAGAAAAACAATACATTTTATCCAGAGTAAAACAAATCTTACGAATAACCTTTTTCTTTTATTCTATTTCTTTCTTCTTATTAAAATATGCAATCGAGATGAAAGTTGGCAAAGATTTTTAAAAATCTTTTAAAAAGAGCTTTTGCACACACAAATCTGAGACCAGTTTTGAGACCAAAACCATAATGAAGCATATACTGTTAGTGTTTATTGAATTAGCTGAACTTGACATGAGCCCGGTCCATTTTCCTCTGTGACGAGCTCATTACTGGGACATTTCTTGGCATTGGGGGTTGTCCTTCTGGGCTGCGTCCATCTCCTTGTCTCTGGGATTTAAATGTGCAGATCCTTTTCATACTTCACAGCTCTTTTCTTGGAAGGTTCCATCTAGGTCCAGTCTTAGTTCAACTGTTGGCACGTCAACACAGGCAAAGGCACATTATGTACTTTGCTTTTAAATGCGGAAGGTCAAAATTTGCACCAGGATATGGCAATGTGCAGGTACATGACCAACTCAAGATGGGAGGTTCTGATTCTTTGCACTGCATACATGTGTCCTTAATGGGTTGCACATTAAAAAAATGTCTTTAACCGATCATTGGAGCCCTTCGCGGTCAATAATCGGTTAACCTCATTAACACAGAGCTTTTCTGTTGTATGTTATTGAACGAGTTATTTTAGATGTCAGTGCATTACAAGAGCAAACGCAAAGCAGCGTGTCTTTGAACAGAGCACAACACGACTGACTGAAAGCTCCAATAAACGCTGTTTTGATGCACTTGTAATAATGAATAGAGTCTGAATAGAAATATGAAATTGTGATTTTTCTGACCAGTGCAATTGTGATTAGGTTTGCCTTTTAATAATACGATTCAGTTCAAATTCACATTTTAAACACAATTTTGTCCCTTTTTTGTCACCTTCAGTTGTGCAGCATGCTATTATTTGTGTTCATGTGTGATGGTTCAGGAAAGAGCCTGCGAATCCACCACATTTCAGTATGATTGTTGAGTGAATAAAAATAAATAAAAAAAGCTGCATTTGTCGACAAAAGCTCTAAACGACATAAATCTAGTGCATGAATAATAGATGCTTTGTTTAGTGCTTGTGATCACCATGTAATGAAACCAACAGCGCACGATGGAAATGATTGAGAGTGAAATGGAGCTCGACCAATATAAGATAAGATTGTATAGAATCCAGAAAACTGATGGATGATATTTAGGGACCTATTTTGATATTGTTCCCTAACTTATGTCGTTTAACAAATCGCAGCCCTGTTTGACCACAATTATAAGAAAGCGGTGTAGTGTTAAAGTAAATCTATATGTTTGTTCTTTCGGCAGCAAAAAAGTGCAAATATCAGCCCTTATCAGTCCATCTCGAGAGTGTAATTAGATGAGTCTTGGTTCAGCGAGCGCACGTTTGAACACCTCCATTTGAGAGAAGATTGACATACGAACTGCTAAACTAATACAAGAATCCAATGCATTTTCGCACATGTTTGTGGAGGTGTTTTACTCATTAACTGCCCGGAGCCTTGAAGGAGTGTCTTGAGCTCTGATATCTGATTGGTTTTAAAGAGTCTCTCAAGACCTTTGCCTCTTCTTTCACTGCATTTTTTTTTTTAATCTCACTCGAGACGTTTTCCATTAATAAAAGACTAGTCCGTTTGTGTGACGTGCATTACATTTTGGCATTAGCAGCTGAAGAAAATATTAAGCTGTTCTTGTGATTAAACGGGAATCTGGATATCTGTGTTACCATGTGAAACTCATTTGACCTTCATTGCACATTTGCACAAAACCCCCTGTTTGGTTGGGTTCTTGTGACACTTATTGTTTAAAATACATTTTGCGTACCTATTTTGAAATATAAATTCATTGCTTGTTTTTCCAATCCACTGTTCTGTATGGCTTGAAAAATGTATTGACAATGGTCCATATTATTGCTGAAGGTTTGGGAGTTTTAATAAATATATATGCAAGCTCTGGTGCTCTTTTTGAAATGGTAAGGAAATGTGATTGTGTCAAACATTCCAGAACATTACATTGAAGGCCTTTTAAAACACGTAGCCCAATGACATTGTAAAACTATTGTAAAACTCTCTGTGGCAGAAAATCAGGATCAACCAGAATCAGATGACTTTTATTCATCCTCAAGGGGAAATACTTTTTGTCACAGACATACACTCACCAGCAGAAGAAGATGGAAGTTCTCCAAAAATATAAATAGACGTGTTAAAATAAGAAGCTAAAGTATTTATGGGTATCACATAAAAGAATGGAGCTGTTTTTTTATCAACTAACCCCCCTCGGTCAGAACAGAATAAATTTACATTATAACGTAACTTATTAAACATACTCTTTCAACATACTTACATAAATACATTTATTCTATTGAGGACAGTGTGCCTTGATTGGGACACAGTAGCCGAGATGGGTGAAGTGTCTTGCCGATAGATTAACATCACTGGTGGCACGACAAAAAATGACTACATATTTCTCCTAATTTATTCATCACAATTTTTGATCTGATTATATAAAAACAGATAAATTGGCTGGATAAAATAAAATACATTTCCTCACCATAAACAAGACACACTTTTAATAGTTGAAATTAAACACAAATAAGCAAAAGGACTAAGAAAAATGTCTTATTTCTGTATTAGAATCCAGAGTAGTTTAGAATTCCCTAAAATATAATGTGAAATCCCAATAAACTTAAAAGTATAATGGGGAAAATCAATCATATTTTAGACAGACACAGCACTGTTTTGCCACATGACTAATGAAACCGTGTAATCACATGTTTAGCAGTTCCCCATTTGCACTAAAGTGTTAGAATATAGCTTTATGTCTTTCCGTTAAGCAGTTAGTCGGCCTAAACAAAATACCGACCTGTGCTGGACCTTTAACACTGTTTGCTGTTAAAATCCTTGTATCTCCAAAACAACAGTTCATAAATATCATCAATAATTTGGTATTTGCTACGTGCCTGTTCCAAATTACAAACATATCTAACTTGGGGCAAAACCCATTCATCTGGGATCATTTAACCAAATCTGTGAGCGGAGTGCCCTTCTCTGACTAAACATAATGACAGGCTTAGACAAGTAATGCCTTTGTTGCACATGGAGCTGTTTGTTTGCTTGGAGGGGCGCATATCAGAAGGGCTATTTCTGCCCCTTATTTTGGGTTTCTCGACTTTGCCTTGGCATTTGAAGTGTCTTAATTAAAACTTTGCTTTGGTGATCATGAGTGCGGCTGGAAATGCCTCGCAAAAACGGCATCTTGGGTAAAGCAGCTGTTGGCATTTTGAAGTTGGGCAGCCCCAAAATCTGTTTCCTGTTCTTTTACTTGTTGCTCGTGCCCTCCTCAGTGGCATCTCGGAGTTTGGTCGTCGAAGTTTGGCCTGGTCATGCTCCACGGCACTTTTGGCTTGAGTTCAAATGCATCTGTTTGAAAGTCGCAGCTTTGAAAAACAGCCATCTAAGAAAGAATGTGTAAAAATGAGTAAAACACTATTCATGGGTTTCATAGAGAGGGGAACACAAAGCAAAATGTCAGTGAAAAATGGCATCTATGACAGAAAAGTCTTTTGACTCATACCCCTGAATAGTGGCCTGATGGAAAGATCAAAGGACAATGTAAGGGGTTAACTTAACTAAGGTCAAGGTTAAAGTGCGTATGACAGGTTTTGAGGATGTTCCACTTTTGACTTTATTTGGCGAATTAATACCTGTTGTAAATATAAATTATAGTTTTAAGTCAATCATGTAGCCGTTTGTGGAGAAAAGTAGAAAAATATGTAGAAAGTGACAGGAAGGAACAAATAGATGACATCACACCGGGGAAACAAAGGTTATGCATAATTTACAAAAATAAACTACTTTTTTCTTACCCTTTAAACATTATTTCAACAAAATAAAGGTGTTCAGATGTATTTTCTTTTTCAAATAAAAAGTTCTGTGACATTAGAGGAGTTTTGGCCTAATGTACAGTGGGGTTGCTATGGAATGTGATGTCATCATTTACAACCACGAAGTAAAATTAAAAACCTGAAGAATTGCTAAACTGGTATAAAATGTGTTTAGTATTTTAGCAAACTTTAAACTATATTTATCTCAATTGGATTTTAGTCAAATTAGTCCAACCTAAGGCATTGTTGTCAATGTAGGGAAATTTGTCCTCTGCATTTGACCCATCCTTCAATGCAGTTGGAGTAACATCATATTTTTGCCTCAGAAGAGAACAATCATCCCTATTACTGTGTGTACGTATGTGTTTTTATTAACTGTTGAGTGCAATCTTCATTATAGCTTATACCAAAAAACAGTAACAGTAAACCAGTAAATTTGAGGCAGGTGCTCTTCAAGGATCCGAGGTATAAAATACTTCAAATCAAAACAAGAAGTAGAGATCTCTGGCAGTCTGACTTTAAACAAAAGTCCTTCATTTGACTTTCAACACTTGCCAACATGTTTCAACCACGTCTTGGTCTTTTTCAGGGCACTCGTAAAATAAGGAAACATAAGGTGACGATCCCATAATCACAATGTGTTCATTATAAAGTATGTTGACTCCATCTTGTGAAAACATTCCTCTCTTTTGAGCTACACGTACTGTAACCCTGCAGTTGTTTAGTCAATTGATTGATCAATGTTGTCTTAGTTGACCGAAATGTATATTCTTCGACCATTTTTTTTTTTAAATTTTGGTTGGAAAACATACGCTATGCCTCTTGTTTCTGGTGTTGTGCATGAGTCTTAGGCACTACTACTTTTTCTTCTTTGAAATGCCAAGCCTCCTTTTTAATCGAGTAATCACTGGGCAAGCCTTTAATGTCCCAGTAATTCCTTTAGTCCTCTACAGCCCTAGTGTAGCTTGCTTTTTGTTTCTATATTCTTTGACTGACATATCCAAAGCAGAGCCGGTGTCCGCAGTAGCCCACTAGAGCACATACCCTCACTTGACCTTGGTGACCTTGTGCTCTAAAACCTAAAAGCTGCCCAAAAATACACCAGTAACTTGTGTTTTTCTGTCATTCTGGTGCTATTCACAGCTCTGAGTGTGGGACTGTGCTGTGGAGGTGGAGGATGCCTGCTTTTAAAGTGTGTTATCTAAACACTCGAGTACTGCTCACATAGGGGCCTTCTATGAAACGTATGACCCTCGCCTGGGGACAATTGAGCCTGAAAAGGGATTTGCTGAACTTTAAATTTTTACTAGAAGGTAAATTATGATTAATCGGGCTAAATACATATAAATATTGCATAGACCGCAGACTGCATGGAACTTGGTTAAAAATGATAAGGGAATTGATAATAGTATGTAGGATTATACTAGTAAAAAGGTTAAGACTAAGGATTTAAGATTAAAACACACAAAAAGAATTCCCACAATGCCCAGTATTTGAGTGGTCTAAGCTGCAGCACATATTTCCAGCATTTCTCTCCGCTTTTCACTCTGTTCTGTCAAGTAAAGCCTTAGGACAGAGAAACGCATAAGTGAAACTTTGTGAGAAGAAACCTCATAATTTCTTGATTATTCACAATTACAGACATCAGTAGCATTCATTCTTTATTAAGAACACAGAGCATCTGGTTCATAGAAAAATGGTGATAAAGGTAAAATATTAATACATCCATTATTAGACGTACAAGCAATATCGGCAATATCTCCACTTCTCAGAACAAACTAGAGCTTGAATAATCTGGTTTTATAGACTCATGGCTCATCACATAAATGAACAGAGGACAGGATCTCCCACCACAGCTTACAAACATTTCACTGGCACCACAAAACCTTGGGCCTTTCAATAATATTCTCAAAGAGTTGTTATGTGCCACAGTCAAACTCTGCAGACTCTTTTTCTAATAGCTGTGCCAGATGTGGGCAGTACATAGAAGCAAGCGAAATGTTTTAAAAAGTTCAATGTTAACTGGCTTCATTAGTGTTAGTTTGATGAATCCTGGTTAGAAAGTCCTCTCCCCCCAAGCCTCAAAAGCACATTCTGAATTCCTCCGAAGTGGCTCTGAGAATCTTCTGCTGTTTTTAAGTGCATAAATCATCGTCAGACTCGTTCTCAGCATTTCTTCCGTCTAACCACGATCATTACAACTAGCATCTCCCAGAGAACCGTCCAATTAATTATTTTTTACTGGTGTAATTCCCTCTGCAGCCAGTAGATGATGCCAAAACCCAGTTAGTGCCGTGGGAAACATGTGTATGTCATCGCAGAGATCAGAAGTTGTGTAGTGTCCAAGATATTTGATCTCAACGGTGAGTTGGAGAGCAAGTCGTGATTGGAAGTGAATTAAGGATTTCATGACCAAAAAACTGTAAAATCCTTTGTTCACTTTCATTCACGTCGTCATGTAGATTACCATTCATCTGTAATTATAAAGTTACATTAATAAACAGACAGAAAAAAGTATGTACTTTTAGGTTTACCTTTTGGAGTATTGAATTGACTGACTTTTTGTGATTACAGAAGGGCAATATATCAAAAAATGTATATAGATGTGAATGTGTTGAAGATCATTTGTAGTAAAAAATGCTGCAAAATTTCAATGAAAAAGCTGTAATCGTTCTAGACTATTAAGTATATTTCTTTACTTTTAACTGTGACATTATACAGTCTCTTCTTTCATCTGAATACCGTTATCGGAATACTCAAAAAAATATATATATTTGTGCTTTATTTTAAAATGATTCTGTGTGTCTTTTTGTGTTTTGTGATTTTAATGCAACTTTTCCTGTTTATGTTAAGCACTTTGAATTGCCCTGTGTATGAATTGTGCTCTACAAATAAACTTGCCTTGCCTTGGAAAAAAATGTAGTTCTTAAGATTATGTAACCTGAAAAATCACGACTAATCTTGACATCCCTGTACCATCTTTTGTCTTTGTTGTTGGTTAACTCTTTCCGACAACATTAAAGCTTCACGCACCATTTGTTCTGTGCCAGGAAATCAAATGCCAGACTAATTCTGTGTACAAACGCGTAATGGCTGGCTAGACTACCATCATGAGCAATTACTTTAACTTACCAGTCAATTATATGGTGACATTTCAGACTTCTCGTGGTTACGGCTCGACTTCTCACACCGAGAAGACATTTTAAGGGTGTCCTCCTGGTGAACCGCAGTTTTATAAATGACCTGCTTGTTCTGAAGTCAAATGACAGAGCTTGCGTTTCTGTTTTATTAGACGTTGGTTTGGTGATAGATTCAGTGTCCGTACAGAGATAATGGAAGTTAAAGTTGCTGTCGGGGCACTGTGCTCACTGTAGCACTTCCTGTCCTGAGTTCTGCTGACCTAAAGCCTTTGTCTCATTCTGTCTCTGTGTTTTTATCATTGTCTAATAGATATGAGTGTGAGTAAGTATTGTAGCTTCTATTTATGACTATTACTGTCAACCATCCCCAAAAGCAGGTTTCTGAGTGTATTATTATATACTAATACTAATCCATACAGGTATCAAAACTAGATACTCATTTGAAAAAGTATCGAAACAAAATGACATAAACTGGACAAACTGTGACCTTTCCTGAACAGATTTAGACCTAATGAAACTAAGAAAGTGCCATTATTTTGTATTAAAAATTAAAGTCTATCTCTCTTTACAAAGACAGTTGTTTATTATCATTATTTATATGTATTGGAATTGGTATAGAGTATTGAGTCTATTAGTATTGGATTTAGTTTGAAAATTAAGTATCATGACAACACTAATACATACACATTATGTAACTGCTAATGTGTGGAAGACTCTATAGGTTGTTGTGCGTTTGTTACATAGACTCAAAGACAAAATAAATAGAAATATTAGAATATTAACAGTAGTGGAAGAAATATTCAATGTTGTTAAGTAAAAGTATACAGGATACAGATTCAGGAGCAAGCCCCCAAGCAAAAGTTACCGAGCGCATAAAAATGTACTTAAATTTGAATAAGTTTTGCATTAATTATTTTGACACAGATTTTAAGAACTCTTAAAGGGTTAAATGTGGTGATTTTGATTTTTAAAAAGCTGTGCTGATCATTGGTCAATGAAGGTTTTCTGTGTATATTTTTGTTTGTTCAAAGCCGGAGCTTAAACTCAAAACCTTTCAGCAGGATGTCACCATGAACGTGTTAAAAATAAACTCTTAAATCATATGAAAATACAGAAATGTAATCGACTAAAAAGTACAAACACCGGCTCTCAATTGTAGTAAATTACGGATACCTAAAATTTTTACTTTCTACAGTACTTGTACTTGTTACTGTGAACAACTGAAGATTAATGTGTAAAATTAAATGTAAAAATTATACTCCTCTTGTCCATAATTTTTGTAGACTGTTGCAAACTTGATGAATTTAACATGGAAAGTCTTTTTTCATATTATTGTTCATTACCTCCGCTGAGATGTACAGGTTTATCACAATAACAAATTAATTGACGATTGATGCATTGCTACAGAAAATACAGCATTAAACGATAATATTGAAAGTACTTTATGCCTCTGACACAATAACTGCAAAGCAGGATAATCCCTGTAAAAGCTTTTCTAAGTACTTAGTTAATATCTGAGTCATAGGAGTTACTTATTCGACCCTCTACTGCTCAAACATTTATGTATGACAGGAAATAAGAAGTTTCCCATTAATGCCAAGAAAACGTTCACAATAAATCATGAAACTCCAGAAAATATTGTTCCATCAACCATTTATTCAAAGTCATTATAGTGACAGGTTTAATTAAATGGGGCTCAGGGCAGAACAGTTTTAGCAAAATTGACAAAACATTGCAATTTATATTGAGGTTTTATATTGAGATTTGTGATTTATGTTTCAATAGTTGGGTTCTGTTCATGTCCGTTTGAGAAAAGACTGAAATATAAACTGTTAAATGAACACAAAAATATTAAATAATTGAAGTTTGCTAATTGCCAACGTTCAAATTGGGATTTTGATTTGATTGCGATATCTTTTAACTCTAATTGGGCTTCTACGATTATACATTTCTCCCATTTAAATTCCATCAGTGATACATCCTCTTAATTGAACCTTTTGGAAAGCAGTGCCTCGTGAACATGGATCTTGTTGTTGTTGTTAATGGGCCCCTGCTGACTCTCATTGATTGCAGTGTCTTGTGTGTTTCAGATGTACGGGCGCTACACCCAGGAGCTGGGGGTGTACGCCAAAGAGGAGGCAGCTCGCATCAGGGAGAGCGGCCAGCGGAGGTCCGTGAGCAACCGCAGCCTGCTGGAGTACGACAAGGGCCGCTGTGCCCAGTGTCGCAGTAAGTGTCAAACTCCGGATTGGCAAAGGGGTTATTCTGACTTCACAACTAGAAAGTCATGATTTTCAATAGTAAGAACGTTTGGGGTCTGTTTGTGTAGAGACTGCATGTTCACCGTGTGTTTAAATGGTCTTTCTCAGACTTCTTAGGTTAATCCATTATAACATTCACACATAAAATCCTGAAGTTTGTGGCTCAGTGTTTTACTTGATGGGGTAAATCAAGCGAGCCTCTAAAGCCCAGCTGGACTCCGCTTTGGGTCGTGACCAAGCTGACTGAGGTTGCATCCGTGTTTCAAAAGGATGCAAAGACAGTACTCTTCCATTAGGGCTGCAAGCCTGTAGTCAATTAGTTGCCCACAATGTTTTTAATACATATTATTTTATTGACAGGATAGACCACAGTAGTTCTTAAATCCTTTTAGTCGTTTACTAAGTTCATCAGTCGAAAACGTCTAAGTCGACTAACTTTTTTTTTTTTTTTTTTTGTCAACCAATTTTCAGGCTGTCAAAAACAGCAAAAACAAGATATGGAGTGAGTTAACTGAATATGGAGTGAGTTAACTGAATATGGAGTGAGTTAACTGAATATGGAGTGAGTTAACTGAATATGGAGTGAGTTAACTGAATATGGAGTGAGTTAGCTGAATATTTTTGTAGAATTTGGTTGAACCATGAGTTTGTATTTGTATTACATAAATTAGATTAGCACTTTTCTGTATAAATAGTTGTTTTATATGAACTCCTGTGCAGCTGTGGACCTTTGAATGCAGTTTGAGTCAGCTACATGGAGATAGTTTTTGATATATTTTTGCAACCCCCCTTTAGTCGACTAAGAATTTGTTAGTTGACAGTCATGGACCAAAGCAGAAGGTAAAAAGTTTGCTGGAGATGTGGAAGTGAATTATGAATTTATTCTCCCTTTGTTTTTATATATATGCACTTTTAACTTGTCTTGTCAGTGAAACCTACAATATATGGGAAAACAATTAAACAAGAATAAAACGCATCCTCGTAGACCTGGAACGAGTGGAACTTTCCTGGTAAAATAAAACGATAATCTAGTCATGCCACAGAACCACTCAATTAGACATATATATTCACTTTTTTCACCCTTTTTTAACACAGCATTGAGTTAAAGTATTAGTCTGTTCAAATTATGCAGTTAACCTCCCTCTAGAGTCTTTGTGTGTGTATGTACAACACCCTCTACTGGTCAGACGGGCACATTACAGCACTAGAACCACACGTCTTAACTGGTTTACCCCACACTCACTGCTGCAGGTCTGTGCTTGGGTACAGGTTTGGCTGGTGAGTCATCCCCACTTCTCCCCTCTCCTCACCCACTCACTCACCCACCCACTGTCTCGGTTTGAACACTCCGGAACGGCAGCGACTGTTTTTTAGTATAAAGTAAAACATGTCTATGCAAGATTATAAACTTGTGCGGATAAAACCAGAGTCGACCATCTCTGTAATCGTAGATCTTGTGTCGATGCAGACACATTAGTCTTTGTTCGTGCTGCAAAAGGAGAGGTCTTTGTTAATCACTTTTCACATCTCACAGCATCTACTTCTTACATCATCTTTTCTTGATAAATGTTTAAACCATGCATTTACATATTCCTTTAAACATTTAAATACATACATGCATTTTGGTTTTTTTTTTTGCGCCAAATGCCAGATTAACTTCATGCCAAATCTTCTGCTTATTGATAGATTGGGTAATGAAGCGAAATGTACTCAAAGTTGCTGTCTTATTTTCAGAAAAGGTAAAGTCAAAATGTCAAAGATTCAGCATGATGAGGATAATAGCAGTTACCGTAGAATGCAGACTATAGAGCGCTCCTGAGTATAAGCCGCACCAGCCATACATACATAAGCCGCACCTGACTATAAGCCGCGGGTGTCCGCGTTGAGACATTTACGTTGCCGGGCCGTGCTGGTTCGGGAAGAGCACATGCACATGACAGAGACACGCACGTGTTTTGTAACATGTGCTCCATGCGAAAGAGCGCGGTGTGCAGCCAGTGCTGTGTTGTTTTCCTCCCCATCCTTGAATAAGTGGTCAAAATATGTGACGTGGGAACGCGTTAATGAAAGCGGCGGCTGCTACACGGAGCAGAGGAGAGAGGAAAAGAGAGCGCAACGGAGGAGAAAGCAGCGGCGGAGAGAAAGAGAAAAGAAAGGAGCGAGGGAAAGATCATGTGGGGGGGAACAGGCACGTCATGTTGGTGCAGGTAGAACAATAAACAGTAGTTACTTAATTATTCTGCCTATAAACCTCTGCTCAGAACTTAGTTCACGTAACTCCGGTTCCACACGTGGGCGGTTCAGTTCGTTAGGACATACATACATACATACGTCGGGTCAAATCATACAGAAAATGACTGAGTCAGCCACACGGGTGCGGTATACGGGAGTCAGCCACGCGGGAGTCTGCCACATGGGTGCGGTACACGGGAGTCAGCCACGCGGGTGCGGTACACGGGAGTCAGGCACGTGGGTGCGGGTACTGTTCCGTTTGGGTCGAATCGTGTTGGGTTGGGTTCGGACAGTACGTGCGCGGGCTCGGGCAGGTCGGGCTTGAATTTTTGAGCCTGATCTAAACTCTACCCTAGAGGCTGTTCGCAGGGTTGAAATCATGAGAAAAAAAGTAGCGGCTTATAACCCGCATTTTACGGTAAATCCTTTGGACAGAGATTTGCCCAAACTGCAGCTCTAGTTGGATGCCTCAGTTAAGGCAGGGCGACATGGCAACATTTTTATCATGATTATAAAAGAGAACATTTGCTGTTGAAACGGTATAATTGCTGATATAAATGACTCTAGACTAAATACTTAACAATGGCACCAACATTTGACTTGTTTAAAGGTGCTTTTCATGTTAGAAAGTAAAATCAGGTTTGTCTCAGCACAGACATGTTGTAAATTATTCAGGTCAAAATGATACCGCTGTGTGCTGTTTGTGTGCAATTATAGAGCGTACAAACTTTAAGGATATTTAATATGTATTCAGTTGTTATAATTTTGCCTCAACATGGATTTTTAATGTGTCTCTAGCCATTAGTGTTCGCAATTTGCAGAAATATCAGATTAATTTTGCAACTATGAAGAAAATCTGCTGCAGTCTACAGGTAATGATGTTTGATGATCCAGATTTCATATGGCCCTGTAAGCAAATGTCGATATATCATGAACGTATGATATGGACCGGCTCTACCCCAGTGGTCAAAATGTCAACAACTTTCAAACTAAAATATATTGTCTGCTATAAATGGGGCTAGGCGATATGGCCAATAACATTTATATTGTGTTTATCTCCTTTGGGAGTAACACTAAGGGAGTAATAAAAATAAACTCCTTAGGGAGTAACATAAAAAAATGCTATAAACTTGAACTTTACACAAACTTGAACCGACACCAATGCAAATGTGTCCCATTATCCTCTGGCTTTAGTGTTCGTGTTTAGTGTGGAAAATATCACATCAACATTTGTGCCCATGCAACATGTCAAGTCATGTATCATCTTTAAAGGTCCCATATTCTGCTATTTTGCCATTTACACAGTCTATTCTAAGGGCTTTGTTGATAAAATTTTGCGTTGTACAATATCCATAACATAACAGTTTCCAAAAAACACCCATTTCTTGGACTTGCAAAAGCAAATGGCTCCCTCTGAGATATGACCCTCCCGAACAGAGAGCAGGCTGCTCCCCTGCCCAACTCGCGCGCCTCCCCCCGCCCAACTCGTGCCGAAGCCTAGAGCGGAGATAGTGCAATGCGCAGTGTGCTCCGGTAAACGGCGATACACAAACACGGGAATAAACCTTTTCTCCGTCCTGACGGTGCGTCGTGCTGAGTCCTACGTCCTGGATCTGACCTGGAGTTTGACGTGCTCCAGTACCTCGACGACGGACGCTGCCGTTTGGTAAATAACAAGCTAACTCTTCGATCTGTCGTATCCATCGCTTCCTAAAGGTGTGGCTTAAACACCGCGTCATCCTTGGGAAGCCGCGTCATCCATGGGATGAGCCCCCGTCTGCTGCTCAGCCGAGGGGGACAAAAAAGACAGTTCTCTAGCGAAAACATGCGGGAATCAATCAAAAAACCACTTTGGACACACATACAAGGCCCAAATAGCACTGTAGGAAGGTTAAAACCTCTGAAAAGTCGATTTTGCATGTTATGGGACCTTTAATCATGAGGCTCACACAAACTCCCTGTTTGTGTCGGGGGATGATCCAACATGGATTTTTTCCAACTGATATTTGCCAATACTGATATTTAGATTGAAAAATCCATAGCGAGGACCTCAAATCTATTTTAAACTGAAGTCAAAATAATATATCTGGGTTGTAAATCATTCATTGCATGACTGTGAAACAAACTTTTTTTTTAGTCCAATTGTTCTTCCCATTTTCGCTCCTGAGTCTGTTCTAGACATTAAAATAAAAAAACTGGGAATGACACATGCCACAGAGGGTGGGCGAGTGCAAAAAAATGATGGCTGTTGATCGAAATCAACTGAACGCTGAACATTTATACTTATAATGTCACACTTAACAATCCCATATTATTTTAATTACAATCAGCACAATTTTGTCAAAAGTCCTACATTTGTAATACAGATGTACTATGGGGAAGAATTTATTGTTAAAATAAAAAAATATCAAAGGTTCAGGCTGATTTTCACAAAAATTTGACCAAATTCAAACTGAAGCTGTTTCTGATCCCTTTGGAGAAGAAACACCCGCCTGGACTCTTGTGAAGCTGACACTCTGTGGTTTAGGCTTCTGTTTCTCATTTACACCTAATTAAGTCAACTCCAGCCTAGGTTTTCTTTAGAAAATAGAAAGAGTAAAGCTTGGAGATTCTGAGTTACAAACAATAGATTTGTTTTTGTATTTGTTGGGTTTTGACCATTCCCTTTTCAAAGCCGAAGATAACTTCACTACAGTGAGATTTAGGGTTTAGGCTGACTGAACCAATGACCCCTTCAGTCGCCATGATTTGATTTATTATTTTTGTATTTGATTTATTTTTAAATTATTCAAAGACTAAATGTTTCATAAAAACAATAGCTTGACCAGTTGACTAATCAGAAAAAGAATTGCTGACAGATCAACTGCTAAAATAATAGTGACAGCTCTAGACCAGAGCATGGCTGACGTGTGAAATAAGGCTGACATGTAAAACGATAAAACATGAATAAGACACACTGTACACACTGAAATGCTGCTAATGGTTTTGTATATTTTGCTAATGCAAGGGTTAATGGTTGGAGGTGCTCTGGTGCTTTTGGCGCCTGGGCGACCTCCTCTGCTCTTCCACAACGCTCAGTTTTTTCAGGCGGGTGGCCTGCTGTGACCTTTGACACTCTGACTTGTTCAGAGCGAGTTCAAGATCCTGGTTCTGTGAGGAGTGCAGTTTAGAGGAGAGCTCCTGCACTGTTCTGGACAACTGCAGGTTCTCCTCCTTCTGCTCTGCCCTGGTGCAGCTGCAGGACTCTGGCTTTGACCGCGCTCGGTTCTTCAGCTCAGCTATTACCATGTCCTGCTCTGACAGTTTCTGTTTCAGTGTTTTAGTGACACTGTTGGCGCTGGCGAGCTGCTGTTTTAGCTGCACTTTCTCTTGGATGGCAGTATTATAAAGATATCGGATATATTTATATGCCTGAGTTTGCTCCTCCAGCTGCTGTTCTGTCTTTTGGAGAGCAATCTTGACGTTCGCCGAATCCAGGTCTTTCGCTTTCATTTTCCCCGGGACACTTTTGGTTCTGGAGAGCTGCTGTTTCAGCTCGACCTTGTCCTGGACTGCCCTGTTATAAAGATACCAGATATCTTTATGTGTTTTCAGTTGTTCTTGGAGCAGTTTATGTGTCTCCTGCAGCTCCAAGTCTTTTTCCTGGGCCAGTCTCTCCTGGTCCTTTAGCTACAGGTTCAAGGAATTGGTGGCTTGAACCTGATTTTCAAGCTGGATCCTCATCAGCTCCAGCTGTTGCCGGAGCTCCCTGACCAGAAGGCTCTCTTCTATATGGTGTTCTTGCATGATGATGTCATCACTCTTAAGTCCTGCACTAAAACAATCAGTGAAATGTGTTGAGATAATATTTTATATATTTTTTTACATAAATTATCAAATTATTTTAAGATTATAATCTTAGAAATGCAAAAACAAACAATTTTGTTCTAAAATACTAATGAAAATAATAATAATAAAATAGATACAAATAATTACACAACTTGAACAATTTATTGTTTTCTAATATGTCTTTAACCCTTTGGCTTTCCTATGGACATTTTTGTCCTGTTTGCCAGTTTTTCAGGCTTCGTTGGCCACTGCCTTTGAAAATAAAGTTTAAAAAAGAGAGAAGAAATCCACAACTGGAGACTCATCCAGTGGAGTTGTGTTTGTCCATCCATCTCTCTGCAGAGCTCATTACCTCCTCTGATATTCAAATTTAAGGGACACATATTACACAAAATGTAATTTTTTGAGCTTTTCGCCATGTTATGACAAAACGTACCTCAAGTTGTATGTAGCTACATTTACACGTTTCAATAATTCTGTTTCCTCGGTTGTCTTCATTGTTACTTCTCTGAGCCAAACAAAAATAGAACAATTAAAATTCCCATTTTTTTATATCACAGAGCTCAGAGGTTTTCTGCTGTGTTCTACTCACCTTATTCCGTAAGTTGCTGTGGGAGTCGCCATCTTTTTCCGTTGTAGTCTACATGGAGAAGGCGAGCTCAGCAGAAAATAAGACAAACTAAAAATCCGTTTTTAGGCTGCTCAGGAAATTGTGAAAGACCATTTAATATGAACAGCTAATCTTACAAAATAATTCCATGCTTGTTTGTAGACCATAAGCAGGTTTGATATCAACTAAATCTTTTGGGATTTGACAGCGTTGAAGGTTGGAGATGGATGAGGTCGTCTCTTTGAAATCACATTCACAAAACTGGAGCACCACGGCGCCTTCACATCCCGGAGTCTGCACCAAAACTAGAAATGCTATATTACACTTCTTGCACAATAATTCATGTATTCAAGTATTTTCATTGCATTTCATACGACCAGATTTTTTTCCAATATTGTCATTGAAAATTATGCGTAGAAGAAGAGAGTTGTGGCTTTTTAACTCATACTGATGACATTTTTCAAACATAAAAAGTAATATTCTTCATAATCAAATATCTACATTACCAAAAACCCTATTGCGTACCTTTTAAGCCAAAAAAACAGACTGAAATAAAGTCATTTTGTTTCGTTTTAGATGATTTGTGCAATGGTTTAAAATAACTGGGATAAAACCAAATCTTTAAAGTTTAACAATGAGTTTGCTTCTTCTTGCATTTGTTTTGGAAATAAATATAACTTTTTTATGTCTGTTGTCTTTATTTACAGGATCAGACCAAACTACAGTTTGCATCTTAAAAGTATGCTGTATATTTTTGAATTGACAAAGTAATGGTTCACATTGTTTGTTTCAAATGATTTGCAAAAAAAACAGTATTATAGTGTTCTCGTCAAGGTGCAACAGACCGTAGACTAAACACCACGCTAAACTCCATTCACAACAAAGAGACGAGTCGACGTTGTATTTCGTAGATTTACTGTTG